>CM062094.1:6724288-7924288 GCA_031163375.1 Conogethes punctiferalis
GAGCTCCGGTTCATAGTCTGTGTCATCGGCGTCGGCGGAGGGCCCGGACCGCTCGAGCGAGAGGCGGGCGCACTCACACTCCTCGCGTTCGTCGCTCGCGTCGCCCTCGTCGAAGGAGGGCGCGCGGGGGCCGTGGACGAAGACGCGGCGGCGCTCCTCGGCGGCGGCGTCGTCGTCCTCGAGCCGGATGGAGCGGCGGAGTGGGGGGCGGTCGCGGCGCGGGCGGCGCGGAGGGTCCACGGTGGCGGCGTGCGGCAGCGAGGGCCGCGCGACGGCGGGCAGCAGCCGGTCGAGCGAGAGGCCGCGGCGCGGGCGCACGGGCCGGCTCCCCGCGTCCCTGGCGCCCCGCGCGCCCGCCGCGCCCCCCCGCGGCGCCGACGGGCTGGTCTCCTCCGGGGTGGTGGGCAGCGCCGCGCCGCGCCCGAACTCGATGAACCAGAGCTCGTCCTTCAATTCGCACTCTCACTTCTTTTCGTTCATATCTTTGTTCAAGTAGTGCAACACGTAGTGGAGCACGAGGTCGTAGCAGTATTTGTACTCGGTCTGCGGAAGAGAGGCTCGTTTAGGAGGGGCAGTCGCGTTATTAAATTTGCAACTGATAAAACTAAGATCTCGCCTGCTGTGCCCAGTACCCCGTTACCTCAACCTATGCCCGGCCACATGCATAGCTCTGCTAGTGACCATGTCTTTACACAAATGGGATAGCAAACCAGACGGGACATACTCCCATCTGAATATTGTCTCCTTGTTACGGCAGGAGGACGGGATGTGAGGGTGCGGCCCATCATATTTTCGCTACAAGCGACCCTCACTTGCCCGTGGTGCATCCTGCTAAATAACCGACGAAACTCTGGCAACCTGTCTGGTGGTGGTATAACTATTACAACTGAAGGCCTAGCGAGCAGCTACACCCTGCGATCGCCGACCCGCCTGTCCAACGTAGCGATTATGGCTAAGGGCTCCAGGTGTTTGCCCAAAGCAGCTAACAACTGGAGAGGCCTATGCCCAGCAGTGGGCTGCGACAGGCTGTTAAGTTCTCACCATGTTCTCGACGAGCTGGGGCCGGTGTCGCCGCACTGTCTTGACGGCTTGGAACACGTCCACCTCGCCGTGCTGGATGACCTGCTCGATGCACGCGTTGGCTGCGCAGTAGACGCCTGCGCGGCTACGGCCGTCCCTGCACCAACAAAACAGACAACAACTTAGTATTATGCTGCGTTTACACGCTCGCGTTCAACACGACATTCAACGGGCACGAACACAAGCACAAGCATGTGAACGGGCTGTTCGTCTGTTTGAATGTGCACGTGCGTGCGCAATTTGTAGGGCAGGGCTGCTCGCCGAGCTGCATGCCAGGCTGCTTGCCGGGCTGCGTGGCGCGCGTATAAACCTAGCATAACATAATATCGCCCGCAGAGCACCGTATAAAATAAAATATTACTCCAGGGGTAAGGCAAATGCCCTCCTCGGACCAGGAGCGCTGGCCGCTTGTCATCTGCGGCTGGCTAGGGCAGTCAGGGATGAGTCCGTAATGTTCGGCGTTATCCATGCCCCTACAGGTTGCTACCCTCTAGCGACACAGGAGGATTTGGTGGGTGAAAAACCCACTAAATCCCCCTTAATCCCCCGCTTAAACATTATATATTTTTTGTACAATGTTGACGAGTCATCATTGTACAAAAGATACATAATATTTTTATTCACTCACTAAAGCACTTTCAGAACTCATGAGATCCCAGACTTTTGTATTCAGATTTGTTTTTAAACTAAAGTAAAAAAACTCAACTTTTTCACCAAACTAGCACACACAGATTAGTAATTGACAACATGTAACAAATAAATTCACAAACAAACATAACATGTTATAAATAAATTATTTGATTTGATTTGATCTGTTCCGGTAAAATGAAGATACTAAAGCACCTACAGATTAGACGTTGGTGTGTTGACCCTTTATCTTCACGCCTCCTAAATTTACGAAACACCACTTTTCAAAACTGTCGATTTCTCTCATCTCTACTTTGCCACGTAATAACGACTGTCCTTTGTTTCACAATATGTCGCAACTGAATGTATTTCAAGCTTGTATCGTGCTATAGAAAGCCACAAAAGTGTAATCTGAAAGTTGATAGGTTTCGGTCGAGGGTCGTGCGGTTATTAATATCTATTTCAATTTAGTAATTAAATTAAGCAATAAACTGCCTCAATGGTCTTGTGGTTACAAGTGCCACCTATAGTTTCACAGTTTGGAATCCGTAATCAGGCCAAAAACATGTTATTAGATTTGTTTGGACAGGAATTATTTGGTAGCACGGAGTCAAGAAGAAATCGGCTACAGTTTCTACCCTTCCTATGGGAATAGGGTACCCATCTTCTGTCGTTTCAAAAGATTATCACTACATAGTATAAAATAAAGTCGCTTTTCTGTCTGTCTGCATGCTTAAATCTTTAAAACTAGGCAACGGATCTTCATGCGGTTTTTTTTTAATAGATAGATTGATTCATTACATAATGGACTACCGGGACAGTCCATTATAAGAGCAAAAGAAAATAATAATAATATGTTAAAATTAGTAACTGATATTTATAAAGAAACCTTTAAAATATAGGGTTTCAAATAAACTCTTATTACCTTTTATTAGAAAATAATATTTTCAGAAATATTTTTGAATTCGTCAACGTAACTCGTTGCAAACGTTCAGTTTTTTATTTCAAACAGTCCGTTTCATTTAAAAAATGATCTAATTCATAAGTGCATTAAATCCAGTTCTGAATAACAGCAACGGGCAAAGGGGATCAAGGATGCTGTCGGGTCACCAAACTGGGAACTACAATCAGGAAGTGCAATATCGCATCTCGATTGCACGTTGCGCTCCGTCGCCCTGGGATAGTGAATGTGCATGTTCCCTGTGAGACACGTATTAGCTTAGGCCGGTTTTCGTCGCGTGAGTGGTTTGGGCACGATGCGATTCGTACTACGGAACTTTTAGTTAATTCCTTTGCTCGTAAAATTCTGAGACATTTTTTATACATATTAGAGCGTCAAAATGACGAAAAAAAGTAGTGTAAGCGACCCGCATTAGGCTTAGTTAGTGCAACCCAGATCGATTACACTATGAAGGTCTGCTTAAGTGCCGCTTCACGCTCCGTTTAAAAGACCCAAGACTAAGTAGGTATATGAAGACAAATCCCCGGAAAACATATTTTTTTTTATAGAGGGGAGGCGGCAGACGAGCATTATGTGAATGGCGTTCAGTCGCTGCGTCGTTGTACAAGGTACTCGTCCGAGGCATTGGACGCAGTGCCAGCATTAGAAATGTTTCTTTTTCTCAATGACTACGCTGATAGTCGGTGACAATGGCGGCCTTGTTATCATCACCGGACTGTTGAGGGAGCGGAAGGCTCTTACCCCTAAACTAAAAATGGAAATGGAAAACGGCCGACACGTCTTTTTTTAAATCAGGCGAATTGATAACCTCCTTCTTTTTTTGAAGTCGGTTAAAAAGAGGACTAAGTTTACAAGATTAATTAAATTTTTACCTACATATGTTTTTAAGCCATACATTCGTCCATTGCGCTATTAGAGCGGGCTTTCTGTGTCATGGAGTCGTGAGTGAATCCGTATTAGAGATGTCTACGATAAGCGATCAAGCAAATATTGATAGGCATACTCGGTAATACATAGTAAGAATTGCTAAACAAAGCACTAGTATTATTTCAAAAGTAATAATTAAAAGTAATAAAACTTTCTTCTCCGGTCGAAAAACCAAATCGCATCATGCAAAGTCCTTATTTAAGATTTGAAGCTAGTGGAATAGTTGCCATTCCTGCTTCACGAATTTCGGCAGTCCACAGAAATTCGTTCAGTGCATGTAGAGTTTAATCCGCCCAGGTTTATAGGACTGAAAATGTTTCAAACGTAGGTACCCTACTGTTAGTTATTTATGATTGTCATCGAGTGTTGGTATTTTGGGAATTCAATGTGAACAAGCATCGTCAATTCCAGTATTCATACTTTTGACATGTAGACGATGTACCAAAACAATGGGATTTATGTCGAATCAATGAAATAGTACAAATAAAATATGGAATAGGGATTTGCATTTTTTATATCGGTTTTGGCTTTGTTACGAACGGTTTAGGCATTTGCTTTCGACACCGTTATGTACATTTACTGCCACAGAAAACTATATGGCTCAGGCTTTTTGTTTTGTTTCGAAATGGGTTTGCGTTTGACTGCTATTCGCCTGATGGTAAGTGATATGCGATATTGTAGTCTACGATGGAACGCGCTCAACTAGCAAAAAACGGTTCACTCACGCCTTGAGCGTCGGATGATTATACTTACATTCCTAAAATCAGTTGAGATCACAATTCGAAAAGAATGCAGATATTTTATAAGACTTTAGTTCTGTGCTTTCTGTAGCACGGTGCTCTCTTCAGAGTCCTTCCTAAGACAAATCTATATTCATTACAAAACAGAAATTACTGTTTAACCCAAGACATGCCACGCTGGGCCACACAGCGCTACCTAGCCCCAAACTAAAACTTACTTAGATACATTTTTTTTGTAAATAAATACATATTATACATAGAAAACACCCAGACCAATACAAACAGACATGTTCATGAACACAAATGTTTGTACTGTGCGGGAATCGAACCCACGACTCTTGGCTCAGAGGGCAGAGGTCACTACCAAATGAGCCATCGAGCCTGTCAATCACCCTATCTATTAAAAAAAACGCATTGAAATCCGTTGCGTAGTCTTAAAGATCTATGCATATATCGGGACAGACAGACACGAAAAGCGACTTTGTTTTATACTAGTATTATGTAGTAAATATAGTGATACCGCGGTGTTATCTTTATCCAAAATCATGACTAAGTAGACACTGACATGCCATCATAAATAAAAAAATGTTTGAATTCTATCTCTTCTAGACTGCGGTGGATAAAATCATTACACAAAGGTTGCCACGCAATGGATTACAAAACGTTTGCAACTTTGTATCGTAAATCTATTTACTAAGCACCATTTGAAAAGCTACATGAGACGCCAAGTTTCTTTGGCGACGTTGCATGACAAAGCTTAACGTTGCTTTAACGTATACATTCATTTTACTAAGAAGCATCTTATTTTGTTTTGTATGTACTATGTATTTTATATAGCTGTATCTGTATGAGTATATTTATTGCTTAAAGGAAAATTTATCAAGTGCGAGTTGGACCAAGCATCGAGGTTATTTTTTGAAGGAAAGTCTATCGGTAGAAAATGTTTTTTTTTGTGTTGAAGAACAGTGTATTTGTTACAGACAAAATAATAAGTGCGGACATATATCATACTATCCAGCCATTAAGCTAGTAATAATAACTAGTAAATTTAGTCAAGTGCTAAATGCACGGAATAAATCAGATCAGACAGATGACGGGCAGCAGCGTCACCGGAGCGAAAAGCTACGCCCAGCGATCGCCTACCCGCCTGCCCAGCGTGGCGAACAACTGGATGGGGCTATGCCCAGCAGTGGACTGCAATAGGCTGATGATGATGACTTACGGTGACACGACGCAGACCGGGCCGTAGTCAGTCCGCTGCCGCCACCGCTCCACCATGTTCATGAGCTCCACCAGCGAGTTGGTAGACGATGGCACCTTGTGCCCCATAGGCCAGCAGGTCAGTTGGAACAGCTGCACTGTCTTTGGTGGCGCTTTCACACCAGCCATCAGTTCTGTCAGTGAGACGATCTGAGGACAATGGTGATGATATGATTACTCCTTTCAGGCAGGTTGGGGCCACTGTGACCAGACCACTTTAATTCCTTGAAATTCGACCATGCGCCCTAAAACTAAGGTTTAGCCCGTACTACGGTTTTTTCCCGCAAGCGGTAAGCCGCGAAACTGCAAAAACGGTCGAGATGCACACACTACGATTAGAAACATATTATTATAGTAGAGGATCCCGCCATACAACGACCTTCACCGAGATGTTTATTGGATGAAACTTATATTATATGTAATTAAATATGTCAATAAATATAATGCATATTGGTTGCCGATCAAATGAAGGTCGTTGTATGGCGGGATCTTAGACCACTACAAATTTGTGAGCAATTTTTTCCCGCTAGGCGAATGCCTGCTGAATACCAAAGCACGGTTTTAAATAGGTGCCATTGACCTGATTAGAACTATACTTTTCTATGAAATAGAAGAAATTATAAAATACGTAGCCATATTATCATAGTAGATGGTATCTGTACCTAATAAAGAAACTTTTGGGGATAACTTTGTATAACAAGTTATTTAGCTTGATCCTTGATCCCTTGGGTTCAATTTAAGGATTAGATGGATTGATCATCCTCGTAATAAGTATCTACCTTTGTTAGATTGCCAATATAACTTTGTCGGAAGTTGCTTCAGTAAATGCTTCATAAATAATATGTATATAATGCCCTAGGATATTTCGCACAACAAGGAAAACATTAGGCCTACTCCGAATTGCGGTAACGAAGTTTCTTTAAAACTTTTCATCATCGATTAGGTATGAGTACATAATCGGCGACTCATTTCTCATTTTTATTTGTGCTTGAAGATTCTTATATAAGTATACCTATAATATTGAGCTTTACAACCCAATTCTATAAGACGCTCGAGTAAATCCCTACTACTAGTTTATATGGGCTTGTTACAAAACCATATTAATATATGGATTTATTTGAATTTAAAAACTTGTAAACTTGTTTTGTATTAACAAGTTTTAATACAAGTTTTTAATTTATTGATTTAATAACTTAAACCATCTATCTAATACTAGGTATATCGTTTGAACTACACCTCACCCTCTCTATCTTTCTATTCTATGCCTATTTTTGGCGTGAAATAAAGAATTTTACATTCATCTTACATTGATACTTTAATCTACATAATATACCTAAGTAGGTACCTAATATCATTCTCTTTTGTAACCTACTGCACATAGTAGTAGGTACACTACTCCTCTGTGTTTATATGTGTATATTAAATTGTACTGTATTATTATTGCCTATGATACTGGATAGCAATAATCTCCGAGTAAATTAACGTCAGTGACATCGGATAGGCTTTAATTAGGTTAACCTTTCTGCCCTTAGGCTACGTAATCCCGCACGGCTTACCTTCTTATTGATTCTGAATATCCAAGTCTTGATATTCGTGTAGTGATTATGCGAGACGTGGTCTATCGTGAACACGGGTCCGTATTTCTTCGAATGTCGACCCTCCGGCCAGAATGGTGGAAATTGTTGCTGGAAGAGAAATGTTGTTGTTATTTTTGGTAGACAATGGTTATAAAATTTACATTTTTGTATGTATTACGGCAAGTAAGTTTGACAAACTCGCTTATAGGTAAGTAATTGCTAGATATCACGTAAAAAAATCATCTGAAACTTCCTTTGACCAGTAAAATTACTGGAGTACCACAGATGGACAGGAGTACTAGATCATTCAGTTTGGCAGAGAAAAGAAGACGTTCTCGAACGTTTTTTATTAAACAATTATTTGGTATGTGAATAAATAAATAAAATATATTTGATGTAAGTTATATATGTTTAATTATAAAATTATTCATAAGCATTTGTGTTTGTCTGTTATGCAAAATACTGGTTTTCCTAGTACGATATACACCATCGTATTTGTTATAAAATTTACGTCATGTTTAAAGACATGACTGTAGTTAGTGGGAAAAATATATTCCACGAATAATCGCAACGAATGATAAAGGGTGACATTAAATATACTTAATTCAGACAGCATGAGAAATTAAGCAACAATTTACATGTAAAAGTACACATGATGTGTGAATTTTGTTTTAACTGGGTAATAGTGAGATTTCAATTTGATATTTACGTGAATGTATCTAATGTCTGAATAAACTTGTAGGAATATAGCCAAATAACAAAATGTTAAAGAAATACATAAATACTTCTACTATGATATTTTAATTTAAGGAATATCCAAGCAAGGCGTGGTTCCTGGTCCGGACGAAGAGTCTTATATTAAGACGAGTGGTTTCAAGGCGAGAAAAACTTTAATCAAAACATGTAATGCCAACATCGTACTTTCTACGTAAGTCTGTCGTCTTAGTACGGAATATAAAAATACTTTTCGTGTCTTTGTATTCCAAGAAGAAAGTTTGTCTACACTGTAATATACTGGGACGGATTACCCTAAGGATGTAAGGATATATTTTGAGATAAAAGATTATTCTTTGGGAAATTCAGGGCGGAAAGTTTATAAAATTACTTAGCGCATTATGCAAGGTATACTCGTTTAAAGGTGTAAATTTAGATTTTCAATAGAGTTAATATAGGAAAAGGTAGGGTTGGTGATCCCAGAGATAACTAAGGTCATCGACATAGGGATAGCTATTAGTAAGCTGAAGTGGCAGTGGGTTGGCCATATCAGCCGCAGATCGACAACCGCTGGGAGTTTAAAAGTGTAAATTCTTGGCATACGTTATTCGCTATCTCTCCGGTGACATACCTGTGCTACTAATCCAAAGGCATCGGGTCGTTTTACTCATAGCACAAGTGAAATTAGTAATATGACATTAAGTGATGTTATTTTTGGGATAGTTAGGGGAGACAGGGGCTAATTGTAACACAGGCACATAGTTACAGTAATGAAAATTGAACCATAGTCACTTTTACAAAGTAACCAAATTCTTCAGACATTAATGATATGACAAAGGCAATGGTTGCCGAGTCCCTACCAGAAACTGTTTCCCCTACATATTATTTTGAGAGTATCTTGTACGTATCTGAAATTTAAAAAAAAAGTGTACCTATCACTTACCGAGTTCTTAGGGGGTACACATAACACGACGACAGCCGCACACTCATAGTCGTAGACCAGTGACCAGAATTCCCCCTGTGTTCTTACTAAAGGCCACTCCGTTACGATATACTCGCGAGGTTTAGTGTAACCCTGTAACAAATATTCAATGTCATCATCGGCCCGCAAAAGTCCAAAGCTGGACATAGGCTTCGCTCCAAGACAATTAATTGTCATTTGGGGGGGCTTAGTCAGTCGTTGACAGGCGGATTGGTGACCGCAGTAGGGTTTATTTGTAGACTTCCGCTCACCCAACAGCCCGGTGATGATTCGTAATCATGTAGAAAAAAAGGATTTTTTGGTATTTCGGTAAACGCTGCTGCCCGTTTCCTGATATTCTTAGTCTTCTTCTACGACACCTATGGGAGGAGATGGGGTAGTCTTAGTCTAAATTAGATGACTTGAACCAGTAAATTTCGTTCTAAGCCAATTAGTTAACTATTATAACTACTTCCTTAGATATGAATCAAATCAGTACCTAACATCTAAGGTGATTTGAATGGAGTTTTGTGCATTATTAAGATGAAAAATAAAATTCTTTGTTTATATACCAAAACTGTATTCACAAGGTTCAATATAAGCTTGCAACATTAATGTTCATGGGACGCCCGCCCACAACCTCAATCAAATTGACAAAAAAGTTGGGTCAAAAAGCTCTACCCATTTGTTTACACTTAAGTGCAAAGTAACGGACTCCATTACTTAACCATTACTACTCCACTATGTATTATAGATCACCTTAAGGTTTAGAGGTATATCACGGATTAGCCTATACGTATTGTAGACCCTTCTTAAATAATAATACTCTCCTGATTATTAATTTGGCCACAGCGGCTTATATTCACAAATACTAGCCAACTAGATATGCGGGAGATATTAAAATGCACAAGTGTGTGCACACGTATTCACTCTTTGTTCCTTTATTCTCTTAATCCAGTGGGAAGATAGTTTAAAGACATAGACATAAGTGGAAAGAAATCATGAAAGAGAAGTAGGGCATAGCGAATATTCGCCCAAATTGAGCTGCCCGTCCGGGAAAGGACCTCCACCCTATATAATACCACAGTCAAATCACCTCCGGGTCGTGTTTCTACCGGTGAGTGTTTCCGGAGCTCGTGGGGGGATAGGGTTGGGCCGGCATGGGCGGTGGCAACTGACAGGTAACTGAACACTGAACAGTGACTTGCCCGTTGACACAGCGACCTAGGTTTGTCTTCGCTTTCTATCAGGCGTAAGGAAGCCATTATGTCGAGTACTATAAGAAAAGGCGCGGAACCAACGGATTAACGGGGTTTTTGATAGAAGAGGGAGAACTCCCGTGATACAAAGTAAGACTGTCTATTCCAGGCCGTTCACATGCGACGCGCGTCAAAGCGCTTTGAACGTTTATCATTAGAACATAGAGTTACTTTCTTCTAAATATTCCTATTTCTTTCCAAACAAAACTATTGCTTTTGTTTATAAAAAAAAAAGAAATACACTTACATCCACGAAGACCGCGTTGATGTAGTCAGTGAAACTGTTGCCTTGGAACGATGTGAGGTACGGCCGAAAGTTGTCAGCTGGGAAGAAATAAACACGTCAGTACAGAATAGGTAACTTTGTAGTAGGAATAAAATGTAACTTGACTGGCTTGATGATTTATTCCTCCTGACCTGTAATGACCCCTGCCTCCTTAACCAAGGATAGTGGCTTCGATATCCACATTAACAAACATTCGTGTGATGAACATTTGTGTTTGTTCTGTGTTTGTTGTTTGTATTTAACCATATATTTGTGTACCATCGTTGTTCGATACTCATACACTTATGCTATGAACAAAGCTTTATTTCAATGAAGCCTAGAAATATGTTATTTTCCAACAACTGTTTCTATTTTTGGCGACATTTAGAGAAAGAGACATTTTGCGAAACAGAGAGAGAGATATTATGCGAAAGCTCCTGCTGCCAGCTGCCCATATCCTGATCTTCCCTTATTCCATTATTCGCCACTTTGATCAATCTCGGGCTTTTCGCCTCCAATACTTGCGACCATTCCAGCCATTTGTATATCATCTCTCTTTTTGCATTGGGAATTAAAAAGCATTGCTTCAAACACTACGGTTTGTTACTATACGTTGCACGGAGGTTGTAAGAGCAAGCTTCTCGCTACCTATTACCCAGACATACTACGTTACAATTAACGTGTCCTAGTTACCTACTAACCCTGCACGAGAGTTACGCGAGGTAATTTTTATTTCAATCTTGGGAATTTACAGACTATGTACCTGTTTACGAGTAGATTAGTATTTGCACCTAAGTATTAAAGTTAAAAGGATATTAGGATTAGGATTTTACTTAACATCACGACTAGCTTCGCGATTTGACGATGGTTAAAGCAGGGGAGGAAGCAGACGCATCGTTTGCCCTCTGAGCCTCTCCTTCGTGCCCCGAGTGGTGAGTGCGGGGACGCGATCCACTCATAGGGGCGTAACGGTGTGGTGGGTGCAGCCACACCGTTGCACGAGGTCCGCCCGTAAAAAAGTAGCCTATGTTACTCTACATCCCTTCAACTATCTCCTCTTAAAAAATCACGTCAATTCATCACTCCGTTTTGCCGTGAAAGAAAGACAATCATACAGACAGACACACTTTCCCATTTATAATATTAAGTATGGATTTGGATGTGTATACTTACGGGGAACAACAAGTACATCCCGGTTCTTCTCCCTATTGTCCCCTCTGTGGCCGCCCGCGCAGTCTCCGATAGTAAACCTAGGCGTCTGCTTGCAGATCTGCTGGTATTCCTTCTGGTACTCATTGAGCTTCGAAACGGGGTCCCTTTGTGATTTTTGCTTCAGTCTTTGAGACAGTTCCGAGACTGGGAACCAGGAGACGCCGCATACCACGTGCTCCTCCAGTGTGTCGTACACGAATTTGTATTGTTCCTGTGGGATAATGCAAATAAATAAATAACACAAGAAATGCCACGCTGAGTCACACATCGCCATCTAGCCCCAAACTAAGCCGAAGCTTGTACTAAACATGTACGTACTAGACAACTGATAAACTTACTTAGATACTTTTTTTTTGTAAATAAATACGTATTATACATATTAAACACCCAGACCAATACAAACAGACAATATTCATGGACATAAATATTTGGACCTAGTTCTGCAGAAAGCAGCCAAATGATGGAAAGTACGAACGGAGATATGAGCGTTTTTCTGTCGAATGTTCCCCTTCAGTTATTTATGACTTTTCTGTTTATTTTATATTTGAGAATTATTCGGAAAAGTAAAGCAGATTTTTATATCATATCTACGACTATATATCGTTTAGCATAACACCAATAATAGTTGTTTTTTGATGTGGCTGTTTTATGCTAAATAGCTTATTTCATCAAATTTTGTACCGAATAAACAGCCAACTTACGATGGCTAGATGTTGGATGCTGGATTATGTAAATTGGCTGTATTCTGCACTAATTTAAAATGGCATAACAATAATATAAAGGACAGACTTCGTCATAATATACACATAGCTTTACGATTTCATGTAAAATAATGTTTGTAATTTGTGAGAAAACTAAAAAATCGTGTTAATTAAAAAAAATAACACAATGTTTATTGTCTTCTTAGATTTATGAACACTACTTCTTTATTTAAAAGTGACCTCGGCACCCTCGGATTACGAAGTGGAGGAAATGTTCAACCAAGATCCACTACAATGTCGTCATGAGGACTTCAAAGCTAAAGCGGGAGTACAGAATTGTAGTGAATCGGTAGTATGATCTTATGATTTTTGGATCAGGAATCAAAGGGGGCAGATGTTGACAACTTTCTGGAACGTGAGGGGCTCTTCTTGATAAACTCTTTCTTCAAGAAGCAGCCTCAAAAAACGGAGACGTGGCAAAGCTTCGACACTTCGACAAAAACGAGATCGACTTTATTATAGCAGACAGGCCGGCACATATTCAGAGATGTATCCGCGATCAACGAGACCAACTCCGGCAGCGATGACGGACTTGTCTTGTCCGAGGCACTCTGAATTTCGACTTTAAAGCCGAAGGTGTCCGCTTGATGAAGTTCTCCAACCTGGAGAATCCATTTTCTGCCTTGAAAACTACCACTGACGTTAACCAGCAACTTAAAAATGTGATTCGTGTCCTCATGGAAAAAGGCTCAAGATTTTGCAACATTCAGAGTAAGGGTAAGGAGTTTAAACTTTTCGAGGGAACTCTTAAGGTTAATAATACAACGATGTGACGACCCACGCGTCACTTCGTCAGGAAAATGGGTTTTCCCGGTTTAGAACCTGGAAATTACGGTACGGCTTCCTGTATTTCAACACTATTTCGATCGAGCAAAATCAGGGGTCTTAGGTGTACAGTCTCTTGGAAGAAGCCACCTAAAACGCTGTCTTATTTGAAGGTAGAACTCTAGGGGCATGGAATAAGAGTGCTGTTCTGTTCTTTAAAAAAAGTAGACCCTATTGCACGTCTATATAGTGTTTAAGAGTGATCACGAATCGTCTTTCGCAAAGATTCGACAAATTCCAACGGCCAGAACAAGCTAGATTTCGAAGAGTATACGGCACATTCACACAGAGCGGCAGATTATACCTACCTATTTATGAAGAGTAACAGTATAATCATTCATGGACTAAGAGAATGCCTTTGGCTCGATTGGAATCTGGCCTTTTCTGGAGTCTCTGCAGCGATGCCAAGTAGACTGGCGATACATCCAAATGAAGAAATGTGCATGTATCTGTCTATGAAGCAATCTTGTCCGTCCAAGTATTGCACAGAATCAGCAAACAAGGCCTGTAGGCAAGAGAATGTCATTTCCCATAATTGTTTACTAATGAAATGGAGGATATGGTTCAAGACGCTGAAATGGAATGGACGTGGCATCAACAAACATGGCGAAGTGGCTGTCTTATACGTAACTCGATCCCTGATAACTCCTAACATTTTGAAATTTGTTCAAAACAGCCATATAGTAGGCTGACTTATGCAGTATTGGTTTTAGCAATTTGTGTCCAAATTGGCTGCATTTTACACCATGATGACTGTTTTCTACAAAATATTCTTGTTGGATGGCTGCATTTGACAGCTCATATCTCCGCCATTAAAAGAGATATCGAGATGGCTGTCTTTGCAAAAAATCCGGCATGTCGCATTTAGTATGGCTGTGTTAATAACTCGATTTTCGAAAAAGTGCCACATGGCTGCTTTCTGCAGAACTAGGTCCATTTGTACTGTACGGAAATCGAACCCACGACCCTTGGTTCAGAAGGCAGATGTCTAACCATCGAGCCAGTAAATATATATGTAAAGAGCGAATTATCGCTCGATGTTTCTAAGAACGTTTGTTTTCCCTTGCCACAGCGACTTGGGCTTTTCCTTGATTTCCCACAGGCGAGAGGCGAAACTACTGCCATTGACGAAACTAGTGCCATTTAAAAAAAATGTGTTCAATTAAATAAAAATTCAGTGAATCAGTCACAAACCTCGTTTTCGATAAGGCCTTTTCTGGATTGTCTCAGTTTCTTCAAATATCCGAAAACATCAAAGCAGTCTTCTTCTTCAGCCAACTCTAAGTTGGCATCGATGGCTAAATATACTCCTGATCGCCCCCCACCATCACTGAAAAAGAAATACCATTATAAACAAACTTCATTATAAGGTCTCGGGTTGACCTAATCAGATAGAAGGTATCAACCACAATAAGTACCTAATGTTTCGGGTACCTACAGATTATCATACGGATATTGCAGAAACGATTGATAAGGTTAAAAGCATGTACATACATAACAATAATATCCACTCTTGCAAATATGACATGTATTATAGATGCGAAAGTTTGTTAGATGTTATAGATGGTCGGATGGGTGTTTGTTTCTCTTCCACGCGAAAGCTATTGAACGGATTTCAAAGAACGTTACAGTAATATAAATCATCTCATAAATCATCAGTAGAACATCTTTATTTTATTATCTAACCGATATTCATGGGGGCAAAGCTGCGAGCTACGGCTAGTATGGATGGATGAACCGTTACACGCGAAAAAGGAGTGTTTTTTATAAACTTTAAAGTGTTCTTTCTATTTTTAAGCCGATTTCGTCGCGGCCAATCAAAGCGAAGCAAAGCCACTATTAGGCATATTCAACCAATCATATGCCGCCGACGTCGTCGCGGCCAATCAGAGCGCAGCTGTCATACAGAAACGCGTCAACATAATATCACATGTCATGAGCTAATAAGGCTCATATTAACATTGCACATTATCACTGATATTGACGTGGGCAACGCCAGAGGCTGCACCTAGTTAAACAATTATATAATCTGTAGAAAATGTATACAGCATCCAATAAGTTTAGAACATTTCCGGAACCCAAAACGCAGACAAACTTCTATTATGAATTATTTAGTTAAAGCTTCTCTAAGTCATGATTTATGTACTAATTTTAACCAAATGCGAATTACCTTTTAATACACGGGAAAATCAAGTTTCCCTCAGAAACCCGACGGAAATATCTGGTCATCGATAACTTTCCGCCCACGCGTGGCGTTGACGAGGGGGAAATAAGACATATAGCTATTATTTCCTTGAAAACGATCCTAATTTGTATCTATACAACGTTATACTCGGAAACCGAGTCATCCTGAAATAGTTTACAGGAAGAACTTATGTGATTTAGTTTATAAATAACAAAGGAAACTTTTGCAGGGAGTGAGTTCCAGGAACAAACCACCTTTTTTATACCTTTACTTTTTAGAGGGGACAGTATTAAAATAGAAATTAGACAACTTTATGCCGGTTCAGCATTGGGAGAGGCCTATATCCAGCAGTAGAGTGATGTGACTGACGATGATGCTGTTTCAGGGGAGAATTGAGGGGATGTGCGGGATTCACACCCCAGAATGTGAGGGTATAACTCAATTCTCGTCAGTGGGCAGCAACATCCAAGGATTCGGGTAGCACAGAAGCATACGGACGCTACTGTCTGCCCTGGCCAGCCACAAATTATAAGCGGCTGGTCTTGGGAAGGCAAACAAAACCGGGTCACCTTATATACCTACGTGTACTAAAAATAATATGTATTATTTAATTTGGTCCTTTGATACCCAGCTGGGTCACCGAGACCCGTCCAGACTAATCGGTCACTAATTAGTTAATTACCTTTTGTTAATTTACCTTTGAGAGGTAATAGAATACGATGCCTACTAAAATACAATAGGTTTTCTATAGTAGTACTTGGATGTCTTTTGTTTGATGAAAAGTGAATGAGTAAAACCCATACCAAACATAACCTAGACAGATAATCTTTATTGTACACCAAATAGTTGACTTAAAACTAGGCACAGAGATATCACTACATGGTATAAAACAAAGTCACTTTTGTTTTCTGTCTGTCCCTGTATGGATCTTTAAAACTATGCAACGGATTTTGATGCGGTTTTTTTATAGATAGAGGGAGGAAGGTTTATCTATATGCGTGTAGTATTGCACCCGTGTGAAGCCGGGGGCGGGTCGCTAGTATTGATATATAATAAGCTTGTCTTATCGCTTTAAGCGATCTCTATCAGACAATCTTTGGATAGAGGTACAACAGGTAACATAATTTTAGGCGGTCATCTCGATAAAACAAAACTTAATGTAGCATTCAATAAATTCATATTAGCGTAGGTAATAATATAGTTGTACTTGCTAATTACTTGCTAATGTAACGTCAATAACGAACAATCCTCGAAAAATGTGCAGAGGTTTATAATAAGCTTCTACTAGAATACATAATTGCTTTTGTAATGAGCTGGTTTTAATTCTTTAAGTTGTTGAATGAAATCTTAAGATGCTCTTCAGAATGATTAGGAGGTATTTGACCGAAAATTCCGACAGTAAAATGATTTACCATTTTATTTTTACGAGAACCTGTCGTCTGGTGATGACGTACAGTTCAAAAAGTACAGGACAATGCAGGCAGGGCAGGGCAGGGCAGTGCAATGTAGAGCAGGGCAGAGTAGGGCAGAGCAGTTCATACACATATAGAACAGATGCATGTCTGCGTTCGTAGGTCACGGTTGTTCTATGTAACAAATGTTTACAAAGCCTGCTTTGCTGGATTCGGTCAAAAGGAAGGAGTTCATATTGATGTGCTCCAGGCGCTCCAGCCCAGAAGTGGGGACAGTATTCCATACATGGCCGGACCTGTGCTTTATAAAGTTGTGAACACTGGTTCGCCCCTCATTTTGCCGCGCCGTCTGCGTCTCAGCATACGCTTAACTTTACACATCATCATACTCACTTGCAATGTACCACCATAGGTCCGGCAGCAGGGTTCGTGGCCAGCCGTCTCCCCACGACCGCACGAACTCGTCTCCTGAACTCCAGCAGTGCGTTGCTGAAGGGACACGTGTGGGAGTGCCATTGCGTGTAGTGGAACTGGAGGATGAATCTTTCTTCTACCACCACCTGGATCAAGACAATGAGGATAAAAGAAGGTCTTTTAATGTACGATATGTTTGATTGTACATATTTAACAGAAACGGCTGGCTAGACGATCGCGATCAACCATGCATTCTCGGCAATACTTCAGTCCGTTTCGAACAAACGTAATAGTTGTACCTATCCTAATTAGGACTCTGGCATTTTGTAACTTGTATGGTTATTCACCTTGATAGTTCAGTGCTTATAAAAGAATTAAAAACAAAGCTGAGCAGACTAATTAGGCCACGTCCACTAATTGTGTCTAAGTATGGCGTTAGGACCCCGTTGGGAATCATAATACACAGTAATAGCAACAAGGCTTATGAGCATGTCCGTCTCCACTTTGTGTTTGCTCTGTGGTCTATACCCACTTTGAAAAATACATTTTGAGAATAATGAAGGGCAAAGAGGATACTGAACTTGCGCGTGCTAATTTTTAAAAATAAATACGAGAAAGCTTAGAAAAATACTTTTTTTGTATTTTTTTATGTTTTTATCTATACTTATAATAAATCTGTAGAAAGGTCAATTCTGTACATTGAATATATTTTCAAAATAACTATCAGGGGATGATTAATGATCGATACTGATGCCAAAAATGCAATCAGTAAAATTTTTGTCTGTCTGTCTGTCTGTCTGTCTGTATGTTCATTATAGAAACAAAAACTACTGAACGGATTTTAACGAAACTTGGTACAATTATTCTTCATACTCCTGGGCAGGTTATAGTATACTTTTTATCACGTTACAATCAATAGGAGCAGAGCAGTGAAGGAAAGTGTTGGGAAAACGGGAGAACTTTTTATCTATATGTTTGATCGAGTGGTCAGTGAAAGAATGCGGTTTTCATCAATGCATTGCTAGAGGTCTAATTTAAGATATAGGCACCATTTTATGGAAGTCAGTTATTCTTGAAACCCGATGTCCACGCGTGCGACGCCGCCGGCACAGCTAGTACAGAATAAAAATACATAATAATCACTATTTACCTATTTTATGACCTGTGCCAAGAGGCGGACTTGAGCTACGAGTTTAACTTCTAATATTTCCTTTAGTGTATTATACTTACATCTTTTTCTGTCCTGTATAATCTAAAAGTTCTTATGTGGAAATTGGCTAATTCCTCTTCTTGGACGATGCCTACACTGATGTCACCGTATGTTTCATCTTTTTCTTTGTTCGGAGGCCAGTATTGAACACACATTACCTGTTTACAAAAAAAAAAGATTATAAGAAAACAATTCGTGTACAAAGCATTACGACAAAAAGTACTCCATTATCTTAAATGTTTTCTCATTTTCGGTACGGAGAAAGCTACGCGACTCGAGACGAGGTACTGTGAATGACACTTAAAGGTCTCTGCCCACTACACCGTATCATACCATGACCGTGCTATGAACGTGTCAAGCACGGAAGGTAATACGATACGGCTTGCTTTGCCCACTGAAACGAGTCGACGGCGTTTAATGCCCGTATGATGCCCGTATGATGCCCGTATGATGCCGGTATGGTGTCCGTATGCAACCCGTATGATGCCCGTATGATGCCGGTATGGTGTCCGTATGCAACCCGTATGTATGGAACTAACATGGTATAACCCAGGTAAATTGAAATGATATAAGCTCTTATGTGTGCATCTAAATATTTATGTACAATTAAATTTGCTAAACTCAGAGAAGGCATTTGAGACGCGTTTATAACGGTCCTTATACGCGGTTATAACCCGTATTATCACCGTTTTGCCGCCGGCACGCATCGGTTTGGCACCGTCGCGTGCCGTGCACGGAGCGTACCGCCACCGGCAAAATATTCTCGCCGACTGTCCGTGCATGGCACGCGACGGTGCTGGTCGGTGACGGAACGGTCTAATGGGCATCGTCTCATAGTTTTCAATACAAAGAATACTTTTTTGTCTGACACGTTCATAGCACGGCCATGGTATGATACGGTGTAGTGGGCAGACTCCTTTAACAATGATACTGGCAACAGTTGACCCTACCTAACAAAATAATTAATATGGTTTCAATTAGGGTTAAGTATTAGTATATTGTTATAGTAAAAATGCATAGCTAATAATAATTTACAAATATACACGTTCATTTAACTTGTATTTCTCCTAACGATAGATTTCCTTCAATATCAAACATTACCGTTTCACCCTTCACCGCCCCGAGACTACCACTGAAAATAAGCAGAATATTTTCTGCAGCAGTTTTATCAGAAGCTGGTAGCGCGGTGTTTTATAACCAGAGCAAAATTCAGTCCCGACAAATAGAGCGAAAAATATCTTCCAAATTTTGCCACCTCGACTCACTGAGCTATAAAGTTGGCTTCTGTCACACCGTGGCGTAACACAGGCGATTAGGTTCAGTTAGAACATTTAGGATTAGTGCTTGGTTTAAGGTATGCTTTTTAGGGTTCCGTAGCCAAAATGGCAAAAACGGGACCCTTATAGATTCGTCATGTCTGTCTGTCTGTCTGTCTGTCTGTCTGTCTGTCTGTCTGTCCGTCCGTATGTCACAGCCAGTTTATTCCGAAACTATAAGAGCTACATTATTGAAATTTGGTACCTAGATGTATTCTGTGAACCGCATTAAGATGTAAAAATAAAATTAGAAAAAAATTCAAAATTTTTGGGGTTCCCCATACATAGAACTGAAACTCAAAATTTTTTTTTTCATCAGACCTATACGTGTGGGGTATCTATGGATAGGTATTTGAAAATGATGTTGAGGTTTCTAACAACATTTTTTTCTAAACTGAATAGTTTGCGCGAGAGACTCTTCCAAAGTGGTAAAATGTGTGTCCCCCCCCCCGTAACTTCTAAAATATGGGCATGATAAAACTGAAAAAAATATATGATGTGTATTACTATAAAAACTACTAACGAAATTTGGTTTGAATGAAATCTAGACAGTAGTTTTTTTTTTAAACGTCTTAAATCAAATTACCTAATTTTTTCATTCAATCACTGGTACGGAACCCTACGTGCGCGAGTCCGACTCGCACTTGGCCGGTTTTTTATAGTGTCGGTTTCTTCGCCACGCTCAGGAATAGTTTTGAGGAGTGATAGAAGAAAAATAAGTTCAGACCAAGTCATACCAGTTTATAGTGTATATAGTATATGTACCTAGATGTAGAAATTAGGATCAACTAATTTGGCCTAGCCAAAATTAGTTCATATCGGGGTTAGGACAATCGTAGAAGTTTGACGAGAGGTAGAGTATAGCTTATCTTCGCTTGAATTGAGCACTAGTAAATATACAAACACTAGTAAACATAAACAAATATCGCACCTCAAATTATAAACAAACTATCCCAAATAAATCCGTATAAAAATAAACCATTTTTATATAACAAAAAAAGAAAATCTTTTCCATTGTAGTCTGTTTTCTGTCCCAGTGGCTTTATCACCCGGAGTTACTAAAAATTATACTTCTTGAGACCAATGGATATTTGAAGGGTTCTCGGCATTGGCAGGGGATTGTATTCATGAGAGGCGTTTCGCCTTAAGTTACCCCTATTCAATTTTGGGGACCGGATTCATATTTTAAGTTAAAATATTTGATACTGAAGGAAAAGGAGGGCTTGTTTCTAATGACTCCATGATTTGGATATGTACATTTGAGATTGCAGAGCTGGTGGTAAAGTAGAATAGAATATTGTTCTCTCTGTATCTATATGTTTCCTCATCGTCATGCATCGTTAGGCTATAGCAGTCCACTGCTGGACATACTATGGCTCAGCAGTTGTTTGCCAGTTCGGCCAAACATCTGGATACGAACCCAGGACCTCTCGGTTGTCAGGTGGAACCTAAGAATACTAGACTGGACGAGGCAGTCAGTTAAATATATTAAGAAAAAAAAAATAAACAAGTATATTTTAAAGAACTTAACTATATAAATTATAATTTCTAGCGTTTTAATTGGCTAGTGGCCTGTCAGTGACCTGTCAGTCTCTATTTTCTTAACGCGAATGAACTATAAGCCTATTATTTTTTGACATATTTTAGGCTACACTTTTTATATGTAAGAATAGTACACAATACTGTTTAACACTAGCACAATAATACTATAGCACTTAAATTATGACCTACCTTAAAATATAATGTTTGGTATGCGTTAATTAATCCCTATCCATAGTTTAAGTTTCAATCAGTCCCATACAAGTAACAAAGTATCTAATAATTGATTACTATATCGATTTCACTTGAAACTTTTCGATTGTGAGGCACTTCAAGTCTGGCCCCACGTCAAGTTAGAAGGTTAACTTGAAACAAGTAAGTTCGTACGGGTTACAATACAAATTGAACGCACCGTCTCTATATTACTTGTATCTTCGCGGTTAAGCACATCTTTCATCATAAGGTTCATCTATTCAACATAAGTTTTAGGCACAAAGGTAAAGTCAGAGTGAGTGAGAGTATATGTAATATGGGTATTGCTACGTCATACAATGTCTTCTCTAGACGAAGGTCATCTCTAGTTATCTGATGATGATCATTAGGCTATTCCAGTTCACTGCTGGGAATAGGCCTCTCTAGTTGTTCGCCACTTTAGGCCAATACCTATAATCGCCACCCTGGCCAGACGGGTTGGCGATCGCAGGGTGTAGCTCCTCGCGACGCCTAGTTACGCCTCCAATCGTCATGGTTATATCGCCACCAGTCCGTTGCCAGAGCCTCCTTTGTTATTTGGATGCACCACGGCCAGGTGAGGGTGGCTTGAAGCGAAATGTTAATAGGACATTTTCTTACATGCATCGATGGAAGAATCATGGTTGCGTAACATCAGGGAGTGAATAAGAATTATGATGGTTGCACAATTGTTCCGACTTGCCGAAGAAAAGGCCAGATGACAACCTTCTGTGATTGTAAGGGCATTTGAAGCAGAAGATAAAACTGGTAGAAGATGTCTTTATCATAATCACGGAGACTTTCATCATCATCATCAGCCTTCGCAGTCCAGCCTTCTGGACATAGGCCTCTTTAGCCATCAATCGTACAGAGAATTAAATTACAAAATATTGACACGAGACGAGCATAAAATGACATTGAGGTTAAAAATAAAGAGTGGAAAATGCCTTTATTCATGTGAGAACTAGTACGTTTCATTCCCAGCAGTGTTACATATTGCAACGAGTTTTATAAGTACAGTCATCCAGTTTTTTTTTAAAGCATCGTATCAAAGAAAAGTGGACATTATATCTACTGGATTATGAAACGAAACGAGAGTGGATAACCATTTCATTGAATATTTCAGGCCAGTCGGTGTGTTCCATTCGAAATTATGATCACGTAGAAAAGAAACACTGAAATAAAAGCTGTAGCACTTCATAAAAGAAAACGAAGTAAGATATAGATGATATAATATAATGTTAACGTAGAAAATAAATAAAGATTGACGCTGCGTTGAAAAGCAGTTTGCATAAAGCAAATAAATGTGTACCTATTTTGACTATTTACTGCAAATGTAATTATGTCGTAGATTGAAATTATTATTTCTATTAACATACATATAACTTATAAATGTAGCGTATATAGCTAATTATCATATAAGTTAGAACGCCGTCAAAAAACTCCCAATCGTATAAGTACGCCACGCAAGGTAACAGTTTGGGAACCCCTAAACTTACTTAATTTACCTAGCTTGCCAGAGTTTAGAGTCAGAGTTATGCATGAGTGTGAGAAGCAGATTTGAATTTGTGCTCTCCTGCTTCCGAGAAGTCTGCTCCACTGAGGATTATGCCCCTGTTTGCCGTCCGACTGTCCCTTCTCAGAATAGGCTGGGAGATCCGATAAGCCTCATAATATCAATGTGCATCGTCCATCTTTTTGCAAGAATGAATTTTTGAAAAGCCTATTATTGTTTGATTTATTTTAGGCTACAGTTTTTATATGAAAGAATCGTACGAGTACTATTTAACACTAGCACAATAATACTCTATCACTTAATACTAGAAGAAGAACAAGCAGACTAGACTTCGAGATACTTTGAAACATGACTCTTTCTCACATATTTCCGATGTTATTGGTATTATTGTTTAGGGAATTCAATTTCATCTGATGATGAGCGAGGTAGGGAGCCGAAGTTACTGTGTAAGAACAGCCTTCAGGATGACTCCACTCCATTCTCCACCTGATGGTAGGCGGTCGTGAGGTCCAAAAGTTAAGTCAACAGGCATAATAAAACAAACCCATTGCGATTGTCTTGTACTGGCCCGTAGTATGCTTCTTCTGGCTTTGTTTTTAAGAGAGAAGCAAACACATATCAAAGCGTGGTTAGTAAAGCTAAAAGGAGGTTGGTACCTTGATGAAGTCGAAAGTCTTAGTGAGCATGACGATGGCAGCGGCCCGTTCCTGCCATATCATCCGCCAGAAGCTCACCACCGTGTCTTCCGTTGGCCCCTGCGTCACTATATACGCGTTCGGCTTTAAAACACTCTGTGGACAAAATATACAACAATAGTATTATTAATACTCTTAGTGGTACTCTACTTTACTAGCCATTAAGCACATACTAAATAAATAACCCAAGACATGCCACGCTGGGCCACTCAGCGCCATCTAGCCCCAAACTAAGCTGAAGCTTGTACTATGGGTACTAGACAACTGATAAACTTATTTAGATGCATTTTTTTTGTAAATAAATACTTTTATACATAGAAAACACCCAGACCAATACAAACAGACACGTTCATGCACACAAATGTTTGTACTGTGTGGGGATCGAACCCACGACCCTTGGCTCAGAAGGCAGAGGTCACTACCAATTGAGCCACCGAGCCAGTCAAAAAGTGTGTGCGTAAACACAGTGGAAGAAATGTGGCATGAATTACAGGAGGTCTACGTTCAACGTTCTTGGAGTTGACCAGGAGAGACCAGGCTGATGATTGAATTGATGGCAACACAGGTACAGGCAGTCTGTTTCTTCCTACTCATAATCCCATGGAAGGAAATATAGATACAAACTGGATATAGATAAGGAGTAGAACCTACGGCTTAATATGCTTTCCGGTACACGGGGGTATACAACCAATTTCATGCTGTTCGGAGTTCGGTGCTGTAATGGAGTAATTTGTAGACAAAAAAATCAGCAACACTTTTTGACCAGATACCGGATTCGAACCCTCTCGGTAATTAAGCGGCACTACCTGTCATTGGATGACCGGCAGTCAGCAACATTACACACAATATTTATGTACAAACTAGCTGTGCCGGCGGCGTCGCGCGCGTGGTTATCGGGTTTCAAAAATAACGGACTTCCATAAAATGGTACCTAAATTTTAGGTTAGACCTCTAGCAATACATTGGTGAAAATCGCATTTATTTCATGCAGTAGTTTTTACGTGATGCGCGATCAAACATACAGATAAAAGTTTCTCCCGTTTTTCCAACACTTCCAGTCACTTCTGCTCTGTTCCTATTGATTGTAGCGTAATGAAAAGTATACTATAACCTGCCCAGGAGTATGAAGAATAATCGTACCCAGTTTCGTCAAAATCCGTCCAGTAGCCTTTTTTTTCTACATATTTTCATTTTAACATACAGGCACACAGACAGACAAAAATTTTACTGATTGCATTTTTGGCATCAGTATCGATCACTAATCACCCCCTGATAGTTATTTTGAAAATATATTTCATGTACAGAATTGACATCTCTACAGATTTATTATAAGTATATAGATAGTTATAGATAACTGTTTGAATAAATTCAGGTTACAGTTCTAGAAATATCATACTTATTATATGTAACTGTAGCCCATGTATGGTACACGTATACGTGGAACTGGAACAAAGTCTTCATGACCTGTACAAAGTAGGGTACAAAGTTTTAAGCGTTTTTAAGCTCTAATTTTATGCAGAACTCTATTGTACTGGGTAGGTACACTGAGAATACTTGAGTCAATTCAAGAAAACTAGTTTTTTAATGCAAATTATAACGGATTTATGATGTTGAATAGTACATCATCATCATCAGCCATTCGCAGTCCACTGCTGGACATAAGCCTCTCCAGTTGTTCGCCACTTTGGAAGATTAACCCATAATCACCATGATGGGCAGGCGGGTAGGCGATCGCAGGGTGTAGCTTCTCGCTCCGGTGACGCTGTTGCCCGTTGACTAGTACAGGTGTACGAAATCAATGAATTTATCGATATAGCCCTCAGCATACATAATTGCCCTCGTCAGAAATGTTTTGGAAAATAATGTTGTCATCTGGCCTCGCCAATATAAAGCTTATATAGATAGACTTGAGGCCTATACAGAGACGTTTCCTACATAATTGAAGCTCAAATCAGCATCTAACATTTGTGTCACTAAATAAACATCTTTTCTATTCCATTTTCCATGCCACCAATAAAAAGAATCTAATAAGATAACTTTCCACTTCCGAGAATCGTTTTATAAAATAAATTAAAATAATCCGCGCCTCTTAAATGTATATAAGGGTCAAAATGTCGCAAGCAAATGACAAGGGTCGAAGATCTAAGAAAGGTTTGGGTGCAAGGCACACCGGATCTTGGGAAAGGGCTCCAATTATAAGCAAACGGGGTCGATTCTTTGTGAGCGGTTATGGGCGCTACGCTCAGCCTACGGAATGGAATCCCGGTTGTTCCTTAAACGATTTGGACAAACAATCTTGGAGTCCCGGATTGGTATTGGGAGAGGATGGATTATATACGACTGTTACTATTTTTGTTGATTGTAAGTATATATTTTGGCCTGCAGAAATAGGGATAACCAGGAACGTTTGATGGGTCGGAGGGAGGCCGCAGCATGAAAGACAAACGGACCAATTTGCCATCACAGGTTGATTTAGCTGATTAGTTCAGGCTGACTGTAGCCGATGGAAGCAGACAGTTGACAGCTTGAAGAAGACCCACGACCCTCAGTAGTGATGAGGGAGCGATGGAGAAGAATTGACTATTTTTACATGGGCAAGAACACAAAAATGTATTTCAAATACGGCCTTATTATCACAGCATGAGAATTGCACAACACCTAGTGAAGCGTTAAATATTGACAAACGATGCAAAAGTATCACTTGCATCATTTCTTTAGCGTTTTCCTTGAAACGAGCGTTAGAAAATGCGTTCAGAACGCGTGAACGGTTCCGATGTGTTCAAAACATGAGACTACAGTAACCAAATCAATCACTTGTTAGTTGCCAACGCCATGCTAGCATGTAAGACTACATCTGGATATACGCGAGTGCACCAACCGATCCCGAAACGAGGACAAAGTCACTTCACGGGTGTAGACAGTCAGGTAAGCTACCCCGGATGAGAAGCTAAAGTTATCTACGTGTCCCTTACGATGATAGGCTCTTGTTGTTTGGCACTTAGGGCAAACATCTGAAGGATGCCATAATCGCCACATTGGGCAGGTTAGCGATCGCAGGGCGTAGCTTCTTGCTCCGGTGACGCTGCTGCCCGTCATCGGCCTGTGGTATTTAGCGACGCCCTCAATTGTGATGGTTATACCGAAACCAGTCGGTTGCCAGCGCCTCGTTTTTTATTCGGCAGATTGCACCTCGGGCGTATGAGGTAGGTTTGGAGCGAAAAGATGATAGGTCGCTCCCTTACATCCGACCTTCCTTACATCCAACAACTAAATTCAATAGTTTTTGGTAACACATGGCGAGTTTTTTAAGATACGTCCCATGCTTTGATGTCCCTAACCCTTATTAAGCTACCTCTCTGTCTTATTAAGCTACCTACCTTATCTAACCTTACACAGCGTTTCTACAATCAGCCTTTTTTATACCGGTGTCTCGGGATTCCGGATTGAAATCTCCAGCATTGGCTGAATCGGCTAATTTAAGCGACCGTTCAGGTGAACAACCACTATTAGGCCCTTGGGCCCTTTACAATAAAGAACTGTAAATTGCTTCATTTAGTGGCACCTTCCTTGGAATTTAATACCCGTTCCGGACCCTTTTAACCAACTGCTCGAAAAGTAAAATACTCTTGCTATTTAAATGTTACCGGTTTAGTCGTAAAGGAATCTGAGGTTTAACTCTTAGTGATAAATGAACGTTCTAGCTTTTTAACCATTTTATATAGCTTAGCTTTTTAAACTGATTGCATTTTTGGGTGTCGTCGGTTGTGAAATAGAAGCGAATATTATCTGTTGATTTAATAATGCCTAGTTCAGGAACCGATCCGTTATTTTTTGTGCTTCTGTGTAATGGAAATATATCCATTACCATAATACATTTATAATAAGAGCATCACTAATGATCCCTGTAATATCTACACTAATATTATAGAGGAAAGATTTGTATTTTTGTATGTAACGAATAAACTCAAAAATACTGGACCGATTTTAATAATTTTATTAGAAAGCTAAATTATCACTGAGTAACATAGGCATTAATTAGTTTAAAATGTTTATCTGAAACACCCGAAGCGAAGCGAGGGCGGATCTTCAGTATGTATTATTATAATAGAACATCTTCAGTCCTTTGCAATTCCTTCCACAGAAAGATCAAGTCATAAAATTTGTTTTCCAGTCATTTTAAGTAACAGGAAAAACAAGTTGATGAAAGATATTCACGTTTAATTTTGTTTGACGAACATGAAAACATTTCTGAGCGATTGGTCGTATTTACATTGAGCGTTTTTAAGTAAAAAGCAAATGGTTTTTTTACTAATTTGAGTTCCGTATTCGTTGCAAAAATCAGAGATGTTGGAATCATTCTTCTTTTTAACAATCTTTGTTTGGATATGATAATGATGTTGATGTGTTTCAAATGCATCTTGTTCGACAAATTGTATTGGAGAAGAAACGTGTTATTTTCCTATTTGAAACACCATTTTCACCTTTTTCTCTATTATATTTATTTTATAAGAACATTAATTAATGTGCCTTAAAAACTTTACAAATTTTTATTCAGATAAATATTTCTGTATTGTAAGAGCTCAAGGGTATAAACTGTATTTATTAATATTGTCACTTTTTGAACAAGAGAAAGGTCTCTAGTTAGGCTGGATGTTATTGTCGTGGGCCCAACGATTTCGGAAATTGTTATGACGGTACGTGGACCGACTAGGAAGTAAAGACCGCCCAATACAAGTGAACTGCCTCGAGGGCGAGTTCGTAAGTGTCGACCTTTCAATACCTTTACTGAAACAATAAATTAGGAACATAAAGCATTTTTGGGATGTAAGGCACTGACTTATCATATTTTTTCTCCAAAACTTCACTGCCCGTGATGTATCCTGCTGAATAAAACGAGGCTTTGGCAACCGACTGGTGGCGGTATAACCATCACGATTGAAGGCATAGCTAAATACCACAGGCCGATGGCGGGCAGCAGGTCACTGGATCAACAAGCTACCCTCCGCGACCGTCCACTCGCCTGCCCAGCTTGGCGATTATGGGTAAAACCTTCAGGTGTTTGACCAAAGTGGCGAACAACGGTTGCATTTAAGGAAGTTAATATATCCACTAGTGGACTGTGATAGGCTGATGATGATGATGAAAGCACTTTTATACTTACATCTATATAGGAAGCATTAATATAATCGGAGTCTGGCTCCCGGTCCACTGTTTCTAGCACCACTCTGTTGTAATCGTCTGAAAAAGAAAGTTAGGTTCAATGTCCACTCCGAGAGAAATATTATACATACAAATTGTAATTACTTATATGTAATGACAAAATTTAAAAAATAAAATCATGCTTTTTATTCTTTTTTTATTAAATATATGTGTATTTACGTAAGCTTAATTGCGAACGTAATTAAACAAGCAATATTTATTTTTCGTCCGTAAACCGACGCTTCAATAAATTGTTTAAAATCGTAGCCAATAAATTTACAGAGACTTCTATCACAAGGTAGGTAAATCCATTTCACTGATTGTGTTTTCCTCGTAAAACATATTTTACCGCTGCCAATGTTTGTTAAAGGGAATTTATTTATTATTTTATTTCTGTTTTTCTAGTAAGTTAAATGAATCTGATTTAACGGCCCCGTTATATTACATCCAAAACTTAGCAAAGCTGCATTGAAATTACTCGGTTTCCGATCTACTTCTATCTGATTTTGTTCGACTGAAATAATTGATTTATATAAATGTATCTGTCGCAGGCAAATTCTATTATTCGCCCGTATACAAACGGCGTCGGCAGTTTACAAAGACAAATTTGTTATATAAAATGCCGTACGCCGTATGTATGATGTCGTTCATTTACTAATATGCCGAGCTACGATATTACAGCCGATTACAAATTGCCTCGGCATATCGTTCCAATTAGTACCAAATTTAACCGCGCCCTGGCGCTACTAGTCTCCAAAACCAATATGGCGGTCAACAGTGAAAGTGTTGAAGAAAAAAAAATTAAAAATATGTCTAATATCGGCTGTTTCAAATAGATTTTAAGGGCTAGTATTATAGGAAACTATTGAAATTAAACTAATCACAAAGGGGGCTCCGAAAACACCGTGGAAAAAAAACAAAAAAATTCGAGGTTATCCAGCACGTAAAAACGCTAGGGTGTCCATGGAAACTGGTAAAGTGGAACAAAAAATTGCAATAAAATGCATTGTATTTTGATTCGTTGTAAATCAATTGTTTCGCTGATGGTTTTACGCTAGTTTAAGCTTAGCAGAATAAGTGAAACAAAGAAACTAATATAATTCTAACTAGGTAATTCTTGGTAAGTTTACTATGTATGTGTAAGGAGGATCCTAAGATTAGGGAGAATATGTTCTCACACGGTACCATTTAGTGCAGGTTTTGTTCGGTTACGGTTTCAATTTCATGCTTATTTAATCGACGAATTTATTTTCGTAGTCAATAATTTAATAATATTCTATTATGAATCTTAAATACCTAAATAAAATGATTAAAAACCCTGTTTCATTTCTATTATCATGGTCACCCTAATACACAAACCAAGTCGACGTTGATGCGATGACAATTTGCCTTCGGCATTTTATAACACGTATTTATCTTTCTAAACTGCCGACGCCGTTTGTATACGAGCGAATTATAGAATTTGCCTGCGACATATCTATATCTAAGATAAGTATGCTAAATTGAATAATGCCTCTTTCTATCGAATGGATGAAAATGAAATTGAAGGTGTTTGATTGATCCAAAAGGATTTACTACAAAATAATGAGTATGTAGTTGATAAATAAATAATGACAACATAGACTTTTCATGTCAAACAATTTTGATCCAATTCATAGCATTGTAATGAATGGGTCATTTAAAATTTAATAGAACCCAGAATAATGCAATTCGGACAGTGACAAAATTGCTAATTAACATTTAATCAACGAAATTGTTAATTAAGAGGGCTTTTTGTTAATTGAGTCATACGGAAAGTTTTATGGTACAGAGAAATTCTGTAACAGGACACGACGTAATTAAAAAAGACAGGGCTTGGTTAATTAAGTCGTTTCATTCATCATGAGTGTATTCGTAGTAGTAGATACTTATTAAAGGTGCTTAGAATTTATTAGAATTTTTAACTACGTTATTATGTTGTTGTGTTTATTTATGTGTCAAAAAACTAATAGCGTATTTTTATCTACATTACAAAATAACAAATTTTATATTGTATTGTAGGGTAATAACAGGTTTTCCTTAGTTAACGAACAGTAGGTAGGTAATATTATCATTATGTTACACTTTATATCGAGCATGCAAAAAGTTTCAAGGACAAGTAAAATCTAAAGGGTTTCCGGTTTGAATCCTCTAGAAAATAGAATGTTTAGGTTGGCAATAGAATGTAAATGTTCCCAATTCCTATGTTTGCGTAAAGTTGTCGTCCTGTACAAGTGAACATGTTTTTGGCCACATACATGTTTGTGCAACAATATTCATCCTTTTTATACCTAGTGCCAGAAAGTTAAAGTAAAAGAATATTTGTAGCATTATGACGTTTATAAAAGTCCACGCGATTTACCGTAATTTTATTATTGGCTTAGCACGTTCTGCTTCCGACACTTATACTAATCTCAGCGGTTGAGTTTAAATAAATATACCCATCTTCTTTTGACACCATAAAGGAGATATTTCTCATATTGTGGCGCCGGTTTTCATAACAAAAACATCTTAAACTCGAGAACTGAGGTGAAATTTAGACGCTCGCTTTTCAAGACTTGTGAGCCAGACAATACTCGGTCACTTGAGCGATGATATTGTTCGGGATCTCACTTGAAAGTGGTTGAACGAGTTTGTTTTTATAATAAAATTAGTTGGAAGCGAGTGAGTTATTGAAACGGGCTGCTAGGAGCACGATTTAGTCGTACCTAATTGTTTTTTTTGTGAAAGAGGGAGAAAACTGTCGTAAAGGTCAGATGACCTTTGATGATCACTTACCATCAGATGATGGTAAGTGATCACTTCAGCTCATAGACACCGTAACACCAGGGGAGTCACAAGTGCGTTGCCGGCCCTTGAGGAATTTGAAGGCTGACTTTTAAAGTCATCATTAGATAAAAACGGTTGCATTTAAGGAATTTAAACGCTTATAAACAAATAAGTTTCGTGTAATATCTAAGTACAAAACTACTTTATTAATAAACTTTTTTTCAGATTAAGTTCTTCCATAATTTTTATTCTCTCTTTCAAATAAATATTATCCAAAATGTTTATTCTATCGTTCTTCATATTATAATAGATACCTACATTGCATTAAAGTTACCTATATTGTATTCCCCAAGTCGAAACAAACTAGGCTAACATTTTCCGGCGTGCTGAAATGCATTTTCAGTCTCAACATTTTGTTATAATACAGTCCTATTCTGAGGAATAGCGTAGTGTTTCACATTTTTAAAATCACTCCGACGGTTGCATCAAATATGAAAATGCTCAAGAAATGCATTTTCGAAAGCCCGCCAGCGGCGGTGAGCGCTCACATGATGCATTTGTGATTTAGGAACACTCGCGAGCTTCAACGCAGATGCTACATACCTTGTTTATAAGGATGGTTTTAGATGAAGTGGAAAATTTAATGTTGGACGTAAAAGGTACCTACATAAATTATGAAAAATGGGCCCGTTTAGCTATATGAACATTGTAAAAGGAGTTTGTTTAACAATAACAATAGGGAGATAATTGTGATTAGGATTTTCAAGTCGTAGAAGACGACTACTGCGGTCACCAACCCAGCTGGCAAGAAGGCAAATCCCCCGATATGACAATTGTTACTGGGGAAGGCTATGTCCAGCAGTGGACGTTACCAGGCTGATAATGATGAATTGTGATTATTATACAGCGTGTTTATATGGAATTCTTACGACTCTAGGATTTGCTGTTTGGGGAAAACGGCGGGATATGTGGAAGTCATGCCACCCTTAGGAAATGGAAAAGCGGCGTCGTGCCCTATCACTATAGGGGAGGCAGGGAACCTATTAAAAACCACAGCCTCTCTGTCAAGTGCACTGGCGGTATCTGGGTCTCTAGGAGAGCTATGCTACCCTGACACCGCTAGCGCAGTCCACCCAAAGGGGCAGATCCTTCAAACTCCCTAAGTAGGAGTGACGAGAGCAGCCCAAACGTATTTCTTTTTTCCATATAGGTACGTATAGTTTATAAGTGAAACTTTAATGAGCATAATACTGTTGGTGTGCCTTATTTAAATAAATAAGGCTCAGGCCAGGCCTGGTGAAGACGTCCCCGCACTAATCACCCGCTGGATCCCAATCATTTTGGGTTCTTACTGTATGTTGCTAGATAATAATGTACCTAAATATATTACAAAGAATACTTACAAGGTATAACTTTCTGGTTTTGGTTTTTGTGTAGATTTGTCTTCTTTGTTGCATGCCGACATGAATGTGTCTCCACTTTAACCGCTGTCTGCAACAAACAAGCTCACATCAGAATCGTTGAATGCTCAGCTAGAAGGCACACAGAAGAGTTGTAAAACAGTCGTAACATGAGCTTAATGTCTACCATAACATACACAGCTGCTTAGTCTGATGCACTATAATCCTTACTTAGCTAAGTTCTGAATGTTTTATTGAGTGTAAAATATTTATAAAGCCATTTGACAGGCTCGGTGGCTCATTTGGTAGTGACCTCTGCCCTCTGAGCCGAGGGTCGTGGGTTCGATTCCCGCACAGTACAAACATTTGTGTTCATGAACATGTCTGTTTGTATTGGTCTGGGTGTTTTCTATGTATAATATGTATTTATTTACAAAAAAAAAAAATGTATCTAAGTAAGTTTATCAGTTATCTAGTACCCATAGTACAAGCTTCGGCTTAGTTTGGGGCTAGGTGGCGCTGTGTGGCCCAGCGTGGTATGTCTTGGGTTATTTATTTATTTATTTGTAGACGACTTCTTACAGATAAGTCGTCCTATACCTAAGTATCTGTAGGTCGACCTAGTAACTTATGCTAGCGTTTACGTAATGCTTGGAGTATCCGATGAATCCGGTTCGTTTCCCGGTAGGGGTAATTTAATAAACGACTTTTTAATGTCATTCAGATTTAGGTTGGAAGATGCTTGAATTGTGGTCATTATTTGGTATGGTCTCCGTATTCATTGGATAAAGGAAAACCTTATATTGGACACAAGTCGGTCGGTCGGTGTTCCTTCAAACTCCTATTATTATGGTATCTTTATTTCTTTATAAATATACTCAAATAAAATAAAAATTATAATCTTTGTTGGCATAGGTTCATGAAAAATACTTGCAAATCATCAAAACTACCCGGTTCGAAATGCAGTATTCTACTGAGCTTGTTGAAAAGTTGCTTGCCAAATTCTTGGTAAGTAACTTTTTAAGCTCTTTTCAAATTAAGCATTTACAATAAATATTATGTATTTTTTTAAATATTATTAGCCCTATCAAAGAGTTAAGATACTGTGATTATTTATAACAGGAGTTAGTTATGACGTGGAAAGACCAAAATATACCAATAGGAATAGTTCCCGAGTTCCATTCCGGTATCAACCGGAAAAGATACATTTTCTTTGACACATCGATTTTTGCAAAGGTTTCGTTGACAATTTTTGTGAAGCGAAAATAGGAGCCAAAGTCTCCCCCACTTATCACGGCCATATTCGCCGGGGATACGCCTTTTCATGCCTCGTTTAACTCACGTTACAGTGATATACTATTACTTGGACACTGGACACAAAAGAATTTGGGGCCCTTGGGCAGACGAGAACTTTTGGCCTTTTGAGAAAATGAAGATAGCTAATTATGTTGACATTTTAACCGATATAAAAAGGAGAAGGTTCTTTTGTACTAAGATCAAATGATAAATTTTCATAGAGAATCTTCTTTTGTACATAACAGAATAATTTTCAGTCATTAGTGAATTCCTAGGCCCCTCTGAGGGTACCTTAACATGGTTACCTAGGAAAGGCCCCATTTACCTTTATGGTAAAGACGGTATTGCATTACTTGTAGATTTATGGAATCATCTATAAGAAACCATACGTACATAAGTACTTAAACTTCCAACACACTCGTACTTAAACATTATAAACATAGTTTTAAAATGTAAAAGAAAATAACTTAAATTTAAGCTAAGTATCTAGCGGTCCGCTCAACAACGCGTTAATTTATCAAACTAATACCAGTCTAAGCCAGGTATGACGCAAAGAAAAAAACGCAAACGACCAAAACTGAAAAGCGATAAATAACGTAAGTAATTCTATCCTTAATACATAATCATTTAAATATTACAATTATCACTTATTTTTGAAGTCGGTGCCAACCTCTCGGTACCTAACGTAGACTGTTGTTGTATGACGCGCGCGGCCGGCATATCCACACGACAATATACCCAGATATGTTTGGCTGGCACCGACTTCAAAAATAAGTGATAATTGTAATATTTAAATGATTATGTATTAAGGATAGAATTACTTACGTTATTTATCGCTTTTTAGTTTTGGTCGTTTGCGTTTTTTTTGAAGTCGGTTTAATTTTTTTTTTTAAATAATTTTATTTCTCTGTTTTTAGTTGCGTTAATGTGCTGTGACCTTGAATAAAGGCTAATTAATGTCCTTAAGAGTTTTACTTAGGAATGAAAAAATTTGCTTTAAGTCAAGTGAAGACTTTGCGATCTAGAATCAAGCATATCACTTACCAAATCACCTGCCCTATTAGCCCTGCATAAGTACATACTACTACCTAGTTTAATATCGACCAATGTCAGTACTGTCCCCTAACTCCTAACCGTTAAGGAGTTCTGTGGCTTCATCATCAGCACCAGATGTTGTCGCCCGGAAGCATATACCTGAGTAAAATATGATTACGTAACAAAAACACCATATGAGCATACAATTTTCGGTTGTTGCCCTCAATTTGTCCAGGATCCCATCATCAGATCCTGACTTGGTGATAATGGGACCACCTCGGAAGTGTCTTCTGTCGAACTGTCGAAAAATTTTTGAAATCCTTCCATAATTGACGGAAATATCGCTGAACATACATTAAAAAAAAATATTATACATAGAGACGAATTGAGAACCTCCTCCTTTTTTCGAAGTCGGTTAAAAATAGCCCTAAAGAGCAAATAAAGTTCGCTCGTTAAGAGTGCTGTGTCGGCAGAGATTAAGCCTAGATCATTTATGGGCCAAAATCTTGTGAAACTACGTTTTATCGGCAGTATGTTGGGACAATGGTTATATGCGATGAGTCGAGAAGAAAAGGGTATCAAATATTGCTTGCTATACTATACACGTAGTATAATGTCATTTACCTCTTTCAGATTCTGTTATACCCATGCTTACCAGGTGAAATTTTTTTTTTGTTTAAGTAGCTCTTTGATTTGTAGCATTAGTATACTTACTTAGTTATAGCATGTTCGTGTTACTTAACATTAATAAGTTGCACAGTTCATTAGCTTAAGTAACTGTAGTTGCAAGTAAGGCGTGGTACAATCACAGGGTTACTCTATTAAATTGGCAGCGCGGAGAGGGGTGTGGTGTATGGGATAGGTTTAGTATGAAAAAATCTTTAGAGGCAAATTATAAAATGGTATAAAAATCAAAAGGGTGACAAGTAATTAAAAGGTTAAGATATAGGTAGTGTGGGTATATTCATGCACGCGTAACATATGCGTATAATATATTTTTTACAATAGCTGGGCCAAATGACTTCCATACTCCTAATGAAAAACGAAACAGAAGCCCAAATCGCTGCGTCCTTCGCAGGTAAACTGTGAGTTGCAATCACCATATCAGTCCGAAAAACACCTGTTTAAAGGATTTCATATCAAAGGAAGTAGGAACTAGACACCTACGAAATTCTTACCTTGCGCAACCGAATTAGGCTTGATGGGACCTTCCTATCTAGAGAGGAATATGAGATATGTGTTTTCTCAAAAAACAAATTCTTTCAAAAAAAATCTTTTTCAAAAACTATTTTAAATTGAGCACTTAAATTTTAATCGAAGTATGAAGAGCCAAGTCTTACATCGAATTAGTAGCGGGAAACGTCAGTCTTGCAACTCTAATAATGGGCGCTCCTGCCGGCACACTGGAAGTTTTCTTGTAATTTCACCTCAGTTTCTTTTTCCAATTTAATTTACTTCCAGGAAACGAGTGGATGAATGAAATAACCCTCTAACGCGATTGCGTGCAGCGTCTGTTGGTGACAATTTTGCCGCGATTGCTGTGCGAAATAAAATAATTTGAGCTTTGTGTACCAGGGTTACACGCATTTTTAGTAAATGGCTTTGCGTGGGTTCGGATCGCGGGAAAACACTGGAAGATTTGATGATCTTTTGACCCTTGATGATTTTGTTATTTGTTTATATTTCCACGATTTTTTAAAGAGCGATCCCTTAATATTAGGAATTGAGCTAAGAAGAGTTTGAGCGTGTTTGCCTAAGTATTAATTTATCCAAAAGTTCCGGGTTCGACATCCGAATAATTGTAGACAATGCAACTAACAACTCTCTAGACTCTTCCGTAGGTACACTGAGTCTTATACAATTTTATTTGAAAAATCATCCAAAATGTTAAAGCAGAGTGTGGACACTGTTAGGACTATTATTCAGCCGGACTGCCACTGTGAACTTGAAGACGCCAAGACCCGCGCCCGCCCCAGTCCCTGCACTCTGAATAAGCACTTAGTATGATTTGTGATGGTGGTTGGAAAAACAAAAATTTGCGGGTGGAATAAAATTCTGCCGCGCAGACGGAGTAGCATCGCTTGCACCAGTACTGCCCGTGACCACTGCCGTTATAACACGGCCGAAACGTCGGGTTCAAAAAGGTATAGGTATAAGAGTATATTATATGATGCAACGCGAAAGTTTAAAAATGATTAGGCCAATGTACTATTTAAAATGCCCTCATTAAAGTAGAAATACGCCTCAATTTTACTAAAATGGACATCAATTGAATGAATTGCACTTGCTCACTCACTTATTTCATTCCACAACATTTACAGACCAGACGACACTTAATATTTACGATATTGGATTATGAATCCAATCGGGCGCAGCGAACTTTTAATAGATACAAAGAGGCCATGACGTAATGATTTAAAAAAAAATCCAATTCCTACATTCGTTACTGGCTCGTGCCAGCGATCGAGTGGACTTTATCAAAATAATTCGTGTATTTCAGGATACATTAGGTAAAAGAGGTAGGGCATAGCGAATCTTCGCTCGAATTGAGCCGAGACAGCAACTTAGGCTTCTCTTTCGTTTTCCATCAGTCGTAGGAAAACCATTATATTGCCGAGCTACTATAAAAAAACTACATTATTGGAGTTTTTAGTAAGGATTCCTTGTCTATTCTAGTAATTAAGGTAAATTGATTATGTTACTCAGGTAAAATATGCTGAGTAACATAGTCTATATACCTATCCCTGAGGTGACTGTATACCTACTGCAGTAGCTTTCCAATGGAGAAAGAATTTTTACAAATATACACTGAATTACAAGAATTTATACATACACTGTATACTACATGACATCGGCCTTATTAAGGCCTAATTGACTTCAAAAATTCATCATTGACTGGCTCGGTGGCTCAATTGGTAGTGACCCCTGCATTCTGAACCAAGGGTCGTGGGTTCGATCCCACCCGGGACAAACATTCGTGTGATGAACAAACAAAAGTTTGTTTCGTGTCTGGGTGTTTATATTTGTATTTAAGTATTTATTTGTGGTACTTTCGTTGTTCTGATACCCATAACACAAGTGCTTAAGCTACTTACTTTGGGATCGGAGCAATGTATGTGATGTTGTTTGATATTTATTTATTTATTATCATTCGGTGATCATTCAAAAAGTTTTAAAATATCCGTACAGTGCATTTCAATGGAATTTTCCCATAAAAATTGGCAGCCACTCCGAATTGCATCAGCAATTAGTTCTCGACCTACATTTCCTTTTTATTTCACAGAAAGTTCGTGAGTCTTTTGCCCGACGTCTGAAAATCAAGCTAATGTATCTAAAAGGAGTCTCATCTCGCAAGGAAATGAGCAGATTAATCAGATGTGGGCAGTTCTTTTTATCTTTGGAAAAGTTATTTTTATGGTTTTTAGTCGAGGCTTCCAAGGGGAACCAATTTAAAGCACTCATAATTTGTCAGTAAATCTGTAAAAAACGTGTAGTATTTGAGTACCAGCAGCAAAGATATCGAATAACTAATTGTATTGCTTAGTGCTAAACTACAAAACTGTTAGACCAATAATTTTTAACAAGCTGACCTGACTTTTAAGACATCGCAATCTATGTAGTCCCAAACTAAGCCGAAGCTTGTACCTACTATGGGGACTAGACAACTGATAAACTTACTTAGATTTTTTTTTGTAAATAAATACATTATTATACTTACATAGGAAATACCCAGACCAATACAACACATGTTCATGCACACAAATATTTGTACTGTGTGGGGATTGAACCCACGACCCTTGGCTCAGAAGGCAGAGGTTCCTACCAAATGAGCCATCAAGCCAGTTAGATAAAGTGACAGATCATCACCATCATCATCAGTCTGTTGCAGTCCACTACTGGACATAGGCCTCTCCAGTTGTTAGCCACTTTGGAAGAGCACCTAGAGGCTTTACCTATAATCGCCACGCTGGGAAACGGTAACGCTGCTGCCCGAGTCATCATCGACCTTGGCTACACCTTCTCAAGTCAAGTCAAGTCAAGTCTTGGTGCTTATCTAAACTAATATTATAAAGCTGAAGAGTTTGTTTGTTTGTTTGAACGCGCTAATCTCAGGAACTACTGGTCCGAATTGAAAAATTCTTTTTGTGTTGAATAGACCATTTATCGAGGAAGGCTTTAGGCTATATAACATCACGCTGCAACTATTAGGAGCGAAGAAATAATGGGAAAAGTAAAAAAAAAAACGGGGGAAAAATAACTATTCCACGCGGACGAAGTCGCGAGCACAGCTAGTATATAAAAAAACCTTAATGGGTAAGCGCTACTCTCAACGTGATTGATTATTCATGAAAAAGGCCATCATGATAATCACCTCTTCAGAGCCTTATCTAGGTATTATTAATCGTGGTAATAAATTAGTGAAACTAAATGAAAATGGTTAAACGAGCCTTTGGTGTCAAGCGGCAATCAAAGGGGGTAATTAATGACCCAGCGTAGAGATTGTGAAATCTACTTATAAAAAAAAAGCTTTTTTTTTTTCATTTTTTTTAAAGTAGCACGTAGTAAGAGGCCTACGTCACTGTGGCAATGGACAGGTGACCAAATAATCACTTTTACTAGTTGCCTAGGATTCATCATCATCAATGGTTCTCTCAAGAGGAGAACTTGATTTGAAATTTTGGAATTTTCGCATCTAACATTTGCCAGTCATCCTGCGCAAATCGTCACTTTACCTGGCTCGAGGGTGCCCTACATAGAAAATGTACTGAACTCATTGCGAAAAGAACCTATTTTCTGTGGTTTATATCTACTGTCTTTGTTCTTATCTGTTGGCTATTAATTTTAGCGATATAGTGTAATTTTTCATTTAACTGAGATGATTCTCGAGTCAGAGGAATCCAGTTAGAAAAACCTACTGAAGTCTGTAAAGTAAACGTTTTTTCTACTCGTGCTAATGTTATCCTGTACAAGGGGAAAGTAAAGCTACATATATTCTTATGGTTTCGGCTCCAAAGCCATTACAGTGAGTTATTAGGTCTACGTAATGGAAAGACTTGGTCTCCAGCCAACGGGTATAAAACAATGTGGGACGATTATCTGTGTCGACCTAAGGGCTTACTCCTATGCCCGGTATTGAAGTTTCGGCAGTACCACATAATGTAGTTGCTGACAAGTCTCTGACACCCCATTGTCTTTTTGTTAAAAAAAATGATAAATCTAATATATTAATGTAGTCAGCAGCGAAAGTCTGATTATAAAGACTTATAAAAAGATACCATGAATGCTACCAGATAGCTACAGGCAGCATGCAGGAGGAGCAGTTCCAAGAGTAATTTATCATTACAACAACTGACATTATAAAAGTTAATAGATAAGAAATGTGAACACCAATAAAGTACAACGCATTGTAATAAGTATTGTTGGTATTAGTTTCTGAATACGTCGGCTGACTGTATTAACTAGATCTAATAAATCACTTCAAGGGTTTTGAAAATCCTGGAAGTGATAAACATTCAATAAAATTATTGACTTAAGTCTCATTTCTGTATTATAACAATGAAATATCAAGCATAATGTCACTACCATAGTTGTACGTTAAGTTATAATGGCTTATCACATGACATAAGATGTTTTCATAGCTTTCACGCTGTTAGGTATCGTAGAAACCTCGTGACCGAAACTTCAATAAAGGATTTGAAAGTAGGCGTCCCGCTAATGTCAAACGAATGGAAATCACTTATATGGTTAATTAAATGTAGGCAATTAGCTACCCCTACACTTGGCCGTTTTCAGTAATTAATTCTTTGACGCAAATGCTTTCATTACTGATGTACGATTAATGGAATGTTGGAGTGGTTGCTATAGCCATGGTCCATTTGGGTATCGGGAGGTCAAATTCGGGTAAATACATCCCTTTGTAATGTGTTAAGATGTTTATCATATAACTTTACGTGTATTGATTTGATCCTTTAGTAAGCGTAAGTACATAATCAGTATAAACAAAAATGTTTCTTTTCGGTTATATTATTAGGAATTGGGTACTATTGGGTACGATTAGTTAAGTACGCAGGAGATGTTAAAATGCATGACTAGGTATGTGCGCAAACACGAGGGCATCTGTGTTTTTGGTTTTCATAAGATTCCAGACAAGTTAAAAGGTAAATAAATATAGTGATTTACCTACAGAAAAGACGTTCCATGATAATGATAATGATTTTTGTATTAAGAAATTCGTGTGACGGCGGCATGAAGGTTAAGAATTGAGTTCCATGCGAGACATCAGTTAAAACTCTGCCACCTATCTGCCGAAGTGTTTTCAATATGTACGTTATTCGACGTTCTTATTGCGAAAGAAAAACTTCGTGATTAAACCTGCATAAATGTGTAAAATTTTAAGTTTGTGCGAAGTCTTACAACCTAAACGCTAACCTATAGGTCTTTGGTCCGAGTTTAGGATTGCAATTAACTCCACGGTGGAACAAACATGTTTCCCAATATATCTCAAAAATCCCTTCAGTGTACATGAACAAAAAGTATGATTTTCCCATAATATATTTTGATAGGGTAACAAGGTCAATGTAAATTTCGGAACAGGGTGTGTTGCATGATTGTAATTAATTAGCTATATATTGGGGCAATGTTTGATGCCCCAAATTGCAATTATTAAGATACACCATTGTAATATCTCAACTTGGACATTAATGTCATGATGTAACGTACTATAATTATAAGCTAAAAAGGTGTAATTTCACTTTTGTTTCATTAAGGAGTATATTAAAACGAATGTACTATTAAATTAGCCTGTCGTGTAAATTGCCTAGAGTTAATATTATTTGTGCCTACTGAAAAGAACACTAATCTAAATGGTAACGACCCCTTTACAAATCAGTTTTTAAAAACAGAGAGCTGTCCTTTGATAGGCAACAATAAATTAATATTATTTCAATCACAAATTAAGATTCTAGCAACCGACTGGTGCGGTATGACCATCACGAGTGACAGGCCGTAGCAAAATACCATAGGCCAATGACGGGCAGCAGCATCACCGGAGCCAACCCGCCTGCCCAGTGTGGTGATTATGGGTAAAGCTCCCGTTTGGCCAAATTGGCGAGCAACTGTAGAGATGTCCAGCGGTAGACTGCAATAGGCTGATGATGATAATGAGGATTAAGGTTGAAAAGCATAGTAGAAAGTCATAATTATCTTTGAACATATTTGATGAAATAACAAGCCAACAGAGACGAAGTTGTGGACAAAGGCCAGTAAGAAAATAAAGTAAATTTCCCAATGAAAAAGAAACAAAAAAATCCTTTTCGTATTATGCGAACAACTTTCAACAATTCAACATTCCCCTTCGCAATCTGTGACAAATGTACTTATTATTATTCAGTTCCAACACTTTGTGGAAATAAATATGCAAGATCTGAATTGAATGCGAAGCGCCGACACTAATTTAAAGTGCAACAAAGGATGGCTTCGTCGGAGATTTAATTTCGACTTGGCATAATTGGTTTTGTGCTGAAGAGAGGCTGCTTTGGTATGAACCTCGGGATTTAGCTAAATGACCGTTTTTTTCGAATTTAGGCAGTAAGGATCCTTTTGGACTATTAAGAATGTCTATGTACGTATTTAGAATCGCACGCAAACGAAGATATAGTCATCATCATCAGCCTATCGAAGTCCACTGCTGGACATAGGGCTCTTCAGTTGTTCGCCACTTTAGGCAAGCACCTGGACTTGTACCCACTAACGTATAGAGAATGTTCAACGGCAAAGTTGTAATTTTTGTTGTCAAGATTAACTATAATAATAAAGAAATCGAAGCTAGGAACCTTAAACTTGGCACGACTTTGTCTAGATTTCATTACTTTTTAGAAATAAACAAGCAGCCTTCGAGACTTGGCTAGTTTTTTACAAAGTGTTTTGTGGGATGAAAATGTGGGATTATGAGTTCTTGATAAATGCCACCCGTTTTATGAAAATTAATTAAATTATGTGATATTTTAATTAATATCTTTTTTTGGAAATCATTCAGGGTCAATAATCGCAAACCTAATATTGTAGGTCTTTATATAAATTCATTTGTATGTGAAAGGGTAGGAACATTGTCACTTGAATTTAAATAAGTTAGTAGCAATGTTGAAACGGAAATTAAACTTTTATGAAGTTGGAATAAGTTAATCCCGGAAAATAATTAAACATAGTACAGACAAGTATAGTGTATGTTCGTTGTTGTATCGTCGGTCATATAAAATTTAGATGTTTCCTTACATAATTTAGTCTTATGAAAAATAGAGGTACGTACATATTCATATTTTAGTAGTGCAAGAAATTTGCTTCTGGGGTGCGCTTTACACATGAAACTAAAATCAAATACATAGGTAACCATATTATGTACAATAGCTAAGCTATCCTAATTTGTTTTGACAAAAACGTTTAATAAATAGTATTGGTTATTAGTTGGGCATTTTACATATACCACTACTACTCATATTACTATAGTCTTTATACTCGTATTTTGATCTATAGGTAGTCAAGGTGTCATGTTTGTGTTTGTTAAATGAAAATAAACTCGTAAAAATGCCGTCTACTATTCTTAGTTGCACTATGACTCTACACGTGTCGAGTGAACTGAATACGCATTTTATGTAACTCTTAAGTTAGCCAATATTATATTTTATGTTTTTATATGAAAAGAATTTTAATAGTAGACTACTTAAACGTAAAGCTCGGTACAAAAACCTACGAATATATCGTCGCTTCGTTCCTTAGCCTTTGCACCTTTTTCCAGATATCGACCCACGCGTGGTCCTTTGTCCCGAGCAGTGGTTTAAGTGCCAAAAGAATTTGGCTTAAATTTTAGAGGGTTCTACCTCTAAAAACTTCCCTAACAGTCCGGTGATGATGACAAGGCCGTCCTAACCCAAAGTAGTCTCATTGAGTAGACTCATCGAGTCACAGGGTGACACGTTTGAGTGCGACTCGTTGAGAATAAACGGCTCCGGAGACCTTCTATCTGCATGTTTATAGTCCGTGAGTCGCTAAGCATTAAATACTCCAAAACCAGCTTTACTGTTTACATTAGTGCACAAATAAGGATGTATTAGCAAAACTCACCTGGAACTCGAGTTTGTACAAGACGGGGAACTTCCGTCGCTGCTCGCACAGTTTGGGGAAGTTCTTGATCTCCACGGGTCGGTCCGGTATCGTCTCTGATATCGAGCCGTTCTCGTCCGCTGCAAAACAATATTGACCATTAAATTTCATGCATTACTTAGTAGTAGGCACCTTTTTGAAATAACCGTGGATTACAATGAATAAATCTGTTATTAACGGGAGTCATGTGAGACATGTAAGATTAAAGTCACACAGTGAGTTGTGGATGGGATAGTTAGGCATTTCTCTACGCAAGGTGATATAATAACCCAAGACATAATAAATAACCCAAGACATGCCACGCTGGGCCCCACAACGCCACCTAGCCCCAAACTAAGCCGAAGCTTGTACTATGGGTACTAGACAACTGATAAACTTACTTAGATACATTTTTTTTGTAAATAAATACATATTATACATAGAAAACACCCAGATCATTACAAACAGACATATTACAGATATTAACGATACCAAATGCCCAGTGAATGATATTGCTAATATATGACTGGTGTGGTGTGATCGAACGATATAATATTATTATGATATAAAATCGCCTACCGGCTGCCCAGAGTGGCGATTATGTGTAAGTCCTCCAGGTGTTTGCCCTAAGTGGCGAACAAATGGAGAGGCTTATGTCCAGCAGTAGAATGCGATAGACTGATGATGATGAAGGTAGGATACGAGTAAATTGACGTTTTCTTCGATGAAAGGTATGTGTCGACGACAGGCTGGTTAGGCGCCTTTTAGTTTTAAAAAGAAGTAGATTTTTGTTTTTGTTGTGGACGCGTTGCCATAGCAACGTGCTGCTCTTGTCTGCTAATTCTGTGACGATATTGGTTTTGTATTTTATATTATTTTATTGTTTCGTTTGTGCTTTTTACCTTTCCTTCTTGTTTTAATATTATACTCTTTTATCCTTAACCAGCCCTTTTCATTCTACAGTTCACAGTATGATTGAGCGATATAATAACTATATGTACCTATATAGCATATATAGAGGGATATAACGCAAGAGATGTATTTTATAATAATGCAACCATCGCAAATTTTGTGCGATCGAACATTATTAATGTCTCATTAAGTGGGCTAATTAACGTCCGTGTGATGTAATCTCGCGATTAACATTTTGATATTTTAATGACACGAGATTTTATGATGGAAAATTTGTGCAATAACCACCCCATCGTATATCATTAGGGCTGATGTAATGATATGAATGGATGTAATAATAATGCAAACTTTCCCACAGTATCGATATGCATTTGACCAATAGTTTTATGTAGGTATACGCATATTATTGGATTGCAATCTAGAACAAAACTGTTGACTGTTTGTATGTACTGTTATTTGGTTGTAATCTATCGTGTGTATAATTAAATAAAATAAATATAGTTGAAAATTGTTGAAGCTGTCAGAGGGAGGGTAAGAATGTGTGGTCATTATTTATTTACAGAAGAATTCTGTTACTATATAATTTATAGAAGAACTATGTATATTCATTGTGAGAATTTAGAATTAAGCTTTGTATCGATAAGTCCCAATATGATTAATGAAAACGACATCATTTAAATAAAAATAATTGTGAAATAAAATGGCTAACTCCACACTGACTACACTCTAACCAATATTATATTATCATTAAATATTTTGTAAGTAAATAACTATAAAATGTTCAGGCTATATATTGGAAACTACATAAGTACTATCCTTCACTGCAAGTGAATAAATAATGGTTACTTTAAAATGTAAAACCAACCTAACATCATTTTTTTCACTTACATAAAGTGTTCCTTTAACACAGAGCTATTAACTAAAGTTTTCAAGATTAACATTGTATTTGAAATATCTCATACACAAGACGCTTGGTCCGTTACGCCTACAGTAAGCTTTATTTTAATTAATTAGTCTTTCTTTGTGAATACTTTTGCGGCAGTATGGACTTTATTCCTTTGTGTAAAAAGCAGCCTTTTAATACAAAGGCGTATACTTCATACAGCTTATTTTAGCGCCAACCACACTGAAACCGCGTGTATGGTCATAAGTCTGCGGTATGAGTTAAATAGAGTTCGTTTGAATAACCAATAAATGAAAAATAGTTTTTTAATGGTATAATGGTAATAATTAAATGGATAGCGCTAGATTCCAACTCACCTGATACTAAGCTTTAAAATCTTATAGCCTACGATGGAGCGCGCTCACCCAACAAATCCGTTATCTGAATATGATTATCTATAGGTAGGAGAACACAGAAAAAGTTCCATAGCTTATAGAGCCATGATAAAGACTTTGAGATCTTCGGTCACAGAGGAAACCATACCGATCAATCTCGTGACAGATCTCTCGATTGCCTCCAACGCTTCAAGTTTATGCGTGAATACATATAGAACCGGTTGAACGCCGTTGATGCTCACCTATATATTTCAATAATAATACCTAAATTTTTTGTTGTGTACCATTTTTCGGGGGTCAAATGATTAGTTAAGTGAAGTGGCTCACTTTTTAACATTAAATATACCATAATGTTCTATACATTCTATAGAAGAAGAAAATTAAAGCTCCAACTCGCATTTGGAACGTTCGTCTATTGATTATTCCCTTGCCTATGAAGTTGCGAACTTGGTTCGCAGTTTAGCCAGTGTTTTGAATGTAGGTCCGTTAGTAAACTAATCAACCGAAACTGGGGCGCATCTAACTTATTTAAATATAAACTTTACCTTATTTTAAGTGAATGAAGATTCCCTATAACGAAATGTGACGATGTTGAACAAATATCATTTAGTAATAATAATAGATATCGTAATAAAAACATCAAACCGAAATCGAATAATAGTAGTCTTGGTAGATACATTATTAAAAGATATTTTTTACACGCAATCAAAAAAGAATTCTTAAAATATCTGTAACTATTATGTCTATAGACTGGAAGTCGAAACTCCAACGCCAAAACTTATAACAACAGTGATTTAAAAAGTAATTCGCAGTCTATTATATTCTGTGGTCGTAAAAAGAATCTTTCGCGCGCAAACTGAGCAGTGATCAAAAGAGTCTTGACTAAAATGAGTTCCGAACAGCGATTGAATGGGGATGTCGTTGACCTTCAAAATAAGTGTTCAGCCGAGGACCCTTTGCAGAGGAACCTTCAAGTTGCCTACTTTGATAAATGGAAAAAATCAAGCGCAATTCTTCCACCAACAAACTTAATATAATTAAGATTACGTTTGTTTACAGAGTAAGTTCATGTACCTACCTTTATTAATTGTTACAAAATCGTAATTAGCAATACAATTCGCAACGTAATTGTAATAAATTACGATAATAGGTTACGATTTTAATTTCTTTTTTTTTTTGGTAAGACTATAACAAATTTTTGATTTCATCTATCGACGGAAGAATTACGAGGAAGGAACCTTACTTACTTTGGGGACAGGATAATGGCAACAAATATGTGTGTGGATAATTATTTAATAATTAATATTATAATGCAATACCAATCAATGTTTCGTAATATGACAGATCTCAACGTCATCTCAATAAATCACCTCGCTCTATGACTCTATAAAGAGGACGCATACCAGCGCCCACAACTACCCCCCCACGGAGAAAAAAACAATTATTTACAAAAAAAAAAAACTAGTTACTTCTAATTTAAACATAAAAATTAACAAATTAACAAAACTTCCGTTAAAATCCTACACATCTACAGGTAGTTTAAACCTAACAACTCGGCCAGACCGAGTGGTAATAGAATTTGGAACAGATTTTGGGACAGAGGCAGGAGTAGGAATCGAGCATGAACTGGGGGGTGAGTCAGCAGTCAGGTAAGCGGGTTTAACGCGATCCAAACTAACCTCAACCTTTCTCCCTGATATATCCAATGTACACGTTTTGTTGTTCCGACCAATCACTCGATATGGTCCAGTGTATGGTGCCTGTAAGGAGCGTCGTAAAGTATCCTCACGAAGGAAAAAATGGGAGGAAGTTTCTAAATCTTTGGAAACAAAGATTGCAGGCTTAACATGTCTCGCCGCCGGTGAGGGACGAAGATTCCCCAATGTTACCCGAAGACGGTCGACAAAATCGCTAGAAACAGCTGGAGCTGCAGGACCACTCTCAAAAAACTCTCCTGGTAAACGCAATGGCTCACCATATACGAGCTCTGCTGATGAACATTTAAGGTCTTCTTTCAATGCAGTTCGTATTCCTAACAGCACCAAGGGCAAAGCCTGACTCCACGTTTCATTGTGACATCTGAGGGCTGCTTTCAATTGCCGATGAAATCTTTCCACCATGCCATTAGCTTGAGGATGGTAACTCGTAGTCCGAATTCGTTGCGTAGCACCCAGGGTCATGAGCTTACTGAAAAGCGTTGACTCGAACTGACGACCCTGGTCTGTAGTAATGGTGGCAGGCACACCAAAACGAGCTATCCACTCGCTTACGAACTTCTTGGCTACGTCTTCAGCGGTAATACCCGACATCGGCCAAGCTTCGGGCCAGCGAGAAAATCTATCTATCGCCGTAAGGCAATAAGATAAACCATTTGAAACTGGCAAAGGACCAATAATGTCAATGTGAACATGCTTGAACCTTGCTGCCGGAGCGCTGAAGTCACCAAGTGGAGTGGACGTGTGCCTGGTGATCTTGTTTTTCTGACAAGCAAGACACTCGCGAGCCCATTTGCGACAATCACGCGCCACACCGGGCCACACAAAACGGTCGGAAACGAGACGCGCAGATGCACGAGCACCTGGATGACTCAAGTTATGCAGCCGCTCAAAAGTAGGCCGGCGAAATGAAGTCGGTAGATATGGTCGCAGTTTACCTGTGGAAACATCACAGAAAACAGGCACGGCTGATCCTGGCACCCGCTTAAGCACTAAATCCAAAGAAGAATTATTAAGCAATTCTTTAAACTCCTCGTCGACTTCTTGAGCCTTCACTAAAGCATCACTGTCAAGCTCAAGAGAAATAGCATCAACGCGGGACAGAGCATCAGCCACAATATTATCTTCTCCTTTAATGTGCTGGATATCCGTAGTAAACTGGGAAATAAAAGTCAACTGATTCAACTGCGGAGGAGGTAACTTTTCTTTACGTTGAGTGAAAGCGTATAAAAGGGGTTTGTGATCAGTGAAAATAGTCGCGTGTTGAGCTTCCAATATATGTCGATAATGCTGAACAGCTGAATAAACTGCTAGCAACTCTCGGTAGTAGGCTGGCCAAGTGGCTTGTGCCACACTAAGTTTCTTACTAAAGAATCCTAACGGCTGCCATCCTACAGCTGTCCACTGCTGTAAGCAAGCCCCTACATGCGTGCTTGAAGCATCGGTGAATAAAGCCAAACGTGCGCCTTGAATAGGATGTGCAAGCTGAGTGGCTTGCGATAAACTTTCTTTGCATGCCTGAAAGGCAAGTTCAAGTTCTGTTGTCCAAGGCATTGGTTTATCTCCTTTCAGCTTGGTAGCGGTGAGAAAATCAATAAGCGGCGCCTGTACTGCAGCAGCCTTAGGTAAGAAATTCCTATAAAAATTGATCATTCCCAGAAACCTTCTAAGACCTTGAGCAGTCTTAGGAAGGGGATAATTGCGCAGTGTTGCAATTTTATCATCTGGAGGCTGTATCCCATCCTTCGACACTTTATAGCCGAGGAAAATGACTTCACTGGCGCCAAAAGTACATTTGGCAGAGTTGACTACAACACCATAATCTACCAATCTCTGAAAAAGGACGCGAAGATGGTGAATATGTAAAGTGGGATCTTTCGAAAACACTAAAATGTCATCCAAATAAGGAAAACAAAAATCGAGACCCATTAACACCTCGTCAATAAAACGTTGGAACGTCTGTCCAGCGTTACGTAAGCCAAATGTCATATAAGGGAATTCAAACAGACCAAACGGCGTCGTGATTGCCGTTTTGCAAACATCCGCAGGATTCACTGGAATCTGTTGATAAGCTTTCACGAGGTCAATTGTGCTAAAAATAGTAGATCCAGCTAGACCGGTACCAAAATCCCCTATATGACGAACCGGATATCGATCTGGCACAGTGCGAGCGTTCAAACTTCTGTAATCCCCACATGGTCGCCATGTTAGATCCTTCTTAGGCACCAGATGAAGGGGTGAACTCCATGGACTCATAGATGGTCGTGCTGTCCCAGTGCGCACCAAATCGGCAAACTCTTTCTGTGCTATGCGCAGCTTGTCTGGAGCGAGCCGACGAGGACGAGACACTACAGGAGGACCTTCTGTAGTTTTAATGTAATGTAGAGTAGAGTGCTTCACAATCCGATCGATACCAGGTGGTTTTGTAACGTCTGGAAATTCCATGAGAACTTTTGAAAAACGAGAGTCACCTGCTAGCTTTACCAACTTAATACTGTGTTGGTTACATTTGTACACAGTAGCCGGCACTGTCAAACCTGTTACCCCATCTCTCAAAAGTTTAAGGTGACAGTCTGGTAACAAGTTAAAATGTGCAAGAAAATCTGAACCTATGATCGCAGTCTCCACATCGGCTATGGTAAAATTCCACTTAAATTCACGGCGTAAACCCAGATTTAGCGTAAGCGGTTTAACTCCATAAGTCTTAATAGTACTCCCATTAGCTGCTGATAACTCATATCCTGTTGCCTTTGGCGGAGGACGCAATAGCTTTCGAGGAAAACAGCATAAATCTGAACCAGTGTCCAATAAGAAATTCCACTTAGTATCACGGTCTGTGACAAATAAACGGCGACCCTGAAAAATACTGCAGTCAGATGTCGCCGTTACTGACCGCTCCGATTGTTTTCCGATTCTTTTGGAACAGGAGATTCCCAATTGCAAGGCTGATTGCATTTAAAAGCACGTACACCAAAACGAGCATGGTACCAACAAAAACGGCGCGAGCGCGAAGGCGACCTGTGTCGAGGAACGGACGATGATCGAGACCTGGACTGCCTTTGTTGGGACGATAGCACAGCTACCTCCTGAGATAAACCTTCCAACTGCACCTGTATGTTACTCAAGTCAAACGATGACGATGGCTGAATTGCGTTTACAGTAACCGGAGTCACTTCCAAAATCTTATCTGCCAGTTCCGCAACCTTGTCTAGATCTAGTTCCGCCTGTGCGGTAAGGATTGCTTGCACATTAAGAGGTAATCTCTGTAACAACAGCTCGCGTAAGATTTTCTCGACGGATAAGCTCCCTGCCAAAGAACGCAAATGCCGCAAAAACTGCGTGGGCTTGCGATCACCTATTTCTTCTCCAGAAAGAAGTAATTTTATTTTCTGAGATTCAGATACCGAAAATCTTCGGATCATCTCCGCTTTAATGGCGGCATATCTCTGGCCTTTGGGACCTGGATTGGTAACAAGGTCTTCGATTTCCGCTGATAACCTAGCATCTACTTGAGCCACTACGTAGTTATATTTGGTTTCATCAGCTGTGATATTACTCAAAGCAAATTGAGCTTCGACATAAGCAAACCACCCCGCAGGTCGGTCAAACCAGAAAGGCGCTAACTTAGGTCGTACAGAAGAAACAACAGACGCAGTACCTTGTTCAGTCGACATGAATGCGTTAGATTCCGAAAGCTGCTTTGACAATGCGGCATTCTGCTCCAAGAGAAAATTGTTCTGAACAAGCAGACGCTCAAGATGAGCTTGCAACGATTCTTGCTCGGCCATTATAACATAAACTGTGAAATAATTATGTTCCGTTACCACTCGGTCTATAACGCACGTAAATTAGGGAATAATGATAAAAACGTAAACATAAAAATAAACTCTACATAGGTTCGACTTACAGCCTACACATAAATCTCAATGCACATTTACAGATACAATCTTATGTTCCGTGTAACAAATAGTAGATACAATAAAAATAAAAACTTATCAAAACACACATCACACACTAAAAAATAAATAAAAACGTTGTGCGAAGCGACGGACGATATCGAACATCTTGATCTTCTCGAACGATCGTAGCCACAATAATGTGATCGCACAGAGCAACCACTGTCCAGTTCCAGCTTCTAGCTTATAACCCAACTTGCTCAGCCGTTGGTTAATTGAGAAATTATAGTTTCATAATCGAAAATAATTGCCATAATTCGAAAGCTTCGATCTCTTCATGGAACGGAGTTTGGTAAAGCTCACCGATACATTGTGAGTCCGTCCTTATCAGATTGCAACGGTCCCCAGTCCTTATAAAACTCACGTCGGGGTCACCACATTTGGGGACAGGATAATGGCAACAAATATGTGTGTGGATAATTATTTAATAATTAATATTATAATGCAATACCAATCAATGTTTCGTAATATGACAGATCTCAACGTCATCTCAATAAATCACCTCGCTCTATGACTCTATAAAGAGGACGCATACCAGCGCCCACACTTACCACTTTGCTTTGATTTTACATTAGCCCATGAAAATCCTTCTTTCTAGCCCGCGCCATTTTAATTTTGACATTTACTTTTTTTACTAGCAGACCGTAGACAATGTAAAATTTTTATTTTTAAATCATTTACATCTATGGATCGGAACATGAAACATTTTAATTTATGTGACTTTTAAAACCGTCTTTAACCCGATTTCTGGTAATGCATTTTGAGGCGTATCAGTAAGTAAGGTTAAATTTTCAATTTCGAGTCACAGGACCCGTAAATGCCGTTCCTTGGATAAATAAGACGTGAACCGTTATCGTGCCCCTAGATCCCATCGGGGGAGGTCGAATACGCTCTAAAATGCCGCACCGCCATTTTGAAGCCTTCGAAGGCAGAGATAACGCGGTTTCCGTCATTTGGCTGATGTCACGTCACGTCACGCCACCTCCGCATTTTAGATATTTTTATCAGTGACGTGAAATGTGGGATGCGGAAAAAGTACCGTGACGGAGTTTCGTTCAAACCACGTTAGAATATTAGGTACTAGCCACCTGCAATTTCCTACGTGTGGAGTTACTTATTTGCACATAGATAGATATTCTTACTTCTCATCGTCGATCCCACAGTGCTTGAAGACGAATGTCTTAAATTAGTGCGTCCTACCCGTTATTTTTTTTTTTTTTTTATAGTAGCTCGACATAATGGCTTCCCTACGCCTGATGGAAAGCCAAAGAGAAGCCCAAGTCGCTGTGACAACTGACAAGTAGCTGGTTAGTTACCTGTCAGTTGCCACTGCCATGCCGGCCCAACCCTAACCCCCCACGAGCTCCGGAGACCCTACTCACCAGCAGAAACACGACCCGGAGGTCATTTGGCATTTATGACCTACGGAGCCGCAACGTGAGCACTTACGGTGCGAATGGCCCACAAGCTATTGCTCAGCGAGAAATGGCTTTGCTTGGTGTCTGTGGCATCCGAAATAAAGTGATCCGATAGAGAACCTAGGTCATCGACATAGCTCACCGGATTAACAAGCTGAAGTGTCAGTGGGCTGGTCATATCAGCCGCAGAACCGATAACCGTTGGGGTAAACGAGTTTAAGAGTGGATACAGCGCATCGCATAGTTGTAGGACGCCCTCAGGCCAGGTGGAGCGACGATTTGCGCATGAAGGCTTGCAAGTGCTGGATGCGAGAAGCCCAAGATCGATCAAAGGGGCAAGCAATTGCCTTATGCCAGCAGTGGACTGCGAAAGGCTGATGATGGTAATGATGATGATAGAACAGAGAATATGCATCAAAAACATCCTTGTCGGTCTATATATACGAGTACGTGACTTCAAGCTTTAAATGAATCGTTTGACAAAGATGACCTTAGATCTACTTGTAGGAACAGTAAATTGACACTTCGAACTTTGTAATTCTCTTAATTTCACAGATTGAGCGCGCCCATTGCCATTCAACTTGGTAATCAAATTTTCTGTGGTATGTCGTTTTTAGGTAATTTCTTTAAGGATTAAACTTTTAAAGTCAAATTATGCGTTTTGTGCAACTTTGAGAGGTCGAATCTATAAGACAATTGCCAGAGTCTGAGAGCTATGTGATTTAAAGTTTTGTCACAGGCATTGGGGGCATATTGTGGATAATCATGGCTAGCTTTCGAGTTTCAGCTGAGCTATTATGGAGACATTGGTATATTTTTATATTAGCACGTCATATCAATCCGTCTGTGCTGGGAGGGAGTTCCACAACTTGCAAATACATAGGACGTGTAAGATTCGGCAGAAGTGCATTGCAGCATACCGTCCAAAGGATATGGATACTTCCCTATTATAAATAAATGAGACAACATCACATACATAGCTCCGATCCCAAAGTAAGTAGCATAAGCCCCGTTATGGGTATCAGAACAATGAATGTACCACAAATAAACAAACACATAAATATAAATATAAAAACCTAGACACGGAACAAACATAAATGTTCATCACACTATAGCTCCAAAGTTTATCAACATTGGGTATCAAGCCACCTATGCGTGTTTCGAAAAATGGAATATACAGGCTGATGTTACAAGTCAACGGTCCCAATATCCCAGAATCCAATACGGATTTTGTCACTGATGTAGAAAGGTAGTAGCTTTTTGTATTCATCGCTTAACTCCGACGTCAATGTGAACTTTTCAAAACAGAAGTATGCGCCAACAAGCGGACAATCGTATAAAACTTGCTATGGAATTTCGGGCGAGAAAAATTCGCGACTCTTTTTTTGGAAATAAAATCCTTTTTAGGCACCGAGGATTTCAACAGTGTGTCGGTGGTTCTAAGTAGGTATATTTAATGGATTTAATAAATCACATTCTGTTACCTCTATGCCTTTAATCAATCTTAGCGATATGGTGCACATGATTTTCATTGGACTTAGAATTGAAGCACCCCATATGTGGGTTTCATAGAAGACGACTAAGAATATCAGGAAACGGGCAGCAGCATTTACCTCGGTACAAATAAAACATACTGCGGTCACCAACCCGCCTGCTAAGCGTGGTGATTAAAACAAATCCCCCCAAACAGACAATTGTCATTAGGGGGGCGGAAGAAGAGCCTCATCAACTCGTCAAACTTCATCATTCGTCTTTTCCTATATGCTTGTAAATGAGAGAGTAAGTAAGGCCGCCCAAGCCAGCCTCATACCTCATACCCGTGGTGCATCCTGCCGAATAACGAACGAAGCGCTGGCAACCGACTGATGGCAGTATAACCATAACAATTGAAGTCGTAGCTATACCACAGACCGATGACGGGCAGCAGCGTCACCGGAGGAAGAAGCTACGCCCTGCGATCGTCAACCCGTCAGCCCAGCGTGGCGATTATGGGTAAATCCTCCAGATGTTTGCCTTAAGTGGCGAACAACTAGAGAGGCCTATGTCCTGCAGTGGGCTGCAATAAGCCTATTCACCAGCCGGTGATGATGATGTGAGAGTATGATTTTTCATGCACATATTCCAGATTATCTTGCTCTCATGTCTGCCTAGCCATTGTTTGTTAACAAGTACCTACCTAACATCAAAATTCGAAACCGACGTGTCGCGAAATGCGACCGCGCGCAACGTAACTCCATTCCCAGAAATGAATCCGTGCAAACATTAATATTCGCAAACTTATTTCATCTCCTGGGGTACGTCCCAATTTCCCCCGGAGCGAATTTTGGCGGCGTATGTGAAATTGCATACGAGCGCATTATACAGGCGCGTTCTTTTATTTGCCGGTTGGCGACTGACCAAATCTCCATATCGACGCAGCAGTGAATTATCGACATACGGAGTGAGCGATAACGTTATAGCTCGGTTGGTTTGTTCGCGGACACTTTTTGGTTGGGCGATTCTAGGCGAGATTAATCACTCCATTTTTTATTGCGTTCTATGTATAACTTTATATAAATAAGTGACGTTTAATATTTGTGTGTATGTTGATATGGGAGAGGCCTATGTCCAGCAGTGGACTGTTAGGGGCTGATGATGATAAGGATGTAAGGGGGTACCTATCATCTTTTCGCTCCAAGCCACCCTCATCCGCCCGTAGTGCATCCTATCGATTTACTAACAAGTTTAACCATCACGATTGACGGCGTAGTTAAGTACCACAGGATGATGACGGGTAGCAGCGCCATCGAAGCTAGAAGCTACGCCCTGCGATCGCCAACCCGCCTGCCCAGACCGTGGCGATTATGGGCAATCTCTCTAGATGTTTTCCCAAAGTGGTGAGCCACTGGAGATACCTAAGTCCAGCTGTGACCTGTAATAGCCTGATGATGATGATGAGTACGTTGATTTTTAACCGACTTCGAAAAAAGGAGGAGGTTCTCAATTCGTCTGTATGTATAATATTTTTTTTTTTTTTTATGTTTGTTCACCGATATTTCCGTCAATTATGGATGGATTTCAAAAATTTTTCAACAGTTCGACAGAGGACACTTCCGAGGTGGTCCCATTATCACCAAGTCAGGATCTGATGATGGAATCCTGGAGAAATTGATGGCAACAACCGAAAACTGTATGCTCATATGGTGTTTTTGTTACGTAATCATATTTTACTCAGGTATATGCTTCCGGGCGTCATCATCTGGTGCTGATAATGAAGCCACAGAACTCCTTAACGGTTAGGAGTTAGGGAACAGTACTGCCATTGGTCTATAGAAACTAGGTAGTAGTATGTACTTATGCAGGGCTAATAGGGCAGGTGATTTGGTAAGTGATATGCTTGATTCTAGATCGCAAAGTCTTCACTTGACTTAAATCAAAATTTTTCATTCCTAAGTTTACTTCAGAGTTTTAACTCTGAAGGACATTAATTAGCCTTTATTCAAGTTCACAGCACATTAACGCAACCAAAAATCGAGAAATAAAATTATTTTTTAAAAAAAATTAAACCGACTTCAAAAAAAAAACACAAACGACCAAAACTAAAAAGCGATAAATAACGTAAGTAATTCTATCCTTAAAACATATTATATGTATAACTATAATTATTTAAATATTACAATTATCACTTATTTTTGAAGTCGGTGCCAGCTAACAAATAAATGTATATTGTCGTGTGGATTTGCCGGCCGCGCGTCTGACAACAACAGTCTACGTTAGGTACCTTGAGGCTGGCACCGACTCCAAAAATAAGTGATAATTGTAATATTTAAATAATTATAGTTATACATATAATATGTTTTAAGGATAGAATTACTTACGTTATTTATCGCTTTTTAGTTTTGGTCGTTTGTGTTTTTTTTTTGAAGTCGGTTTTAAATATGATATACGCGTTCTTATACACATCTATACAAGATTAATAAGCTAATAGGCGATGAAGTAGGTAATTCAATATTATGTGTTCGCGCACTCCAATGGGCTGTGGGCAATAATTTTAGCCGTTATTGCACTGTACGTGACAATGCTCCTGTGTTAATTTGTATACCAATTATGAACAGCTATACATTGTGCGGGATTGTTAATTAGGTGTGCCTATTGTTTTGATTTTCAATTGATTTTGTGTCAGTGAATGTAGAGAATGTCAAATCAAATGTGATTGAAATGTTTGTGGTAAAACAATTGACGTTGTGATGTGATCTAAAGCTTAAATTAATAAAGAGAGGGTAGGGCATAGCGAATTCGGATTGACCCGCCTGCCCGGGGAAGGACCTAACTCCACCCTATAAAATACCACAGCCAAATGACAGCATGGAACGCCCTCCAGCGTTTTGGACAGACGACTAAACTTGAAGAACATGTCATGAATAGAAATAAATGTATACGGGTTGCCTAAGTCCTTTAGATCAGTATGGTTTGCGTTTTTTTATGACAGAGGGGGCAAACGGGCCTGAAGGCCACTTGATGGTAAATGGTCACTTCAGTCCATAGACACCTCGAAAAGGGAGGAGTCACCGGCCCTTGCGAAATTCGTAGGCTCGCTTTTTGAAGGTCCCTAAGTCCTATCCATTCGGGAAAGTCGCAGTTGGACGCTGATTCCATAGAAACGATCCACGTTGCGCCCTTTGAAAGTTACTTACGTTCAGCAGTCGTCGGTGATACACTGATTTACGATTTCTTGTTTAAAGAATTCCGTTTAGTAATCTAGGCAAATAAATCTTCAGTTTGAAAATTCTGATTGATTGATGTATATCACATTAAGCAACCAAGGCATCGTTAGAGCCGTGTATGCATGATTTATCGCATCCCAGGGACGCGCCGGGGAATACCAACCCAGTCTTTTAAATATGAATAAGGTTTGAATATCTCGGACAAACTAGCCGGAATATTTTTCAGTAAATGCTTAAAAAGTTAAGGAACACATTAACATATTAGAAACATATTATTATGAATTACGATTTTCCACCCCGTTCAGGGTGGATTGAAGGACACGCGTTCCCGAGTATTTATTTATTTATTTTGGCACGGTAACAAAATACAAATCAAAAACACTCCTTAAATTACATTACACATTACAGAGGACTAAATTTGCATTTCAATAACAACCGAGCATCCGTATCCGACTGAGGGTGGCTGTTTTAGGGTGAATAAACGGAATAAGCCTAAATAAAGTTTATGTTTTTTACTTTCGTAATTTTGACTATTCATACCAATACCCATCAATCAATCAATCACCAATTTCTGATTCAGTCGACAGCTAGCCTCACCCTTTCGCATTTACTATCCTCTGCCCTAAGGTTGTCTAGAAGAGATCGCTTAAAGCCATCGATAAGCCCACTTAAATTGTAGAATAAATGTCTATTATACTTATTTTTAAGTCGATTGTATGGTGTGCAAAGCATATTATCTATCTACCCTAAACGGGGCATACCTACTGTCGTAAATGTAGTCTAAATCTTAGTTAGGACAACTGCATAGGCATAGGTCGTGATATACTTATCACGTATCATAATATGTACGAGTATATCATAGTATTATCAACCTATGTTTAACGGATATATGCTGGGTGGAATGGAGGCATCTTTACCTATGCGTAATATCATTAAAACAATAATCTTTTTTTTTCTCGTTGGGTATGCCTTTATGCATACACTAGGGACCTGGGTATATGGAACACCTGCGTTGGGTTTGGCTCACTCCAAGTAGCGGATAATGATTGTTGTCTTATGGCAACTCAACTCATCTTTTTTTATTTGACAAGATCGAGGGGATTAAACTGCAAAAAAGAACTAAAACACCAAAATAGAAAACAGCATTGAAATATTTGTTATCGTACGTAAATAACGAACAATCTTTTAAGAAGCAAGATAGAACAGGGCCCAATTAGCAAGCCTTTGTAAGCCAGATTGATTGGTGTTGACAAGGGAACGTAAATGTGGACGGGACGCCTGCATTCATACTTAGACTGAATCATTAATTAAGCCATGGTGTTCAACATATTTTGAAAACTTTGGAAGTATGTTGAGTAGGGTACAAACACCTTCAAACCGTATTATCGTACTAATATTACAGACTAGAAGTGCCAGCGGCGTCGCACGCGTGGATATCCGGTTTAAAAAATAAGGGTCTGCCATAAAATAGTGCCTAAATTTTATGTTAGACCTCTAGCAATACATTGGTGAAAACCGCATTCAATTCCATGCAGTCGTTTCCGCGTGATGCGCGTTCAAATATACAAATAAAAATTTATCTCGTTTTCCCAACACTTCCCTTCACTGCTCTGCTCTTATTGATTGTAGCGTGATGAAAAGTAAACTATATTCTGCCCAGGAGTATGACAAATAATTGTACCAAATTTTGTTCAAATCCGTCAAGTACTTTTTGTTTCTATATCGAACATACAGACAGAGAGACAAACATTTTACTGATTGCATTTTTAGGCATCAGTATCGATCACTAATCACCCCCTGATAGTTATTGTGAAAATATATTTCATGTACAGAATTTACTTCTCTACAGATTTATTATAAGTATAATATACTTATAATAAATCTTAAATAATCATATTAGTTATATCATAATTATAACTTAATCTATTATATTTATAATTATTATTGTATTTATATGAATATATATATATTTATATATCTATCTAGTTATTATGTTTATTTTAAATATGTATTTGTGTATATATTGTATTATCTATTTTATGTATTTAATATATTATTTATTTTATCTTACTTTTCACAGTTTGCACTGCCTTCCCTTTTCTTTAGCAATTGTCCTCTTCCTGAAGGTTGTCTGGAAGAGATCGCTCCCAGCGATAAGACCGCCTACATTGTACCTACGATATGTTTGTATACTCTTTCCTGTAAATGTTTATGTTTGTGCAATAAAGAATATCTATCTATCTATCTATACGAATAGATAGTAAATTGTATCTAAATATTTAAACGTCCCTTTCATCATTATTTCATGTTCAAAGATGATCAATCATTTTGCATTGGACCCATCCACTCACGTTATAGGCACATTTCCTATTGAGTCCAATTAGTAATCGCGGACGTAAGCAAAAGTACATTGCACCCAAGGCGTGTTTACCCCCGATCTTTGTAAACAAACTGATCACCTGGATACGGGCTTTGCTAATTGGGCCCTGCCTTATCTCGCATCAGGGACAATCTTAGCTCACAAGATGCTTTGTAAGCAATATTTTTTCCTTGGCCAATTCGAGAAAGTTCTGTCATTTGTACTTATGTTAGTAGTTGACACTTTTAACAATAAATGCCAAGAAATTCATTCCAATTACCATACAAAAGCTACGAAGCAAATATGTTTTGACATACATTTTTTTTTTGTACCTCAAATAACTTGACAATTAGCTATACCAGTAGGTAAGGCCATTTTTAATTGCCATATTGAAGATCCAACATAATCCTATCCTAATGTATTGTGTAAGAACAGCTACAATCTACTAGACTCTTTGAAAATATTTATTTTGCATCACTGATTGCCTGATTTCTTCTAACTAACTTCAGTTTAGGGTACTTTAAGAGGGCGCATACAGAAATTGACGTATTTGCGGCGAAACTGGTATTTTCGGGCGAGCTATTATCATATAAAACGATTTTTTTAAAATAAGAAACATAGTTTTTTATATAGATAAAGTCTTCAAGCAGTGCGTAGGCTAGATAAAATACAACATTTACTAGTATATTTTTGTTTATCAAAGATCTCCCGTAAGCCGATTCGCAAAAATGCGAGTCAGAGTCAATTTCGAAAGCCTTAATATCAATTGCATTACATACATATGTTTTAAATATATGTTTATACAATAGCTTATATAGTTTATTAGTGCACTAGATAAAAAAACTTTCAAAAATGTGTTATTAAATTGCCCAAAATAATTTTTCATAATAAGCTCAATTCACACTTTTCAACAGTGTTTTTCTAGTAGAAAACACTGTTTCTTTTAGTTGAAATTTTGTGTAAATGTAAAAGAAGTGTTTCTTAAGTACACAAAATTATTATTTTATTAATATTCTATGCCTGTTATTTTATACGATTTTTTTAAAAGTGACTATAAAGCCACGCGCGCGACGCTTGCCGATTCAGTCCAAATCGGGTCATCCCAGAGGGAGGACGTGCCGCTCGCTGCTCCGCTCACGCACACATACGCACAACCACTTTTATGAGCGTATACCGCTCTGCGCGAGTGCAACTCCACGAGTTTGATACTTTGTAATATTATATTTGTATGGAAAATTTATTAAGTTAAAATAATGTACTAAATTAATGAAATGATTTAATGTTTAGTCATGAGTATCAAATACAAACATCAGGATTATTATAATTATTATTATCTACAACCACATTTGCTAAATATTTCAAAAAAAAATAATATTGTTTATTAGTTCACTAATGAAGTTACAAAGTAAGGCTATTCCAATGATTATTATTATGCTCGTTAACATCAATGGTCAGAAACAACTTCCATGAAGAAACTGATAAGAATCTCTCATTTGAGTTGGGAGCATTTAAGGAATCTACGTCACATGTTCACGACTATAAATAAAGGCATACAATGAAGCTGAAAGTCCTAGAAATCCCATAGTCGAGTTATTATTAGTAAAATTATATGTGTAAAGATGGATGATAAAATGTTTGATAGTATGCACGAAATTGATCTATTTAGATAATCGATCTATTTAAATTTAGAAAATATCAAAAATCCAATTTTGGAATTGTCGCTTAATTATTTAGTGTGGAATAAGTGAATCTTTGTGTCACATAAATAACAAGTATATGAGATTAAAATTAAATCGATCAAAGTGGTCAACAATGGGAGAGTTTATAGTTCAAATTGTTCCAAAATGTAAAACCAAAATGCGATATGATAGTTGTGAAATGTATTACCATTACGGTTACTAGGGGTGATTTTAGCGAAAAGGCTGGTAAAATACTGATATGTTACGGTAACTTATTTACATACATTACGTTAAAATTACCGGCTATGTATGCTGAATGGTGCAATGGCGACGAGCAGGGTGAGCATGTAACTTGCAGTATGCAAGTCGCTTATGCATGTGATGACTGTTTGTTCATTATAAGAAGGAGGACATAAGCTTCCGAAAAGCAAAACTGTTTTCTTTCTTTCAGACCGCTAATTTTTACACCTCATTTTCTCGGCTCCTCTTTTAAAGCGCAGACAATCACTGAGCCGTGTCTCATATTTTCCAAAATTAGTGCCAGCTATGCCAAAATTGCACAAAATTATTTAATTTTCCGAAATAAACTCGTTTAACCCACAGAACCTATGTACATTGATATTTCGGATACCTCACGCTACACTAGCACCTCTGGTGGCGAATTCACACGCGATATGGGCGCCCTCATTAGTGCAGCAGTTTGCCATAAAAGGTATTGTTATTTCTTTTATTTGCTTCGTCGCCGTCATTGGAATTATGTTAAATTCGAAATATTAATAGGTAATTAATTAATTCAGTTTAATTTCCAAAAAGTCAACTTTGGGGCAAAAGGTAGGAACCAAAATTGTTCGGAATTTGACTCTCTAGAACTTTGTTTCATTTCATTCATGCTGTAAAAAGTACAACATAGGAGATAATGATACAGTTTTGAATATGTCGCGGTTTGCGGGTTATATTTCCAAAATATCGATTTTGGGGGAAAAGGAAGTGTACGGGCAGGAGCGATTCCTCCCAACCCGCCAAGGGTCGAAATGTCCGGGCAGGAGCGGTGGTTGTAAGGCACCGCGTCCCGCCAGTCAGAAATATGTGCGGTTAGGAAGGGAACCTAACTCCCTAGTGATCCTAGAGTCCCTTTACCCCTAAGACACTAAGTCCCTAGAGCCCTAGCCCCGCCTAACCGAGTAAATATATACTTATATAAATAATAGGTGAAGAGAGCTCGCTCCCGGGATGCCCGGGGTAGCGAGCGGGAAGAGACAGGACGGTAGGTAGGTGGTGTGGACCCGCTGCCAGCCGCGCAGACTCACGCGACTGATCATAGTGACGGCTAAAGGTGTCTTGGCCGCAGCGGGGGGAAATGAGACCCAACACAGACGGTTGAAATCTATTTAATTATGATAAAACAATGCTATATATAGTAAAGTTAATTGTATGCACACTGTCGAGGGTCTTGGGTTGTGTGCCGTCGGTGTAGAACGCCGACGCTGCACTCGCTGGGTCCATCGGTCAGGTCGCTGCATGTAGGTCGCTGCTGACGGCTGCACCATGTACGACGTAGCTCGCACAGGAAGGTACCAAAATTGTTTAAAAATTGATTTTCTACATGTTTAGTCTTCTTAATTAAGACCGTAAAGTAGAAAATAAACGAGATAATGACAACTTATTTTTACTTGCTGTTGTTTTCAATTTTAATTTCCAAAATACCGATCCTGGAAGAAAAATAGTAAGAATCAAACTTGTAGAAAATCAAATTTTCGACAATTTTTGTTCTTACGGTTTTACTGCAAAACCAAAAAAGGGGCGAGTTATTCAACAAAAACCGTCCGTTTATTAGTGGAAAGAACTGGCGAACTTTAGGAGAGGCCTATGTCCAGCAGTGGGCTGATGAAGATGATTGGAAGGAAATAAAAATACAATTTTTGAATATACACAAGAGGACTCACCATACCTATATAGATAGCTCGCCTTTGTAACCTGTCCATCGCATCGCATCATTTATAAAAGTGCGTAAAAGTAGTATTCTACGCAAGATTTGTGTCTTATACAAGAAACAGCGGTGGTCAGTTGTAATATTTTCAAGGCAAGGAAAAAACAGTAGGGATTATTGATTTTTATAAAGCAACATTAAAAACGTCAATCACTCACACAATACCTTTCGAAATATAATTTGGATAGGTAAGTACCTGGTACATTTAAAGATAGAAAGACAAAAATATTGTTTTATTTTTCTTAAACCTTAATTAATAAACACTTAAGAATAATGTACTCTAAAGTACTCTAAATAAATTTAATAAGTACGCACCTATACTACACTAATAAAATATTTAGCAATAAAAGAATGTTCAAATAATTTAGATGAATAATAAATTGTTAAGTATCAAAATATGTTCGTCCGCCGGAGTTAGCGTCCGACGCGCCGCTCACCCACACAGACACAAATGATGTCTATGTGTGTTTCGGAATCGGCTCCCGCGTGCGTTTCGAGTTGCTTAAAATTGTATGCGCGCTCTTAAGCAGCAGTAAGTGGACGAACCGACATTACTCGTCTGGTCTTCAATAATGAATTAATATCAAATCTCTTAAATTCTGCTACTGCTAGTAGCTACGAGTATAAGGCAAAATGGGCATGAGTGTACGGAACACATCTGTCAAATCCAAGTCCGCCATTCCATTCGAACTGTTCGAAACTTGAAAATGGAACGGTTTGTCCGGGAGACATGTCACCGCATGGAGAAAATGGCGGGCAAACATGCCGTTACACCGTAGACACGTTACTACGACACGTCGAAGCCAGGAATATTGCCGGGAACTAGGGCATCCACTAGGGAGGAACAAGCGAGATAAACGATCTATTTAGACGGTGTTCGTGTTGTTTTAATGCTGCGATGCGCCGCTTATGGGTTTCCGTTGTTATGAGATACCTATCCTACGTTAACGGGCAGTGGGAGTTATGCTATTAGATATCCGGCGGATAGGGACATGTTTTTTTTTAATTTATTTTTTTATAGTGGCTCGCCATAATGGCTTCCCTACGCCTGATGGAAAGCGAAAGAGAAGCCCAAGTCGCTGTGACAACGGGCAAGTAACTGGTCAGTTACTTGTCAGTTGCCAACGCCATGCCGGCCCAACCCTAGCCCCCCACGAGCTCCGGAAACCCTACTCACCGGCAGAAACACGACCCAGAGGTCATTTGACTGCGGTATTCTATAGGGTGGAGGTCCTTCCCCGGACGGGCGGCTCAAATCGCGACGTAGTAAGAAGACTGCTATAAGTTTGACTTGATTGACTATGTGCGTGGTTTACGAAGCCGCAGACACCAAACTTGAAAAAACGGGTGAATCGATTTTGTATTACTTGTTTTTTTGGTTCAAGGATATTTTTGGCGTGTTCATATTTTTGATCAAGAAATGATAAAATGTCAGGAACTGTTCATGGATACGACGTAATTTTTTTACCAATATATCAATGATTGGGCATACGAACGCACACAATCGTTTGATCCATGAACGATGCGTCCACCGAATTTTTTAACCACTAACGATTTGCCCGCTTAATGTTTCATTCATTATATAATGTTAGTACATCAGTATCGATACGTATGTAATGTATCGATACATCGTCGCAGAAAAGCGGTTGAATATCGAATAAGCTAAATCGGACACGCGATTTCCGCTGGTCCACGACGTCACCTAAGTTAGACAGTAGCCCGAGATCTCACCGTCCAGTTCACGTGAAGTGAAGTCACATCCCGTTAGGGGAGTCCGGGAGACTTTATCGGGTGGAAGAGTGGCTCATCTCTTTGAGCAGAGATAAACCACGTTTCAAAAATCAACTTAAATTTTGCTTTAAGTATACGACGAGACGGACATTGGTAGACCGCGATTATAAGCCTATAACCGCGTTCTACCAATGACTACCAATGAATGAAAATATAAGTTGATTTTTGAAACGTGGATTCTCTCTCCCACTTGATAAAGTCTTTCGGACTCGTTACTACTATAATACTCGTAGTAGTTTACGCTCTGGCACAATATTATTATATGAGTAGAATGTTGATTTTGAAATCTTTAATTTAAAAAACCCTTTGGAACTCTTTTAGTAGACATACCTATAAATATAAAAAGACAACATACTCATCAGTCATCATACTCAACATACTCCCATTTAAAATTACTTTCATTAACTATTTCCACATTATCAATTGAAAGTGAGGCTTAAAATATCTATCGATCTCGACTGACCCAGTATAAAAGGTTAAGGGTTAATTTAAATATCCGGGAAACTACGCCACAGGCTTTGAAAGATAATTTACCCTCATAGATATATCTTTCTGAGAATTAATAAACGTGGTTTTTTTTATTTTATAATGTGACATGACGAGTACCTTAATTAAAGTTTGATAAAAGTTTCCTAAATAAAGAAAACATGAATGAAATTCATTTATAAATAAAGATGAATATGATTATGTGATGGGACTCATAAATAAGAAAGAGGAGTGCCATATTTTCTTATTCATATGCTATATTCTATGTTTACCTGATAACTACAACTGTTATTGACATAAATAACTCAAAATCAATTAAAAAGATATTTTCTATTGAATTTCCTAAAATATTAAAACTACTACACACTAGAAGCTATGTTAATAAGTTGGTCTAACAACTAAAATATACTACGTTTAAGAATCTATGTTAGATCTAAAACCAAACTAAAACGGATTAACACAAAAGCAAAGCTTTATAGCTTTTATTAAAAAAGTAAAAGAAGTTAAAATAAATTTCGCAAAAGTATCAAAATAACTTATCAATTCTTTAATTTTTTTTTATTTCAATATTTACGTGTATACTAGAAGATTTTTGCGTTATTTCACATAGAAAAAATAAATGATAGAAAATTAAAGAAAAAGTTTTAACTACGATTATATAAACATTATCATCTTCAAGACGTGTTGTTGATTGGTCTAAAATGTTTGTCGACTGAGACAATTTACAATACTATGTAAATTACAGACATTGTTAAGGTTGAAGTGATGTTAATGTCGTAAAGGAGCCTCGCAAAGACGCGAGGAGGCAGTAAACCCCGGCTTACTGCGCTCAGCGGTTTAATATTTCAACGCTTTGCAATAAAGAAGGCTCCAATTATAAAGCTAAGATTTCTTGTGTACTGTTACCGACATAATTCCCTTCATATTACATTTTTTCATCTCGCTGCATTAAGTGCTTAAACTTTGACGAATTTCCGGGATAAATTATGGGAATCTTGCACGAAGTATTGTTATTCTAGTAATACATTTTCATTTGTAGCTGTTAGTATTCTTCTATTGGTTTAAAGCTCATTGCTGACGCGTCAGACTACTAGTTGCGAGTTAATGTTGCCTTCGTTTCTTAAAAATCATCAAATTTTATTTTCTCCTACGTTGGTCAATGACATTGGTCGACATGGTAGTTCTATGCGAGCACCGCACTGAAATGCTGTTTAGGCTGAACCTATTAGCCTAATAAAATTCCATCTTCATTGAAAATCAATTAAACCGGGCTCGTTACAAATAAATTGTTATTTAGCTGTCTGAAATACAACTTCTATTTGAATTCACGAAAGCAATTCAATTATTAATTTACTCAATATAGTAATATTTGACGGCTAATTAAACAATTAATTTACGATTTGATCAAATTAAATATTTGATTTTCGATTTGATTAAATATTTGATTAGTCTACGATTTATCGATGCCGTATTGGCTAGATTATAATTGTACAAAACTGATATTCAATATACGCTACGCTTTATATTTTACCACAACCAGGCGGTCAAATATTTTAACCAAACATTTATGTTGGCCTTAATGTTTTTAATAATGCTTTGTGGTTAATAATGCGCATACATTTTAAGCGTTCCTGAACCGTTATTGAGAGGCTAATTAAATAGCAGCGGAGCTTCTTTTACTAAGAGTTCAACATTACCTATTTAAAATGGCGGTTGACTGCAATTCACCTGATGGTAAGCGATATCGCAAACTGCGATGGAGTGCGTTCACCCAGCAAAAACCGATTCGCTCTCGCCTTGCAAACCGGAAGATTATACTCTCGCCGAACAAGTACCCCGGCAAAGAGTATCTCTGATAAATCAAATAGTCGATATGAGCAGATAAGTCTTCGACTATTTTATCTACTGGATTTTGATCTTATTTTCACGGCACTAACTAAGCTTTTGCTTGAATAATAGTAGACATTTTTAAAACTTTATCATGATATCTATTCTATTTCGTACGAAGGCAACAAATGAAGCATTAGTTCTATTCTAGCGTTTTTTAAGCTATTGCGTATCCTGGAAATAGTAATAGGTAAAACTGTTAGTAAACAGCTTTATCTAGTAATCGTTTTATGATCGTAGTAATGTCATTCCGGTATACTCGTAGACCTGTGTCGTAGACCAACGAATAGATTTTAAACACTTTCAGAAGAGTACTTATTTCATATTCTGCTTTATTATTTGACTGAATTACGCTTAAAAGCAGAATGTTTGACTTTTATCAGATTTACTGGTTCAATTTTCAGTTTACTAAAACTTTAATCAATCAATTTACTTAAAAGTAAATTTTCAATTTATTTTGATAGACCTTTAATATAAACGTGGATTAGTATGACGTTACGTACCTACATTACGTAGTATTGTACGGCTGAATAAAGATTATAATTTGTTATTATTGTTCTTTTTTTAATCAGCATACATTAGTAATATAGTCATACTATTTCAATAAAGGTTTGCCTTTATATAGACAGTAAGTACGATTCTCTACCTATGTATAAATCTGCACATCTATGAATTACAGAATGACATTAATACGATCAACAGTCCAGAATAAGCCCAGTGATGCTTCTAAACACAAAATGAGCTCTCCACAAAACCATTAACTTACTCTCTGGTTTAAACGTCACTCGGTCTGAAATAATAAAATTAGACATTAATTCTGAGTTTCGCAGTGGCGAGGTCGATAATAATTTGCGTCGACAGTTCATTGACGAAGTATATATCACCGCTCTGATGCTCTCGCAGCTACCGCACAGTTGTTTCGGGTTAAATTAAATTATATGCCTTACAGTAAACATTGTGGCAACACTGTGGCAACATGTATAAACTACCTTAGGTTTCAAATTAGCATATTCTCATCTTATATTGGCCAAATCTAGTACAAGCTAATCAAAATTCGTCGTGGCAACACTGTGGCAACATGCATATTAAGGGTGGTTTCAGATTAGCATTTATTAGCTTTGTGTTGGCCACATCCAGGACACGCTTGTGACAAAACCTTGTGGCAACATGTGCATTAAGGTAGTTAAGATAAGAGTGTACGCCATGTGTAAGCCATCTTTATCGACTGTATGAATTACGAGCATAACTTTCATTAAATAAAAATTAAACAAATTCCTACAGATAGAAAGAGAAAGAGTATTCGTAGAATCCTGTAAAAGGGAAACTTATTATTGCTTGTACTAGAGCTCAAAGCAGCAAAGTTCCGTTTTCCATTTCAAAATGTATGTTTGTATGTATATGTAATTTAACTTGTAAAACTTCTTAGTATGCCATTGTCAATGAACTGGAAACTTTTACAAAGATTTTGCGAATGTGTGAACATGACTTTCATACAATTGAGCAACCAATGACTGTACCTACTAATTAATTTATTCGATAACTTCCGTCTAAGAAACCTTCTTATAACTTTACTGCTTTGTATAGTGGAAGTTGTATGAGTTTCAATGTACGTAAATGTTTTTATATTACTTAGCTGAAAAATAGTAGGTACTTGCAATATGATGTAAGTGCTCTATTTCATATTGTTTTTTTTAAAGTATTAGGTATTTGTGTAGGTTACGGGGATTGATAAATAATAAATTGCAATACATACCTCATAAGCTACGTACATAATTGTACTCGTACTATTAATACAATGCTTATTTCCATTTATCAAATACTACCTATCTAATTAACAAATTTAACATGCACAAAAATGTCAAAACTAGAAACCTACTAAAATATTATAAGGCAATATTAAAAATAGAACTGTGTAAAAATATATCATCTATAAAACTACTTAATTTAGATAAAAAAATTTGATAATTTTTAATTTTAGCACACTTACCTTAATTTATAAACAGGATCAGCGGAAATACATGAAACAAAAGAAAAAAAATTTAGTGAATTTCATTTCATGTAAAATAATATGTTTCTACTTAATTTGGATAAATGAAGAACATAATTAATAATTATACAATAAATAGACAATAAACATGATAAGAATAGATAAAGCTCAGAGAAATTTCTATTAGATAGGTATTTCTCTTGAAATAGAACTAAAGAAGTTTTATATGTAATTTCACCAAATAATCACTGTAAAGACAATAACTGACAAATATAATTTAACGAGCGCGAAACAGTGGACTGTGACGTCATAATGAAACGCTTCATACCGATAGGAGGAATATTGACTGTGTAAGGTTGAATGACCTCCCGTCCGACTATAAAATCGTATCAAGGCGCTATTATTTGGGTTACGATGATAAGGTTTCCTTACTCATCATCTAATCAAAGGTTCTCAAACTTTTTTCTCATTGACCTCTATGGGAACCAATAATAAATTATATTACGCGCTCTTTTTTCACTTTTCATAGTACCTCGTTAAAAAGGTTTTACTCCGCCAGATGGTAATCACATCTGATTAGAACATCATCATATTCTTCTTAAGGTGCCTCTCCAACTAATGAAAGATGGCAATCAGCTCTACATTTCTCCCTATCTCTGGCAATGCGAAACAATGCATTTTTTTCTCATTGATCCAAGAAATTGCCAATGCATGACGCATGAATGCCCACATCTGGAATATACGTGAGTAAGTTACCTACATACGTACAATTTTAGTGCAACGTAGATCGATCAAAATATGACGGTCTGCATAAATGCGATCCGTTTAACGTATAACCCAAGATAAAGTGAGTGAACTGAATAAAACAATTACAAAGAAGGGCACTTGTGCCTTAAGGGAGTTAAAGGTGGTGTACAATTTTATTTACCATACTTTAATAGTAAGTGTGCTGAGCTGATTGAGATGTATTCTCTAAAAGATTCACCAAGACAATAACAAAATTAACGACTTCTTCCTCTTCATAATCATTCTCTTTGTTTCGCCAAAATTGCTTTCCTTTCCACGAATATAAATTCGCAGGCCAAAGTAAAATCTCGTTCCACTCAATAAAATTTATTAGCGAGCTGATAGGTCGGCGGCCATTGCATTCTAAACATAATCAGGGCTTCAGCGTACCATAACGGTAACGATTATTTTCATTATGTTTGAAATCCTTGAAATTTGATCCTTGTATTTTTTCGTCGGCGGCAGTCGCGCCCGAACGGCGCCTGGCCCCTTCATTCTTTCACCCCAGTTGTGTGTGGTGTAAGAGATGAACTAGGTGCGGTTACAGTACCCATAGATAAGACTGAACCAATTTGCTAATTTTCCGCATTCAATATTGCACTGAAGATTTATCTCCTCCTCTCCGGGGAACAACTCCCTCACAGATTATAATAAACTTAAGAATTTTATCTTAACGGTGACGAAAAGCATCCTGAGGACCGAGAATCGAACAAGGTGGCGAAAAAGAAAAGAAAAGTGGAGAGGCCTATGTCCAGCAGTAGACTCCAAAGGGTTCATGATTGACGCCAAGATGTGATTTTAACTATTGTTAAAATCTAAACTGAGTACCTACAAAACACTAAGAAACTAAGTTAACTTATACCAACATGGCAGTCAGACGTTTCATAGCCTTGGGGTGAGAGCCTTCTGCTCCCCTAATAGCCCGGTGATGACGATAGGCCCTTCATCGTAGAAAAAATAGTTTCATTGTAAATATTAGATAGAATATTTGATAGGGCGGTACGATATTTTGTTCACAAAATTATTAAATTAAAGCGATGTTTGCTACATACATGTTAACGTATCAACAAATTCATATAGCGAAATAGCAAAAACATCGTCGAAACTGTGCGTTAAACATTTATTATTAAAGCATTAATTAATTACTAACCCAATGTTTATTTTAAAAACATAAGTTTGTACATGAAATTTATATTGCGTTTACTTTTATATGTAATAACATCAGGATGAAATAAGTGTGGATAATATTATGCTACACTACTATAGTTAGTAGATAGGTACTACTTAAAGTTAAATAAGAAAAACATTATAATTTGTATGTGTCTGCATCTCTTAACACTATTAGTACTATGGCGATCATCGGCGACCGGCAAACAATAGTGTTTCAATTGTGTCTAGTTGTTGTATGTGCATTTAAAAAGAATTGTTATTTATTTTGCATATTTTTTTACTTTTTAATAGTAGATTTTCTTCGCCTGGTGCCATCAAAGCCACTGCGATAATGTATAAGTATCAAACCAATCAATTTTGAGTTATTCGTGAAATATCTATTTGAAGTTACCGTATCCCAAATAGAACAGCTACAATCAACAACTCTCATAATTGGCAGTTCACACTGTTCGGAGTTCTCGTAGCGATATACAATTTGTATAGATACGTAACAATGGTTTCCGTAGCGTCTGTTCGAAGTTTGCATCAACGTATCAGATGGAGTAATATGATATATTCGCATATTGTTCAGTGTAATTGTCACCCGCTCCTGCTGTGACTTGCGGAACCACTCGAGAGGAGGTTGGGCCCTCCTCCAAATAAACACTCAGTTTCTATGTAAATTGTGAGCTCGCGTAACAGTGTGCCGTGACAAATTCGAGTGACAAGTTAGCGTATTGAGCTATTAAAGTGCTTTTTGGGTCTTGTTGAGGTTACTAGAATTTCAGAGCGGCTTTTATAAATACATTTGAAGAATATGTATTTCAGTGATTGATATTTTACGAGTATAGAAAAGATAAGAAAAGGTACGTTCTTATAAATAAGGATAAGAAAGTAACATTTTAGTAATGAAATGTTCTACACATCATAAGAATTTCAAAACCAATACAATTTCGCCTTGAACACCTGAATCTTCAGGTGTCCAGGCAAAATGTTCCTAATGGAATAAAGAGTCCGAAAAGGAGTTCCATAGTGTGGTTGTTCGTACTAATTATTCCAACAATGTAGTTTCATTAGAATGGCTCGGTAGCTCAATTGGTAGTAGTCCTCCTGCCTTCTGATCCAAGGGTCGTGGGTTCGATGCCCACCCGGGACAAATTTTCGGGTGATGAACAACTATGTTTGTTCCGTGTCTGGGTGTTCATAATTTGTATTTAAGTATATATTTGTGGTACCTTCGTTGTTTTGATACCCATAACACAAGTGCTTAAGCTACTTCCTTTGGGATCGGAGCAATGTAGGTATGTGATGTTGTTTCTGATACCCATAACACAAGTGCTTAATTTGGGATTGGAGCAATGTATGTGATGTTGTCTGATATTTATTTATTTGTAGGAAGCGGACGGTCCAAGCGACTGGATGTCCTGAAGGACCAAAATAAGTAATATTTGTTCGATCGTCATTACTTAGGATTAATGTTTTACCCCTAAATAGAGTCAATTAATACAAGAGTACTTGTAATTAAAAACATAAGAACAATAGAAAATCCATAGTTTGAAATACCAAATTATATTATATTATTATATTACTATCAAAATGTTTTTACTCCAAAGAAGAATACTTAAAACGACCAAAACTAAAAAGCGATAAATAACGTAAGTAATTCTATCCTTAATACATAATTATTTAAATATTACAATTGTCACTTATTTTTGAAGTCGGTGCCAGCCTCTTGGTACCTAACGTAGACTGTTGTTGTATGACGCGCGCGGCCGGCAAATCCACACGACAATATACATTTTCTTGTTTGGCTGGCGCGCCGACTTCAAAAATAAGTGATAATTGTAATATTTAAATGATTATGTATTAAGGATAGAATTACTTACGTTATTTATCGCTTTTTGGTTTTGGTCGTTTGTGTTTTTTTTTAAGTCGGTTTAATTTTTTTCTTAAAAATAATTTTTTTCTCTATTTTTAGTTGCGTTAATGTGCTGTGACCTTGAATAAAGGCTAATTAATGTCCTTACGAGTTTTACTTAGGAATGAAAAATTTTGCTTTAAGTCAAGTGAAGACTTTGCGATCTAGAATCAAGCATATCACTTACCAAATACCTGCCCTATTAGCCCTGCAAAAGTACATACTTACTACCTAGTTTAATAAATAAAATAAAAAATAAAATAATTTATTTCTGCAAGTAGATTTACAAGTAAATTCTTTTGCACGTCAAAATCGACCAAAGTCAGTCCTACTGTCCCCTAACTCCTAACCGTTAAGGAGTTCTGTGGCTTCATCATCAGCACCAGATGTTGACGCCCGGAAGCATATACCTACCTGAGTAAAATATGATTACGTAACAAAAACACCATAAAATATCGGTGAACAAATATAAAAAAAATAAAATATTATACATACAGACGAATTGAGAACCTTCTCCTTTTTTCGTAGTTGTTAAAAAGAATAGGGAATTAATATGACGATCTTTAATACTATAAAACATTACAATGCCCGAAAAGGGCGACTAAGTTGTAAAGAACATAATATGACTTATTAAGATCTAAATGTAACACTTAGTCTGAAATAAAGAATTTGAATTACCCAAATTTCAAGATCTACCATTGTAAACCTCTTTGGTAAAATCACACAACGTCGCATGCATTTCCAATAGCCGTGCAAATTTCGCGTCTGTGCAGGAAACTAATCTTCTACAAACGCTGGCATGTACACTATTGAAGATACCTATCCTTTGAAAGGTCTGACGCAGCGTATACGTAAACACTTAATACCAGTTTAGTCTAGAAGCGGAATAGACGGAGCTTAAGACTGGAGGGAGTAAGTACAGTGAGGAAACTTTGCTTAGTTACATAGAGCAGCAATTATTGGCTACTTATACTGCACGAGTAAAATACGAGTAGGTAAATCTAACAAAGAAAAGGTTGATTTACATCTCTAAATGTGTAATACTGATTCCATTAATTAACAGTTAGGTAATCTTTTTTATTCGCCCATTGCCATTCACTGCTCTCCCAGAACACCAACCATCCCGATCCTGGCCAATTTGTATCAATATTCAACCAGTTATCTTTTTCAAGTCCTCACACTCACACTTTGTTTATGTCATTCCTTGGAAATATGCCACTATACTCTAACTAGGATGATAAGTCCCTAGTCAATGGTTGAAAAAAAAAACTCTTAATTAATTTAATTGTCACGCCCAAGCTACACTTTGTGTTTGATATGTAAGAACACTACATAGGAGACATTTATTGAACGCAGACAAGTAATATTAAGTCTGAAATGACACCGCTTTGTCTAACACACGGGCTCGATAATACTCTTAATTACTAGACAATGCCTACCAGGTACATTAATTATGTCCCGCAAATTATCCTGGAAATAGATTACAGAGACGCACTGCGGTGTGTAGGGACCTTTATCGACACCCTAGTTCTGGGAATACCGCATTATGTAAAATAGGTATCACCTTTATGTAAGGACGAGAGCACATATTATAGCGATTTTAAGACTAAATGTGAGCACATTGATATATGTAACTTTTGGATGGTGATATTATACTCGTAATACAGTTACAGGGTTACAGGAATCGAAAGCTTTATATCGTAAAAACTAGGCAAAAGACCACCAAACTCGGGGAAACACATAAGCTTATAGCGATAAAACCGTCTAAATTGTTTCGTCCGAATTAGATTCTTCAGATAATAGAATATGATATTTATTGTAATAACAAGTCGATAGAGCAACTGGTGATTCAGGGCTGAGTCGAAGACAAGAGACGTGGTCGATCATCTATCCTTTGGACAGATAGCATTAAATCTGTTATGTGGTGGATTGCGTCTCAAGATTTGCGACTCGCCATGCAACCTGCATAGACCGGTGGAGGAGAATCCTAAAAGCCGCTACCACAATAGTAGAGGACCTTCCATGATAACAACAACACATCAAGATCAAGACTGAGACTAATGTTCATTTTGAGTTCGAAGCGAAACTATGATCCCTAACCCAAGAAGTGGTTGGGGTAATCCTATTGCTACTAATACAGTTTGTTAGTTAGAGGTACTGAAGCTTTTGATCAATTATTTCACGTACAGAAAGCTCTAACTTGCAGAACGTGCTATTTGACTTAAAACATTTCAAATACCTGTTCTATAAAGTAAATGAAGCCTTGTTCTACCAAGTCTTTAAACAAGAGATCTTTTTTCTAAAATTTTCGTAGCAAAGCTCTTTTTCAAACATTTCACGGAGTTGATTTAATCAACATTTCCTTTGAAAGTGAATTTAAAATGTTCATTCGTCCCTAACATGCCTTTGTATAAAGGTTGCTTGAGCAGAGTGTTAATAAAACATTTTGAAAGACTGTTGCGTGTACGATTTAATTTATATGCAACTCACATTTTTATTTTAACTGTGTTGAAATAACGTTGCCTTTGTTTTGTTATGTAAACACAGTAGGTACGTACATTTGAAAAGTAAAGTAAATAGAAAGTATCTTCTTGACCGAACTTCGGTTTCATTGACCAATCTCCAAGGTCTGAAAATCACATCAAGCTTGCAAAAAAGATTTCATCAACAGCCTATCGCAGTACACTGCTGAATTTATTGGTGGACAAAAATACTAGCTCATGAAGAAATGCTTAAAACTTATTTCATAAAAATTTAGCTGTGTAAAGAAATAAACTACAGTAGTTCTAAGTAGGTCCAAAGTACTGTCACAGACAATGAAAACCTCGTTACCTAAATTGTTCCGATCGCGAATCCAATCGTTGTCTTTAGATCTTCAACGCATGATTGAACGCCTTTCATAAAGTATCACTGAGCTAGCATAGAATTTTACCACGCTATATTTAGATTTTTATTCAGTGTACCTTTTAAAACACTATAGAAAAGTTTTAATATTGCATATTACCATAGTGTTTGATCGTAAAAAGCGGGAACGGGCTGAACAAGAGCTCTGTGCAGTAAAAAGTGGCTTGTTCAGGCAAGTTGACGTTTTAAGTAGAGCGTTGAGTTGCTGTGTATTGACAGCTACAGTCGCTTACGAAACATTAAACCAAAGAAAATTAATAATAAGGATATGAGTAGAACTAAATCTCGGATCTAAATATTGGACCAAATTTGCGAATTGTTCAATTCGTCTCCTTCATTTTCAGACGAACGCCGGCAAACCTACCCATATTAGGAAGAGCTAATACAGGAGTTTTTTTGATATATCTTCTGTTCAGTTATACATTACATTTTAGAGCGGGTAGATTCATGAGTTAATTATTTGAAACGATTCGTTAGAACCTATTTATATTTCTAACGTGAAATTAGCTTAAAAAGTATTTTATCCGCTACTGTGCTCATTACCTGTTATGTCATGTATACAGAGACATGACGGGCACACGAAATCGGTCGGATATCATAACATACTCATCATGACCGGTAACAGGCAATCCTAAGGTGCCACAGCTAAACCTAGAGAAAGAACTCTTTTCTCTTTCGGCCAAGTTTGAACCAATAGGAGCACTAAAATATTTTAAAAGCCTCAACCTCACTAAAAAGCAGAAAGCTACAGTCAATATTGAACGAATTGGATCGCCCGACCCGACCAACGCTCACTGGCAACTAATCTAAGTACCGGCTAAGTTTCGCCGAAGCGTGTAAATAAATTATTGCAAAAACTTATTTACCTAACTGTACTTGGTCGAAGCAAGTGCTACTAGAATATTAAGCTTGAACTGTACGTGTGAGTGGCGCGGAGTAAGCACATCGATGCACTGGATGCATAAAGATTAAATTTAAACATGTTAACAATATTAAGCCTTTAACCGACTCTTTTTTTTGTATGCCATAGGCATCCCCATCACCCGGGGGGAGTGACGGAGTATGTGGGACTCACCCTGCCTCAAGGTGAAAAGGAGGCAGGGAATACCCACTAAAAGCCCCTGAACCGAGGGCGGATCCACCGTTGCGGGCACGATGGGCATGCCCACCATCTTATCAGACGTACCAGCTTGTGACGTCACATTTTTACGGATAGTTAAGATTGATCTTCTTCGTGCCCCGAGTGTTAAGCGTTGGGGCACCCTTCCCGGACCAAGAGTGCCAGCCGCTTATCCGCGCCTGGCTAGGGCAAGCAGGGATGCGGCTGTACGTACATATATTATGCTTCGGTGCTACCAGAGTTAGAGAGCAAGTTGTCCACTGACGGCACAGGGGGATTTAGTGGGAATTTGGCCATGTCGGGAGGTGTGAGTCACACACTTCGCCGACTCCCCCCGGAGCCGTGGCGTGAAGGTGCATAATGCAAATCCCCCTAAAAAAAAGTGTGACCATAACCTTTTTGGAGCGCTGGATCTGCGCCTGCGCTGAACCTGGTAGGTGGTGTAGTTATTGGGTCTCTGAGACTGAGACATGATAACTGTAGTCCCGTTTAGCGCAGGTGGAGTAGAAGAGTGATTAATTGTTGTGTAAATAAAACAAGGCAACCATTCTTGATACTGCAGTTATCGTGGGCTGTAATGACAATTACTATTCGCGCACACTGGTGACTTTTTGTTGTGATAGTCGTTTCATCTCTTTAGCACTTTTAAAATGAGAAGAAGAGAGATATCTGTCACGGTGACAAAGAGTCACCAGTGCGCGCCTAGCCTAAGACAACGGTTTTATCAAGAATGTTTGAACTAAGTTTTGAAATTAGTCCCATAACATTTAATTCTTAAAATAGAGCCTCGAATATCAATTTCTAATATTTTCTAAGCTTTGCCTTTAAGAATATCCTAGAATATAATGAGGAAGTTGCCTAGAAAGTACCTATTTTCTCCCATACCTAGCTGTAACATATGCCCTAAGTACCAGCATAAATTGGTGCATAGAAGTGTCTTAAGCGAGCGGGAGCAGTGTTGGAATATTATAATATCGCAGCAAAATCTAGGGGCAGGCAATGTTCGAACGAGAATGTTTCATAAAAATAAGGACCAGTGAGGACGAAAGGGATGTAAGGGAGCGACCTATCATCTTTCGCTCCAAGCCAACCTCACCTGCCCGTGGTACATCCTGCTGAATAACAAACGAGGCGCTGGCAACCGATTGGTGGCGGTATAACCATCACAGTTGAAGGCGTAGCTAAATACCACAGGCCGATGACGGGCAGCAGCGTCACCGGAGCGAGAAGCTACGCCCTGCGATCGCCAACCCGCCTGCCCAGCGTGGCGATTATGGGTATATCCTTCAGATGTTTGCCCTAAGTGGCAAACAACTGGAGAGGCCTATGTCCAGCAGTAGACTGCAATAGGCTGAAGATGAAGATGAGATGATGAGATGAGGACGAAAGGACTTAATACAGTTAAAATATTATCAAAATGATATTTGACGTAGATTGCCATCAAAAGTACGAGTACCAAGCGTGGGTGGCAAACGATTTGCGATTCATCGGCCGATAGATCCAGAGTGAACCATAATGATTAACCTTTCGCAGTCACGTGGCAAACTTAAATCATTTATACTGATCGAACCTCGAGCAGGCTCGACATAAATGTCTCTTAATTTTTTATATCTCAAACGTAGTGTAGAACTTAATTTTTAGGAATGGGTCCCACATAACCTATAGTATATAGAATACCGAAGCCAAATGACCTCCGGATCATGTTTTTGGCGGTGAATAGGATTTCCGAAGCTCGTGGGGGTTAGGGTTGGCCCGGCATCGCGGTGGCAACTGACAGGTAAGTCACCAGTTACTTGCCCGTTTTCACAGCGCCTTAGGCTTCTCTTTCGCTTTCCATCAGGCGTAGCGAAGCCATTATGTCGAGCTACTCTAAAAAAAAAAAGTGGAGCGACCGGTTATAAGGCATGTGCTGGATGCGAGCCCAGGATAGAGCAAAATGGTGAACAATTGGAGAGACCGTTATAATATTGACATGTCAATTATTTGGTCCTGTGGACAAGGACCACCCCATTTCATCACGTGGGTGTCATAAAAGACGACTAAGAGAACATAAGGAAACGGGCAGCAGCGTTGACCTTAGTACAAATAAAACCTACTGATCACCAGCCCGCCTGCCAAGCGTGCCAAATCACAACAGCAACCTCTTTGTTTATCTCGACACCAGTATACGAGGCCAATAAGCTAAGCGCACTATGTGGGCATACAAAAAGTAACCTTTCAACCGTCTGTCGCCATGTGACCCCGAACAAGCAAAGAATAGGCGTTCTCATTACAACGGTCGTTGTTTGGGCGGGGCGCAACAAGTGGCCGGGCCCATGTAACGACTTAACGTAATACCTCGATAAATGCGAATGTGCAGCCTTGCTGTTTAAATTAGGTCGATTTTTAAAACGATTTTCGAATCTCAATGTCAAGGTTCAAATTGTTTGAAAAAAAAAGATAATTTTGATGTTCGAATTTTGAAAGGTTTCTTCTTTTCTTTTCACTTTTCACCACCGCTGCCTTTTCCACCAATGAAGATGAAACCAAAGATAAAACCAATTTTATCTTGCAACGACTTAACGTTACCTCGATAAATGCGAATGTTGCAGCCTTGTTGTTTAAATTTATTTGATTTGAATATTAAATAAAGAATGCTTTAAAAGAAGTAAACTTTGATGTTCGAATTTTGAATGATGTGTCTTTTCACTACCGCTGCCTATCATGGAAGTATTAAGTACTTGTTGCCTATTTTTATATTTTTTTCTTTATGAATATTCTCACCGTGCGTGCCAGCCAATAACATAGTTCTGGTTATACACGGACTGATCCCGAGACGTGACAGAAGTCGCTTCGAAGGTTTTTCGGCTATACGGTGGTCGCTAGCCAGGCGGATAAACCTTTTGAGAAGTTGAAATCTTTTGCCTCTACGTAAAGCAACGAAGAAAACAAATTCATAAACTAATGTCGGAAAGGAGCCTCACTAAGATCTATTTTGCCAGCAATATCAGTTCAAGCGAGGTCATAATACCAATAATTTTATTGCGTGCCTTATTTATTTTTCTCGGGCGCTTTATTGCTTTTTGTTATTACTTACAAGGGCCTTTAATTTTCACGGTATTGCCACATCTGATGAGTATTGTTTTCCAAGTAAACATTTTTCCGTTAAAACGTTCTACGGTAATAACGGAATTTGTGTTGTTATTATTAAAATTGTATTGAAAAAGGGATGTGCTGGTTATTGTTTTGTGATCGGTTCGGATATTGTGTACTTTGTAATCAATCTCGGGACCGTTATTTCGTTGTTGTCTCCTGAAGGAATCTTTATTCAATATCATTGAACATATCAAATATTATGTAAGTGGGTTTCTTAAATGTTTTACTCAATAATAATATACATAACATGAAAAAAAACAATATTATAAAAAGTTTACATGAAAGTTTGACCGAATTAATGGTTTAAAACATCTGAACGAACCAGAATAATAGACTTGAGAGTAAGTCAGTTGATGGCACCACCTCAACCTATCTTCAACTATGGCCGTACTTAACCACCCCTTATCTTTTAACTATGCTCCTACCTAAAGGTTTATCCGGTTAAATTGATAAAAGTGCCTAAATTGTACTACTAACGTTTACTATAATTTGTTTAAATGGATTGTAGGTATGATGTGCAATAAAGAACATTTATCTGTCTATAAATTCAATGATACATGATCCGACCCCAGAGCAAATTAATTACTTTTATTTATTATCACTTGAATGTCTTATGGAAATCGGACTCAACGAAGGTGACACTAATAAATGTTTAAAATACTATGTTACCCAGACACAGAACAAACACAAATGTTCATATGAATCGTCATCGAATCCACGACCCTTGGTTTATAAGGCAGAAGTCTATTACTCCCACCACCGGTCGACTCTACTTAATTATCCTTCAGCCGACGAGGGCACAGGCGTCTCTTCATCTTGCACCACAATTTATCAGTGACAACTGCCCTGGAGCAGAGGGGGGAGGGGGGGCGTCCTGGCGGCAATTTAAAATGCTTGTCAACCTCTACTGGGAATTAAAAGTTGTTTCCGTGAAATTACGTTAGCTGTATTCCGTGTTTGTCTTATTTTTTTGAAGTAATTGTTTGTTTTTGTCTAGTTTGTACTGCCAGTTAATTAACGAAACGAACTTCAACATTAGCTTTTTTAACAGATCTGAAACTCGGGTATAAGATAGAAATTATATTGTAAAAGCGCTATAACAATCCTACATCGTATCCAATAAAGGTAACCTTAAAGTATTGTGACGCAATGGTTAGAGAGTTAAGTTTTAAGCGGAGACAATCAAATTAATGTTCTTGGTTAGATTAATTATATCAGTCTAGTCAAAATTATATGCTTGTCTCTATTTGAGGTCGGGTTAAGTGTGGCAAATTTTTATTAATTTTAAAGGTTTACTTTTAAAAAGTTGGAAAAAATAAAGATTCTGATTGACATGCAAATTCAAAACATTTGCCAGCGGGATTTCAATTAAAAATAAACTTTATTAGGATCTGCGTTGAAGTTAAAGAGTCAATTAACAAACGTCTGTGGCCTTTCTTTTAACATGTTTATGTATTCCATTGCTGTTGACTGCAGGTACATAACGACAAAGCGTCAATTGACAATAAAATCGATAAACAGAATCAAAGGTCTGCCCCAGACAATGGCTGCATCAAGGGGCAGTTTTTGTTCTCGATACAAACACCACTCTCGCCAGATCGCAATTAAAATGGAACTTTCGTTTTCAATGCAAATTAGTTTTCTTTCTCACAGGGAGTTGTGATAAAAACTCTTTGGCTCTGAAACTGACAACTCGTTAGACATTGTTTGTGTCAGAATCGGAGTGAGAATCATTTCTTTCGGTATTACACAACGTATTTGTGATACAAAGCTCCTCTTCTGATGTAAACAATGACTCTGATGCTGAAGTTTCTGCATATTTTCCTGTCTGTTTAATTGAAACATTGGCTTTTTGCCATGCATGAATAATTTCTCCGTTAAGTCTTAATAGGTATCTATTATGTATTTTTACAACACTTATGTTTCTCCCCTATGTTTCATCATCATCAACAGCTTACGTTTGTCCACTGCTGGAGCCTTTCCCAAAATGCGCCAATCTGCTCGATTGCCAGCTGCACATATCCAGTTGATGCCTGCTGCCCTGCGCAGGTCGTCACTCCATCTATCTGAAGGGCGTCCCACACTACACTTGCCTGTGCGCGGTATCCACTGCAGAACTTGCTTACTCAACTGATCATCATTTCTGCCGCCCTCAGCAACGTTGCTTAAATTTTAGGAGTGAGAGCCTTCCGCTCCCCCAACAGTCCGGTGATGATGACAAGGCCACACTAGCCATCATCGTAGTCATTTAGAAAAAAAATCATTAGTTCTGCGGGAAAGTGGTCAGCCCATTTGCACTTCAGCTTGCTTATATGAGCAGCTATGTAGGTTACTATACATATTATTATATTTGTACTAGGTATAGATAGATAGATATTCTTTATTTGTACACCAAACAGATTACTTAAAGCTAGGTACAATGCCAACTCGACGTACAAATAAGGCGGCCTTATCGCTAGGTATATGTATTTTATTTAGGTAGGTATTTTGTCGTCTGGTACTTGGCTAGGGATTCTATCCCTCAGAGGAGCACCAAGCATATCTTTCTCCATAGCAGCCCCCTCCCCTATGCTTATACACTTCTATTTCAAAGACAATAACTTGGCGATGGTACTAAAGTAAACATTTTCTATGTAGGTAGAGTAAAGGAAACTTAATTGAAATCTGAGCAAAAAGTACAAAGTCATACTTTGAATTTACGGTCATGGCTGACGTGGATCATCTTCATTTTGCATGCCAACGAGTTCTGTAACTTAGTGAAAATGTTCTAATAAAATCAGCGCGAGCACAGACTTTCAATATTCAAATTCAATATTAAGCGACGGCTACTTTTGAGGGTTTGAGGGTCCTAAGCGATCTCTTAAAGTTCAGGAGTCCCGACTGGGCGCAGAGTTGAACTCGAAGCGATGCTTTTAAAAGTATCGTAATTTTATGTGTCCGCCGTTTATAAATAAATAAATATTTTATGAGTGTCCAGCCCCCCCGAGGACCCCCCCCCCCCCACGAACTCAAAGGCCTTTCCTACGACAGGCAAGGCAGGGATGGGATATCTCAGTAGTAGTCCAAGCTCAGAAAGAGTTTTTTTAAAATATTTTATATCTTTAACTTTTTATCTGAATCCGGACCGTAATCAGAAATCCGCCGACGTTACGTGCATCGGATTGCTGTTTGAATTCCTCCCTGAACTAATGAAACTTCTTATACTTTTTGTTGTGGTTGGGGAATGACGAGGAGGCATTTTCCCGGCATAAAGTGTTTGCTCTCTAGAGAATTTTAACATATACCATGTTCTTTTGTATCTTTAGTGTTTGCTTATGCGAATGAAAGCAATGTACCTAATATTGAGAATAGGTAAGCAAATCTGTGCTGAGTTGGGTCTGATAAGAATTTTGGCAGAAAAATACTGAGTATGTAATATATTTTACACGTGGCCTAAGTGATATGGTACCTGTCTTGTGTTATACCCTAATAGGTAAATCCTAAGTAGGCGTATTCTACGCCTACGTTATATCTAAAATCACAATGCAAAATGTTAGCATTCTTGCCTATATTTTATAGTCCACTATCAAAATGTTCTCTTCTCTGTAACTAGCCTCTACCCTAAGGTTGTCTGGAAGAGATCGATTATAGCGATAAGGCCGCCTATATTGTATAGCAAAATGTCTACTATACATAGTTTTAAGACAATTGTTTGTTTGTGTGCAATAAAGAATATCTATTCATGTAATGTTCCTCTCATAACAACATAATTTGGACTCCATAGGATTTATAAAAACAGGTGTAGGTACGTATCGAATCGGTACGTGAGTGATAACTATGAAGAGGGAGCTATTAACGCGCGCAATGGACACTAAAATGAAGAATTTATCTAATACCTCAAATCCAGGTTAGAAAATATTTATACATACTTTTATTTGCATACTAACGTAGCGTATCTCAGAATGACGTCTGGCGGCTGGGATATCAGACTGTTTGTAATTTGAACGATTTATGTTCAATTGATTCTCAATTTCAGCCGCATTGGTGTTCAAGAGAAACAAAATTTCCAGATGTTTTTATAAAAATAGGAAAAAAATAGGCATTTATGGCGAGCTGTCGAATATAATATCTGTATAGAGAAGTTTTGATGAAAAATCTACAGTCTTAAAATGAAGTGAAAATAATAAAGAGTAGAAATAGATCCCCATTTAAAATTTAACTTTAGATAACTACTGTGAACATGGATATAATACTGATGTAGAAATAAAAAATGAAAGTCCGAAGCAGTTCCATAGTTTTGCTAAGAAAGTAGACGCGAAATGTACAAAGTAAGTAATCTTAGATTTATCTTAACTTCGTTCTTTTTTATGTATGTTGTAAAATTCCTGCAATCAGTCTTCTTCACATTAAACGCAAAGTGTCTCATAAGGTATAAAGTTAAATGATTTGCATTCGTATACCTCTCACGTCTAACAACATAAACATTCATTTCACACTTCGCTGTGCAGACAAGAAAATCAGAGGAAAACGTGAACCAATGAGGGTGTTTCAAAATGAAACATCCGATAGATGGCGGTCCAGCTATCATGTGATTGGTCAGTAGCTATGTACATGTCAGTGCCATATCGAAATGAATCAATCGCGTTACAGTTGTACCTACCTGCTGCCTAAGTGGTGGCATCTGGTGGATATCTTTTTTCAGAAAAGCCTCATTCATATAAAAAGAGGAAAAACCGAACTGAGAAGCACGGAACGGAAAAATTACGAGTAACGTTACAAACAATTTGTCATCTTTTCAGAGTGTTACTCTTAACAGTTCAATTTTTAAGATAAAAATCTAATCTCATGAATTAGTGTCCTTCTGTGTCTTGTCTGCCGCTACCCAGAGTGCTGGTTTGCCCAGTCCTTGTCCTCTCTATGTAGGAGCTCTGCATCAAAAGCCGGAGAATTCGGCTACGTACCTCATTTACGTAAATCGTAGACAACATTACTCTGAATTGGGCCTTTGTGACAATCAAATCTTTATACGAGAGGCTTCAATGAGAATGAATGTAAGGCGCGTTCCGAAGCAATCTATTCCACTTACAGTAGATGATATACCTACATATTGTCATTATTCCAATACAATGCTGGAGACTTTTAGATGTACTAGTTTGGGAGACCTTTGCCCAGTAGTGGAACAATATAGGTCAATAAAAGAAGAAAGAAGTGGCCAATATGATTTATTAAAATTTTCCTCTATTCCTCTATGATCACGTGATTAGATCCTGTGGGCCTACTCCGAAGTTTATTACCGAAGTTATATCGAAATAATTTTAAAACGTTATTTATAACGATTTAAATTATTTCGACATCAATTTTTGCTACTTTCTTAGCAAAAATTGATGTCGAAATAAAATGACATAATTTGAACAATGAAATTGTCTACCCCGTGCGAAGCCGGGGCGGGCTGCTAGTGTATAATAATAGTGAATCTTTAAACGATTTATTGACTGTATGAAGCAAATTCTCGTACATTACACTCATATTCGTAGGAATCCGGGCGGTTTTCCTTGGAACTCTACGCAATTACATAGTACCCTAAAACCAGGCCAATAAATGAGGTCTGACGGGTACCTAATGTGCCTTGAGGGAGGGCAAGCCGCAAGACAAGTTATGCGCTCGAGGCCACAATGATAATCCTCTCCTCTGTAATGTGCGATAGAAGTTTGTATGATCCTATTAACACTGTATTTACATATATGATATGTTACGGGCAAGTAACAGACAGAATATGTTTAATACACACCTCTTTTATTATGTTTGAGTATGCTTAACTGATATCAGCATGAACACACCCAGAGAGGCAAGCATTAAACTATTTAACTATAAAAGCGAGGTTTTAATTTTAAGGGAAAAATATTTTTTATTTTTTTTCGCGAAAATTGGTTGGAACCTTTTTTGTATAGAGTTTTATTAAGTATCTGCAACTTTTGTTTAAGACTTTTTCTCATAATTACCTACCTTCTATAGTTCTCGAGATATTTTGGAAAAGTAATTTTTTACGCCTTTGTATCTTTTTTTCGCAAATGACGCTGCTACTTCATGACCCTAAGAACCTAACTAAAATTTTCCTATTGGTTGCAACTTGCAGTCACCTATCTCAAAACGGCAAAGCTATGCTCTATTGACTAGATCTTATGAATGACCTGTCTACAATGAAAACTAACAGGGGAGTGTCATAATAATGTCCGTGACTGGGGGTGCGGTTGGGGTGGCGGAGCACTGGGCACAGCGTGTTTGATTTCGATTCGCCATCGAAACGCATTATGGGTATATCCTCCAGATGTTTGCCCTGAGTGGCGAACAACTAGAGAGGCCTATGTATGTGATAATGATAATCGAAACGCAAAGAAGAAGAACGGACAGTGAGTTATGCTGTGTTCAAAAACGTTAACTTCGTAAAGAGTGTTTGATTCCCTCGGGTCATGATTATAAAAAGGTGTCGTCGTAACTTTTTTATCACTCCATAAACAGCTACCGACTTGTGTAGGTATATAACGAGTAAAGTGTAGTATTTTATTTTATAAAATATAAAGCTTAACAATATTCCGTAGTCCTTGAAGCTCCATGATGTAAACAATACAATATGCCTAACGATAAAAAAATACGTTATTTTCAGTGGCATCTAAAAGTGGTGTCTATAACCATGAAGACATTATTTGTTATTGATAAATAAATAACGTATTTACATAGTCACGAAACATAGATTAATATAAACAATAAGTACAACAACATTTGGAGTGGATACTGCTTCTCTGCAAACGTAATGTAGGACACCATTTGGCTAGGTGGAGTGACGATTTGCGCTGGACGGATGGTAAGTGCTGGATGCGAGATGATGATAACGCAACGCCCGATCGCTGGGGGCCACCTAGACTAGGTACTTTGAGAAACACTGGTCTACATCGTGAGCATTCAGCGAATCTAATTTCACCTCCATTCTACCGACCATGGTACAAAGCACAGCGAGAGTTTATAATTGCGTTGTTGATACAATTAAAAGCTACTCTGGCTTCGTTCGCTCAGTCACTGGTGCATGCGTCGTTCGTGGAATAAATATGTGTGTTACGGCTATTTTGTTTAATTAAAGGTACATTAATATTATTTTTTATAACACTAAGGTAACCATACCATCAAGCCTACGACGGCCCGGTCCTATCGTTTCCACTGCATAGGCAAAAATTCTTAATACACTTTAAATATCAGACACAATTGAAAAACTATTGCTTCGCGGCTTAATTCGGTACTACAGAAGATAAAATACATTGTTTATCTTGTACTTTAAGCTTTCACAGAGCCCGTATTTTGGAAGCTCGCCTCGGAAATAGCCAAGTAATAATAGTTTCTTTTCGTGGTTTCCTGTTTTTCCACAATATCAGGGCTTTTTGTTTTCGCTTAAATATAAAGGAAGAAACAATCTTTTATGAAACAGAAAATTATTCTTTTTTTGGTCTCTAGCGGACAAATGTTTTGGTTGTGAAGTAGAAAGGTATTTTTATGGACCTATGTACTTCAAAAACTTTGCAACACTCTAATAATGTAAATATTAAGGGAATGATTTCATGTGACATTTTTACATATACATTATACATATAGATTGATCGATAGATTTTCTTTATTGCACACGATAATAGCTTACAACTAAGCCGTACGTAGTACATATATCGTACAATTTATTGCTACAAGGGAGCTCTTCGTAAACAATGCTTAGTTAACCATGACCTTATTCCACATAAACCAGCAACTTTACTCCGGAGTATCGCATTCTAATAGTCGTTTCATGTTGAAGACAGACGAAATCCTTATTGAATTTCAATCTCAAAGGTCAGATTTTTTGCAGGCCCAACTACCATACGACACGCGATATCAGAATCACGTAAAATCCAACGTAAATGTCTCAGGCATTTTTCAACGTACTGCTTTCCCCGCCCGAGTAAGTGTTCGTTGGGACGTGACCTCCCTACACTCGCCCGTAGCGTAACCACGCAACCGGAAAAAGCCAGACATGATTCGGACTTGAGGTAGACAGACCAGAATAAAGGCAACAGTTAAGGGCTCATCATCGCTACTCGAATGCACGAAGAAGGCGGTGAGAGAAGAATGGCGGCGCGTTGTAAAGCTTGCCACCAACGCCTGGAATGACGCTTCAGATGAAATGAACGACGACCACTCTGTCACGAGGAGGATTTGGATTTGATCAAGGATTTAAACAACGGGGGATGTAAGGGAGCAACCCATCATCTTTCCGCTCCAACCCACCCTCACCTGCCCGTGGTGAATGCTGCCGAATAAAAGACGAGGCTCTGGCAACCGACTAATGGCGCCACCGGAGCGAGGAGTTACGTCCTACGATCGTTACCCATAGTAAAACCTCCAGATGTTTGCCCAAAGTGGCGAAGTATTGGAGAGGCCTATATCCAGCAGTGGACTGATGTGGGCTGATGATGATGATGATGTACCTACATTATGAATTTATTTCAGTACTGGCTGTGCCAGCGGCGTCGCACGCGTGGCATATCGGGTTTCAAAAATAACGAACTTCCATAAAGTATTGATCACTGATCACCCCCAGATAGTTATTTTGAAAATATATTTTATGTACAGAATTGACCTCTACAGATTTATTTTATGTATAGATTAGTCCGGTTATTCAGTTTTGAGTTTTGGTAAACTTACTCGGCCATAATAATGCGAAGCACAGAAATAGTCGAAACACCGAGGAACAAATAACGGGTAAATAAATTTCTGTCATCGCTACATTTCGTCTATTACTCCGATGTAATAATGCCTTTTTCGCGTTCGTCTCGTCCTAGTCTAGTATGGTAATTTTCAGCGACTTTCTCGGTACATTTTTCTGTTGAAGTTAAAGAATGAATATAGGTCAAATGTAAGAGCATGCTTTATTAACCTACATGTTTCGCAAAGTGACGAAAGTAAGTACTAAGAGCATGATGCGAAATGGAGGAAGTGTTGGTAATGAGAGTTTTTGAGAGACTTGTTCTTCAAAAAGTTCGGCAATTCCTATCTTTGAACTTTCCTAAATTCGTGTAGGATCTAAGTGTTTTGGGAGACACCTAAAGTCATTATCTGGTACTCATAGTTAATTGTCTGGAGCATTTATTGTTATTATTTTATAGGGATTCGTACAGTTAGTAGTTAGTAGTTGAGTAGGGCTTATTACTTCTAGTACTAGACTTCGATATTCCAGCCAAACCTATAAGCACGGTTTTTTTTTGTTTTATAGTAGCTCGACATAATGGCTTCCCTACGCCTGATGGAAAGTCAAAGATAAGCCCAAGTCGCTGTGACAACTGGCAAGTAGCTGTTTAGTCACCTGTCAGTTGCCATTGCCATGCCGGCCCAACCCTAACCCCCCACGAGCTCCGGAGACCCTACTCACCAGCAGAAATACGACCCGGAGGTCATTTGGCTGCGGTATTCTATAGGGTGGAGGTCCTTCCCCGGACGGGCAACTCAATACGAGCGAAGATTCGCTATGCCCTACCTCTCTTCTGTTCTCATGTTCATCCAACAAAAACCGAACGAACCGCTTCAAAATGCCAATACAAAGCAGAAATTTCTCTAATAAAACGAACGCCTACCATAGCACTTCCACATATGATTCACATAGGTATTTTAATTTCATTTGCCACGAGTGGGATCGTTTTAATCGCCTCCAAATCGGCTTTGTGGACAGCGCTAATACTCTCTCTGACACGGCCGGTGAAATGCTTTTAATACTTAAATGGAAAGCTGCATGATTGCGACAATTTTGAAGACCCCTGGGCCTATAGAGACAGTTGTGAAACAGGCTTTTTGACAGGGACGAGGAATTAAAACTTAAGCGCGACATTATTTGTGTAGTACCTATTGTGCATTATGGCACATTATATACTTTACTTACATCATCAGTCTTTAATACTCGACTGCTGGATTTATGTCCCAATGTTTTAACTTATCGCGTTGGCTGATGATGATGATGATATACTTATGGCTTGGCGTTTCGGCTGTATTGTACCTAACAACTGTAGTCACAGGCAGACTGGAAGGCTTCGACGTTCTCTGGATTAGCAGTCTTGTAAATTTACATCTTAAACGTCATATCGGTTATATTTTGGGGTGAGACTTTAAGAGAAATATGGCAAAATGGTTACATGTTATGAGAGTATAGAGCTAAATGTTGCTCTTAAGTCCCGTCAATTAAAAATAAACTATAGTGGAACCGAAAAGACTTCACAGGTGTTTCCCGAATTGTACGTTGGTCGCAGGACACTCGAGAAAAGCCTATCACTAACTGAGAAGCTGAAATTCCAAGAAGTTCCTGAGTTGACTCTTACGATATCCTCGTGAAGAGAGGCGACGGTGATTTAAATTCTTAATCCGTCACTGTACGGATGCATGCAAATAATTACCAAGACTTTAAACCTCCTCATAAAGTTTGAAACAAAGGGAGGTCTATTGTATGTCAGTGCCAAAGGAAGGTGCGAAACGACGATTTCCGGTAACACCGGCACAGCTCGACAATTACAATACGTCCCTACCGGTTACCGGTAGTGATGCGCTACAGCCAACCGGCGAATTGTTTCCAACTAGTTTTAGTTCGGAACATTTCGAAAACGTCACAAAGTTAGTCACGGAGACAAGGGAAATTCTATTAAGAAAGAGCAAAATGAGCGTAAAAGGACTTGTTACTTTTTATTAAACATAGCTAAGCTGGAGCAAGAAAATGTCGTACGGTGAAAGCAATTGAGGTTGCGAAGCGAAAAGTGCATGAATGTAAGTGTAAATGTAGAAAATATAAGAGGTGCAATTTAATCTTTCTGTATATTCATTTACCGATAGAATTACATATTTTCAGCGTGAGATGGTAGCATATTTAGTTAAGTTTTAAGATTTAGTATAGGTATCTACAACTTTTCAACTACGCTCAATGCATAATGTTTTATGTAAAGTCCTACTTAAAAGTAATGAAATGGCCTCTTTAATTCTTGCATCAAGTTACACCGTTTTGCAAAATAATATTATACTTTTAAAAGATTGTACTATAACAAAATACTTAATTTGCGTCTTTAAAACTCACCCAGATCGCAATGGAATATGTTCAGATTTCAGATTAAAAATTCTGATTTTTTTAGTTCTCAGTTTCGAGATTAACGGAACGAGAAACCTTTTCAACGCAAAGTGGTCTTGAAAAAAGCTCTAAAAAAGCACACAAGAGTGTAAATATTTTTTTATGAATTGGATATCTGCATTCAGAAAATGGTTCGTCTGGAATTAAATAAATTGGAAACCGCGCGTATGGAGTAATCTACTCTCAAGTTTGAATATTCCATTTTATGTGTCCGATGAAGCTAATTGAATTCTCGAAGTTGCAATTTCGAGACCGCTACCGAAACGAACTGCTATTGAAAATAGTTTGCGAAAATAATTTTCACGGTAATCTGACGGCATCACTTCAGTTAGTGCCAATGCCTAATAATTCTAAATATTAATAATTTTACTACTCTGCGAGAACAAGATATTTCCATGGAAATATTTGTAAACATTAAAACCTGTGAATGAGTAATAACTATTTGTTATGTGGAGAGTGAGGATGTTCGAAGCATGTAATGATATTATTATAGCCGAATTTGGACCACAGCGTCCAGTCTCCAAGCACGAAGGAAATATAAAAAATATTTGTCTCGCTTCTGAGTTGGGATATGTCCCAGTTATCTGTCTTAATAGGAGGTACAAGGGACTGACCCCTGGTTTCAAACTAAGCGTTAGAATTATAAAGCTATTTTAATTATTTATTTTATTGTTCTTGTTATTGTTTTGCTCTTTTTCTATTGATGTAAACGTCTAACTGTATACAACATCACATACATTGCTCTGATCCCAAAGTAAGTAGCTTCGAAGGTACCACAAATAAATACTTAAATAAAAATATAAACACCCAGACACGGAACAAACACAAGTGTTCATCATACGAATATTTGTCCCGGGTGGGAATCGAACCCACGACCCTTGGCTCAGAAGGCAGGGGTCACTACCAATTGAGCCACCGAGCCAGTACTATTGTACTATCTACACTAATATTATAAAGAGGAAAACTTTGTTTGTTTGGTTGTAATGAATAGGCTCTAAAACTACTGGACCGTTTTTAAAAATTCTTTCACCATTCGAAAGCTACATTATCCACGAGTAACATAGGCACAATTTTATTTTGGAAAAAAAAACTTTACGCGGACGAAGTCGCGGGCGGAAAGCTAGTCTGTAATATTCTTGTACATGTACCTACCTGTGTGTTGCCAATAAAATTTTATTCTATTCTAGATTCAGACTTCAGGCAGACTTCAGGTAGCTGTACTTCCATAAATAACTACTTATATATTAGATTACCTAAATCTATTTTAAGGAAATCATTACTGTTATGTCTCTCCGTTCCTTGAATAAGACTAATATCCGCTATTTGATTAAAAATCTCAAATAAAACTCCCAGATTGTACCCATAACGCAAAATTTTAATTTATACAGGGATACAAAACATCAAGCAGCTAAAATGGCGGAAGCTGCGAGCTTCACCGGTTACGGCAATTAGGTTAGTTACCGGTTAAGGCCGGGAAACCGGTAGCATAAAACAGCAGTGAACGCTGGATGGTTATTCTTCCATTTTTTAAATGTATTTGACAGACTTAAATACACATTTTTACTACTAATAGACACTTTTATACTACTTCAAATTACTAATCATTTGTGTTTGTTTGTTTGTATTTGTGTTCCAGTACATATATTTTTTTATAAACTATTTAGAGACGCCTAGGGGAATATAAGCCAAGTATGATGACTAAGGCAAATCACCCCAAATGACAATTATCATTGGGGGAGGCCTTTATCCAGCAGTGAACGTTTGCAGGCTAATAAATAATTTACAATTTTGATATAAAACGTATTTTATCTTGGATATAATTGGCACATTTTATTTTTAAAAGTAAAAGCAATCTAGCTCAATCGTATCGTTCTTGCGTATTTTCATTTGCTTAATAAAGTAATCATCTTTATTATTCTTTGTTCAAAAGTTAACTGAAACTAGGAAATTAATCACGTTAAGTTACAAAAGGCAGAAAGAGGCAAACGGATGGCATTGCTAGCTCGCTTTGCCGCGGCAAACAGACTTGCTACCGGTTTGGCCTGAAAACCGATTCGGGTAGGTATATAGAATAGAACAAGGGGCCTTCGTTATTTCACTCGCCAAATAAGTTTATTTTAATTTATTATTAATTTAAAATAGGTATATTATAATACTGAATTTCAACAAAGCAATATTCATAGTTAAAATCAAGTATTGTACCTACTTGAATACATCTTTTTTGTTAGCTGTTTGGTGTATAATAAAGAATATCTATCTATACATAGGTATATATCATTTGTAAAAGTTTTGACATTACCAAAGTTGATACATTTCACGGTTAAAAAACATAATAATTAAGTACATTTAAAGAAGTGATTATTCCATCCTTCACTATTTAATACTGCAGAACCAAACTTCTCGAGATTAAGTGAAAAGGCTAACTAATTTCGTTTACCGACCATTTTACTTACAACTACATCGGTTCTGTCGAGGCAGGGCTGCGAGCGTGCCGGGTAGCTAATAAATCTTGGCCGCGAAACAAAAGCAGACGCGCAGACGGCTGGAACGCTGCAACCACTTACCGGTAATTTAGTTCAGTACCGGTTTTGTACCGGTGAAAACTGACCAACCTATTTCAATTTAGGGTTCTCAACGATTGCAGGACCATGCTACTAAGATTTCGTTGCGTAGTCTCTTGCTTGATCCGCCCTTACTAATAAATTTAGTAAATAGTTTAAAATACTACATATCAAGGAGGTTAGCAGGAGAATGTTTGCGTCGGCTAGTTCCATTAATAGATTACGCAATTTCTTACCAATACCCACTAAGATTGCGCTAGTGCAGGCCTTATTATTGCCTATTCTTGATTATGCAGACACTTGCTATTCAAATCTCAGTGAAGCACATCTCGACAAGCTTGAACGTCTCCAGAACTTCTGCATTCGTATCATCTTCGGTCTACGGAAGTACGATCATGTCTCCGAATTTCGAGCTCAGTTGAAATGGCTTCCTATCCGCCGTCGCCGCGATCTCCATACTTTATCACTTTTATTTTCTGTATTATTCAATCCTCGATCACCCCCATATCTCAAAGAACATTTTCAATTCTTGCAAACCACCAAGGAGCGTGGTGTCCGATCATGTCGTGATCTCCAATTACAATTTCCTCCCCATTTTACAAAATCCTATTCCCAATCATTTATTGTACGTTCAATACGACTTTGGAATTCCCTACCCCTTCCCATTAGACAGTCCCAAACACTTCCAGTGTTCAAATCTCGTGTAACGAGTTATTTCCTGTCTCTTTAAAATCTCTGTCCTTTACTCTTTGTTCTGTTGTCTTCCTTTTTCCTTTCTTTAAACTGTTTATTGTGCCAATTAGTTAATCTATTATATTTATAATTATTATTGTATTTATATAAATATATATATATCTATCTAGTTATTATGTTTATTTTAAATATGTATTTTTGTATATATTGTATTATTTATTTTATGTATTTAATATATTATTTATTTTATCTTACTTTTCACCGTTTGCACTGCCTTCCCTTTTCTTTAGCAATTGTCCTCTACCTGAAGGTTGTCTGGAAGAGATCGCTCCCAGCGATAAGACCGCCTACATTGTACCTACGATATGTTTGTATACTCTTTCCTGTAAATGTTCATGTTTGTGCAATAAAGAATATCTATCTATCTATCTATCTATCTACTACTTATGTTAAAAATGCGAATGACGCAAGAACTACCAAAATGTATTTGAATGAAACTAGCAATACCTATACTCGTAGCTCATACACAAGCTTAACACATAAATCTTAACTAATATTATAAAGCTGAAGAGTTTGTTGTTTGTTTGTTTGAACGCGCTAATCTCAGGAACTACTGGTCTGAATTGAAAAATTCTTTTTGTGTTGAATAGACCATTTATCGAGGAAGGCTTTAGGCTATATAACATCACGCTGCAACTATTAGGAGCGAAGAAATAATGGAAAATGTAAAAAAAAACGGGGAAAATATAACTATTCCACGCGGACGAAGTCGCGAGCACAGCTAGTTATAAATAAATCATCAGCTTATCGCAGTCCACTGCTGGACAACTGGAGGGCCAGTTGTTTGCCACTTTGGGCAAAGACCTGAAGGCTTAACCCATAATACTTCATTATAATATGTAGTTAGGGATTTTATTATGTAACATATCGGAATTATGAAGACAAAGCCTTGTTTGTGTTTTACCACGTTTATAATTAAGAAATTGGACACCTTTGAATAACACTAAGTCGATGACTTCTATTTTTAGCTTGCCAAGTTGACTAATTGTAAGAGCTTTTTTACGTTAGATTTAGAAAGTTTTTACCGAATGAGATACTATTAATACCCCTCTGTAACATAGAACCTACACGTAAAAGGGAATCTAATCAAAGTTACCTTTTAGCGTGAATAGTTTATCGATTTGGATCAGTTCTGAAAACTAGTGTGGGATTATCTTTTCGTTGGATGTGGGATTAATTTAATCAGCACTAAAAGGGATCAATGGAGGAACTGATGGAAATTAAATACGTAGATAGAAGTCAAGATTAATTAATTGGGGAAATATTAATTAATAATCGGGTATAGGTTTTAAACGATTAAAAGAGTACGTAGCATGAAGAATTAGAGATTAACGTTGTACTTATGTATTCATGTTTTAATGAATTAAATCTGCGTTATCTAAAAGATCCCTAATACAAAGAAGGTGCTTAGTAGAGAATATCAGTTTTGGTTTGAGTCAGTGCGCTCAATCAAGTCCCTATGGAATCAAGCGCTATCTATCACTAATATATAGTATAAAACAAAGTCGCTTTGGTTTTCTGTCTGTCCATATGTATGCTTATATCGTTAAAACTACGTAACAGATTTTTATCCGGTTTTTTACAGATAGAGGGATTAAAAGAAAGGTTTATGTGCATTATATGGTTATAGTACCTATTTCAGTGAAATTTCACCCACTGCGAAACCGGGACGGGTAGCTAGTTCACTTATAAGAAAATCAAAATATTGCGTGAATGTTCAGTAAAAATTGAAACTCTGCTTATAAGCTACCTACCCATAATTAGCTAGCCCAAACCTTATCATAAAGCCTTTTAATAAGATAATATTATTTTCCTAATTAGTGGAGTTTTTAATTTTGCTCTGCGGTTCAAAGCTACAATATAATTTATTCAAACGAACGCGGTTTAGAATCTGTGGTCATTTCAGTCTGCTGTTATTTAGAGATCGTGGCATTTTGTGAAAGGCATCTTCGTTCAGAATGGGCTGTTAACATTCAAAGGACCATATTATGTGTTGGTTTGTACCAGTAACATTTTGCTAAGCAGCGGTTTTTAAATTACATTACAAAATTCAGCATTTTTTACTACGAATTGCGATGAATGAATTTTGAAATGGATTATAATATACCTATTTTTAAATACGCAGGTCAACTCTATGTGAATCACTAAATAGTGTAAAACAAACTTCCTTTTGTCTGTATATCTGTCCCTGCTGTCAGTATGCTTATTATTTGACCTCTTAAGGCCAATTAATGTCCTCATATGATCCAAATCCTATTGTTTTACCGATTGTGTCTGGAAATCTGACCCTGAAGATTTTGATGCGGTTTTTTAATAGATTCATGAGGAAAGTTTACATGTAAGTATGTATATATACATACTTACATGTAAACTAATAACATATCAGATACTGATAATAATAACATATCAGTAGAACTAGGTGTACAGAAATCCATGAAATTAAAAAATAAAATGTCAAACTCCCATTTGCGAATACCTACATACGTACACAAAGCTCACCAGGTAAAATCTAACTATCGGATCAACAAAAACCTTTACGGCTTTACATTCTATACCCAAACTGTCAGCGGGCTTCGAACTTTTTATATCTGAATATCCACTGGACTTGCGTTGACGAGCCGTCAGCAACATCCAGCCCGCCGGGAGTGACCGGGACACACCCCTTGTCCCGCACAACTCACGTAAATCTTTATTGACAGGTGACATTCACGCGTGAAATTGTATTGAAACATTTTCAACTCTAAATTTGCGGGCGAATAAAAGTTCTGATCGTGTTGAAAAGTCGCTAATGGGTAGTTGATTACTTTTTTATAGTTGGTCGGACAATATAAAAAAGGGACGAATCGGACGAAGATCGTGGACGCTCTTCTCAGGTTGAGCAATATTTTTTTTTCTTTTCTTTTCTATCTGTCAAGTATTCTGTTACCATCAGGGACAGTGTTGTACCCCAGTGTATGGAGGAACTAAAGAAGTTAAGTATTGTATCTTGCGCCAGATCTTGTCCGTTTATGTCGAATTGACGTCACATCAGATTACTAGATGGAAGGCACAGAGGTTCTAAATCTAATATAATCTTGAAGAGACCCTCCTCTTATCCCCTGATAAGATCTAATAAGACTTTAATAAGTTAGGAATGCCTAACTTGGTCACTGTATCAGTATTAGCTTAAAAGTATGTAGTATACGGTAATGTACGTATGGTAGTAAAACGAAAAAAGTCTATTTATTTCTAAAACAGATGTTAGATACAAACTATTGGATACTTTTTGCAACACTTTTGCCTACACACTTATTTCAATAAAAAGACATGAAATATGTGTATAAAATACAAATTATTGCATCAAAGCATTTGTTTTAAACGATACGGATTAAAGGATGGCCCATTTAAATTGATGCCATACATTTTCCCGCCGGTTGCCGCTGTCTCCATTCCCTCGTTTAGATAGATAGATGAATAGACAATCTTTATTGCACACCATAAAAAATAAGTTGAAGCCAAATATAATGGACATTTGTTATACAATTTAGCCTATATAACGTCTTACTGTAATTAATGAATTGGTAATTAAAAATGGAATCATTATTCATTAGACCGCATCAGATAAGTTCACTACGGATATGTGATAGTAAATATTTGCAGAAGCAACGACTTCGCAGATCAAAGAACTAAGTTGAAGTTGCGCTAAAGTGGTCAGAACGAGGTTAGTGCTTGGCCGGCTCTGGCCGGCGCACGCGGATAAACAAACTGAGAACAAAAACAAAACAACTGCAAGCTTAAATCCGTTCAGTGCATCTATGTTTAATATTGAGTGAAAATGTTACATATTTTTATGTCTAGCATAGCTTTTTCGTCTAATGGAAACCTTGTTAATGCTGATAGATAAGATTAAGTTGGCTTCCAGGATGCTATTTCTTGATGATATTATAAATGAATCACTTATAAATCGTTATTGCCTATATGAGTAACAAAATTGCAACATCAATGAAATAGCGCTTATCTATTCCTAGATCAATTGTAAAGCCTTCTAAAAATATATGACTTACGTGTTCAATCCGAATAAAAGTAGGTACATATCACTTTTAGAAATAATTACTTGAACTGTGGTTTCTAATATTATAAATTTTAGCCGAAACGTCAAGCTGTAACTAGGTACATAAATGAACTACATAATAGATATCACGTTTGAGTCCAGTTAATTCAGTTTTAATTGTAATGGAATGCAAGACCTTTAAATCTCATGTAAACAGTGTTAAATTAATAAATTTTCTAGTGAAATAATATTTCCATGGAATAATGTTCGATGAGTTTCATTGATAAGTATCAAGGCGTATCAAAAGTACGTATCAATAAAAAACAAAATGGAATCGAAACACGTGCCATAAATCAGCACAAGCGCATGCAGTGCTTATTCCACAGAATAGAAAAATCCAAGTTAACACACAAAAGGCCACAGTTCAGCAAATGGAGTTATTTGTAAGTGCCAGCCTCGGAGCTGGTGGATAAACGAGGAAATGGAATAAGTGTGCCGCTTACGAGAAACAAAAGGCTGTCGGACCAGGTAACTAGATGCCATTGAATGCATTTTTGGTCTTTATTTTTCATTTCCTTAGCCAACGTTTTGCATGCAAGCGGTTTCGTTTAAATAACAGTATCATACAAGATTTTAGAAGTTTTTCTGGAAGAAATAAGTCTATAGACAGTATATCATCATCATCATCAGCCCACATCAGTCCACTGCTAGACATAGGCTTCTCCCAATGCTCGCCACTTCGATCGGTCCCGGGCCTCTCGCATTCAGCACTTGCCAGCCGTCCTGCGCAAATCATCACTCCACCTGGCCTGAGGGCGTCCAACACTACGTTTTTATTTTATAACAATGTTTTATTCGAAAATAAGACAAGATGCTTGCTCTTGATACTCGTACATTTTTGTGGGAAAAACACTTATTTGTTATTTGCTTTGTTTGCAGTAGCCACTGTGCGCAACAATAAACTTGATGAACGTAAAAAGATTGACAGCAATCTATCAGAGTACACAGCATTCCCCATCTTGCTGATTGGGGTTGGTCAATTGAATTGCGCGGTAGACAATCCGTTTCTTCCGAATTTCGTTTCCCATTCTAGTGAATAAAAAGGGAATGATTGAGTTCGGAATCGGAAATAGGTTTTATTTATAAGTTTTATGGGTCATTTGCCGTGCAAAGGTCGCATGAAGTATTTTGTACTAGCTGTTGCCCGCGGCTTTGCATCCATGTATCCATCCTTTTATTTTCCTATACAAACTTCTGCATATAAAATAGGTATTAGTCAGCTTATAATATTAGTAGTATGTGATTTGTTTAACGTCCTTTGTTCATAGATGGGGGCAAGTCGTGCATCTAATGGTACATATATTATTATCTCGTCCTTTCATTTTAACTTTCCTCTAACTGCCTGGAAGAAATCGCTTATAGCAATAAAACTGCCTTTATTGTACAGCACATGTCTATTACCCAGTTATAAATCAATTTTATTGTATGGAGTGCAATAAAGAATCTATCTATCTGCCTTAGGGCAGGTTCAGAGGTTGTGGTAAATTATTGTCATAACAGGCAGTAGCTTTTTAATGTATCGAAGAATTTTTTACTCATTTTTTGAGTAGATTTGCTGTATTTTTCTCAAAATTCAATCGGCAAAGTTATGTGGAAAAATATTTGTATATATTTCTTTGAATTGGATAACTTGGTCTATTGAATGCAAATATTTTTTCGTCCAGACGAATATTACAGAGAAAACTGCGAAGGCCTAACCAACAGCTATGCCTAAACATTCCGTTTTCATTTTAACAGATTAAAATTTACCAGTACCCTAGCTTATATAACATTTTAATTGGATTATACAGAATATTTCTCATCTGCCTAGAAGATTAAAATGTAGAAATATTTCTTTATGCGAGGTAACTTTAGTAATGTTTCAAGTTATTTGGAAACAAGAACGTAAAAACCGCTCTAACTATATTTGTATATACTAATGTTAAACCAGGACGTCTGTAATGCTGAAAATGTATTGTATTCGTCTTGACTGTTCATATCATCATCATCATCATCAGGCTGTTACAGTCCACTGCTGGACATAGGCCTCTCCAGTTCGCCACTTAGGACAAACATCTGGAGGATATGCCCATAATCACCACGATGGGCAGGTGGGTTGGAGATCGCAGGGCGTAGCTTCTTGCTCCGGCGACGCTGCTGCCCGTCATCGCTCTGTGGTATTTAGCTACGCCTTCAATTGTGATGGTTATACCGTCGGTTGCCAGCACCTCGTTTGTTATTCGGCACGATGCACCAAGGGCTGGTGAGGTTGGCTTGAAGCGAAAAGATGATAGGCCGCTCCCTTACATCCCTGTTCATAATAAGCACCTTATTCTATTTTCAGTAAGATTATCCTGTCTGTACGACTGTCGTCTTGAATTTCATCCGAAACAATCACTATGTATCATACGAAAAGCATAGTCAATACTCTTTAGTCAGCGTTAAAAATAACGATTGGCATTATAAAAATATGTTGTGGTGTACGCGAAACAAACATTTAAAGGAAATCCTGCTTTGAACTAAAAAGTCTGTAGGTGGGTAAATGTTTTGCAAAATAAAGAACCCAGAATTATACCTAATGTGTCATCGCTTTGATGTGCGCGTAAGCCTCATGATAATAAACACAATCATTGTCGTAGAATAACTATCTACTCTTCTATTCATAGAAAAAAATAGTAGCAGGGTTACACATAATAGTATTATTCTTAACAACATTACGGAATCTTAAAAAAGACATGCCAAGCCAAGTACGCAAGAAATGTTAAAGTGCAACAAGTAATTTATTTGGTTTCTTGTCCCTTACAGCACGCACTTGGGCTATGCTTTAACTTTCTATTATGCGATAGGAAAGCTACTATAGATAATAGATTTAAAACTACGAGTATTTAAAGTATACAATTGTTGTACAATAGAGACGGTTCTATCGCTATGACCTATGTTGCACCTCTATTAAAACATATCTTAGTAAAACCTTGCAACAAGTTTTTGTACCAATCGCACCAGATACGCAAACCAGTATCAATTTAAAAAGAAAACTCCCCGATCTTTGCACTTCAACGCCTACGCCACCAAATGTTCATGCTATAAAAGTGTACTGAAGCCAACCGGACATGCAAAAACTAAATTCGTTCGAACAGAGCGCACTCGAATAGCTCCTTACGTAGACAGCATATTTGCTCAACACCAATACACATTCCTATATTCGCCCGCCCAAAATAGTTTCTAGATGTTGCGATAGTTTTCTAAAGCAAGCCATGCGTTCGAGGAGATAAAAGAAACAAACAACGCTGGGGAATTAACGATAAGTTCCTCGCTGAAGCGGGATTTTACGGGATTGAATGTGTGTGTTGAGAGAACAGAAATATATTTTAAGATTAAGACTAGCTACAGCCCATGGCTATACCCGCGTTAATATTCTTAGAAATCGTAGCTCATGTATTAATCTAATGTATGAGCTACGAGTAGCGTTTCATTAAAATCCGTCTAGTAGTGTTTGCATGAAAAAGTAGGTAACAAATATCCGTCTATCCATACAAATTTGCACGCTTATAATAGTAGTAAAAACACAATTAGGAAGTAATGTAGAATGACGATGATGTCACTTTTTTTAATAAACAAAGAAACAGTAACTTTTTCACCTTAAAATTACTCTTTAATTATTGTAAATACTAGATTTACAATAATTAAATAATAAAAGAGTAATTTTAATTTGGCAAACAAATCAAGTGTCATACTAATAAATAATAAAAGTTCCGTTTCATGTTTGCAACTTCCGCTTCCTTATTTTTTTATTTATACCTATAAACATAGGTAGGTATAAACAAAGCCAATCGGACGTCAGGCGATTTGTCGAGTGGAAAACTTACTTTATCGTGCTTTTTACCAATGATATCTTGAAATCTAGGGGAGAATAGTCTACAAGTAATCCACGATAACAATACAACTCTAAAGAGACGCGGTGAATCGTAACTTTGTCAAGGAATATTCTATCAAGTTTCAGTCGACATTTTCAGAAATAAACCTTGTTAAGATGCTGGTTGCAATAATTAATTAACAAAAAATATAGTTTCTGATTAGGTGGCTAGTACGTACTCTGTGGCGCATTTATTCCTACATTTTATACCTTATTTTCATCTCATTCGTGTACGTGTACAGAAAATTTCAACCACAGTCTGGAAAAAAATACATTATAAGCAAATTACGTCAAATCGTGATTGATTGTAAAGATTAATGTCTTGGGAAAATAATTTCCCGGCCGTGCCTCCGCCGTAGAAGTCACAATGAAAGCCAGATGATTTATTACCATCTTGATAATGTAATGCCTAAATCAATAAAGTTTTTTTTTGTTTTTATTCGGAAGTATGAAAACAAACTACGATCGATTACGAAATTCGATTCATCATCATCATCAGCCTATATCCACTGCTGGACATAGGACTCTTCCAGTGTTCGCCACTTTGATCGATCCTGGGCTTCTCGCATCCAGCACTTGCCAGCCGTCCTGCGCAAAGCGTCACTCCACCTGGCCTGAGGGCGTCCTATAATACGTTTGCCGACACGCGTTCTCCACTCCAGAACTCGTTTATGCCAAGGGTTATCGCTTCTGCGGCTGATGTGGCCAGCCCACTGCCACTTCAGCTTACTAATCCGGTGAGCTAGAAATTCGATTAACATTCCTTATTCCATCATCATCATCAGCTGGAGATAGATTGAGACATATTATTTTGACAGCTAATTGTCCTCCATTTTGCTCAACCCTAGGCTTCTTGCATCCAATCTCTGCAGTCGTGTTCTGGAGCAAACGTGAGACTTTACACATGGGTAATTTACTCCTCTAATTGTTATGAATCTTTAAGCCGTAAATAAATAAATGACCCAAGACATGCCACGGTAGGCCACACAGTGCCATCTAGTCCCAAACTAAGCCGAAGCTTGTATTTTGGGTACTAGAAAAATGACAAAGTTACCTACGTACTTTTTTTTTGTAAAGAGACACACAGGCAATTATACTATACATAGCATACAAACCGGCATATTCATTCATGCACCCAAATATTTGTACTGTATTTGATAAATTTGTAAGAAAAATGTTTGTGGTAATTTTTTCACATTGGGTTACATTAAGTATTAGAGTTTTAGCATGAATCCCTTACTTTTTTTAAATATATCTTAGTATAGCCTATGTTCCACAGAGGTAATGTAGCTTTCCGACAGTAAAACAATTATTCAAATCCGTCTAGTAGTACATATTATATTCAATTCAAACAAACAAACAGTCATATCCTTCCTCTTTATATTATGTAGAAAAATTGTATAGATGATTGTACGGTAATGACGCAAGTTACCTCCAGCAGTGTTGGACGAAAATAGTCTGAAAAGGCTGTTGGCCGGCTCTAGGTCAAGAAGAATGACGCTGAGAAGAATGAATGAACAACTTGGGCTTCTCTTTCGCTTTCCATCAGGCGAAGGGAACCCATTATAGTGGCGAACAATTGGTCAGACATATGTCTAGCAGAAGACTGCGAAAGGCTGATGATGATGGTCATTCAAGGAGAGATTTCGAACATGGTTTTGAAGTTTGAATGAAAAATTACAGTAATCTATACATATAAAATATCGCATATATGTATATCGAGTGTAAACCATTAACGAAGCCGTGAACTACATGATCTCCTGTTCATGACGAACAACGTTAGTTATAGAAAAATACCTGGGAAATAAATCCTATCAATCACGGCCCGCAATGTACATCGCAAGCGCACATAATTATCACTTCACATACTTATCATCAACATTCAGCTGCAGCTAGGTAAATAATATTTCATTTTCACGACAGAGAAAATATCGGTATAATAAAAGTATGCGCAGTATGTAAGTTGATGACATTATAAAACTTCAACATAATGGATTAGACGTTGAAAGATATTAAACCAGCCACAATGGGACCTCTATGTTCTACATAGTTACCTTCTGTAGTGATTTATCTTTATATACTGGCTCAGATTGAATTGAAACGTTTGGTCGAAGGCAATCTAGCGTCCACAATAAAAGCTAGCCAGGTCAAACACATAAAACGTTGCAGTTATACTTATGTGTGTGTGTACTACGCGACCGGTCTAGAGAAGTCTGATGTGTGATTTTTTAAAATGTAACTTCATTCATAAAATTAGCACTATATTTTTAGTACACAGAACAACCAAACTTTGGTTACCAAAGGGCAGCTCTACCCACAGGTCTACCCACACTCTACCACACTCTGGAGCGATAAGACCGCCTAAATTGTCAACTATACTTAATTTCAAGTCAATTCTATGGTGTGTAATAAAGAATATTTATCTCCCTCCCTCCGACGCCCTCCAAACACTCAAGCGAAGGGAAGCCATTATGCCGAGCTAGTAAATAAAAAAAATAAAAAAGAAGTCGCAGAATAGGCCACTGACGAAGCCTTTGGGAGAGGCTTATATTCTACAGGCTGAATACTGCTGGATATATAACTTTTTTTTTCTACTAGGGTGACATAATGGCTGTTGAACCGCCTGATGATAAGCGGTTAACGCTGCCCATGGACGTCTGCAAAACCAAGGCTCTCGTACCTATTATGCTTTACCGACCTCCTAAACTGGTATCTTACGTCTTAATGGTCGTATAAAATGTTTGATATCACGAATAGGAAGATAATAATTCATACTATTGCCACACTCGTGGAAACTAATTAAAAATTTCCACATTCTCGTAAAGAAAACATACCGAGTTTCCTCTTCAAACGTCGCACGATTGGAAAAGGATAAGAAAAACTGAAGTGATTGGAAAAATTCTAGTTACGCACTTAGGAACACATTGGAAAATGTGTGAAAAATATTTTTCCTGCTCTATATCAGAGTCGAATTGGGTTGTCAATTTATGTTGCTAGAGTATAGGACATTTTATACTTTTTAAGGCTCATTTATTAATGTTACGAAACGTTGCACTGTGCAGTTATTGTGGTGTTTTGTGTAAATAATTTATTTTACCGATAAAGTAACGGTTTTTTTCATTTATAACTCATTTTCGTTACAAAAGTATTCATAGCTTAGTGTACGCCCGCATGTTATATTACACGATAAGTATCTGTTATATATCATCATTATCATCATCAGCTGTATCATTCCACTGCTGGACATATACAATATTATGTTATATATAATTTCATCAAAATTCTTTAAGATGACAGCCAGGCAGAGTTGTTTATACATTTATGTTATTACATAGTCCACAAGAGGCCTATGTCCAGCGGCTGATGATGATGATGACACTATGTACTTTTAATTCACAAATAGACAAATCTAGATAAAATATACTGGATAGACATACGAAGGTGATCCAAAGAACATGACTTTTCACCTTTTTATTTAAATTAGATTAACTTTAACATTGATTCGTGTTTCCTGTTTCGTGTCCTTGAGTTGAGATTGACGTTTTTTTTTCCTAATTGTTCAATATCCTGTTAAGGGATACAGCCTTTTTGCCTCAAGATAAATTAAATATAAACGCGTTCCGTATATCGGCTTTGGCTGAGCTTATTAATTTACTACGCACAACGATCCGGAACGTGTGGGGAAAGAAAAGCTTTTCGGGACGAGGAAAATACCTATTTATTCGTGTGAAGATGATTCACAACTGCAGTTATCTAATATAATAACGATAATATTGTTATATTGGAGGTTTTTCTTTATAACAAAGGAATATACGCAGAAATATATTTCAGTCCACAGCTGGACATAGGCCTCTCCAGTTGTTCGCCGCTTAGGAGTTCGCCCTAACCTACCGCCTACCTCGCGGGTTGGCGATAGCAGGGCGTAGCTTATCGCTACAGTGACGCTGCTGCCCGTCATTCGTCTGTGGTATTTAGCTACATCTTCAATTGTGATACCGCCACAAGTCGGTTGCCAGCGCCTCGTTTGTTATTCGGCAGGATGTACCACGGGCAGGTGAGTTTGGCTTGGAGCGAAAAGACGACAGGACGCTTCTTTACATCCTACCGGTTAGGAAAGTATTATTGTTACTTGTTGTGTAGGTGCAGGTAGACTCTACAAGAGTTCTTTTTCTCTAAATCTACGATTGAATAAAACAAAGCGCAAGTGAGGCCCGCTGCATATTTGATGCGTCGTTACGCTGCTCCGAGATTGCCACGGGCTGTGGCAACAGGCATGATAGCGGCACATGCCTTCCGACTTGTTATTTATTTATTGAAGACGCTAAGCTAAGAATAGACGCTATATCTTTGAAGAAGACGGGTGTGAGAACAATCATAGATAACTCAAAGGCAGAATAATTAACCGTCCGTTTGGTGTAACTTTGTTTACATATTAATGAGTTTCAATATCAATGTAAATGTCAGCTTGAAATTGTAAATACCTTTCGATTATAATATATCCAGCGAAACTGTAAACGACAACTTGTGAACCAAATGTATTGCTTACAATTTAACGTATTATTTTTGGGTAGATTGTCGTTGGCAGTAAATTTGTTAAATCCTAAACTGTCGCACATGCGTTAAATTATTAATAGCTCCATATTATTCGATCACAATCTGGCGAAAAATAATAGTTAATCTGTAAGCATTATGTTACAGGTTACAATCTGTCGATAGTTTACAATCTTGCAAGATAGATTATAATCTAACGGTATTTACAATTTTAAAGGGGCCACGTCAGTAGGATGGATTCCGCAAGGTGGGCTAAGATCATCACCCAATGGCAGCCGGTAAACGGATGGCGTCAGAGAGGCAGGCCAAAGAGCAAAAGTCTGAGGCTGCAAAAGGCTGCCTTTGGCAGCTTTCTCAGACTTCCTTTTAGCTTTCCAATTTTCCATTAGGGGACAGATGGTCACTATGTTAGACCATTTTAAAAAAACAATCTGTCAGTGTACGATCTGCCTATGCCCATCTTTTCATCACCCGAGATCTACCGCTTTATTCGAGGATTGTAAGTTTTTGGGAACAAGCCGTCGCCGTCGCTCATAGACCACAATGCTAGGGGCACAGTTAAGCCGCTACATACAGCGAGCAAAGAACTCTCTTTAGGCCGTGAATAAAGAAAGATTAGAAGTAACAATCAGGAATCATCGCGGCTTTGAGCTAATTCTCAAGCTTGCATGTGTTACAAGCGGATAAATGTTCAAAATGACTTCTTGCCTCGCGCATCGGTTTTGAGGAACAAACTCTGCGACAGTCTTTCCGAACAGCTACGACTTGGGAGCCTTCAAGAAACGAGCGTACTCCTATTTAAATGGGCGGCAGCGACTCCAGAACTCGATTTGAGTTCTGGAGGCATCAGGCATCACATTTGCTCGTCTGCCGCCTCTTGCATAAAAGAAATAATTAATATGTAATACACATAACTTGTCAACACCAGTTGCCTCTTTCCTGCCAACTTCCGTGGTAATCAATTATCCCTACCAAAGAGTGTATCGTGAGCCCTTTGTACACGAGCCCTGCGCAATCTGAGCTAACCGACCGAGTAATGACGGCGCATCAAATATGCAAGGCCGGCTTCGCTCACCCATTATCCAATTCTGGATCTGTTTGGGATATGTTGGTGGAATAGATTGCTTGTAAAGTTGGTTTACCTTTGGATACCTTACGTTTAAAAGGATGTGTTCCTTATATTGTCCAAACAACAATTATTTTCCTTTATGTTTAACACTTAATTACAGACTTGTCGAAAACGCAAGTTTCTTCTAACGAGACAGTTTCTTATCTTTGTTCTATGAAAAATAAAATGTTTTCGTTTGTCTCCTGTCTGTAAGCTGAACGAAATGTCCTTCTTCGTATGCAAACCATCATAATGTGATCCCTCTACGTTGCACTAATTAAGTTTGATGTGGATTGCTTACATTTTTTAAGCTTTTGGCTTAAAATTAGACAGGATGCAATAATTTTACATATACAAAGCGTGTTGTACATATACAAAGATCTTCAAAATTTTTTAAAATAACCTGCTGTCAGCATTAAGAGCTCAATACTTTAGTACTATGCCAAAGTAAAGTAAGTTCATTATGCTTAGAAAACACTTAAAAAAAGACAAATCTGTTATTTTGACACTATACTAAAGCATTAAGCGACCGTTTTTGATGTTCACCATGTACACATAATGACGTCTACCTTTAACCTACACAATAAATTTAACAATACACATAGAAGGGCTTTAAATGGACATTCGGTCTTATGACTTAAAAAAAACTACAAAATTAAGGATTCAAAACTCACCAAAAGATATGAGGCCACTGTTGAGCATGGTCAACTTGATGCTGTTCGGGATGGAGACCAGGCTCGTGGTGCCAGTGGTCCGCACCTCCTTCTTCTTCGGCTTCTTCTCCATGTCGTACCTGGACGTAGACCGGGAGCGGTGCTTCCTCTGGCTTGTAGCCACAGAGGTACCACGCTGTCCCGTTCGAGACGACATTCTGACAATCTATCCGAGGACACCGGCAATTTTATGAACGACGGATGCTGACGGCGTCCGCTAAATTAATTGCACATAACAATCATTTTACGACACCAAAACTTTTATAGAATTTCCACATACACTATTTTGTATACGACGCGTCGGAAACGAATGTATTTTGCGCGGTTTTTGAAAGAAATTTTGTGCGAGAAGCGTTTTTTTTTAAAATCTATTATTACCCTATTAATAAGTAAGCGTATTAATATTTTTTTTTTATATCAAAACACTAATATTTACACTTTATACAATTTGACACAATGTTGTATTGTTAACACATTACTTTTGATTGGCAAACTTTGGGAAGCTGCGCGGTTGTGGTTATCATAATAGCCCGGTCATGTTTTGTTTAATGTCGACGCCTTCGCCACCTGGAACAAAACAAAAGTACATTAGTAATAATAATGAATGCACCAGGCTTGATCCCTTTATTGCCCGTAATACCAGTCTAAGTACCCAAAAATCCGTATTTATTGTTTGTCCGTCTAGTATTGTAAATACAACTTCATGACTGGGGACGCCTCCCAGAAAACCTATGTCCGAGAAAATTTTGAAAATCTAATTTCCTTAGTTTACCCCACTGGGAATCTAACCTTCGGGTCGTCTGCAATATCAGCTTAACGCTCCAACCATTTTAGCTGCCATGAAACCAGTCTCAATTGAAAAAGTATTGTTAGTGCGTCACCAATAACCCTAATGGTAGTGAACATGATAAGTATTCCCAGTCCGGGGAAGGACCTACACCCTATAGAATACCGCAGCCAAATGACCTCCAGGTCGTGTTTCTGCCGGTGAGTAGGGTTTCCGGAGCTCGTGGGAGTTAGGGCTGGGCCGGCATGGCGGTGGCAACTGACAGGTAACCGACCAGTTACTTGCCCGTTGTTACAGGGCTTTGGGCTTCTCTTTCACTTTCCATCAGGCGTAGGGAAGCCATTATGTCGAGCTACTATAAAAAAAAAGTTTATATCTAATTCTAATATAATCTTCATTAATCAAAAAGCGTCTGTATATTTTTAGTCACGACCACGTTCAGTGCGAAAATTTGTTTTACGTTCGTTAAAAGCTGGTAGCTGCCACAAATAATTTTAATATCGCTCTCAAATCACGCTTCAAGTAATAAACGAAGTTACGCGAGTGTCGAGCCGTGTAAATTTACCTGAGGGGGCCATTACAAAGCCACAAAAACCAAAAGGGTCATGAGAGTTGTTCAAATGTATTGATGTTCCCCCGACCTCGGCTTCACACGTCTCGATAAAGGTTTATATTTAGTTTAAAGGAAAAAGCAAACGTCAAATATTATAGTCTTCCACTAAAACTCTATATTATACCTTAATACGAGCTTGAGACTTCGGAAGATTAGTAGGTAAAAGATTTATTGGTTAAGTGTTCAATAAATTACCACTATTCACAAATGGGGAGAGATCTGTCAGAAACGAATTATGCGAACATAACGAAAATTCTCGTTCGTTCATTTAAATTTGACAGTTCTCCTTGAAAACTTTTCAGAGAGCTCTTACGCTGGCGAAAACATTGACAATTTGAACGAACGATCGAGAACTAACGCTTTTGAGAGATTTTTTCTAAACGCCTTTGTGAGCCTTGCAAAACATATTTTGCATAATTTTAAGTTCCACGTTGAATTAGTACTTATGAAAGGGGGCTCCTACAAAGTTTGGGACTTTCTGAACGATAACATCGCCTGAGCAGCTGCTTCCACAAGAACACTTTAGTTTCTTTTCTTAAATCTATCGTAGTAGAACCGACAGTCAGTGCAGCAGGAGAGTCTTAGAGGGAACATCGCTAGTAGACGTGATGTCTAAAGATGACCTTAGAAGCACTACTAGTATTTGCTGGACGGGGGAAGCCCGGGACAGCTATCATCATTATTATCAGCCTATATCAGTCCACTGCTGGACATAGGCTTCTCCCAATGTTCGCTATTTTGATCGATCCTGGGCTTCTCGCAAACAACACTACGGGAAAACATGCGGGATGTTAAGAAGGCCACCGTTTTGTTGGGGATCTACTAGAAGCCTTACTTTAACAATCGGAGGAACAATAAAATACGATCATTATTATTATTTTTTTTTTTTATAATGGCTCGACATAATGGCTTCCCTACGCCTGTTGGAAAGCGAAAGAGAAGCCCAAGTCGCTGTGACAACGGGCAAGTAACTGGTCAGTTACCTGTCAGTTGCCACCGCCATGCCGGCCCAACCCTAACCCCCACGAGCTCCGGAAACCCTACTCACCGGCAGAAACACGACCCAGAGGTCCTTTGACTGCGGTATTCTATAGGGTGGAGGTCCTTCCCCGGACGGGCGCGGCTCAATTCGAGCGGAGATTCGCTATGCCCTACCTCTCTTATTAGATGAACATACATATTATAGCCAAATTACGACACGTCAATCCCTACAAGTTCTTGGTAGCTCAGTTTTCCAGACCCGGCTAGTCGCTCGCTATTTTATTTATCGCTACGTAACCAGTTCGCTGTAAGCGGTATACTTATTTCATTTTCTCATTATTCAGCATCTTCAACGCTAGCTAACGGCTACACCATTTGCTGAGGCGTTTTAAATAAAAATTGCAATATGCTTGTTATTATTTATCGATTCATAGACAATGTCTGTGAACAGGTGCATATTTCTGTTTCGGTTGTGTTTCTATATTCATAGAGCAAGTACATACGTATCCTTTTCAAACTAAATAGCTTCGATATAAAGAGTGCTGTATGGAAGTTGTTTTTCCATTTCGATTTCGGAAACGTACATAGAGTACAGTCCGCTTGTATAATAACTTTTTTATTGAATTCCCATTCATCATCATCCTAGCCTTTTTCCCGATTGTCTCAGGGTCGGCTTCCCAAACTGAGAGATTTGGCGAGAGCTAAGCTTTTACACAGAGCGACTGCCATCAGACCTCCGCAACACTTAGGGTAAGCTATACCCATTCCCAGTTTAGGCGTCAGAGTTATCATCATCTCTGATATGATGTAACGACTGCTATCTGAGTTGGTAAAGATAGCACCCGGGACCAACATCTTAACGTGCCTTCCGAAGCAAGGAGGAAATCGGTGTCAAATTTTGGTCACCCATCATCGGATTGACCGCGCCAATGGTTGCACAACATTTGCGATCATTGTTAAACGAACAAGACCGCGGCGCCACCGAGCTCCTCTTTTTATTGAATTTCCATTATTTTTGTTAAATTTTTTTTCTTGTCTTTCGGCTTCAGCAGCTTTAGGTATCTATATATATAAAAGGAGAAACTGACTGACTGACTGACTGACTGACTGACTGACTGACTGACTGACATATCAACGCACAGCCCAAACGGCTAAACGTAGGCACTTGAAATTTGGAAGGGACGTAGCTTAGGTACCGTAGGGGTGCACTAAGAAAGGAATTCCCGAAATTCCCACGGGAACGGGAATTAGCGGGAAAATCCTTTTGTATGAAAAATCTAAACCGCTTAAGTTAGACGCTTGAAATTTGGCATGCAGGTACCTTAGTAAATATAAAGTTTAGTTATGGCTGTATTTTGAGAAATTCCCACGGGAACGGGAGTTAGCGGGAAAAAACTTTTGTATGTATAAATTTAAACACGCGGACGAAGTCGCGGGCAAAAGCTAGTGTCAGATAATGTCAGTAGAAGACGACTTAAGGAAATACCAGGGAACGGGCAGCACCTGGGTACTAATAAAACCTACTGCGGTCCTCCTGCTAAGCGTGGATAGATTTGTTTTTATGGAATGGGGGACAGACGTGCAAGCGGTTTACCTGATGGTAAGTGATAACCGCCGCCCATATACATCTGCAACATCAGGAGTTACAGCTGCGCTGCCGGATTTTAAGGAAGGGGTATATTTACGGATAATAAGGGAATAACCTAGTAGAAAATTATCATTGGGGGAGACCTGTGTCCAGCAGAGGATGTTTGATGATGTTGATGGATAGAACATAAGTGAAAAAATCATTCCAATAGCTTGAACAGTGCTTGAGTCATGACAATTTCGAGGAGTCGAAGGCTCTTATCCCGAGTTCTCATTACGTCGTTCGTATTAAGTACATTATATTACAAAAGCTCGTGTGTCCCGCCACGCCACGTGTTTTAACCTTTAATTCCAAGAGAGATTTCACAGTGAATACACGATATCCTAATTTATTCATAATGAAGTCGCTTTGGTATTTTAATGTTGAAATAATATTTCATGTAGACTGTTAATAGGTTTTAAAATGAAATGTGATACTTATTGTGCAGATTTCCATTTGATTCTAGTACTTAATTCTGAATGAAGTCTTGAGCGAAGTTTTGTTTTTCAATTTAATTAGATTTTTGGATAATGTTAGGTAAGTGTTATAAAAAAATATTATCACAATTGAAGTCGTAGCTAAATATTGTGATATTTGGCCGGAGATGGGCAGCAGCGTCACCGGCTAGTTGGAGCAAAAATCTACGACACTTGCGATCGCCAACCCGCCTGCCTAAAGTGGCGATGAACTGAAGAGGCGTATGTCCAGCAGTGGACTGCGATAGGCCAGGTACAGGTTGTTGTACAATATAGGCGGCCTTATCGCTATAAGCGATCTCTTCCAGGCAACATTAGGGTAGAGGATAGCCGAAAAGAGAGGGTGGTCGTATGTAGGTACGTGTCATAGTGAATGTTGTGCCTATGGCGAATCAAATCAAGAGGTTTGAGGTTTCGTATATTATGCTAAAAATAAAGTTCTTTAATGTAAAGATGCATTATGTTTAGCCACCGATGAAATCAAAACAACTTCCCCAGAAAGTTGTTACGATTAAAACAGGCCATCTACATAAGTAAGTAATTAACATAGAAACAGTTCGCACAGACTTCAAGTGACAGGTGTCTCACAGACGCAATTTATGCATTGGATTCTGATCTCAATCCGGACGACGTGCCAACGGAACCCGACGTAACGGTGAAAGTATTTAGTAATCTCATTAAACAGAAATAGCACAAAGCGAGACGCTATTTGAAAACAATGACTTCGATTGGAGACGCAAAACTAAATTACAAACGTTTCGAAGGAAAAAAACTTGGCATTGTCGATAAAATATTGCAAGTGTAAGAAGTAACATATTGTAGTCCTTGAGACTTTGACAGAGAGAGATTTCATTGCGAAAACGATTTTAAGATAAACAAGAAATATGCATGTTCCTTCGTTAAAGTATGGCAACTGATTTATGATCTATCCAATACTGGCTAAATCATTTAACGCAAAATTTTGCATAATATACATTGTCAAGATTTAAGACATTCCTAAGCTTTACGATTTTCAGATTCAGATCAACATGCAGTAGGATTCATAATGCCTATTTTCGTACGAATTCAGAAACTTTCTCGCACGTCCGTTAAAAATTTCCGAATCCGAGCGCAAATACTAGTTACCTTGGAGATCGGCTGTTGTGGCCAGAGTTCGGTCATGATTAATATAAGATCATACGGCCAAATTCGTCGTTTGTTTACGGGTAACTGATTAATCTCATTCCCGGAATCATCGCCACTCATCGTATCAGAATTAAATTGTTTTTCTCACATACTTTCTTTAGACATCATGATCAAATTTTTTATTGGTCACCGGTTTGGCTGTGATTCATGTACCTATCTAACTTTTACAACTATTTTATAAGCGAAAAATTTAATGGGTTAATATGGCCAAAAATCCCATCGATTTAATTCTTGTAAATCATCATTTTTTCTTTTTAAAATTTGAGTCGCTCCTTTAAACCGCATGGATAAGGAAACTTTTTATAAACGTCATTCAAATCTGACATTAATTTGCACTAGACAATTGTCAAATTTGAATGAACGTGCATGCATTTTTGAAAGATTTTGTTCCCGTAACGCATCCGTGAATAGCCCCTCTGCTCGATCATTGGTCATTTACAGCAAACAATATACTCGTACCTACATCGGTACGGAAAGTACCAAGAATTTGTTTATTGAACACGCTCCAAAACGCTTGCGAGTGGCCCGTTTTATGAATGAAATATAAATAGTGGGCGATATTATGACGTAACGGACTGTATGGATTTTCTTTGGAATGTCATTTAATTTTGCTCTTGTTCCAAGACTCTCTTTGCTATACTCGAGAGAAAAATTTACATGTTAATAACACCTTAATTTAGTTGACACAGAAATTGCGTACTGTTGTAAAAAAAATGTAAAGAACTACGCTCTGCGATCGCCAACCCGCCTGCCCAGCGTGGTGATTATGGGTATATCCTCCAGATGTTTGCTCTAAGTGGTGGACAACTGGAGAGGCCTACGTCCAGCAGTGGACTGCAATGGGCTGATAATGTAAAAAAATGTGTTACAATATTTGTGGTTTTATCATCTCACCATTTCAACGTAGAGAAGATAGAAATTTGATTTCAAACCAAAGATTCATCATCATCAATATGGCCTTATATGGCTGGCCCCGATGACAATCGTCATTTGGGGGAAATTTGCCTTAGTCACTTTGTTTGGCAGCCGGATTTATAGAGCGCTATAGGTTTTATTTGTACCCAGGCTCCTGCCCATTGCTGTGGTCCTATTCTAAACCCGGAAACCATACGAAAACCACATTGACAAATATTTAGCATCTCTTATTTATTACGCTATATTAGGTAGGTACTCATAAAGTTCTGTAACTATGCTATCCTACAAAAAAAAAACAAATTATACAATTAGGCTCCTTTATGTTGCATCTTTTAATTAAAACTTTTCAAGAGCTACGAGCCTCGATGCAAAATAGAAACGAAAATGAAAAGAATAAAACAAACCCATTGGAAACGTAATCAAGTAGACTAAATGGCAATTAAGTTAGCAGGATTGTGTGGTCACGTAGCAAACGTAACTCGTATATACCTAGGTAAAGAGGACACGTCACCATGAAATTGCGTGTAAAATGTGCTAGTACTCACCTACCGTTTCTGACATAATGTAAACCTATTATAATATCTGCATTCCTCATAAGCCGCACGACGCAGAAACCGCGACTGGTGCGGGTAAAACCCGCGACGAGTAGGATTGAAGTCCAGTAAAGAGAAGGAAATGAGTGAAACCGTGACGAAAAATTGAATCCTAAAAGCATGAATTACGAAAAGCCTTTAGCAGGGCTACATAGAAGTGGACACTTCACACTTCTCACGTATTTATGCGCTCCTGGTACTTCTCACTCATATTTCTTCAGTCACTGACCATAGTACCCATGTTACGATAAGAAGTGGACGCTTGACACTTCTCACGTATCTATGCGTTCCTGGTACCTACTTCTCACTCATCTTTCTTCAGTCACTGCTCATATTACGGTAAGAAGTAGACGCTTCACACTTCTCACGTATGTATGTGGTCCTGGTACTTTACTCAATCCGTCGCTGTTACGATAAAAATTGGACATTTTGCATCTTGGACTAAACGCAGTACCTCGAGAACCGCCTTAAACGAAAGTGTAGAGTTTATTTTCGTCTTTTTTTTTCTAAAATATTGGTCTGAGGACAATACATCCTACTGTGTGATCGAACTTAACGTCGTCATTTCTTGCGTGGGCGTAATAATGCGACAGATAACGTGAAAACGTTGCGGTCGTGGGCGTTTTAACTCAAAAGGCACCTTGTCGCATTCAGAGTGTGGCGGAGAAACGTGAAATGGTACGGTAAAAGATTCTCTTGCGATAAAAGGCGAAAATGTTCTATGGTCTTGGCCAAAAGTCAAATATTTTTAAGGGGCAGATATGAACAACCTTTTGGTTGATGTTAACCTTTCTGCAGGTTAGGTTTTTTTTATCACTTCAAAATGAATGCGTCCTGCCTGATAATAAGTAAACGACGAAATCCAAAAAGTGTAAGCGATCCTCATCATATCTGGTTAGTGCAACGCGGATCGATCACACTATGACGGCCTGCATAAGTGTCGCTTCACGCCCAGTTTAAAAGACTCAAGACTATAAGAATAAAGGAACACATGTGCTGGAAGAGAATTCCACCCACGCCCTAATTGTTTCTAGTATTCTATGCTAGGGCATAGGTACCGTAGAGTTTATGCATTTTGGCCGTACATTCTTATAGCTAGATATTGATAAAATTAATTAACACATTATCAAAATTATGCCGAATATTCATTATATTTGTGTGAACACTGTATTCCCAAAGGGATAACACATTAATTACAAAATTATTTAACATTCTATGGATAATTAATACAGATATCCAATTGTGACCGTATTTTATACGAAATTTTATCAAAGAGGCTTTATATTGATTTCCGTTACAGAATTATAAAGAGCCACTTTTACTTATAAATATGTAACACAACTTTGATAGAGCATAGTTAAAAAAAATGTTAAAACTAGTAAAAAAAAAACTATTCACAATCACAACAACTCACAATATTCAGCGCACTGTTTTCAGTTTCACAGACTTTCGGTTATCACGCATAAGTGCGGTCCGGGCATGTTGCCCTGACTAATTGTGCCGGGATAATGTCCATTTGCCAGGGAACGCGGGCGACGTAAGCGTGACGTCACGAGTGGGATGCGGAATTTGTATACAACTAGACATTGAACTGAAAAATATATTTGTACAGCGCGACTCGACTAGTCCGATGACAGATTTGAAAGCGAAAATGTTAGCCGCTGTTTTATTTTTTTTGAGTTAGGGGACATCTCGTCCTAGTCCAAAACTGGGAGCAGGGACCAATTGGCCCTTTTCTAATTTGATAATGGGTCCCACAATGAATTGTTGGGACGATTACATCGTTGATTATTTTGCTAGGAGTTAATTTGTGCTTGAGTTTTACGCGCTCGTTTAATTATTATCATCAACCTATGACACTCCAATGCTGGAAATAGGCCTTTCCAGTTGTTCGACACTTTGGGCAATCACCTGGAGGCTTTACTCATAAGCGCCCCTATGGGAAAGCGGGTTGACGATCGTAGGACGTAGCTCGTCGCTCCGGTGACGCTTTAATACACACGCTCATTTCAGTACAAGTCCTAAAGGTATACCTACTAACTGACTACGTATCTAAGTGAAAGAGGAGATATCTCACAAAGCAAAGACAGGTGTTTGGTAAGAATTTTAATACATTGACGTTAAAGTTTGTAAGGACAAATGGAAAGTTGTTACTCTTTCACGCGAAATGGGGTTTGAAGAAATTTTACAGAAGGTACTTTGTTGGAATGTGATAATAACTTATAGGTACATTAAATTTCAGGCTTAATTAGGGCAATTATAAATTGTCGTGCAATTACGTATTTATATTATAACACATACACTATACTGCCATCATAGAAATATTGTTGTAAAAATACGAATTAATCATCCGAATCAAAAGGTTATCAATTAAATATCCGATACGATTTATATTTCAATTAAATTCTCAACCCGAAAAGACAAAGAAGTCCAAATTTTCACCTGGTCCCTTTGGTCCTGCCTCAGATGATTGCCGTAATTAAGGGCAATTATTGCTGTATCTAATTCGTAAAGTTATTTTAGACTGTAAAGTTTATTCTTCAAGACATCAATTGGGCCTTGTCTTTCATCAAAGGCGAAGGTTCTAATATAAAATTGACTTGTTTTCAGTTCGCTACCCATTTTATATTTCACTAACAACCTTGGTTTTGACTCGGCTATTTTAATTAACTTTTGTAGCAGATAAATAGGTACCTATATCAAAGGAAATTCTTTGATTGACCGTAGTTCATGATTCTCGCTTATGACTCTTTATACACACAACAACTAAAATGTTTTTCTTTAATTTTAAGAGGCATTAGCGGTTTACACAATAGGCATATCTTAATTTTTTTTTTTATTGAATTGACAGTACTCACCATTCTCCTTCCCTTATCCTACTCTAAGTGGGATCGGTACAACATGTTTTCTTCTTCCACTCTCCTCTATCAGCCGTCATCTCCACACTATATCCACAATTTAATATAATGTATTGGCTACTAAAAATTATATATATCAATTGACTTGCCAGTTTATCCACCCACTATCATTTTAGGCAGTTGTTCTTTTCCCAAAAGACTGAATAGATGTTTCGCATCTATAAATATTAATCGAAGACATGACATGTCAAGACAAGCGACGCTGGACCACAAATCGCCATATAGCCCCAAACTAAGCCGAAGCTTGAACTATGGGTACTAGACAACTGATAAGCTTACTTAGGTAAATAAATACATATTATACCTACATAGTAAACACCCAGACCAATACAAACAGACATGTTTATGAAAATAAATGTTTGTAAAGTGCGGGAATCGAACTCACGACCCTAAGGGCGTAAATGTATAAATACTGGAGGTTTCATTGACGCCGACGTGTCTGCTATTATCGTATTAAAAAGCAATAACCGACGAAAAATAATGTGTATATTGTTCCACCGGCTGTTCAGTTATTTATAAACGTCGTATCACGTGGTACGCATACCGTATCAACGAATCACTGACGTGCACCTTCAATGTTAACATTTAGGGTTCAAAATCGAATGAATCAAACACTGAATCGTCGGTCTGATCGTGAAATTAGTTTCATGTGCCCATAAAAAATTTGCAGTGGAAGTGATGAAGGAAAATATTGTTGTTTCAGTCGTAAAGGCACCTTTATTTTGCTTGGCTACAAACAGGTGATACGTGACTCATAGGTGAGAGCTAGGGAGCATTTGATGTTATCTCACAATGTTGCTAGGTCTCACCAAAGTTGATTAAAGAAGTAATGGGACTAGATGGCGCTGCGTGGTCTAGCGAGGCATGTCTTGTGTTTTTAATTATTTATTTAATTAAGTGGGCTGATGACAGATTGGTGTGGTAGCAGTTCATCAATAAGAATTAAACGACTTTCAGCAATGAAGAATACCACGGCAAAGAAGTGTTAATCAATAAAAAGAATACAACATTCAGAACATTCTTTCCACAAATAAAATTAACTTTTACTTCAAGAGGAATCTACGGTAAGAAGCCATAATATTATCCTTCCTTGTAAGAAGGTTCTAACGTGCATGCAATCTATTTACTTTTGACTGCAGAATAAAATCACCCGTTTGTATTTTCACCAGTTCCACACTGACTGTCTCCAAAGGCATTCAACACTATTTCCGTCCCACGTAAATGTGTCATGAATGAACTGATGGCTCCGTAAACACTGACACATGGCTGAGTCGATCGTGAATGGCCTTCCTTGTATTTGGTTCAATGTATTCGTAAGGCAGTTGCCCCAACGGCAACGATGAATGAGTAGCGAGCAGCTACCAGCTTCTAGTAGAATCTAGAAAAGAGTTGGCGAGCCGCGGGGAGCGAGCGAGTGCGTTGGCCACTGGTCGTTCTCTCGCCGAGAGTTCTGATCGACTATGGCTGATATATAGTATTATCTTTCACTGTGCCCGCGACTTCGTCCGCGTGGAATGGAGTTTCATGCCCTATTTTATCCCCTTAGGGCTAGAATTGATCAAAATCATTTCTTAGCTGATGCCTAAGTCATACATGTACCTGCTTGCCAAATTTAAGCCCGAGCCGTCCAGTGGTTTGGGCTGTGTGTTGATAGATCACTATATATTTATATAGATAGCTCTTGTCGCTTAACAACAGACCAGTGAAGCAAGTCCTCGCGCCGGGCAGTGCGAACAGTCTGCGATCAACTATTTGTATATGCATCTCTTTTGTTTACACGGAATGTATATCTTTTGTATGTTTTTTGAGCCAGAAAACAGCTGATAGTTAGTCGTTTTCTCGCCAGCGGTGGGACAACTGCCTAATAGAAGTTAAATAAACCAACGGAAAGTTTCCTCTCTCGATTCTGGTGCCGCGAAGAAATGGCGATTATAAATAAATGCGTCCGACATTGCAACGGTCGTATGGTTCTGAACTGGGTCGTTTTCGGTACAGCGAGTGGAATTATGTCTAAAACAGTGTAATTTTATTGTTAAAGTGTAGTTTCCATCTTCCTTTTTGCCCTCGCCCCTTCCGGTCCGTTTTCCTTGTTTCTCTTAGTTTCTTGGTAATTTCAATGACGTAGCACATAATATCGGTGCGGTAAAAGGATAAATAACATAAACCACTGTCTCATCTCTTTACATGAGTGTCGACTAAGGGACTTCTTGAGATTTTAATCTCTCTGTTGGTGATAATGTATAGGATGCAAGGGAGCCAGGCTGTATGGTAACGGAACCTATCACCTTTTCGCTCCAAGCCACCCTCACCTGCCCGTGGTGCGGTATAACTATCACGATTAAGGCGTAGCTAAATATTCCAGGAAGAAGACAGGCAGCAGCGCCCCCGAGCGAGAAGCTACATCCTGGAACGCCCCGAAACGAACCCGATTATGGGTATAGCCTCCAGGTATTTGCACAAAGTCGCGAAAATCTGGAGAAGCCTATTTCCAGCAGTGGACTGCGATAGGCTGATGATGATAACGATGAGCCGGTGGTAGGGTTTGCACTTGGCTATTGACAGCCATAAACCCAGCGAGACTCCCATGGAAATACACGTCGCTATACCTGTACTGGTTGTAAACTACATTATGACATTTTTAAGGCGAAATACTTTGTGTAAATGTGTTATATTTGTCGTTTCTAAAGCCCAATTCGCAGCTTTCCTTTCCTCGTGTTCATTTGACACGAATTCAAGAATACGTAGCCAGCACCTGGTCGTTAAATTAAACTTTTGCAACTCGTTTCCATACGGTTTTGTAGCTAAATTATTATTTAGCCACAGAAAGATTGTATGTAGATTACTTTTTAGGATTATAATGCCTTCAATGGAAAGCGAATCATGTGCTTTTAGTAATCTTTTTACTTTTTTTGTCTTTACACCCTGTCAAGACTTGACTTCGCAACATCTAGTGAAACATTCACAATTAGACAATAATGCACGACGTATTGCTAAACTTCAATTAGCTACCTTGAAACGGGATTTTAATATCATTCATTTTGCGCAATCTTCATGGTCATATACCTCTTGGTGAGGATATTAAATGATAAGAAAAACGTTAAACAAATGCAAACCGATCCGCTACGGGTTCCCACTAACTCGCGTATCACGCTAAAGCGATTCTCCATTATAATACGATCCTCAAAGTGGAGACTCACAAAGGATTCCAATTAAAAATGCACCCGAGTAAAACAAAGCCAGTACCTACTTTACTATCTTTCAAGTTAATCTTGTTTCTCGTAAAATATTCATTCTGTTTTACTTTCATTCGTTGAGACGTTTGACCTTCGCTGTAAATCAACAGGGTTCCTAAGCGGTCATTAAATATTCAATGGTTCAACCTCAGCATTTTGACACTATTCAACGCGTAGGAATACTTTTTTATTCATGATGCGTTCGCCACAATTCCCCTGATAAGTGCTATTGAAACCAACGATAGAGCGATTAATATAGCAAGTACCGATTACTAAAAAATACCGATTCACTCTCGCCTTGAACACCTAATGATTGTATCGGAGAATGAAGAGCCTGGTAAGGAGTTTCAAAGTTTGGCCGTATATTACCCCTAAATACCACGTAGGCCGATAACGGGCAGCAGCGTCACCGGAGCGAGGAGCTACGCCCTGCGATCGCCAAACTGCCCGCCCAGCGTGATGATTATAGGTATAACCTCCAGGTGTTTGCCCAAAGTGGGGAACACCTGGAGAGGCCTATGTCCACCAGTGGACTGCAATAGGCTGAGGATGATGATACTACCACTAAATCAAACTGGGTATCTATATACACATTTCTATTAGGTGCTTTTCACCTCTACTCTCTTAGTACGAGCCAAACCTGGCCGAGCTATGGAACTCCTTGCCTCTTTGGTCACAAGACATCGGAATTTTCTGGTGAATCGGTATTTTCTGGTGAATCAGTATTTTCTGGGTAATGCGCGCTCCATTTTGCTTGAATTGTATCCAAGCGCAAACCCATAATGAGAAAAAGACTAGGGAATAACAAAATATGAACACTCTACCGTAAAAAAACATTGAAACGAGCAAGCAATATTTGTGATACTTTCGACCCGCAAAGGTGGAAGTGGAACGTCGACGTTATCGTGTAGAAAATTGTCCCCCCTTATGACTTCGTGTCGTACAAAAGTGTATGTAACGAGGAAAATAACATTCAGACGATATGAATAACACATTGCAGGCGTACCTACCGCCTAATAACTTGAGTATAATACCTTTTTAGATCGTGCAATGTTATCTTTATGGTATGTAATTTGCTGATGGCTATTTGTTTCGTGAAATCCGGTTTATAAACAAATTACCGGGCATAAAACTGTGGATTAGAAGTAGAATATATTAATAACTAGCTGTGCCAGCTGAGTCGCACGCGTGGATATCGGATTTCAAAAATAATGTACTTACAACATAATAACTTAATACATTGGTGAAAACCGCATTCGATTCCATGCAGTAGTTTTCGCGCGATGCGCGTTCAAACATACAGAAAAAACTTTCCCGTTTTCCCAACACGGGAAGTGTTCACTGCTGTGCTCCTATTGATTGTAGCGTGATGAAAACTATACTATAATCTGCCTAGAAGTATGAAGAATAATTGTACCAACTTTCGTTTAAATCCGTTGAGTAGTTTTTAACCAATATATAGGAATGACGTTTTAGCAAAATGTTCCGCTTGATGACCATTGTTTGCGGACATTAGATGTAGAAGTCATGATTGAGTTATCATAAAATCCACACGAACAAAGACGCAGGCACCAGCTAGTAAAATATCAAAAGAATACATTGGTACTCAACCGTTACTTCTTTTATAAAGACACTTTACATTGAGCACGATAGAACCGTGTATTAGAAGAAAAAATAAAGCAAAATACAAAATTTTCCTACAAAGTTTCTGAAACTTTTGTTCTTGTTATATTTTGTAATTACGTGTAATATACATTAAGGTGCTGCAACGCTGGCAGCTACAGTTTGCCTACGGCTGAGCCTCGCTTGATTACCATCCAAATTGACTTTGAAACACAATTTCTCATCAAATCACAACGAATTTTACTAACAAGCCTCGCAGAAATTTTCCTAAGCGAAACACGGCGGTTATTACTGCATTTTACATGTTGATAAAAATGTTAATTAAATTTTCTTTAAAAATTTGAAACTTCGTTCAAATCGTATAAGTATTAATTTATTAATCGCCGGATAAACTTTAACAAACTAAAAGAACATTACCCTCCTTTCTTCGGCAGTCGGGTGAAAATGTAATACTTTAGCAATAGTTATAATTTATTCAATAAGATTTAATACCATTTAGTAGGTATTAATTAGTCGCCGTCCTGCCATAGGATTTCTTACCTTTTATAGAATCAACGCGGCAATCAAAAACTCAGAATAAGATTAAATTCCAAATGTTGTATTAGCCATAGCCTACATACAACATTTGGGTAAAAAAAAAACATTATAAAACAGAATGTTCGAGTACAAGACGCGGAACGAGAGATGAAAAGAATATTAGACCTGAAATTTGTTCTACAATAATTAAGATTTGTTCCATTTTTCAGTTCTGCAAAAATGTTGTTCCAAAATCTGAAGCTGATTGCGTTTCTTATATGTTTGGTATAACAAGGTCGAGATTAAAGTAAACATTTACATTTCATTAAAATCGAAAATGAATAAATTTGCCTCAAATATTCGATTATTATTTTTACGATCAAATTGGGCCTTCGCTCTCCCCTCATGGGGGCTCTTGCAAATTGGAAAAGGAAGAAAACTTTTATAAAATCATAATTTTTATTAACAGTAGTTTTTTTTCATGATTACAAAAACCATCTTCCTTCTTTTAGCCTTGGGTCTTTAAAGGGGGCGTGAAACAGCACTTCAGCAGGCTGTCATAATGTGATCGATACGTTTTGCACAAACTAGGTGACGGCTGCTAATTTCAGGCAGGACGCAATCATAATCATAATCGTAATATTTATTGCATTATGTGGTTACAAAAGGATGTTACAAATGGATAAGAGGTACCTCACATAAACCCTGCAAGGGCACAGCAAAATCTTAAATCTAAAAGGTTTTTGACGTGCTAATAAAAAAAAACCGGCCAAGTGCGAGTCGGACTCGCGCACGTAGGGTTCCGTACCACTGATTGAATGAAAAAATTAGGTAATTTGATTTAAGACGTTTAAAAAAACTACTGTCTAGATTTCCTTCAAACCAAATTTCGTTAGTAGTTTTTATAGTAATACACATCATATATTTTTTTCACTTTTATCATGCCCATATTTTAGAAGTTACGGGGTGGGGGGGGGGACACTCATTTTACCACTTTGGAAGAGTCTCTCGCGCAAACTATTCAGTTTAGAAAAAAATGTTGTTAGAAACCTCAACATCATTTTCAAATACCTATCCATAGATACCCCACACGTATAGGTTTGATGAAAAAAAAATTTTTGAGTTTCAGTTCTATGTATGGGGAACCCCAAAAATTTTGGATTTTTTTCTGATTTTATTGTCACATCTTAATGCGGTTTACAGAATACATCTACGTACCAAATTTCAATAATGTAGCTCTTATAGTTTCGGAATAAACTGGCTGTGACATACGGACGGACAGACAGACAGATAGACATGACGAATCTATAAGGGTCCCGTTTTTGCCATTTTGGCTACGGAACCCTAAAAACCTACAGCGAGTACGAGCTACCATTGTCCCACAACTAAGCAATCAGCTGACTTGAGTTAAAGCGAAGAAGAATCACCTTACACGTTTTCACTCGTCCTTACTCTCAATCGCAACATTAGCGTCATCGGTCCACTGCTGGACATAGGCCTCCCCAATTGTTTGCCACTTTGCACAATGACCCAGGATTCGAGAGGCTCTCTTGCCAGCTATCTTGCGCAAATCGTTCCACTACCTGCCTGAGGGTGTAATACGTTTGTCGAAAAGCGGTATCCACTCCAGAACTCGTTTACCCCAACAGTTGTCAGTTCACAGGTTAATATATATTTTTTTTATAGTAGCTCGACATAATGGCTTCCCTACGCCTGATGGAAAGCCAAAGAGAAGCCCAAGTCGCTGTGACAACTGGCAAGTAGCTGGTTAGTTACCTGTCAGTTGCCACTGCCATGCCGGCCCTACCCTAACCCCCCACGAGCTCCGGAGACCCTACTCACCAGCAGAAACACGACCCGGAGGTCATTTGGCTGCGGTATTCTATAGGGTGGAGGTCCTTCCCCGGACGGGCAGCTCAATACGAGCGAAGATTCGCTGTGCCCTACCTCTCTTATGGACAGGTCACTGCCATTTCAATTTGCTTATATTCTACTCCTATCTCACCACTATTTTAAACCGTTTTGTACTTAATCACACATTCTTACAACGCCATGTGCGTCCAAAACTGTGACACAATTTAACACCTGTTCTCTTTTAATTAACAGCCCGTCTCGGCCTCTCAACACCACGCAAGTGATTTATCTTAACTTACAAACAATTTTGTGTGAGTCACCGATGGAATTGAATGTTGAGAATTTACCTCTCTTCAGAAAATTACATTTCCTTTACCTGAAGCTTGTCTGGTAGTTGTCTCTTACTAGCGATATAATTGCCAAGTTGTGATATAATGTCTGTAAAGCCTTTTCTTGTAAATTTTTATGTTATTGTGGAATAAGGAATACAATTTTATCTATCTTAAGCCACTTATGTTATAAATAACATACCTGTATATCATATTATCGATAGTTTCCACTGAAAGGTTTGCTGTAAGAAAAACATAGCCGACTAGACGCCATTTTGGTCACATTGTGCAGAGATGTGCGTTTTATAATGCATCAATATGAAGGAAATAAAATGTTGATTTGTTAAACATTCTGGTTTGTTTTCTTGGTGCTTTGCGTCAAAATAAAGGATTTTCTATTCTATATTACTGTGTAGATTGCAAAGGGACGAATTGCGAACATTCTTATTGCGGCTTGCTTTATTAACTTGCTTAGTAGTTTATTTTGCGAGGTCAGATAGCACAGTGCTAATGTTTAATTTGGATATTTTATTTCGTGATAAAAACGAACATTGTAAAGGGTTGAGAGTAGTAGCGGTATTAAATAACAAAATATGGTTTGTTACAACATGTTATTAAAACTGTATATTATTGTAAGGTTCATTATAGGTATCTTCATGTTTATAGAATTGCGTGATATTAAATTAATATTTATTTTCTTATCATTGCCCTGTTCATTTGAATGCGTATTTATGAATAAGACTAAATAAAAGTCATCACAATACAATCATTTTTTGTAACTGAGTCAGTCTGAGAGTGTTACTATTCGTATCGTTAGGGGTTACCTAACGAGACCTAATACATAGCTAAATTTCAACTAATATTTTAAAAATGACTTTTTATATTTGTTACTTATCTCTTCACGTTTAGTTTACCGAACCAATCTCCTTGATATTTTACATACACATAATGTAATTTTCACCGCATATAAACTACTGTATTCGAAATTATATTCACGCGGGCGAAGTCGCGTGCAACAGCTATTATCGTTCATAAACTCTTTAGAAGATTGGATGCAACATCCCATCAATATCAATTTGCATGATCATGAAAGATATGTAAGTCATGTTCAGTTATAATTCTTTTCTCATCTTACTGAACAATTTATCTTCATCGGTTATTTTTGTGCATTATCATTTCATTCGTTTTGAATATTTAACGTAGGTGGCTCTGTAAAAGATTTACTTATATTGTCTATAATTCATGCTGTATTTCGATGATTCAGAATATTTTTTGACAATTAACACAGTAAGTACCGTAATAATAGTTAATAATGAACAACATCAAATTCAGATGCATCGAAAAGCACACAAAAATTTTGTTATCTGGTCACGTCGAACTATCATGCTATCGAAACTGGCTCGAAGGCTCATTTGGTTGGCTCGATGATACCTCCTCGAACCAAGGGTCATGGTTTCAATTCCCACCCGGCACAACATTCGTGCGATAAACATTTGTGTTTGTTCCGTGTCTGTTTCTGGTTACTGGTGGTTTGTAATTAATTATCATTGTCTTGATTAGTTAAAAAAAGAAATAGGAAGTTCTCATTAACAAGGCTATCAGAAACAATCCTCAAGAGTACAATAGTTTCATCAGAAAACACAATTAATGTGACTATAATATCATACGGGAAACAAATGAAATCCAATCACTAACGGAATCAGGGGAGGAATGTGGGGGGTGTTTGACAAATGGTGTGATCAGTTCCCGCTACGGTGAAGACCGGAATTAGTTTTATCAAGTTCGTTCACATGTAACGTGTACTGTCCTTTGGTTTATTGATCGCTTTACTGTTGGTTTTGCAGGTTTAGTTGTTGAATAGTAGGAATAATTGGAGATATTTAAGTCCATCAGTGGTTCTGATCTGAACATACATACCTACTGTCAATGGTACACTACCACAAATAGAAAGAACCCAACACCTAGAGACTTTGACGCCGCAAGACGTTTGCCTTGCAAAGGTCCCTCACAGAGCACGTTGTGGGACATAATATTAGCATGATATCCTTAATATTAACTATTAACACGATAAGACTCCATTTTAATAAAGTATTTTCTTCAGTTTTTTCTTAGTTATAAAAGTGGATTACGTTGTAAAAAACTTGGAAAAAATGCAAGCGGTGCATTTTTTCAAAGTTCTCAAAACGCTAGAAGGAACTCAAATACAACCTACGGTAGGTATCTAGTGTTTAAGTAGGTACATACTGCATCGTCTACTACAAATTTTAATTTAGCCTGTTCTTGGCAAAAACTATATATGATTTACTTAAAATTCTGTTACCATAAATATACATTCTTTTTTTTCAACACACGTAAATATCGGTACTAGATTTACCCGTGCCATCGACTAAAAATCATTTTTATAGCGGATAGATAGCTGGCTAACCTAGCCGAAGCGCAATTCAATAAATCGCTATGTAGGTATAGTTTATTTTTTAAGTGCTAACGGTGCGGAAAGATGAATCTGTCCGTTTTTAGTAAAATCTGATATTTCACCCATAAATCATTATTATACTTAACTTACTTGCTTTTAATAAAAAAAAAAATTCAGTAAGAGGTAAAACATTCATTTTACAATGATTAAAGTAAACACTGACACTATAGGAAACCAAAACCTACAGAATACTTTCCCTGAGCTTAGAAGAACTGGCATCGGTTGGATGGGGAATACCGGGAGTAGGTACCGGGACATAGAAATGTGTCGCGATCGCAATTAAAGGAGACCTTTAGCAGTGAAAGCACCAGGGTTGTTGATTGATATAAAATGAAAATGAAAAATATCTTTATTCAAGTAGGCTTATGACAAGCACTTAAGAATCGTCAAACAATGCAAGTACAAATAACGAATCTACCACTGGATTCGGAAGGTCGTTTTCTACCGAGCAGAACCGGCAAGAAACTCGATAGTTACTCTTTCTTAGAATTTTTGTATTACAAATGCAACAAATATAATAAATTACAGATTCGTATGGAAGGAACCCTGAGTTTTTTTGATTATCATTGCATTTAGCATATTCTTTATTTACCGTTTTGAATTATTCATACTAATTCTGTATTATGTCGTCGACACGGTTTACACGATCCAATTCGCGGGAATCGAGACGCGTGAAAATTAGGTTGAATTAATTAATCGATATCGCCCAGTGACAACGCTGTCACCGACATTATCGATGTGATTTTTATTCGATGCTATGAATGGAAATGCTAAATGGGCCTTGGTCATTTAATGTTTTACTTGTATAAATTGAGCGATGAAAGTTTCGAATATTGGCGTATGAGGTTTATTTTAGACAATTCGATTGGGAATTGATATTTCATTGACAATGTCACAACTCGAGCTTTTTTAGAATTGTATCGCTATCATGGTGACTAATCTTCCATGAAGCAGGTTTCAGGTCGTCATAATAGTAGGTAACGAAGCAAGTTGTCCACGCGATAGGTCGTATTTACTTATATTGTATATTATATTTTATGTTAGTAAAGATACTATGATATACTACTCATTACTAATATAGATAACTTTATGGACGTCACAGAATTTATATGACAATAAAGGAAATAAAATAGACCTGGCCGATCTGTTTTATTTGCTTCCATCCAAAGAATTGTGGATAAAGTTCTAATTAGAACCCTCTAATTTGTTAAGTCAAAACACACCACGTCACACAGTTGTAAAAAGAAAAACATTACCCTCCTCCTTTGGCAGTCGTAATAAAAAACATTGAATTAAGAAATTTTATCTAAACCTGAATAAAATTACGAGTAAACCAATTTATCAAAGTAAATCTCTCGATTCCCCAAATCCTTTTTACGTATTAGGTATATACCATAAGCATTAATATTATATTGCAACCCTTTATCATATCTGCAGCCCGCAAGCGGCAACGTAAATATAAACCTTTAATACGAAAGCGAGTGTTAAAAGCTTCATTATCCCTCGTAGCGGGCAATCGCGAAGAATTTCAATTATCCGCGGCGGAATATTAAAAACGCCACAACTGGCCTGCGAGAGAAGTGTTGGTCGCCAACAGTAAAGACTATTGGTAACATAGAAAAGTTACATACAAAATGTGTATGTGGCTAAGTAAATATGGATAGATAGATACCTACTCTTTATTGCGTACCTTATATTGACTTTGGCGAAATGAGGTGATCCGGCAGAGAACCAAAGTCACCGACACGAATTTAGAACCGGCTAGTCCACAAGTTAAAGGTCGCTCAGCGAGCTATGGTAAGGGATATGCTCGGCGTCTCTCTCCGGGATCGTATCCGAAACGAGGTGATCCAGCAGAGAACCAAAGGTACCGACATAGCTCACTGGATTAGTAAGCTGAAGTGGTAGTGGGCAGAACCGATAACCGTTGGGGTAAAAGAGTTCTGGAGTGGAGACCGCATCTCGGCAAACGTAGTGTAGGACGCCCTCAGGCCAGGTGGAGTGACGATTTGTGCAGGACGGCTGGCAAGTGCTGGATGGGAGAAGCCCAGGATCGGTCAAAATGGCGAACATTGAAGAGGTCTATGTCCAGCAGTGGGCTGATACATGATGATAAATTGACTTAGAACTAGGCAAAGTTTTCATCCTGACAATCTAAGTGGAAGTAATAAGTACACTTCCGTTTAAGCCGTCGTCCGAGCTTTTACAGTACAGTCGAGTACAATTGAACAATGCTCGCTCTCTAAACATTAATCATTTATTTTGCTAAATCCTCGCATAAAAATATATAGTTCAGTAGTTTGAAAACAATGTAGACTTTCTCAGATTCTTAGAACCAACATTAAGTTTCAGCCGTTCCACAGCATTGTTTGTATACAGCAATTAGTTTGTCTACTTACTTTCACTGGAAACTACAAACAATTCACCTTTGTGCCAATTCTATGGGGGAATTAAAAATTTTCATTGCGCTAGTTTTTCATAGTTCCAGTAAAGTTTCGCTCACGAATAGTGGATTCTGACGCAGTCGCGAGTACTGCTTGAATTTTTTATAACCATTCTCGTAGCCGTCCCAAAGGCTAATTGGATATCTTTTTTATTCACAGTTCTTTGAGGACGCGTCTATAAATAGGCCGGCTCAAGATTTGACCAGTTCCCCGGCCCAATCTAGTTTGTTTGTAGTCATGTTGTGGATGCATCATACGAATAAGCTACGATAAATACGCTTGCTTAGTATTGGGTTATTGACCTTAAAAGAAATTCTGGCATTGCCTAGCGGATAATGAAAATTTCATAGTTCGAACCTAAAATTAAAACAATAATAGTGTGCGATTCGAAGAAGGGATACGTTCATTACTTTATGTACCAAGATTGTTGATTGATTAACGTTATTGTCATAGTAATGACTTAAGTACGTGGATCGTATGCTTTTGCTTTGACTACCAAAGTAGAATATGCCTATACTCGTACTCGTAAAATGTATAAGACTAAGTCTTCCTTCTGAATAAATCCATATAGGGACCTAAATAGTATTATCGTGGTCTTGTTGACTGATCAGCTTAAGATCAATTGACTTGAGTATAGATCTTATCGACCCAGATATCCTTGGTTATATGGTGGAAGGTAATGATCATGGGCATAGCTGGATGCTCGCCAACTGGTAGTTAAGGGTACACTGGGCACAAGGCTAGGATGATGATGTTGTTTGCAAGATCCTCAGAGACACTAAGGATTTAAGTTTCAAATCGCATTCAGAAGTTTCAATCCAATTCCCTCCGTGCCGTTTGACTTGAAAACAAAAGATGAAAGTTTCCCGCTAGCGACCACGAGAGTAATCATCGATCGTTCTTCCGCGAAGATAAGGAAGCTGTGTTTACTCCTCGGAATAGTTTTAAAACTTCAACATTGTCATTATTCTTGTTTGAAACTATTAGTAAACAGTTGGTTCTGGGGGTAATCTGTGGTGTAGGTATACTAATGTACGGATATGTGGATATACCTACTTCTCCTACCAATGAGGATTATCTGAAAAAATAAATCCACCGGATGCCACCAAGTCGCAGCAGGTCCAACAACATGATTGGTTCATTTTCACATGACACTGACGTTTACATAGCAATTAACCAATCACAGGGTGGAGTAGCACAGGCTACATAACTCCATCCATCGGGCATTTCATTTTGAAACACCCTCATTTTAGTAAGTGCCAAAAACTCAGGAATAAAATCCAGCGATTCGACGCCATTTCGGTACCTTTAATGACATATGCCTACAGGTGTCTGTGACAAGACATTTGAGATAATTATTCTACATACTCATCAAAAGTTTGTTTTCCAATCACAATTTGCAGATGGTACTTTTGGCATGGATTCGGGAGCTAAGCATTTGGATTTATAATTTTCAATTAATTTTACCTCATCGTTCCTGGATAATCCAACCTTATTAATATTCATGAACTCAAAACATCTACTGATACTGAGGCTTGCTTCGGAAGGAACGTTTCTGAAACAGTAATCTCGTTGTTATTTAAGCTGTGTTTGGTCCATGTTTTTAAGATAGGTGAACTTTGGAATGAGCTCCCCGCCGAGGCTATCCCCCAAGACTACAGTATGGGGTCCTTCAAAAAGGTTGTGAAGAGGTTTTTAAAGGGTAGGCAACGCGCGTGTGATACCCCTGGTGTCGCAGGTGTCCATAGGCTACGGTAACCGCTTAACATCAGGCGGGCCGTAGGCTTGTTTGCCACCCAGTGGTATAAAAAAAAAAAAAAAAAAAAAAAATATTCTTCTTTTCAATGTGCCATGTTCATCAAAATTTCGCATTTGGAACTGGATAGGTACGGATTTATTAATAAAACGTAATACATCATCATAGGATGAAGGGAGCGACCTATCACCTTTTCGCTTCAAGTCATCCTCACCTGCCCGTGATGCATCCTGCCGAACAACAAACGAGGCTCTGGCAAACCGACTTGTGGCGGTAAAACCATCACGATAGAAGGCGTAGCTAAATACCACAGGCCGATGACTGGCAGTTGTCACCGGAGCAAGAAGGTACGCCCTGCGATCGCCACCCCGCTTGCCCAGCGTGGCGATTACGGGTATATGCTCCAGAAGTTTGCCCTAGGCCACACATCCATACGCCATACGTTCGCCATTGTTGATGAATAGACGATGATGATGATGATGAATACATCGTCCGCATAATAAGATTATATTATCAGTAGAGTTCCTGCTTCGTGTTCAAAACAAGCGTCGAACGAACTCCTCTCCCAAGAAATATCAGGAATGTATAAAATTGTTAGGAAACGAAATACCAGCGAAACCTTTGATGAATAGACGTCTAAGAAGTTCCGTCAGAAACTTCTAGTCCAAATGGACCTTTCTAAGTCGGATAAACTTTCGGAATGCGAGACGTAGCTACTTCCTGCTAACAGCCAGCTTTATTTTGTAATACGAGAACCGGTATGGTTTCCGTTTTACCGTTTTTTCGTATGAAAATTTTCTGGATCTAAGGCATCTTCAATTTAAGAGTAAAAAAATCTCAAATTGTGGTTGTGTTAGAAAGAGATGATATAGGAAATTGCCTGTAAAGATAAATGTATGGAAATATTTAGTAAATAAATTTACGGTATATATCAAGGTGAAATAATCGCAATACAAATAAGAAATACATTGTTATTATTTGAGATGATTGATATAACACAGGGCTTTGAAGATTTTGGCGTTCTGCCATTTAGTTTGAAGGTAAAGATCTCATTTGAGATCGATTGTTTGCATAGGATTATAATACACTGGTCAACAAAATTAAAAAAAAAATTTGGTGCAGAGATAATGATTATGGTTTTTTACTAAGTGTCCATTGCTAATACTAAATATATATTTTATTTTATTTTCCTACGTGTAGTTTTCGATTTATCCTCAATTTTGAATATAAGCCATTATCGGTACATTCACGCGCTCAGATATGTGTTTATCGGTACATTTCGGTAAATAAATTGACTTATCATCACGTCTTCATCGCGCAGAAGGTGTCTCAATGAGCCAGATGTGTTTTGTTACATTTTTGGTGAATACACAGTTAAAAAGTATAGAAAACTAAACAGTATCAATGTATCACACTCGTGCTAGACAAAATCAAATATAACGAACACCAATGAAGTATTTGTGTTGATTTAAAGGTGGTCAACTCCTTCTAACAGAACAGCAGAGTGGATAATACCAAATACCCATGTTTTTATTGTCTGTGGGATAGTCCAGCTAAGCATCAACACTGCGAAAAGTGAGACTGGCCCTTACGTGACACGATGGAGGTGAGAAAGCAGAATGTCATCAACCCACCTAGGCTTTCAAGAAGTAAAATTATATTGCCCCCTTTGCACATTAAACTAGGCCCATTGAAACAATTTGTTAAGGCGTTGGATAAAAATGGGCAATGTTTTTTTTAACAAAAGAAATGACTGCTCTGAGTATAGAAAAAAATAAAAGCAAGGATTTTCGATGGTCCACAGATAAGAACATTAATAAAAGATACAGATTTTTTTAAGGTCAATGAATGATTTGAAACTGAGTGGACTTTGTTTGTTGAGGTTACTAAAAATTTTCTCGGGAATCTTAAGTCAACAAACTATTTCACAAATTGTAAATGACATGCTAGAGAGCTTCAAGAACTTAAGATATAATATGTCCATCAAAGTGCACTATCTCCACAGTCACCTTGATCAATTTCCATAGTGTCTTGGATCCTATAGCGGGGAACAGAAGAAACGGCTTTACTAGGACCTAAAATCCATGGAGGAGAGGTATGGGATCGAAATATGATGGCCGACTACTGCTGGTGAATGCAACATGGTTGTCCCAATGCACCTCATTCACGAAAATATCGAAAAAGAAAGGTTTTATGTACATAATAATTTAATAAATGATGTTGTTCTTTGTAAATTTATTATTTTCTATACGGGTCAATATCTAGTAAACTACACGTAGGATGTCAAAAGTTTTGACATGAATGTAATCAGAATACAGTCCTAAGTTAATAAACATATACAGTTTCTTGGCACCAAAACTAGTGTTGACCAGTGAATCAGTCCGCAATTAATAATAATAAATTCTACAAGTCGAGATATCAACGTGCCAATACATTACAAAAAAAATTCTTTGATCAGCTTTTACCAACTAGAAAAGTGTTTTCAACGTTGCATTTTTCTTTCTTTTTACCTACTCAAAGAACATGCAACGGTTGCATTTTACAAGTTGGGAATGACCAAGTAAAATACACGTACGTATGTCACATTTTCCAATAAAATCTATGTACTGGAGTTGCTTTGAACTTTGATCGCAAATTAAATTATATACTTCTATTTACCTATTCGCCTAGATGGCTCGCAAGTGCTGTATGTGAGAATCCCAGGAGCAAGCAAGGTGACGAACAATGGAGAGGCCTATGTCCAGCAATGGACTGCGAAGACCTGATGATGATAATGTAGGGATAATTATCTTGTGTAGACAAAAGAATATGAGAATCAAGAAGTAGCTCACATTGGAATTTCATCATCGTCATCAGCCTATCACAGTCCACTGCTAGGCATAGGCCTATCCAGTTGTTCGCCAAAGGGCAAACATCTGGATGATATATCCATAATCGCCACGCTGGGTATGCGGTTTGGCAATCGCAGGGGGTAGCACCTCGCTCCGGTGACGCTGCTGCCCGTCATCGGTCTTTGGTATTTAGCTACACCATCAATTGCTATACCGCCACCAGTCGGTCGACAGTACCTCGTTTGTTATTCGGCAGGATACACCACGGGCTGCTCCCTTAGATCTCATTACATTGGAATTTATACCCTTGCAACATGAAAACAATAATGGAACGAGAGGCGAAGTTTTAAGCGAACATTCTTAGAACCTTTTAAAAGGCGAGAAGTAGACCTTGCTTTTCCATTACAAACTTAACTTAACGAGTACATTAAATTCAAGTTACCGAGCCACGTGTTTCACACAAAATGTCCCTCAGGTTTTATTCCCGTGGTCGGGCATTAAGGTCGCTAGGTCGACGTCATATTTTCCGCTCGGACGCTCGCTGTCCGCTACCAAAACGCTCAGATTTTGTAAAAGCAAAATATGGTAGCAATATGTTTACTAGACGGAAACAATACTACCACGAATACTCCGAATATATAAAATGAAACTTATTGTATAATGAGTTTGTTTATTCGCAAACTCTCGCGCTAAAGAAATAAATGGACGCGAATTTATTTCCATTCTGAATTAATTTAATGGTTAAATTGTGGTATGCGTTGGACAGTTCCATTAAAATATCAGATTTAAACGAATTCCTAAATCTAAAATTGTTAATTTTTAAATTACGCGCACATTGCATTCAGATTTGTAAGATCATTCTGAAATAAAATTCCTTTCATTTACCTATACTCTACTAATATTTATTTCATTGAAAGATTGTACAATAACAAATATTTTTATCTATCTACTTTTAAAACCAGCTTTTTACTTTTACTTGACTCTTTGATATATTTATTATACAAAATCCAGTTCCAAGAAATATTTGCCAGTGAAGTCATCTGTGAGAGGAGAGATAGCTCGCTCACCGCTGTTCTTTTGACTCGAAAGAATTATGTAGAATATTCCTCTGAGATAGAATAAACTTGTACTACGGAATATGAAATTATTTCGTCATGTGGTTATTTATTTAAAAAGAACAGAAAATTGTAGTCAGAATGAGGGCTAATTTCAACAAAAGTTACTACTCGTATGTCCCGCTGCTGGGCAAAGGCCTCCCCGAGTTTTACTCCTCTTACACACTCACACAATATGTTGGTAAATAAAGAATTACTCGTATACGTAACCCTAAACTCGATAAGAGTTGCGGGTGTCCATAGGCGGTGTCGACTGCTAACCACCAGGCACCACAAATGCTCGTCTGCCGCCTCTCGCATAAAAAAAAATTATAGTTCTAAATGTAAACTTAAAGAGCAAGTAATAATATGTATTTGTCAAAATATATCTCCGGTTGCGAATATTTTATTGTGAAAAGGTAACCAAAGAGTTCTGGAGCGGAGACCGCGTCTCGGCAAACGTAATGTAGGACGCCCTCAGGCCAGGTGGAGTGACGATTTGCGCAGGACGGCTGGCAAGTGCTGGATGCGAGAGGCCCAAAATCGATCATGGTGGCGAACATTAGGAGAGGCCTATGTCCAGCAGTGGACTGACACGGGCTGATGATGATGATGAACCAAATAAAGCATTAGAAAATGTTATTTATCACGCAAAATAAAACAGTAGTCAAACATCATGAACTCAACGCAAATGAAAATGAGGTTATTATTTGCCAACCATTATGCATCAATTAAGTATTTGACATCACATAGCTTTGCACTCGGGCCATTAATCATGTGGCAGGCACGTAATGAGTATTCAACCCTGGACGTACTAGATTTGACCTAGATTATTGCTCTTATGAATTGGCAGATCTTATTACATTCGATAGGAATGAAGAGCACGTTATATTGTCCTCGATGATTCGAGAGTTTAGTATACGAGTATAAACAAAGAACATCAACATTATTATCAACCATTTCCAGCCCAGGTATTTGTCTAAGCTTTTATAGGCTGAAGTGATCTCTTGCTCAGTTTCAAGCGTGTAGGGCACAAAGGGAGCAACACAGTCTATAAAAAAAATCGAAAAAGGACATGATGGAAAAATATAAATAGATAAATAACCCTAGACATGCCACGCTGGGCCACACATCGCCATCTAGCCCCAAACTAAGCCGAAGCTTGTACTTACTATGGGTACTAGATAACTGATAAAATTACTTACATACTTTTTTAAAAAATAAATACACTTATACACAGAAAACACCCAGAATAAAAATGTGTTTAAAAAATGGTGATTTGATATTTCGTCAATATTTACAACCACTGGGCGGGTAGGCCCTTTCATGTCTTCTAAGAAACCAATAGGTTCTAACCAATATAGAAAGGCTCCCAACTCATCAGAATTAGCTGTTACATAACGGTCGATGTACCCCAAGCCCCCTGGTACTTCAACAACTGTTCGACGAAAGTTTGCTGATCAAACGATGTAACTACATAGATATCCGACCGACAATTCGTGAATTTGCAAATTATGTTAAAGGCTTGACGCGGTCTATGATTGAGATATAAAGGTATCGTTACCTTGCGAAACGCGGTGACGAGGGATGTAAGTGAGCGACCTATCACCTTGTCGCTCCAAGCCATCCTCACCTGCCCGTGGTGCATCCTGCTGAACAACAAACGAGGTTCTGGCAAACCGACTGGTGGCCGTAAAACCATCATGATAGAATGCGTAGCAAAATATCGATAGCGGGCAGCAGCGTCACCGGAGCAAGAAGCTACGCCCTGCGATCTCCAACACGCCTGCCCAGCATGGCGATTATGGGTCCTCCGGAAGTTTTCCCTAGGTGGCGAATAACTGGAGAGGCCTATGTCCAGCAGTGGACTGCAATAGGCTGATGATGATGATGGATTTTTAACGTGCAGAGCACACCTCCATCTGCCTTCCCGTGACGGACGATTTTTTCTTTTTATAGTGGCTCGACATAATGGCTTCCCTACGCCTGATGGAAAGCGAAAGAGAAGCCCAAGTCGCAGTGACAACGGGCAAGTAACTGGTCAGTTACCTGTCAGTTGCCACCGCCATGCCGGCCCAACCCTAACCCCCCACGAGCTCCGGAAACCCTATTCACCGGCAGAAACACGACCCAGAGGTCATTTGACTGCGGTATTCTATAGGGTGGAGGTTCTTCCCCGGACGGGCGGCTCAATTCGAGCGAAGATTCGTTATGCCCTACCTCTCTTATTCGCTATGCCCTACCTGTCTTGATGAAGATCCGAAAGCATTTTCTTCTAGAAAAAAAAGGTTACAATTTCAGTGGCAAGTTTCAATGTGGTTTATAACCGACCCTCGTTATTTCGATTAGGTATTGATGGCTGTAACAACGTGTTATCAGTTACAAAGCGATCGATACCCTTCGGCTCTTTGTCGACGAATCGTTCAAAGTTTGTCAATTACAATCGCACACTAACTAGATTTCGTCGTGAACGGATTTTGGGGTTTCGCTAACTGGTATTTACGAACTTGTTTAACATTGTCCCGAAAGTGTTACAATACATTGTCTAAATGTGTTACTTTTGAAGTAAATGTATCTCCCAATCGATCGTAACTGTATTTGACTGGCCCGATGGCTCATTTGGTAGTGACTTCTGCCTTCTGGGCCATGGGTTGTGGGTTCGATCCCCGCACAGTACAGACATTTATGCGCATGAACATATTTTATGTTTGTATTGGTCTGAGTTTTACTATGTAGGTATAAGATGTATTTATTTACACAAAAAAGTATCTAAGTAAGTTTATCAGTTGTCTAGTACCCATAGTACAAGCTTCGGCTTAGTTTGGGGCTAGGTGGCGCTGTGTGGCCCAGCGTGGCATGTCTTGGGTTATTTATTTATTTATAACTCACTTCACGGGTACCCCGACGAGTAAATAATGGTCTCATGTAGTCTGGTAAAACCTACCACCGGCTGAGAAGCTAAAATCTCAAGAAGCCCCTTAGTCGACCCACGGAAAGAAACGGGGCCATTATTTGTTTTCTTTCGAATGACGGATTTAGGCTTAACCATTACAAATGCTTCAATAGGATTGGGAATAATTGTCATTGTATAAAATGTCAACGCCTGAGGGATCGATTCACGACACAAAGTACTTCCCGAGTCTGGAACGTGGAAGTTCGTCAATTATACGCGCTAACTAGGTGTCGTCCGCAATGCATGTACAATTGTTCAACGACAATAGAGGAATTCACAAGTAGGTAGAGGTAGCGAGCTCGCGACGATAGATAAGTACATTAGTATTTTAAAAAGTATACATTATTTACAATATTCCACTGAGGCGGAGTGGAGCAGAGCGGAGACGAAATGTGCCGCGATTCAACAATTACATAGCTTACAAATATTATACCAATTCTACCCTAATAGTCGGAATGAACTCAAAAATTACGACACGGTCGAATAGTAGCACTCTTAATATAAATGTAGAAACGCTTGGATCGTTGATTTTGGAGTAGAAATATTAAAAAAAAACACTCTTCTTTACGTCTAGTCCCTCAGTGTACACACCTTTGATTAATTAAACGTACCAATCTACTTAACTATTATCTGACTTATAATTTAAAACTTGCTACCATTAGCAATCATCATAATGAACTTACCTGTAACAAAAAAATATCTATATCTATACCTACATATAATAAATCTGTAGAGAGGTCAATTCTGTACATTTATTATATTTTCAAAATAACCATCAGGGGGTGATTAGTGATCGATACTGTTGCCAAAAATGCAATCAGAAAATTTTTTTTCTGTCTGTCTGTATAGAAAAAAAAAACTACTGGACGGATTTTAATAAAACTTGGTACGATTATTCTTCATACTCCTGGGCAAGTTATATACTTTTCATTACGCTACAATCAATAGGAGCAGAGCAGTAACGGGAAGTGTTGGGAAAACGGGTGAAATTTTTATCTGTATGTTTGATCGCGCATCACGCAAAAACTACTGCATGGAATCAAATGCGGTTTTCACCAATGTATTGCTAGAGGTCTAACTTAAAATTTAGGTACCATTTTATGGAAGTCCGTATTTTTTAAACCCGCTATTCAAGCGTGCGACGCCGCCGGCACAGCTAGTAATTAATATTCTGACAAGACTAATGTAACAAATACTACCTATGGTATAGACATTTGACCAGTTTCAGGATATCTTAGTTTCACATATTTTCATTTATACTGAACCCGATACATACATATATATGTATACGAATATTAAATGCGGCATAGATTGAAATACACCAGAAATTAGAATCATAAAATTTTAACGTGGTTTTTGTTCGTAAGCGTGTTTAAATAATAATCATTGTTAATTCTAACTCAGCAGGTAACTCTGGCATCGGTTTTAAAAGGGGTGGGGTGAAACGTTAAATGATTCGGCGATCAATATTGCTAAGATACTGCTTAAACTTTGTCTAACTTTTAAGTTGAACTTTTCAAGTATGTTCCAGTTTTCTTTTGTAAAAGGTAGGTAGGTAGGTACCAACTTAATTAATAACTGGCCCGGGTAGCTCAATTGGTAGTGGATCCTCTAGATCAAGGGTCGTGGGTTCGATCCCCACCCGGGACAAACATTCGTGTGATGAACATTAGTGTAGGAATGTTATTTTTTGTAATCTTTTTGAATACTAAGCAAATAAGCTACTACCTATGTCCAGCAGTGGACTCATAGAGGCTAAGAATGAAGATGATGAAGCAAATAGTACTTTATCTATCATATCATAATATATCTCGTAATACAATATGTCATTCTACACTGAAATACTAATGTTTTATCAAAATTGGAACGTATTCAATAGATTCAAAACAGAAATCCGACATTGGTTTAACGAACAAAATATATCCCCTACATCCCGTTGAAATTCGAGTAAGCCCGAAAGCCAATATTTGTGAAGTACCTACGAGTAGATAGTAGGTGTCGCTCGTAAATCCTGACTAATATTATAAATGTGTGAGGTGTTTTTTGGGTTCCGTAACTGAAATTCAAAACACCGGACAGGTGAGTGTCAGTTTTATGAAATAACTGGACTGGTTATAAAGGAAATGGAATAACAAGTCAACAAAATATGGCTCGGGAACCCTATTTAATGCGGGTCTTTAGTCGTTTCGTCCCACAAGAGATTCAGCCGCGGTTCTAATTGCCACACACCCCAATTTTAATGTGTTCCTTCATACCACGGTTCGAATAGCCTACATTTTTTAACGACTTAGTTCGAACCGCTTTTTCCTTTTTTTAACAGAACAAATAACTTGTGGTTGGAACTGATACATCGATGTGGCGACTTCACACCACTACTGTAACACTTTGGTGCAAAAGAACACATTCAAAAGGGTCTCTGTGGCAATTTGAACCGCGGATAAATCCCTTGTGGGACGAAACGACTAAAGACCCGCATAGAATAGGGTTCTGTGGGCACTAATTATTGTTCTTATTTCATTATTTTTCTAACCAGTCCAGTTATTTTATAAAAATCCTACTGGGTAAACTTTTATTAAGTTGAACTTTTCTAATATGTTCCAGTCTTATTTTTGTACCCCTTCCTCCTGGCTCCTGGTTAGATCCCCACCCGGGAATACAAACATTCGTGTGATGAACATTTGTGTTTGTTCCGTTTTTGGGTCTTTAAAATTTAACGCCCGTATTTACAAACGTTACTATCGGCCGTATTCACAAACGTTACTATGCGACGCGCGGACGCACAGTGCCCAAAATCCTATAGGTTTTTGAGTACCTGTGGGTTCGTGCGACGCATAGTAACGTTTGTGAATACGGCCGTGTGTGTCGCGCGGACGCACACTACGCACAGCGCCCTAATTCCTATAATATGGTTTTGGATACCTGTACGTTCGCGCGATGCATAGTAAAAAGCCTTAATTTTTTAGTCTCAAACTAACCTTAGTTCTTTTACCTAAAAGAAAAAGCCTACCTATTCACTGAACCTGACGATTCACAGATCGTAATCTACCTAAAACCATCCCCCGACCTAGACATAAATCACACAATAGCATCAGTGGAAACCGTCCGTGTCATTAGGAACACTTCATGTGGTGTTAGATCTATCAATCTCCGGGTAATGCGCAGGTGGGGCCTTTATTTATAACTCAATCTGGGGCAATCCGGGGATCGCCGGGGGCGTCTACGCGGCGCCGTGTGAGGGAAAAGTTCGGGCCAGATGAGAAAAACTCATGGGGATGATGTAACTACTGAGATAAGTATGTACAATTTGTTTGGTTTTGTAGGAGTTTTTGTCTTTGTAAGTTGTGTGAGATCACAACAAATGATGCAGGTGTTCAAATTAGTGTTCTATTTATAAACATTAGTAGGTACAAGGTTCATGCATGTTTTTCTTTAATTCTAGTTATTATTACTTTAATTATTTATAAATATTAATTACTCTTAATTATATCTTCACCCTATTATCTCTTCCTCACCCTGTCCGTATTTTGCTATTCTTTACCCTAAGGTTCTCTGGAAGATATCGCTTAAAACGATAAGACCGCCTAAATTGTGCGACTATTGTGTAGTTTCCTAGTTGTAGAAATAATTACATTATATATAGTCCGTATTTTAGATAATAAAAATATATTCGACACGTATTTTTCCTTTTTTTGATTTAAACAAAAAATAACAAAGATACAAAGCATCAAAATGTAGGAGTGGGGGCCTTTGACGTCACTCATTTGCGAAAAAAACTCCCAAAATCAGACATCATGTCGTGTAATTTTGATGGGCTATATCTGTGTCATTTTTGGTCTAATTTACAAATGAATACTTTTTAACAATCTAAAAGACGGATTATTTATTTATTTATTTATTTAAAACTTTATTGCACAAAATGGTACAAAAGGCGAACTTAATGCTAGGAGCATTCTCTACCATGCAGAGAGCAAATGTGTGTGCGGTGAGTGTAAAAAGAAACACTGTAAAAGATAATACCTAATTTATAATCAATAAACTAATATGCTAAATATACTACTTATTATTTAATTATTAATTATTTTTTTTTCGGTACCATGCCCATTTGAAAGACGAATAACCATTGATTATGCTTGGCTGAAACCTTATAGTCTTAAACTAAGGCAAAAGCCTTATTTCTTTCATCTGGTTATAAGTACAATGAAAACGTTGTAGCCATTTGGCTGCGGTATTCTATAGGGTGTAAGGGAGCGGCCTATCATCTTTTCGCTCCAAGTTAACCTCACCTGCCCGTGGTGCATCCTGCCGAATAACAAACGAGGCGACCGACTGGTGCCGGTATAACTATCACAATTAAAGGCGTAGCTAAATACTAAAGACCGGTGACGGGCAGCAGCGTCACCGGAGCAAGAAGCTATGCCCTGCGATCGCCAACCCGCCTGCCCAGCGTGGCGATTATCCTCCAGATGTTTGCTTTAAGTGGCGAACAACTGGAGATGCCTATGTCCAGCAGTGGACTGTAATAGGCTGATGATGATGATTCTATAGGGTGGAGGTCCTTCCCCGGACGGCGAATATTATTTTGAAGCTATATTCTAAGTTGTGAAATTAATTTCGGATTCTAGATCGACGTGAATTTATCTTGTTATTTGGGCTTATCCCTAATTCCAAAAGACATAAAAATATTCTGTTATCCATCATATTAATATTTCGTCCTAAGTTTTTGCAATAAAATACAACTTAATAATGTTTCACAAAGCGATTCTTTCTCACAAGCTCTATAATTTAATATTAAGAGAACCTTTTTGTAAGTAGGTCCACAATGAAATTTATTACAATCAGATTAGCTATCTGGTATCTACTTGGCTCAGTGGATATTACTTGCTTTTCAGTTCACAAATTGTGTAACAATCACTTCAGATACAGGGTGGCATTATTTATCCAATTTATTAGATGTATAATTATCATCTAAAATATCTTTCTGAACGACTTAGTGAATATTAAATACATTGTTAATTTTCAACCTCGTGTATCTGCCTGGAATCAGCCTCTCGCTTTATTAAATAATAAATAAATAACCCAAGACATGCCACGCTGGGCCACACAGCGCCACCTAGCCCCAAACTAAGCCGAAGCTTGTACTATGGGTACTAGACAACTGATAAACTTACTTGAGATACATTTTTTTTGTAATTAAATACATATTATACATAGAAAACACCTAGACCAATACAAACAGACATGTTCATGAACACAAATGTTTGTACTGTGCGGGAATCGAACCCACGACCCTTGGCTCAGGGCATAGGTCACTACCAAATGAGCCACAGAGCCTGTCAACATATATTAGTTTCTACTTTGTCAATTGGCACCTTACCTCTTCTTTTAACTACCGTGGCCCACGTGGAACGTCTCTGAATCATCATCAGCAGGTCGGTAGAAGTAAGGAGAATAGACGGAGGTGGGGTTTCGCGGACGGGTCCGACCTGACTTGTGCTTGTGTATTCTCCCCTCAAACCATGGCTCACCTCGCGGCCTGTCCGAAGTGCCCATCAAGTTGTACGCGGAACGTTGAAGCTGATGGGGGCGTCCAGGGGGGCGCTTCGTGTTTCTGAATATTGGACAGAACTTATTTAGATTGCCATCGACACTATAAGAAGAAGACCCCTTCTTTTAATTCTTCTCTACCCAAAGGTTGTCTAGGGATAATTGCTTAAAGCTATAAGGCCGACCGAATTTGTACTTTGATATATTATCTTTGTGTCTAGTTACAACTGTATAATGTGAAATGATGAATATCTGTTAAGGTTTTCTTATTCAAAATTGATCTAACGTACAAACTTCAACAACCATAACACAGAAAGTATTCTTATTATTATCGCTCCTAATGAGAAAATTATGCATGATATATAATACTTTGTATATAATAGCAGTCGCGAAACTCTATGAGGAAGTTTCCCATGTTTGCTGCGATACAACTTGTACTTCAAAGTTTGATATGGTCACGTGTACCTAGATCGGAAACATTCGAAGAGGCGAAAGGGGAAATTTTTCCACTTACAATGTGGTTGATAGGAGTTTTAAGCTTCTTTTCTTCTTATAGTTGATATTGTGAGTGTTTTGTGTCGTAGCGACTTCGCTGAAATCACATTATATAGGTGGTACCTAGTAGTGTGTAGGGTTCAATTCCTCTTTTATGCACAAATCTCACATTAAAATGCAACTTAATGTATTTGATAAACATTTCATAACAGCTAGTATCATACTAAATTCCCCATTATACCCACCTCAACTCTATAAATATCAGTTTTACCTCAAAAATTGGCATCGCAATGAAAAATAATTCTGAAAGCTTTCAGAAAAATGAGCCTAACTTGGTTTTGCGGCGATGAAAACAAATTTTATAGACTACGGGTATACTCGTACCAACTAAAACTTTTAACACAAGCGAAATTAATAATATTCAGTTCCCTTTTGTCCTTTAAATCCGATTTTCTCGGTTCAGCTGCATCTATTTCATTTTAAAAGCAATATTCAAATTGACTTTGTCCTCAGCTAAATATTGTGCATATACCTACCTATCGTTTATTATTTTAAAAAATATATTTTTGGTAAATATTTGGGTAAGAGGTATCTTCTTACTAGAGCGCATAAAAATATTACTACTAATCAATCCATAGATCATTCTATAGCTTTCTGCTGCCCTGAGACCACAAGGAGTGACAATTTCCGGAAGATATTTGAGAGAGGCAGGGTATAGCGAATCTTCGCTCGAGTTGAGCTGCCCGTCCGGGTAAGAAAAAAAAGATGCTGCTGAGAAGCCCAGGATCGAGCAAAGTGGCTAACAATTAGATAGGCCTTTGTCCTGCAGCGGACTGCGACAGGCTGATGATGATTGTTTTCCACTGCTGAACGTGGGTCTACTTCAAAGAACGCTCACGATCTGGGGCAATCTGTATCAATCCTGAGTCAAATATCTCTTTCAAGACGTGATGACCCCGTCATGTTGGAGGACGTCCCACACTTCGCTGACCAAATGTGTTCATTCCAACACCCTCCTACTCCATTGCCCATCAGAGCGCCTGGACACATGACCTGCCCACTTCCATTTCAATGTGCAAATTCGGCGCGCAATGTCAGTTACCTTAGTTCTTTGGCGAATGACCTCGTTACGTATTCTATCCACCAAAGAAACTCCCGAGCATTGCGCGCTCCATCGCCCGTAGGTAGCTAAACCTACCTAGAGCAGATAAGTCTTCTCGTCATATTATCAACTCATGGTTCAGGGGTTAAGCGTATGTTGAGACTTGTAATCATCTACATCTTAGTAGTTTAGGTATAGATCCAAACACAACCGCCAAATACGAGTATGTAGTTAGTAATAAGAACCTTTTCAAAATCTTACTCGTACTAATACCTATTATAAATGAGAAAATTTGTTCGGGTGGATGGATAAAAGGCTGTTCTTTACTCTTTCATGTAAAAACTACTTAACAGATTTTAATGTATTTTACAGTAAAATGGCTCATAATTATATTAGATTAACACTTATGCTATGATTAATAAGAATATTTATGAGGGCAGAGCCGCGGGCTGCAGCTAGAATTTATATAAATTGTCTTTTTATCACTCACAACACGTTAATATCTTATGAATTACAAACCGTGTTTTCATAAAAGTCGTACTATTCTTGCAACTTACCATGTCTGGCAAAAGAGTCATGAATTATAAAAAAACAAACAAATATGAATTATGAATGGAACACGCTGAATACAAAATAAAGTAAGTAATTTGCAACATTTCGCGAGTACATTTCCCTAAGTTGCCTCTCGAGTTATCTAAAAAGTGTAACTTGATAACATGATTAAGCAAGAGATACAGACTCGAAACTTTCCGGACCTCTTAAACCTAATTAATCTCAGTTAATTAGCCGATCCCGTTGCATACTTAGCGGATGTCAACAAAAACTCTCGGCTCAGCCAGACATCGCTTGCTAAAGTGGTCACTAATTGATTAAATTCTGTTATTCACGAACTAGACTTTAATATGAAGATTTCGCAAGTAATAAACATAATGGATTAAATATTAAAGTAGCGTTAACAGGTGCCTTACAACAACTTAGTTTTAGTGGTTGTCATCATTTATCAAAAAGAGTAGCTTCCAGATGCCCAACTTTAACAATCGAACGATCAAAAAAACGATCGTTCGATGGATGGATCTTGTTGTCCATCAAACGATCGTTTCACATTGTTATTGTAGGGGCCCAGGATTGGGAAAAACGTTGGATAAGTACTATGTCTGATGGGGATTACTTTGAAGGGAACAAAATAGATATCTATTCTCTGTATGTACTAATATTATGAAGAGAAAATATTTGCGTTGAATAGGTTCCGAAACTACTGGAACGATTTGAATAATTCTTTCACTCTTGGAAAGCTACATTATCTCCGGTGAACATAAACTACATACTTATATATACGTGATCTTTAAAATAGTTAGGTATCCATACTAAACTCCAATAATGTAATGTAACCCAAGCTGTGAAAAAATTACAAAAGAACTTTTGGTACCTAATTTTTTTGCGATTTCCATGGTATAGCCGGATTATCATGTACATTAGATGTTACTTTCTTCGGTTTATATAACTATAAGTACTTAGGTTACTTAAGCTGTACTTCAAGTTAACGTTTCATTTTACTTATTTTTAGCAATGGCTTCTAAAATAAAGTACTCACTCTACCATTATGTTGAAGTTACCCAAGTTCCAACTCACAACATTGAGAAACCGTAATGTTTCAACTTTTAAATTTAGCGTCACCGTTGACCTCCATTACGGCAATACGAAAGCCCTTCAGAGTACTTTCTCAAAATAACATGAACTGTAAAAGAATAGCTATTTATGGCACGTTTAAGGAATTGCCACACAGTAATAGGCAGTCTTTCCGAACAGCTACAACTTGGGAACCTTTAAGAAACGAGCGTATTCATACCTATTTAACTCGATTAGAGTTGTAAGTGTCTATGGGCGGTGTCGACTGCTTACCATCAGGCATCACACTTGCTGCCGGCCGCTAATCATCTGCGGCTGGCCAGGGCAGGCAGGTATGTGGCCGTATGCTTCGGCGCCCCGTGTCACTGCAACTTGCTGCGCACTGGTGACACAGGGGGGTTTAGTGGGTATGCCCTCCCATTTTGGAAGGTACGAGTCCCACACACCATGCTGCCTCCCCCCGGAGGCGGCATGGTATGGCATGCTCTCATACATTTTTTAAGAAAGGTAGGGCATAGCGAATTTTCGCTCGTATTGAGCTGCCCGTCCGGGGAAGGACCTCCACCCTCTAGAATACCGCAGCCAAATGACCTCCGGTTTCCGCTGGTCAGTAGGGTCTCCGGTGCTCGTGGGGGGTTAGGGTTGGGCCGACATGGCAGTGGCCACTGACAGGTAACTAACCAGTTACTTGCCAGTTGTCACGGCGACTTGGGCTTCTCATTGGCTTTCCATCAGGCGTAGGGAAGCCATTATGTCGAGCTACTATAAAAAAAAAGTGCCTACAATACAATTCTGGTATAGTAAAATACTACACGTACTAGATGATGACTGGGGAAGTCTCTCAGAACACCCAGATCCGAGACAACCAGAGTAAAGAAACAGGGGAAGCACAGATTGCACACAAATACATTAAGTGTATATTTTCAATGATTTTTTTACCTAATAATTATTCAGAAATGTGTCGCGTGTGTAAATAATTACAGAACCAAATTAAGATGGCAATTTGTTTTATTCCGAGCTAGCGTACACAATCTTACGCTTATTCTAAACGACATAGCAAATTGGATTTGATATTTGTTTATGGTGCGGCACAGTTTCAATTAATCAATTGTTTGTTCCGTCTGAGTGCACATAAGGGAATTAAGATTACTCCAGCGGGTGGGCGACTGGGGATGGAACAATACCATTCTGGAACAATACCAACTGTTGTTCCAAAAACGTTCCAGAAATTATCTACGGGCTGACAAAGTCATTCATGGCGGTTAAATGAAATATAGGTATTATACATGGAGTGACAGCCACAGAAATGTATCAAAGATAGAACGGCCATCAATCACGTCTTATTTTCAAACGATCACAGCGTGTCTTGATACAATTTCAAATAGATTGCGCGTTCACCTTGAAACTAGCGCTGAAAAATACATTCAGAGCGTGTAATGGATGTGATATTTTTTCGTGTTGTCCGAACTGACGTTTTGTGTAAAACGTCACAATAGTTTAAGACCGAATGATACTTTTAGCGCACATAATAATATGCCTGTACTATCCTTAATACTTTTTCGTATTTGTATTTGGTATCTACCTGATTGCTTGAATCTAATTGATTAGGTTAATTGATATTTCTGTGATAGAACGCAACATGAAACTTATGGAAGTTTATCTAAACAATGGATAGTCCTTTCTTTAGTAGATAAAATAAATAACAAGGTAAGGTCAACTAGTGAAGAATCTTTGTACTACTGATATTTCTCATTTTACGACCGGTACTAAATAAAATTTTCATAAAAGTATTATGATCGTAACTTTACAATGTTCATCTTTAAAGCTAAAACTTAACTGCGTTATCAAAAATAGTTACAATGTTTTCTGTTATAGTTTTCTTCACAAAGATAATGCCGATGATCAATTTCATTTCATATATTACTACTACAACGGCCTTAAGAATTAATAATCCCCAGGGATCAATCTTCAGGAAAATGGGTAGGCACCTATGTTACTAGTGAGCTTTAGCAATACATGTGTCCAACTGCTACTTCAATTTGCTGTTTGCGGCAAAAAAAAGGCTCCATTCAGTGGCGTAACTATACCATTTTTGTTTTTTTTTTGTTTTTTTTTTTACTAATAAATTAATGTTAGGATATTCTTAGGGCTGAGCCCCGAACAGAAGAAAACAAGTTAGACCCAGAGAGAAGAGTGCCAAGTCTTACCACCCTTTATTCCTTCCTTTATAAAAAAAAAATTCAGCGCACACAATATCCTGGAAACTTAAATTAAGTTGATGGCACAAGGGCTACTATACCTCTTAATCTCACCACCTCTGTGTTATGTAGTTCTCGGTATGCGTATGTGTGGTTATTATTTGACATCACATAGGCGGCTTACTTGTTTTCCACAAAAACGCGCTCGAATTTTGGAAACAAACTTAAACTTACGATCCATATATAAAAAAATATGATAAATCCATACTTAGAAGTCTTCGAAAACGGTCTTAATGAGCTATCACAGCATTCAGCTCACAAACTAAAGCGCTGATAGTTCACAAACAAAATGTACTTAGAGATAAAAGTGCAACTCGTACAAAATAAACGCCATTGAACAATTAGTTCGCTTCGCCACCACGTCGCCTTGCTCCCAATCAGCGCGTCTTCATACTCAAATCAATACAGGCGTTTAGTCAGCGGCCCCGTGTCAGCGATAAGCGATCAGCTTAAGGCGACAGCGGCACGATTTACTATAGACAAAACATTCTTATGACCGACTGCGACGGCCGTACACCGACTGCTTGAAGCCGCGACCGCGCGGTGAACTATAGAAGCGGTAGCGACTGCTTAAGACCAGGCGCGCACTACGCGTTTTTCGCCGCGCCGCGCTGCAGAAAAAACAGCGGCATAGTGTCGCACTGTACCAATTGTATTGCACGCACTTGACGGCACACGGCACAGTATTACAGTGCGACATTATGCCGCTGCTCTTTTCTGCCGCGCGGCGAAAAACTCGTAGTGCGCGCCTGGTCTAAGCGGTCGTGTGTACGGCAGCGTTTGAACGACTATAGTTCACCGCGCGGTCGCGTCTTTAAGCAGTCGGATCTCAACTGCTTAAAGCAGTACGTGTACGGCTGCTCCTAGTTCTAAGTAAATTTTTATGGTGTACAATAAAGAGTACATTATCTATCTTCAGGAGTAAGAGTAGGTAATAAAAAGCCTGCGATCGCCCACCTGCCTGCCCAGAGTGGCAATTATGTAAAGGTAAGGGTGGTGTTTGCCCAAATTAGCGAACAATGGAGAGGCCTATGTCCAGCAGTGGACTGCGATATGCTGATGATGAGGAATAAAGAGAATCTATATAGCTTTATACGTAGCGATGAATAAAGGTATATAGATACTAGAGGTTTAGACCTGAAGAATCGGAGTATGTGGAACTAGCTTCACCCTCGTGTTTGAAAAGGTGACAACTCTACCTCGGAACAATCGTCTCACGTCAACAAATACCTACCCACAAAAACCCAGTCCCTCCGCCTCGCTTTTGGCTTATCAAACTTACTCGCTCTTAATAAGGCCCCATGTTTACAGGCGACGACTGCCGGCGGTCATAAATAAAATTCAAACGGAACCTCTTTTCATAAGCTTTTATAAGTCGATGCACTTTTGACGTTAAGTTGAAGATATAGAGATTGATTGTTATTTTTATGATAATAAATGACTTTATTTAAACTAAACAGCTCACTATAAGCTAAACTTTCTTCCTTTGTACTACTTTGACGGAATAGAAAACAAATCACTACAATTGTTTCCTTATATTTATAAAAACGTTAGGGATCCGTGCTAAAAGTTTAATAATGTAACCCGAGGTGTGAAAAAATTACCAAAAAGCTATCTTTCAAACTGACGTGTATTGAAAACGTTACTATAGCAACCTAAACTACCCGAAGCCACAGCCCGAAGCGAAGCGAGGGTGGTTTGGCTAGTATCTAATAAATCGATATCCATGGTAGCAAATTACTTCTCTCAACTTATTTTAAACTAGGTAAACTTCTTGACTTGCCACATCGATATTCTCGTTGAGGTAAGCGTAGCCGACAGATTAAATCTAATAATTTCAACTTTAACTTATTTAAATAGGGTCCCTTTTGAATCAGCAGTGAAAGTTCACGGTTCAAGCCACATTAGAATTAGAAAACATTCAATTATAAGCCTTATCCCTTCGCCTGAAGGATGGAACAGATTTGTTGATAGGTAGGTACTAATTGTTACAATTAGGAAAAGTCCGCTGACAGACGCGAAAACTTGGTTCCAGTTCACCACAAACCCAAATCGTGGATTAGAAAATCTACGACACGTAGGTAAACTGTTCAAGACTAATTTAAGGTTTACTTTCAGGCTTAAGAGCGCGCATACAATTTTAAGCAACTCGATACGCACGCGGGAGCCGATTCCGAAACACACATAGACATCATTTGTGTCTGTGTGGGTGAGCGGCGTGTCGGACGCTAACTCCGGCGGACGAACATATTTTGATACTTAACAATTTATTATTCATCTAAATTATTTGAACATTCTTTTATTGCTAAATATTTTATTAGTGTAGTATAGGTGCGTACTTATTAAATTGATTTAAACACTTTAGAGTACATTATTCCTAAGTGTTTACTAATTAAGGTTTAAGAAAAACATAACAATATTTTTGTCTTTCTATCTTTATATGTACCAGGTATTTACCTATCCAAAGTGTGTGAGTGATTGACATTATTAATGTTGCTTGATAAAAATCAATAATCCCTACTGTGTTTTCCTTGCCTTCTGATCATAAGTCAAAGGTCCACATCCAGATAGAGATGATTCCCATCCAGAACAAACATTCGTGTGCTGAACATTTGTGTTTGTTCTGTGTTTAGGTGTTTGTATTATTATTTAAGGAAAGAGCAGTCTCCGTGGTTGTCACGATATAACTCTAACCCGTTTTATATTTTAACTTGTAAAAATTACTTTGTTCATTTTCACTCGGCAGAAATGGATCTCACAAAGAGGCTGGTTGCCATCATTCAAAAAAGATTAGTTTGTAAACAATTTGTCAATTTGAATTAAGGTCCTAAGTCTTCTATGCACTGATCACAGAGATCATGTATACCTACTGATGCTTGTGCTGAAAGTTGTGCTTGTGTTTCGTAGCAGAAACCCCTAAAATCTGGTTCCTATCCAGCTTGACCAATCCATCACTTATTCTCGGGATGAATATTCGTCATGACCCGAATCCTAAGGGTTACATTGAAGGAGTCATTGACTACTGCAGCATTCTCTAAATAGGTGTCCTGAACCTGATTCTGAAAGAATATATCATGACTGACCAGCGCTGTTGTATAAGGCACAAATCTTGCGTAGAATACTGCTTTTACGCAATTTTATAAATGACTAGCTGTGCTCGCGACTTCGTCCGCGTGGAATAGTTATTTTTCCCCGTTTTTTTTACATTTTCCATTATTTCTTCGCTACTAATAGTTGCAGCGTGATGTTATATAGCCTATAGCCTTTCTGGATAAATGGTCTATTCAACACAAAAATAATTTTTCAATTCGGACCAGTAGTTCCTGAGATTAGCGCGTTCAAACAAACAAACAAACTCTTCAGCTTTATAATATTAGTTAAGATGCAATGGACAGGTTACAAAGGCGAGCTATCTGAATAGGTAGGTATGGTGAGTCCTCTTGTATATATTCAAAAATTGTCTAGGATCGGTATTTTGAAAATTAAATTTAAATACAACAGCAAGTAAAAAATGTTGTCATTATCTCATTTATTTTCTACTTTACGGTCTAAATTAAGAAGACTAAACTTGTAGGAAATCAATTTTTAAACAATTTTGGTTCCTTCCTTTTCCCCTAAAATCGATATTTTGGAAATAAAACTCGCAAACCGCGACATATTCAAAACTGTATCATTATCTCCTATGTTGTACTTTTTACGGCATGAATGAAAAGAAACAAAGTTCTAGAGAGTCAATTTCCGAACAATTTTGGCTCTTACCTTTTCCCCCAAAATCGACATTTTGGAAATTAAACTGAATTAATTAATTACTTTATAATATTTCGAATCTATATATATAAAAGGAGAAACTGACTGACTGACATATCAACGCACAGCCCAAACGGCTAAACGTAGGCACTTGAAATTTGGAAGGGACGTAGCTTAGGTACCGTAGGGGTGCACTAAGAAAGGAATTCCCGAAATTCCCACGGGAACGGGAGTTAGCGGGAAAAAACTTTTGTATGAAAAAACACGCCACGCGGACGAAGTCGCGGGCAAAAGCTAGTTTAATATAATTCCAATGACAGCGACGAAGCAAATAAAAGAAATAACAATACCTATTATGGCAAACTGCTGCACTAATGAGGGCGCCCATATCGCGTGTAAATTCGCCACCAGAGGTGCTAGTGTAGCGTGAGGTATCCGAAATGTCAAATTACATAGGTTCTGTGATTATCTGCGCTTTAAAAGCGGAGCCGAGAAAATGAGGTATAAAAATTAGCGGTATGAAAGAAAAGCTAGTTCACTGGTTTGTTTATTAACCGTTAACAAACAGTTTTGCCTTTTAGAAACTTATGGCCTCCTTCTTATAACGAACAAACAGTCATCACATGCATAAAACAAACCTTAACAGCTATGCCCGAAGACCTCACTATACAGTGGCACCCTCTGGTGATTACAAAAACGGTAGCCCTCATTGGCAACGTTGCATCTTGCGACTTGCATACTGCAAGTTACATGCTCGCCCTGCTCGTCGCCATACTACCATTCCGCATACGTAGCCGGTAATTTTAACGTAATGTATGTAAATAAGTTACCGTAACATATCCGTATCTTACCAGCCTTTTCGCTAAAATCACCCCTAGTAACCGTAAAGGCCATACATTTCACAACTATCATATTGCATTTTGGTTTTACATTTTGAAACTATAAAATATAATTTTTACTTCTTTCTAATACTATCTGAATGAAAGTAGTAATCTCATATCGTTATCAGCCTCTCACAGGCCACTGCTGGACATTGGCCTCTCCCATTGTTGACCACTTTGATCGATTTAATTTTAATCGTAGATACTTGTTATTATTGTGACACAAAGATTCACTTATTCACACTAAACAATTAAGCGACAATTTCAAAATTGGATTCGAAGATCAATTTATCTAAATCTAAATATATCAATTTCGTGCATACCATCAAACATTTTATCATCCATCTTTACACATATAATTTTACTAATAATAACTCGACTATGGGATTTCTATGACTTTCAGCTTCATTGTATGCCTTTATTTATAGTCGTGAATCTCCTTATCAGTTTCTTCATGGAAGTTGTTTCTGACCATTGATGTTAACGAGCATAATAATAATCATTGGAATAGCCTTACTTTGTAACTTCATTAGTGAACTAATAAACAAATATCATATAAATTTTTTGAAATATTTAGCAAATGTGGTTGTAGATAATAATAATTATAATAATCCTGATGTTTGTATTTGATACTCATGACTAAACATTAGGTAAATCATTTCATTAATTTAGTATGTATATTATTTTAACTTAATAAATTTTCCATACAAAAATAATATGACAAAGTATCAAACTCGTGGAGTTGCACTCGCGCAGAGAGGTATACGCTCATAAAAGTGGTTGTGCGTATGTGTGCGTGAGCGGAGCAGCGAGCGGCACGTCCTCCCTCTGGGATGACCCGATTTGGACTGAATCGGCAAGCGTCGCGCGCGTGGCTTTATAGTCACTTTTAAAAAAATCGTATAAAATAAGAGGCATAGAATATTAATAAAATAATAATTAGGTGCACTTAAGAAAGACTTCTTTTACATTTACACAAAATTTCAACTAAAAGAAACAGTGTTTTCTACTAGAAAAACACTGTTGAAAAGTGTGAATTGAGCTTATTTTGAAAAATTATTTTGGGCAATTCAATAACACATTTTTGAAAGTTTTTTTGTCTAGTGCACTAATAGACCATATAAGCTATTGTATAAACATATATTTAAAACATATGTATGTAATGCAATTGATATTAAGACTTTCGAAATTGACTCTGACTCGCATTTTTGCGAATCGGCTTACGGGAGATCTTTGATAAACAAAAATATACTAGTAAATGTTGTATTTTATCTAGCCTACGCACTGCTTGAAGACTTTATCTATATAAAAAACTATGTTTCTTTTTTTAAAAAAATCGTTTTCTATGATAATAGCTCGCCCGAAAATACCAGTTTCGCCGCAAATACGTCGAATTCTGTATGCGCGCTCTTAAGTAAGGCGCGTGTTGAGACATTTTTCTTAAAAGATCAGAAGCTTTGGATGTTTACCGTGAAATAAAAGCTTAAATAACGTCGGGCGTCAATGCCCACGTAGTTCTTTTAAAATAAAACATTGAAAAAATTGTTTTAAATCACAATTCTGTTTACTTACCTGAAGGTACTGGAAGGGATCACTATTATACGCGATAATTATGGTCGCAAATTGTACTTATTTATCTTTGTAATGTGTTTTCTGTAAAGGTTGTATTTTGTACTTATATCTATCTACTAGCTGTGCTCGCGACTTCGTCCGCGTGGAATAGTTATTTTTCCCCAATTTTTTTTTACATTTTCCATTATTTCTTCGCTTCTAATCGCTGCAGCGTGATGTTATATAGCCTAAAGCCTTCCTCGATAAATGGTCTATTCAACACAAAAAGAATTTTTCAATTCGGACCAGTAGTTCCTGAGATTAGCGCGTTCAAACAAACAAACAAACTCTTCAGCTTTATAATATTAGTTAAGATTTATACCGCATAGCAATGCTCGCGATTTCGTCCGCGTGGAATAGTTATTTTTTCCCCGTTTTTTTTTACATTTTCCATTATTTCTTCGCTCCTAATAGTTGCAGCAAGATTTTATATAGCCTAAAGCCTTCCTCGATAAATAGTCTATTCAACACAAAAAGAATTTTTCAATTCGGACCAGTAGTTCCTGAGATTAGCGCGTTCAAACAAACAAACAAACAAACAAACTCTTCAGCTTTATAATATTAGTTAAGACTTAAGATTAAGATTTGCAGACAGTTTGGAAATATTCACAGTAACTTAGTTATTTCGAATGTTAGACCCGTTTGGGGATCGAACTTGCGATTGTTGTTCACAAGGCAGGGGTCACAACCAAATGAACCATGGATTCGAAATGGGTTTGTGCCTGATTGTGATTCGTCTGATGGTAAGCGATATCGTAGTTTACGATGGAACGCGATCACTCGGCAAATACTGTAGATTCACTCTCGCCTTGAACATTAGAAGATTATAAGTACTCTCGGGGAACAAGGAGTCCGGCAAAGAGTTCCTTAGTTTGTCAGTGAAATCAGATACCTACCTATATGTTAGTTAACATGATATTACTGACAGGTGACTGACCAGTTACTTGCCCGTTGTCACAGCGACATGGGCTTCTCTTTTGCTTTTCATCAGGCGAAGGGAAGCCATTATGCCGAACTACTATAAAAAAAAGTATCTGATTTGACTGACAAACTTCCTATGTAACTCTTTGCCGATCTCCTTGTTCCCCGAGAGATGATTTTAACATAAAAAAACATGACATTCTATGCTTACCTATTCACGGTATAGTCACTTCATAGGGAAAATTGCAAAAAAAGCTCGCATATTTATTTGATCCACCGGAATGTACTATACTATTTTTCCTCTTCGCGTATGGTGTCAAAATAAATACAATGGACGTCAACTATGTGATATTCGGGCGTCGCGCGCAAAATATTTGCGAAAATATGAATGCCGTGTTTATTATGACTGCGAATATTGTTCACTGTGTGACGTTACTATTAACTTGTGGAAGCTGATATGTGTTCCATATTCATGGAATTGGCATCATGCATTTTTGTTTGAACCTATGAATGTTTGTGATCTCTACACCTGTGTCACTCATATCATAAGTACGTGAGGTACATTTGGTGAATTGTAAGTTGGCATAATTATAAAGTTTTTGATGTTAATAAGGTAAAAAAAAGATATTTAAAATCTTCCCCTAAATTTCACGTAAATTTATAATACCTAATATCGCCCATTCGGTCACTCACGACCTCTCTGAAACCCTTCTCTGAGCGGCCGGACTTTAAACAACAATAGTAACAACTATTGATAGACACAACTAATTTCAAATTCCATTCATCCGTTTTTTGGTTCACGTTTTTGTTGTTTAATATTGCTATTTACTATGGAATGACACATCTCATTACTAAACTAAGCAATTTTCACTAGCAACATTATCTAAAACAACAGTAATAATTTCACCTCCGAGCATAGCTAGGCAGAACATTAACGGTTAAAATTAAACGTACTCAGCAAATGGAAACAAATGAAACAGTTACCTACCTCTTATTCTGTTAACCCTTAATACGATGATACTAAGAACTAATATTGCCTGCAATAATTTTAACGTACATTTTGAAGGGTTTCACTGGGATATGCTTACTGCGTTGTTACGTCATAATTAATACATAATGGATGACGTTACATCCGAATGAGTGTGTGATAATTTATTCGGGCGCCTGTTTTAATAATCAACTGAAACATTATATCTTAATAAGAATTGCTTTTAAGATCTTTAGTCGTAAAAGGGAACAGTATTTGGAACGTTTTCTAGCTTTCCGGTAAATAATAACTCTAAGCGGTAATGATGTTGGAAACTATATTCGTAGTGTAATTCTACTAAGTATTCTATGTATCTACATTTTAAAGGTTACAAAGTATGCTATTTACCTACATACCAAAAGAGGTAGGTAGGTACATCAAAATAAACCTAATAATTCAATACCTGCAAATCTGTAATTAACCTAAAAAGTACTCGTTGTGCATCGATTTGAAAATATTCTACTAATTCTTCACATTCCTACTATCATCTTGTAAATTATTTAATTTGTCAAGTTACTGATAATTTTTGGTAGGTATTGGTAAGTATTATTTACGATAAAATTAGAATGTTTTGAAAATATGCGCAAAATGAACACTCAAAACTGAATCTTGTCTTGTTTCCTAGTAGGGTCCGGGCCTCGGCCTAGGGCTTTACTGAGGCCTTCAGCCTGCACTATGAGGACGCTGTTTTGAGAAGGGTAACCCGGTGTAGGCCGGGTTCGCGATCGGGACGCCGAAGCTAAGGGGCAAACTTCCAACACTCGAAAAAACTATTGCCTAACTATTTTGAAATCTCTTGGCTATCGAATAAGCTCCCCGCCGAGGCTCTCCCCCAAGACTACAGTACAGGGGTCATTCCGAAAGGTTGAAATGGTTTTTTACGGGTTGGCAACGCGCGTGTGATACCACTGGTGTTGCAGACGTCCATACGCTGCGGTAACCGCTCAACATCAGGCTGACCGCATACGTACCGTATATGCTTGTTTACCAAACTAGTGGTATAAAAAAAATCGTTTTAGGTAATTAACACCACTAAATCTTAACTAATATTATAAAGCTGAAGAGTTTGTTTGTTTGTATGTTTGTTTGTTTGAACGCGCTAATCTCAGGAACTACTGGTCCGAATTGAAGAATTCTTTTTGTGTTGAATAGACCATTTATCGAGGAAGGCTTTGGGCTATATAACATCACGCTGCAACTATTAGGAGCGAAGAAATAATGGAAAATGTAAAAAAAAAACGGGGAAAAAATAACTATTCCACGCGGACTAAGTCGCGAGCACAGCTAGTATAGTATATGCTAGTACATATCACCGTCAAACACAATTTTTCACCCAGCTCGAATGTAAATTCATCACGCAATTTAAAAGGCCATTCACAATGGCCCGGTGTCGGTAATAAATCGCGAACCGCATCTGTCATCCGACCATAATGGGTTGAAGAGTGCGCCAATCAATGCCGACCCATTACCGGAGGGGGGTAGGGGCGAGCCCAGACACTTACCCAGGAATAGTTAAGGAACTACGTAATGTATATCTACCACAGTATTATTATGTGTTCCTTATTTATTTATACATAGTTGCTCAGAAAGATATATTTATCCGTGAGGTAGTATTTTTTTTATAGTAGCACGACATAACCTTCTCTACGCCTGATGGAGACCGAAAGAGAACCTTAAGTCGCTGTGACAACGGGCAAGTAACAGGTCAGTTAAGTACATGTCAGTTGTCACCGCCATGCCGGCCCAAGCCTAAACCCCCACGAACTCCGGAAACCCTACTCACCCGCAGAAACACGACCCAGAGGTCATTTGGCTGCGGTATTCTATAGGGTGGAGGTTCTTCCCCGGATTGGCGGCTCAATTCGAGCGAGCGTTCGCTATGCCCTACCTCTGTTTATAAGTGGAAAAGTATAGAAATCACAGCCCCATTTCATGCCGTGGATGTCCTCGCTTCACCATTTTGAGGATCGTGAGTTCGATTCCCATCCAGAAAAAAACATCTGGGTGTTTATATATTCGAGAAGGAAGATATTAGTTATCATAACTATATATTTTTTGGACTTACGATACTGGTAATTGCATTAGTTTTGATCTCGGACTTACCTGAAACAAATAAGAAATAATTAATATGTAATTTGAATAGCTTTTATTAGGTAGTAAGTACATAGTAAAACTTTTAAATCCTTTTAGGTCAGATTTTCCAATGGTCCGATGAACACCAAGACGAAAGTCAAGCTAGAAAGTTCATTTCCTAAATTGACGTTCCGGAAGTCGAACCAGGAACCTTTGGATCGTCCGCGATATCAAGGCCGTCAAATACATTTGTTACTGTTACTCAAATGACTGCCTATTTATCGAGGTATATTAAGTATTACGTATATTCAGGATTTAACATTTGGCACGTAGATACATAGAGAGATAGAACGCGAACGTCCCATATAAAATAAACGGTCGTCGAGATACCATAAATATTATTTCTATCTGAAGCGTAAACCCAATTCTGGTCTTTTTGTTTGTTCCCTATTTCTGTTAGCCGTAACAACAGATCCAGCCACGAGTATTCCCACTAGTCCGACACTTTCAGTGCAGGATGGTCGCTTCAGTAGGGTGGCGAGGGGGAATACGCAGTGAACGTCAGGATAGCCGGTCCATCAAGAAAATGCTTGTTTAATATTACTGTGTCAGCATTATATATCTTTCTAAGCGTTTGGATCCGCCCGCGTGGTTTCCAAATTTAGAATAGGACGAGATAGGGTGGCCCATCTCAACCCATAGGTGTCGTAGAAGACGACCAAGGGAACATCATGAAACAGGCAGCATTGTTATCTTGGTATCATCATCATCAGCCTATTGCAGTCCACTGCTGGACATAGGCCTCCAGCTGTTCGCCACTTGGGGCAAACATCTGGAGGATATACCCATAATCGCCTCAATGGGCAGGCGTGTTGGCGATCGCAGGGTGTATGTCGCAGCTTCTCGCTCCGGTGACGCTGCTGCCCGTCATTGGCCTATGGTATTTAGCTGCGCCTTCATTTGTGATGGTTATACCACCACCAGTCGGTTGCCAGCGCCTCGTTTGTTATTCGGCAGGATGCACCACGGGCAGGTGAGGTTGGCTTAGAGCGAAAAGACGACAGGCCGCTCCCTTACATTAACTGTGTATATTACCAAATAAAACTTCTGCAGTCATCTACCCGCCTGCCAAACGTGGTGACTATGGCAAATGATCCAATGAATGCTCCCAAATAGCATTTGTCTATGGAGGAGGCATATATCCAGCAGTGGACGTCTGCAAGCTGACGATGAGTCATCCTTTTACATTATATATCTTCTTAGCTTCTCTTTTCGGAACACCTGATCGGTATTGCAATAATGATACGAGATTATGGTCTAGTTACGAAATTGTACAATACTGTTGAACTCCGGATGTATCAGGATAACCTCACAGGCCAGCCGCACAACCGATGGGTTAAATGAGTTCTAGAGTTGATACCGCATCTCGGCAAAGGTATTGTAGGACGCTTTCAGACCAGGTGGAGTGACTTGCGCTGCAATATGTTTGGCAAATGCTCAATGGATCGAGCAAAGTTACGAATAATTGGAGAGGCATACGCACATGCGCTGCACTGGACTGCGAAAAGCTGATGATAATGTCCTATAATAATAGCTGATGATATACTTTTAAGAGTTATCTGAATCCATTCAATTAATCATTAAAATGTTTATTTTAAACATGACAGTAGACCTGAAAAGTTTCCAAATCTTTGATTTTTAATGATAATGGTTTCCAATTCTACAATGTCTCTCGTCACCTGCTATCTTCACGCTCACGAACGTAACGTCGTGAACAACTGAGTGTTTTGTTTAAACGTGTAAATTGAGCGCATTGCCAATTACTAGACGGGACGTGCCTTCTCGCCGACTATCGGGTATCTTAATTAAGAAGATTGCACTCGATCGTTTTATTTTCTTTCACGAGCATGTGCAAAGTAGAAGTATATAACATTCGTGATTGTTTTGCTAAGAAATACTTGGAAGATGAAACCTTTCATTACGCGGCTTCTACTAATCTGAGATCTTATTGAGTTGAAATGAAACCCGAGAATAATAAAGGAGCCTTTATTTCGTTTGCTAGTACGTACAATAAGCACAGACGTCGTTACAGAAATCTAATAGAAAGTGAGAGTGTAAAGATGATTTTCTACAAACAGTTTTGAGTAGTTTTATTGAAGGTTTGAAATGATTTTGAGAGAAATCTTCTTCTAAGTTGTATAAAGCCTTTATACTGTCTATCTTGATGTACCTATAAAGGGTACGACGGCCGTTTGTGGGATAAACGCATGGCTCAACCTTGAACTGCGGTACTTAATTATAAAACTTCAACTGAATAAGCACGCAGTAAATATGACTTATTCACGTCCGATACGCATTATAAATGTATTTTATAGAACTTGTTTAATTGAGAATGTACAATTTTAAGTTGATTGATTGTACGCCATTGTTTCGAGCGTTAGAGTTTTAAAATGGTTGAAAAAGTGACTTGCTGTATTTCTTTGAAAATAAGTTAATCGTCGTTTTATATTTATTGGAGTCAGTCCTGATTAACAAAAGTAATAATCACAAACCGTGTAATCTGTTGCGATTTTATCCACAAGTATACCTAAGTAGAAAATTATTCACATAGAAACTTTAAAATAAGGTACTTACTTTGACCAATCAAAATAAAATAACGTTTTAGGGGCAGCGCAGACGACAGACTATCCGTGACGCACTTTTTTGCAATTATATGCAGTAACGCATACGACGACACGCAAAAATCTGTCGCGGATATTTCACAAACTCAACGCACATGACGCAAATTTTCGATCATTCTGTCGGCAGACCTAGACGCTGTGTTTTAAAATGTCTCAGACGCAGATTCTATCCCACAAAAAGTCTGTCGTTTGCGCAGCCCCTTAGCGAAATGATTTGAAAGCGCTCCTAAATTTAGTTTTAATGTTAAAAGATTCTTATAACTTCGACCACTATTTTTCAAGAAAAACGTTAGTAAAATAAACTTTGATAAAAATGTTAAATTAACGCAGGCTTGATGTCGAATCCCGTCTCAAAATAAGAGGTATAAAGGCTGTTTTCGTCGGAATTTAATAATACTTCGAAAAGCATTCGTATTTAGACGTAGATAAATTACCATTAAATTGAAAGAAGTTCTCCAATTGTGCCTAATAGAGTGCTGCTTACCTCCATAATTCACCCTTTAATTCCCCTCGGGATTAATTTAATATTTTAATAAAAATATCCTGTAGGAACTTTGGAAGTCGGCTTAATTACTGTATTTTTGAAAAGAAAAATAAAGAACAGGGGTTCTTCAAAAACGGTAAGCTCTAAAATTGTTTGATAACTAACCAATCAGCTTTAATGGTAGCAAGTTGATCCAATGGCAGTAAACTATGCCTCTGACACAAGTTGCGGATTCGTTTCCTGAACAGTACCTACAAACATTTGTGTGCATGAACATGTCTGTTTGTATTGGTCTGGGTGCTCATTATGTACTCGTATAATAAGTCTTTCCGAACAGCTACGACTTGGAAGCCTTCAAGAAACGAGCGTATTCATATTTAAAAGGCCGGCAGCGACCCTAAACTCGGTTAGAGCTGCGGGTGTCCATGGGCGGTGTCGACTGCTTACCATCAGGCATCACACTTGCTCGTCGTCTGCCGCCTCTCGCATAAAAAAAAGTATTTACATATTTATAACAAAAGAAAATCTAAGTAACAATTATCTAGTTACAATGTTGAACGTTCAAAGTATATTCATTGAAACTTTTATATCAAAACCCACATATTTCGATGTTCACAACAGACCGAAGACTTTCAACAAACACAATTTCACATTTTACACTTCAGTATGCGCGTTTTATTAAAATTGCAGTTTCATAAAGCGAAGTATCGCAGGAAATTGTGTTACGTTGTGACAGACATCCCGTTCACAACCCAATATCGGCCGGCCGGTTGTTATGCAAATCTTCTGGCTCATTTGAATTCTCTTTAGTGGGGCGAGCGATGCACCGCCGAATGCGTCGGGTGCACCGTCATCCGGTAATCTAGTGCATTTTACAATCTAAATAATTACCAGGTATTTTAAAGTAAGTAATAAATAAACCCAAGACATGCGACACTGACATCTGTATTCACACAATTATCTAACAATACTTATTTAAATAAAAAAAAATAACCCAAGACATGCCACGCTGGGCCACAGCGCCACCTAGCCCCAAACTAATCCGAAGCTTGTACTATGGGTACTAAACAACTGATAAACTTACTTATATACATTTTTTTTGAAAATAGATACATTTATACATAGAAAACACCCAGACCAATACAAACAGACATGTTCATGAACACAAATGTTTGTACTGTGCGGGAAACGAACCCATGACCCTTGGCTCAGAGGGCAGAGGTCACTACCAAATCAGCCATCGAGCCAGTCATCTAGGAAAACTAACAATATTATGCGAAGTGAAATTCGTCGATTTTAAATAATTCCTTTAATTCATATATTCGAACACGAGAGGGACAAATGGGAGGGTTTCATGGTGCAAAAGTACACGATCCGTTCAAAGAACGATCGTTTTCGATTTTGGTCGTATGGACTCGTGGACAATGGACGTGATATGTACTCTGGACGTCAATTTGAAAATACTCAGGCGCATTATATCTTACTTGATTAATCCTTTGTGACTGTCAGCTGCAACGAATTCGTTCCGGAGAGAATTATAGATAAAAATATTTATATTTGATAAAATAAACAAGGCAAACAAATAAAAGCATTTATTGCAATCACGGGCTTACTTAATTGGGAATTCACAGAAACAAAATTGTGTGGACTTTATGTTGGTTTTAAAACTGTGCGGATTGTTAATTAACTTAAAAGTATCGTGGGCGAGTGGTGCTTGCACATTTTTTGTGTAGGTACCCAGTTTTCGTCCACACTAATAATTAGAAAAAGGAATTATTTGATATTTTTTTATTTGTTTGCATTGATTAGGCTCCGAAACTACTTGAATTGAAATTTTTTTTCACTGTTCGGAGGCTACACAATCTTCGGTGAACATTCTAAGTAAGTATTCAAAAAATTTAGTGATCCATACTAAAACTCTAAGGTTTGAAAATAATCCAAAATTTCAAAATGATATTGCATATAAATTACCTAAACTACGATTACACAGTCAATTATTTTTACCGTTATTTTCAACGGTAAACGAAAGTAATTCGTACGTACAGCCCACAGGGAAATTTTAACTGACACGATATCAAATCCCGCCTTCCTATAAAACCAAGTAGAGCATTCGAATTCAATCGGGAGCTGATCTCTTTGGGATAATTCAGCATTTTTATCGCTTTCGGCTTCCGTCGGTCATAACGACTTAGCCAAAGATCGCATCGAATGAATCCGCCGGACCGACATAATTACTATCTACTGTCTGTTAGCTGAGTTTGGGCTAAGTCTCCGGTGACAGCGGATTGAGAGTACCTATAGTAGTAATAGTAAGTATATACTCCACACGTTAGAGGTAAAAACAACTAAGGGTTATCATCCATTTGAGTAGATGACTAGATTTCAGCGAAAGCTAATACTTTAATAACTTAATTTTACTGGACAGTTTAGAATGATATATATTTTTTACAGTAGCTCGACATAATCCCCTACGTCTGATGGAAAGCGAAAGAGAAGCCCAAGGCACTGTGACAACGGTAAAGCAACTAAATGGTCAGTTACCGACAGGTAACAGTTGTCAGTTGCCGCCGCTATGCCGACTCAACCATAACCCTCCACGAGCTCCGGAAATCCTACTCACCGGCAGAAACACGACCCGGAGGCCATTTGACTGACTAACCACATTTAGAACAAATAATGCCCCCCTCTATGTACTAAATTATGAAGACTTCTTATTTGGACACAACATCACATGCTAGATACTGAACAAGAAATTTGTTCACTAAACAAAACCCACTTTTATAATAATATTGCCCTGATGCCAATCTATTAGGATAACTTAAGTTTAAGTGGATGTAGGTACATCCCACAGGAGGCATTATGGTGGCAACTAAGTGATTGATTTGACTGTTCGGCCATTGCCTTTGTGATTTGGACCTCTCTATCGCTTTCTATCACGCGACGAGAGGCTTCTATTAAAAAAAGAAAATAATTATCAACAAGGTAATTACAATGCGTGCCTATTTCAGATTAAAAGCAAAAGTATTGAATCGAATTAAAAATTGTGCCTACAATATCGAATTACGTAATGGCTAAATTCTATGGGCCAAGCCCCGCTTTCGTTGAAGACCGCCCGGGGAGACGAGTGGAAAAATCGCCTGTCGGTAATAAAACGACGGCCCCTCCGCGCCGATGAAAATGTAATCAGATAGAATTCCAATAATTTCAACAAGTAGATACTTACCTGTCTATAAATCCGTATTTCAGAAAGTTTTACCCATTGAGGGTTTATGACAATTTTCACACCGTTTCGGTTACGTCCACCTACATTTTGTTATGAGAAACTACTAATTCAGCCAATGTCAAGTGTCATCGAGTGTGGTTGAAAAACACATTTTTTTATATCTCCGATGAGATTGTCCAGTGGTTGGTATGTACATTGTACAGTGTAATTGACTATAATAATACCAATCACAAGTAAAACAAATAGGAATATATTCATAGTTTGGGTAGCCATACATTGGCTTATCAGAGGCGTTGATAAAACACTATCTAAACGGGTTGTCTTTTCTGCAGCCGACCAGGAACTGCAGTCATATTACTTTTCTACAAGTATAAAGCCTCGACATTTTGTCCAACAATCATTGCGAGCGTCTATCGAGACCCGAGTGACAATTGATTCGACTCTTGTCTTATTCATGAGATTCAATAAAGACTACCTCCCTTGTAAACTACCTGGAGCGTTAGATAGCGTTGATGCGTTCAACTCGTAAATAAATCATATCAGCCGGCCTACACGCGTGTCGTGACATGTTGCAGGAAAATATTATGTGAGCATGAGGTGAGAATAAGCTTTATATATGAGGTTTTCTTTTAGGCAGAGGTTGAAATTTTCGTGAGGTGACTAAAGATTATTGACTTAATGAACAATATAAACTATGAAGCTCTTTGCCGCACGCTTTATTCTCTTAGACACACGATCTTCAGGCGTTCAAGGCGAATCGGTGTTTTCTGGGTAAGCGCAATCTATCGTAGGCTTCAATTACTTTAGGTAAATTGTCGCCAAGAGCAAACCCATAATTAATTTTTAAAAAACAGCCACAGTGCCAAATAAATCCATGTCTATACGTACTTATAATAAATCTGTAGAGAGGTCAATTCTGTACATTGAACATATGTATTTTCAAAATAACTATCAGGGGATGATTTAGTGATTGATACTTGTGACGATACTAATGCCAAAAATGCAATCAGTAAAAGTCACAAATACGAATTCAACCAAAATGTATTGCACATTTTGTTCGATAACACACACACACTTTTTAGATTATTATCATCGAATTTTACTGAAACACAATCCGAAAATCACTATCAAAACATCATTTGCCATGTATTTGACAGATGCATGCCCCGAGAAGGTATGCATTTTGGTCACTAGGGGCGCTGAAATCACCAGGAGCTCGGGGCGAATACGCTGTAAAGTTTGTTGAAACATTTTCCGGTCACGAAATCGAAAAGTAATGTTAAATATTTCCAGTTTGTTGTTGGTTCGGTGCCTTATTTTCACATTTCTCTTTGTGCGAGCAGATTTCATCGGGACTGATGACGTCACGAGGTAGGTAACGGAGCAGAAAGGCTCGAGTGGGGACCGCTCCACTAAACACGATATTGCTTTTTACCATTTCATCAGCTACACGACTATGTAAATGCGCAGTGGAAATCTTTCTACTCTTTAAAAGGTGCTTGAGATGCATCTTTGGTCTTGTGTCAGTTTTATTAAGTGGTAAAGTCATGGTTTATAGTAAAAATAAAATAAAGCAATGGTTTGACTGGCTATATGGCTCATTTGGTAGTGACCTCTGCCTTCGGAGCCAAGGGTCGTGGGTTCGATTCCCGTACAATACAAACATTTGTGTTCATGAACATGTCTGTTTGTGTTGGTCTGGGTGTTTACTATATACCTATAATAAGAAGAAATCCCCGGTTTATAATCCGAGGCGGGTCGAAAATGTTTACTGGTATTTTTTTTAAAAACGTCTTTTTTAAGTCAGTTAAAAACGGATTTGTTTTTTTAAAAGCGTATAATATAAAACACAAACATACCACGTATATAACAATAGTAAAATGGCATAATCAGGTCTTTACCCTTCCACGGAAAAGTCCATTATTGTATGTCTAGGGGGTAATTATACCTGGTATTCCGCACTCGTTAAAGAAAACATTTCAAAATAAAACAGCTTAACGGAAGTTCTGTTCCGTAATGACGCTCATTTCTCGGGAAAATGCTGCAGAAACATGGGTGGCTGAATGATAATGTTTGTTAAAGCTTCTGTAAATGCCATTCGTACATTGTGACAATCGTGCTCACGTTTATTTAAATGCAATATTTAGTACTTTACTTTTTAAGTTCATCATCATAATCATTATCAGCCTATCGCAGTCCACTGCTAGACATAGCCTCTCCAGTTGCTCGCCACTCTAGGCAAACACCTGAAGGATTTACCTACCCATAATCGCCACGGCGTTAGCGATGGCAGGCAGCGCGTAGCTTCTCGCTCCGGTGACGCTGCCGCCCGTCATCGGCCTGTGGTTCCTAGCTACGCCTTCAATCGTGTTGATCATACCGCCAACAGTCGGTTTCCAGCGCCTCGTATGTATGGGATGTAAGGGAGCGACCCATCATATTTTCGCTCCAAGCCAACCTCACCTGCACGTGGTGCATCCTGCCGAATAACAAACGAGGCGCTGGCAACCGACTGGTGGCGGTATAACCATCACAATTGAAGGCGTAGCTAAATACCACAGACCGATGACGGGCAGCAGCGTCACCGGAGCGATAAGCTACGCCCTGCGATCGCCAACCCGCCTGCCCAGCGTGGCGATTATGGGTATATCCTTCAGATGTTTGCCCTAAGTGGCGAACAACTGGAGAGGCCTATGTCCAGCAGTGGACTGCGATAGGCTGATGATGATGATGATGTTTGTATGGCAGGACGCACCAGCGCCAGGTGAGGTTAGCTTAGAGCGATATGATGATAGGCCATTCCCTAACATCCCTTTAAATTCATCCTTCAGGCCACAAACTGAATGGCCGTGGGAGCGAGAGCGGGGGCTCGCGCGGTGCATCGTGCGGCTCGCGCGAGTTGATATTTATGCTTATGTTTGTATAAACCGTTCTGGAGAACCAAGGCGCGGGCGAAAATTGCCCGCCTTGCTACCCGCGCTGCAGTCGCCCCCGCCCCCGCTCCCGCGGCCGTCCAGTTTGCGGCCTTAAAGTTCAATGAATACAAAGAAAATTAAGAGAGGTAGGGCATAGCGAATCTTCGCTCGAATTGAGTTGCCCGTCCGGGGAAGTACCTCCACCCTATAGAATACCACGAAGAGAGGTAGGGCATAGCGAATCTTCGCTCGAATTGAGTTGCCCGTCCGGGGAAGAACCTCCACCCTATAGAATACCGCAGCCAAATGACCTCCGGGTCGTGTTTCTGCTGGTAAGTAGGGTCTCCGGAGCTCGTGGGAGGTTAGGGTTGGGCCGGCATGGCAGTGGCAACTGACAGGTAACTAACCAGTTACTTGTCAGTTGTCACAGCGACTTGGGCTTCTCTTTCGCTTTCCATCAGGCGTAGGGAAGCCACTATGTCGAGCTACTATAAAAAAAAACACTGTTTTAATAGACAGTAACAAAAATTCGACAATTGAAAATTAAGAAGTTTGTTAGGTTACTGATAACGCAGCGGGAAAATATCAATACCTACCTAATCTAGGGTATAATGTACCTACGTAATTCCGCTCATCACTGAATGTGTGAAAAAGGCCAGAAACTAGTCAACCAGTAAGCAGTCTACTCCCCAAGTTTCTTGGTGCTAATTTTACCTTCAAAGTAAATTGTAGGTCTGTACTATTTTACTTATCCTAATCTACACTAATTGTATGTTTGTCTTGAATAAACTTAAAAAACTAGTGTCCCGATTTCAAAAAATATTTTACTGTTGGAAAACTACATTCACCTTGAATCATCTATCATCATCATCAACAGGTACACCATTGGACATTCCTTAAAAGAATCTACATGAGAACTAACATAGTGTTAAAAATCAATAAAACTAAATGTCAACGATTGTGCACCAAAAGTTATTCGTTGAAAACTCACTTTGTGTAACTTGAATACGGATGATGACAAGGTATGAAAATGAAGAAAATAATTAGTCCGTCTCTTAGATAATAAAAAAATATAAGACCCGTATTTTTTGTTTTGTCGAAATAACAAGAAAATACTTAGATATAGCGCATTAAAGTTACGGAGTGGGGGCTAACTACGTCACGTTAGAGTATATTTTGTACTCTAACGTGACGTCATGTGACATTTAAAATCAATGTATCTTCGTAAGTTTTTGAACAAGAGGCAAAATAAAAAATACGTATCCAATATTTTTCATTAATCTATCTGATGGACATTAAATTATTTTTTAGTCATCATCCCAATTGCAGTATACTTTTATAGAAAGCCTTTACAACATAGTAGCTACAGATCTGAACGTTATACAATGTCTCTAACTGTTAGCACTCTGCGAGATTCGATGTAAGTAGACAATCGAGACGGCAGTAAATGGTTAGTTCTATATACATTTTCTTTTACTTTTTACTTTTATATGCAGGTATTGCTTTGTTTCCTTAAAAATAAAGCTAGCAAGTTCTTTAGCTTTAGTAGTCTATGTAGAAGTAGTCAATGTAGAACATTAGGTACATTATGATTACATTTTTGTTAATTTGGCAACAGTAAAAGTAACATAACCTCTAAAGGGTTTAAAACTTGGATGGTGAATTCCGTTATGTAAAAAGTAGATTAGATAGATTATTTGGACAAGTCAATAACCTCTCCAATTGCCTGCCGGCTGAATCGTAGCCCGCTCTAAAATTTCCATTTCTGTGAAATTTTAGAGCGTAGGGTACCTATAGGTATAATAAAAAAAAGTGCTAATATAATTTACTTACTATTAAGACACAACATGTGTATTTCTTGCGGGATATAAATCATTAAATATTAGATTTTACATATAAAAAATATAAAGGTATATGCACCTGTATCTAACTTACGTATTGTCTTTCAAAAGCCGACACTTGCCTTTAGAATCGCGAGAAAAGCGGTTGAGGTTCAAAACTCAATAAGAGAAATAAATAAACTATGAGGCGGGCAACTAAAGCCCCGCAGTAGGTAAGCACAATGTCAGAGCTTTTAACGGTTACCGATTGGTAGGACGTCTCGCCTCTAAAATAAACGAATTGGACGGAATTGCTGAAACACGCTGCAGGCCATCCATGGAAACGAGTGATACTGAGAACTTGGACAAGTCAACAATTTGATATAAAAGATTGGAATTAGAATTTATGTTATTAATTATCTTTATTGTGAACTAGCTGTGCTCGCGACTTCGTACGCGTGGGATAGTTATTTTTTCCTTTTTTTTTACATTTTCCATTATTTCTTCGCTCCTAATAGTTGCAGCGTGATATTATGTAGCCTAAAGCCTTCCTCGATAAATGGTCTATTCTACACAAAAAGAATTTTTCAATTCGGACCAGTAGTTCCTGAGATTAGCGCGTTCAAACAAACAAACTCTTCGGCTTTATAATATTAGTTAAGATCAGAAGTCGATAGTCTGGTCGGAGACAAACCCCGCCACGTACTATTCTGTTTTAAATTAATATATCATACTAGCTGGCCCGAAACACTCGTAGTTCACGCCCTCCTTATTTTTTCTCTGCGTAAAAACTATCCTTGTACTTCACGGAATATTCTAAAATAAATAAGTATAACCGAAAACGGTTCAGCTGTTCAGGAATTATGCGCTTAACATATTTGGCGATTTATTTTTATATTATAGAAGATTATGGAAGTTAGGGAGAGGCCTGTGTCCAGCAGTGGACTGATATAGGCTAATGATGATGATACTGTAAGTTAATCAAAGCTCTTATTATGAAGGGAAACAGCGTGAGGAAACATGCATACGTACCTTTGAAGATATTGTACCTAAGGTTATGGGAATAGATAGATAGCTAGGTCACTAATAAGTATAAATCAATAAATCTCAAAACCAAAAAACTCCCTCCCGGAAGAACTTTTAAATGATTTCATTCAGAATTCTGAGCAGGATTTACTGGAAGTTCAATTTCGGTTTTAATTTAGTAACGGTTTTAATTTAAGGAAAAAAATTGACGTAGAGTATCTACCTACTTACAGCACAATTCATCTATTAATTGCACTTTGTACGATAGACTATAAACCAAAGAAAATAATAATTTGCAATGTGAAAGAGAAAACAAAATTATTAAAAAATGAAAAAGAGTATTCATAAAACTTTCATCACTCTACCCGAGGCCAAATGAGGAAGCTAGCAATAACAAATCGGTCACTTGCGTACTAATAAATTATCTATGATCTTTTTATAGCAATCCATTCATGCTTTTGTAGCTTTAGGTGTTTCGGTCATTGACTCATCTTTCTGGCCTAGAATTTATTTTTAAAGTGACACTTCAGAATTGACGATCGGATGCAAAAACTGAGCTAAAATTTTAATGAGCAAAGAAAATTTGTAAGTATGTCTACTAATTTGAGACATCAATATAGCTGAAGTGGCAGTGGGCTGGCCACATCAGCCGCAGAACCGATAACCGTTGGGGTAAACGAATTCTGGAGTGGAGACCGCGTCTCGGCAAACGTGGTGTAGGTAGGACGCCCTCAGGCCAGGTGGAGTGACGATTTGCGCAGGACGGCTGGCAAGTGCTGGATGCGGGAGGCCCGGGACCGATCGAAGTGCCGAGCATTGGGAGAGGCCTATGTCCAGCAGTAGACTGATGTGGGCTGATGATGATGATAGGTACTTAGACCATTTTATATAATAGATAATCCTTATTACACACCATATACAGTTGACTTTATACTTATTTTAAATTATAATTTATTTTATCTCAATCAGTTTTTATGAACATACTCTTAGTCGGTGTAAATAAGGTATATCTTTAATTATCTTTAGCTTTTAACACGTTAACTGCCATAGGGACATTGATCCCCAAACAATACTTATTGTAATATCTCTGGTTTGATTAAAAACCCCACGAAAACTTTTAAACAATTGTTCAATACACAATAAAATCACATGAAATTTGTACCACAGAAAAGCTACTTTTCTATTTTATTATACCCGCTCCGGATAAACCGAACAAATTCTCTAAAACCACATTATATTGCTGTCTCAAACCAGAAAATACAGTAGACGGACGCACCTGTGAAACCCGTATCCAAATGTAAATCCGAGCTCGATACCCGGACTTTCATACGAAGCGGGACATAAATATTAATAGCAACACAGCAATGGAACAAAAATACGAATATAAAATGTAGCATGTACTACAAAGAGAAGATGAGGGTCATCTTAAGCCGTTTTGGCACTTACCTTTATTTATTGGCACCGGATTGGCAATCCGAAACAAATGAAAGGAAAATTTATGCGCTGTTTTGAATAGCCTTTTTGGAGATTTGAAAATCGTTGTCCGGAAGAGCTGAATTTGAATCGATCAAGGGCTGAATTTTTAACGACATTAATTAATATGACTTAAAGGAAGATTTTAATCTATGATACAGTCCAATATCTATATGGATATAAGGTACTCGTAAAACAACCTTTGACAGATCGTCATTGGGTATTATTTTTGATAAGTTATTATTTACACATTTCTAATACAGACGGATTGCTTGCTCGTCTGCCTCCCCCAGTAATAAAAAAAAATATCGCTAACCAAAAAGTCAACGAAACAACCATAGTGGCGCTAGATGTCTGCTTATATAAGAACAAAAGTTTACCTAATGGTGCTTCATGACAATGTAAAAAAACCGGACGTTGCGTTTCGCAACTAAACGCAATGTTACTGATCATAATAAGTTCTACATGAACATTATTGAACATGCTATAATTTAAAATAAATCCCTAACAGTAGGTAGATAAGCCAGTAATTAAAGGATTTTCTCTACCTGACCTGTCTGAAACACACAACCCTGGGCATTGACCTGAAAAGGAGGTGATTTAACCACGTTTATTTATATTAGGTAACTTCGGTCAATATTCTATTTATATCCTGACCAAAAATAAAGGGGTTTGGGGCTTGAGCATACTTCGGAATCACCGTATTCAATATAATAGGCCTAGTGTCTGGGTGTTTTGGGAGACACCACTATTCAATCATTCACAGTAAAAGGAAACAATCGCATGAGAATACTTATTTGAAGCCAAGTTCAGGTTTCGTCCAGGAGATGACTCTCTATATTCTTTAAAGAAATCCTAAATTTTCTTTCTTTCTTTCTTTATCTAAGAGGCCATTTTTAAAGGCATATTCTCTAAAAAATGGCCTCTTGGCTAAAGAAAGAAAGATAGAAAATTTATTGGCCTATAAAATGGTACAAAGACAATAGTTACAGATTCCATTGGTAAATTCTTGTTAATCTCAGCTTAACACTTCTACTAATTTCTGTCAAAACGCACCCTTAGATAATTTCTGAAAAAGCCCCAATAGCTATTTGCAAGACGGATTTGCAAGGCTAACAAAGCTTCTGGTTTACATGCATAACGTTGCAAGTCGCTTTACATAACAACGCAAAAAAGCAAACCAGCCAACAAGCAGACCGCCTAAGCCTCAAATACGCCTAATAAATAAAATCTAACGAAGCGTCGACGGCTACCTGCCAACATATTGCCGCGCCTTTGTACCTCGCAGCCCCCATGTAAAATCTGGCCAGTTAATAAATGCGGTCTGAACTTGAGCCTTCGTCACTGGTTGACAGCTAGCCAGTGCTCTTCGGCGCAGGGTTGCCAAATGGCATACATTTATACAAGTACTTAATTTTTTTTTTAATAATGGGAGATGTTTCAAAATGTATGGAGCCTAGGTAATTTTGACAGTTGAACTATGGGCGAACTGTCAAATGAGTGCTAGTGCACTATAAGTAACTTGTGGACCGCGGAAGTTCATCATCAGCCTATCGCATCCCATTACTGGACATAGGCCTCTCCAGTTCGTGGCTTTACCTATAATCACCACGCTGAGCAGGGGATTGGCAATCGCAGGGCGGAGCTTCTGACTCGGGTGACGCTGCTACTCATCATCGGGCTATAGTATTTAGCTACGCATTCCGCTGAGGTTCCTTTATCATACTTTATTTAATGTGGTAAATTAATTCGTCACTGCGATGTTAATATCCAAGTACCTACCTATACTTTTGGCAAACGCTAAAAGAGTTGTTCTGACTGTTTCATGTATACGCCATCTTTAGTATTATGTACCTACCTACCATTCTAAATGAGAAAGTTGATTTGTTTTTATGGAGCTCAGTACCTAAACCTTAGGTCATTTATAGTTGGATGCAACAGCCGTACCATCGTTTTCTCGAAACAGTTCAGGCTGGACACTATCTACCACCAATACCTTTGACAATTACCCTGCATATTAGTTAGCCTTTGTACCTCAAACAGCCCTGATGTAAACTCTTGGCGAGTTAATAAATGCGATTTGTACTCGAGCCTTCAACACAGACAGGCTCGCCCTTCGCTTGCCCTCGATCTTTGACGCAGGGCTGTCCGATACTAGAGCATCCTTTACCACCTTGTCCCATCTTGTCCCTTTTTTTTATTTTTAGTACAATTTTAGACTAACAGTTTAGCCGGAAGTCATAATTATTAAGGTATTGGTTTTTATAGTTTATGTGACATGATAATCATAATTGTATAGAATGGTTTCAACATTTTAAGAAATCAGTTTATAGACACATAATACTCGTATATTAAGCGACCTGATAATAATTGGTATCTCACGTTTACCCAAAGGTAATATTTCAGATGATTATAATAATATATTCAGTGAATACACTGAATAAATCATTTTATCAGAAAACATGAAAATTTATTTTGACCCAATTCCAAAGTAAGTAGATTAAGCATTTATAATAGTAAATTGTCATCAGAATGAACAAAGGTACCACGATTTTATACTATGAATCTATACTGATAAGTTCCATATCAGAACGTCCTAAAAATAAATGCAAACATGAAATCTTCTACTCGTATTCTATTTACACACAATTGCGACCAACGAAATAAGCCAACAATATTAGATCTATATTTTTTTGTTTAAGAAAAGAAATGTGTTCAACCCTAACTGAGGCTGACAGGTCGGCTTACATAAAGCTGAATATTCCTTGTTGTCAATAACTCTATTAAGCTGTAGGTAGGCTGTATCACACTCTCTGGACCTCGGGGACCTTCTCGCAAACATGGAAAATTTGTAAAGTGAGAAACTTTATGGGCGGTGTCGCATGCTTACCATCAGGCGTTATGTCGTGCTACTATATAAAAAAATGACGCCATGACGTATGTAGACTAATAATGTCATTTCCCATTTTTGGTGGAAATACTAACATATGCGAAAGCAATGAGTAGTGCGAGTAAAATAGTCTTTAATCTTTCCTGACATTGTTAAACTCTTTCACGGTCGCTATCGTTACAATATTTAGGTATTATCGGGTTTTTACCATGTACCTGATTTTCGAATATCCAATATTTTACCCCTGTTACAATCGCCGATCACTGAATTAAGCTATGTACAATCAAAATTAAATATCTATTTGAATATTGCAAATAACACAAATAGCAAACGAATAAGTACCTTATATTAGCGTTAATTATTTCTTGAAACAGTTGTGACTGAATTTCTATTTCTGTTTAAAATCTTGATGCTCTTGTGACTGAATTTCTACTTCTGTTTAAAATGAAAAAGCCGGCAATACTGAACTTTGATTGTCTTCCAAATGAATATGGCTGAAATTTCATTATAAATGCTAGTGATAACTGGCTTTTATTGTATCACGCTGACAACTGACTGTATGTTAACTGGTGAATACCACTGTGCTGATTGGATTTTCTGCTAATGTTAGACTAAGAGATAAACATTAAACTAATTTCAGCATTCAAAAATGCTTTAAAAGTCAAGAAATCACCTATTTCTAACATTTGTGCTAGAAATACTTCCGTAGAAATGTGCATGGAGTCCTCTCCATGCAAGTATTATTATAATCCTTTATAATAATACTTGCATGTAATATTATAAAATATTTAGATTACTGAGCTTCGAACCAAGATGCATTATATTGATCTGAAAAACCCCCATAAATTCTTATTTTAAAATATTACATATTTTTATTTAAATTTATGTTATTGTGATCGCAATAAAGTGTATTTTTAAAAATATGGACATGATATTATGACTTTAATTAATAAAATAAAAATTTATTGAAAAACTAAATTAAAGAAATGATTAATTATGGGAAGAAATTCAACTTGTTGTTTGCGAAAACATATCCTTTTGCTTTCATTAAAATGTATAAACTAAATGGCTTACCTAGTGGCCCCGAGACCATAAATGTTGTATTCACAAACATACGCGGTTTGGAAAGCAATGCCGAGTAAATAACATGTAACATACGAGTATATACTAAACTGATAGTTTACGTTAGGATATAGCTCAAAATCTTAGTGTAGGTATAGTCATAAGTGTATGTATACCTAGCAGTATAGTCTTAATGTGTATTTCGTGAGGTATTATTATAATTTTGATGTTATATGAACGACGTTAACAGAAACATTTTAAGAAAAATTTGCATTTTAAAATGTAGATAACTATTGAGTTTCTTTCCGGTTTGTCTCGATAGAAGCTACATTCCGAAACCGGGTAGAGAATTTTTTAAGTGTTTTGATACTTTGATGTCTTCCTGAGAAGGGGACATAATATGAAGATGAGGGGTTTTAACGATTTATGTCAATTCATCTTGTCTCAATTCTGTATGAATAAAGACATTTTTAAGTTTTTACTTAACCAGTTTTCCTACTTAAAGGCTTGTTTCCTTTCAAAATGACATTGCCTGTCGCATCACATTAATCCCCGCGAGATTCAGGCCAGCTAACCCTAATTTCCCCCTCAAATGATCCAAAAGAAAGCGAATTAGTTTATGTATGAAGCCGTAATAAAGAGATAGGGACCCGGCACGTGGTACCCTTCGCGTGCTACTAGGGTTGCCAGGGTTAAGGGTAAAATGACACTTATTTAAGGGACGAGATGTACCATCGTCGATCTAGGGTAAAGTAAAAACGTGACGGCATTTTTACTGGCCACATGATAATCTGTAAAGATAGGCATTAAATTATTCAATATACCGCTAGGACATACTCTTGAGTAAGCTTTGAATTTAGTAACTTTTATATTATGTTGGCACACTATAAATGGCTTCGTTCCGCCTGTTTATATAAACATTGCCCAAATCCCTTTGACGATGAACAAGTTACTCCCATAAGCATAAGTAAATCATCATCATTATCGGCCCAAGGACGTCCACTGCTGGACATAGGCCTCTCCAGTTGTTCGGCACTTTGATAAAACATCTGGATGCGTTACCGGATTGCCGATCACAGGGCGTAGGTACTTCCTCGCTCCTGTGACGCTTCTGCCCGTCATTGGCCCCTGGTATTTAACTATACCTTCAATTATAACGGTTATACCGCCATCAGTCGGTTGCCAGAGCCTCGTCTGCTATTCAGCAGGATGCACCACGGGCAGGTGAAGGTGGCTTGGAGCGAAATACCAGATCAGAGACTGAGGGCGTCCCCCAAAACACCCATAAATGTTATGTCATTCTATCAAAAATGTTTCAGCAAGCCAAGTAATTAGTAACGACTGCCATACAAATTTTGATACGCGCTCAAGAGTATCGCAAAGAAAACTCGTACTAGGCAGGTCCTATTCACGTCGGCAACGAACAAGACGAAACTTTCCCAATACACGAGTTCAGAACAAAATTGCTCAAACAAAAAATCGTCATTCTCCCACTAACAAGTCTCTTGAAACCGCCAGTGAACAAATAACTTGTTTATTACTCACGCATAAAGCACAATTTCATCTGACACGTCTCTTGTATAATAATATCTCTGTGTCACGTGCAGAAAGTTACAAGCACGTTACAACCCTACGGAGGAGACGTCTGGTCGGGGCGGAATTAAGTCGTGTAATAGGAGACCAGTGGGTCAATCACGTACGTGAAGCTTCCAAATTATTTAGGGAGCTACCAGAAAGTCACAAGTCAACTTTTGATTGCGACTGATGGCGTCTTTTTCTATTTTATCAAAAAACGGGGTACAGATTACAATAAAGACATAGGTATAGAATTTGTAGACTTCAGTCCTTCACACTGATATCTCTAGCCATGGCTTTCATAAGAAATACGACCGTTATTATCATCATCATCAGCCTATCGCAGTATACTGCTAGACATAGGCTTCTCCAGTTGCTCGCCACTTTGGTCAACCATCTGGGGGCTTTACCCAAGGTTGGTGTAGCTTCTCGCTCCGAAATACAACCTTACACTATTTTATTTACATTTTTATCAATAAATACTACTAATAAATTTAAGAACTTTGCTCTTGTCGGTGGAGCAATTTCCACTCTAAACAACATCAACATTAATCAATATTTAATGTACAAAAACTGAGGATTTGGAACAAAATCTTGGCCACCACTGTGTTATAAATATCAATCTTTCATTCTCTTTTCATACTATGTATCCCGGCTACCTGGATTCCATTTCAACGATAATACCCTTCTTTCTCCGAACGTAGTCACATTCACGCTAATAAAAATTGCTTTCTATTTATTGAAATTCAAAAGCAGTATCTTTTTTGATAATCTCCTCAAAGTTAATACCTTGTACTTATGTAAGTAGGTACAGACTCATCTGACGCGTTAATCCATAATAGCTTAAGTGCCTAATTAAGATGTATGACACGCCGTGATAAGTAGGCAGTTAATGGACCGATTATGTAGTCCTCTCTGGAAGCTACTCAAGTATTTACCCAGTGAGACGACCAGTGTATGCCCTAGTACCCATCTGTACTATTTGTATAGAGTCAAAATAGGCTTTTCCTATAAAGTCTAGTCCAGACCAAATGAGTACATTTTTATAGTACAATTTACGGTAAAATTTTAAATATCTTTTATTTACTTTATTAACGAGTGATAACATCATTTTATTTACCTTATTATTATAAGGAAATTAGGGAAAATAATTACTCTGTATATATATCCGTAATACATAATTCTTAGCGATTAATTATCTGTATAAATATACCTGTAATAAGACCTACATAATTCGACTGCTTCGGTCAGGCGGTATCCTTGTACCCACATGTGATGATATAGTAGGTACCTATGTGATGCAAAATTAAACAATATGCAGCCGACTGCAAGTAGATTATCTTATAAGGAAAATAAAAAAAAGTCGCCCAGTCCGATAGGTGATCATTACTCTCTTTGCTCATTATCAGTGTTATTTAATAAAAATAACATCCAAACTTGTCTCCCAGTTTGATGGTATTCAATGGAAGTTTGCCTATCTCCGAACACAAGATTGTTTAAGCTTAAGCTGGGCTTATGCATCCTCAAATTAGGAGAGTTAATTCACCATTGCTTACAAAATGTAATGACTTCGTAACTTGTTCAACAACTTACTTGTATTATCAGGTGACTTGGATATTACTTATTAAGCTTCCGCGAAAACTTTTTACTTTCAAATTAGTTCATTTCTAACGTGAGACAGAATTAATTTTACTAAGAATTGTTTTAACATCCCGAGTGCCCCAAAAGGGCGACTAAGTTCCAAAGAACCGTATTTTTATTAAGATCAAAATGTATGTTTTACTTTGTAATAAAGAATATGAATTACTAGCTGTGCTCGCGGCGTTGTCCGCGTGGAATAGTTATTTTTCCCCCGTTTTTTTTACATTTTTCATTATTTCTTCGCTCCTAATAGCTGCAGCGTGATGTTCTAGAGCCTAAAGCCTTTCTCGATAAATGGTCTATTCAACACAAATTCAAAGAATTTTTCCATTCGGACCAGTAGTTCCTGAGATTAGCGCGTTCAAACAAACAAACTCTTCAGTTTTATAATATTAGTTAAGATTAAGATAATATTTCGTTGACACTAACGTATTCATCATCGTCCTCATCATTATCACCATGCAGACTCCAGTCCACTGCTAGGCCTTAAAGGCACCCCGCAATGGCAATTGTTATTTTGGGGGGATTTATCATAGACACCACGTTTGGCAAATGGGTTGGTTGGTTTTTTATAGTAGCCCGGTATAGTGTCCACTCTACGCCTGATGGAAAGCGAGAGAGAAGCCCAAGTCGCTGCGACAACGGGCATGTAACCAAACCAGTCACCTGTCGGTTCCTACCGCCATGCTGGCCCATAAGATGCTTCTTCACGCCCCGTTTAAAAGATCCAATATCGAAAGAAGGAGAAAACACGTGTACTGGCAATTCCACATTTTAACAAAGGCAAAGATAGGAATTGCCGAACATTTTTGTACGCGAAGGAAGTTTACAACGGTGAAGCTGTGACAACGGAGGCCAGCACGTGTGGTTCCGTAGCGGAGGGAAGAAGGGACAAGAGAAAACAAGTAAGTCTTCAGAGCACTCACAATGGTATAGGCGATAAAACATACTAATAGCGCAACATTATACCTAAACGCTGCTGCCCGTTTCCTGATACACCCTTAGTTGTCTTCTACGACGCCAAGGGCATGAAATGGGGTGGTCCTTTACTAGATCCAGAAACCACATGTACTAACGTATTGGTAGAAATGTATTATGTATGTTGATACAAAACCATGTTCAAGATCTTAGAGAACATAGTTCATTTACTAAGAAACTATTTATCATGTTTCAAACTACAATAAATTCCTATTAGCTGGTTATAAGTCACATCTAAATTCCGAGTTAGAATTAATTTTGACGGGTTCAATAAGTAATTATAAATTATACCTTGGTTGGATACCAATAATACACTAGATAACTATCTTGAGATTAATTTGTAGACTGTACGAACTATTTGTGAGACATGTGTTTGTGAGATGCTGGATTGTGAGTACCTATTCAATAAAGAGAAACTCGAATGGTGGAAATACTCAAATATGTATAGTATACCTAGAGCTTAAGGCGATGGTTGAATCACTCTTAATGAAACTAAATAAAAGTCAGGAGTTAAGTAGACCGTGATTGATTGTATTATTAGTCCATAATTTTTTATTGCATTCACCATGTCAAGAAGTTAACAATAGTTTTAGTATAGTATTTATCTTTAAGCGACCTGATTTGCTATAAGCAAACTTATGAAGAACATTTTTGGGGAGGTATAAGGTAACTATCTCAAATAACAGAGTACGGTAACGGAGTTTATTCATAGAATTTCATGAAGACAGTATGCTGGTTCCTCTGAACTTTTATACGTTGTTTCATTCAGTGATTCCATGCATACGTTATATAGTGAACAAATTGTATTGCTCCATACCCGCAGGACGATTCCCCCTTGTGACACTATCTACGGACACAATCTTTCCAGGATAGCAAGACCAATATGTAAGATCTTCGCCTAGCAAGACAAAGAAGAGTATTTTTTCATCTTAGCTCGTGAAAATGACTGCATCTTACCTTAATATCAAGTGGATGATGAAGTTTGTACAAATGTAAGCGATCTACTTAATTAGTACAAAGATCGATCACAATGTATAGGTCTGTTTACCTACACATGCCACTCCCCGCTTATAAGTCCAGACATTATGTGAGGAACAGGTCTTGTGCTCGATAAAGTGCGTTAAACGTAGATATGGTATATCAGGGAACGACATCTTTATGCTCAAACCCACCCTAACCTGCCAGTGGTGCAACCTGCCGAATAACAAACGAGGCTCTGGCAACCAACTGGTGGCGGTATAGCCAACATGATTGAAGGTGTAGCTTAATACCTCAGGCCGATGACGGGCAGCAGCGTCACCGGAGCGAGCAGCTATGCCCTGCGATCGCCAACCCGCCTGCCCAGGACAGCGAGTATAGGTATAGCTTCCAGATGTAAGCCCAAAGTGGCAAACAACTGAAGAGGCCTATGTCCAGCACTGGACCGCGATAGGCTGATGATGATGATCTTTCTATCTATTGTAGCTCTTTGTTTGGCACGTCACTTCTTTAAAATTGGTCTCTGTGGTCCCTTGTGGCCGAAATTCAGTTATGTGTTTTCCTTCCAAACGCTTTATGTGATTGTCCGTAAAGATGGCTGACCACAGTAAGTCGGCATAAATGGAAACATATTTTTGTTTATCTATCCCATCGGCCGTCTGCCGGGTAGCCCTTAAACCTCTCTGAGCCCAGTGAACTGGAATGTTTACACAATATTGCCAATATACCTGGAAACTAGCACGAGTTGTCTCTGGAAAATCAGACGTGTGTTTTCTGTTATAAACGCTTTGTGTTTTATTCAAAGGTGTGTAAGTTATATGCTATTTTAGGGTATCTACGAATTTTTGCAAGATTGTATTATAGGATGCGCTTTGATATGAGGAAAACCTGTACAATAATTAGTAACCCTAATTTAAAAAAAAACACGTTTTCTATGGATTGGGGTATAAAAAGAGCGTCTAATGCTCAAGAAACTTATTTTTTCATTGTAATAATTAAAACCTCCTCTTCATTTTTTATAAATAAAATTTTTGTTTTTAGTATAACCATGAAAAACTGTTATTTGAAGATACTTAAAACTAAAAGAGGTGTCTACAGGTTAAAAAGAATAATTAATGTCAATGCGTTATTTGCATTCTGCTTAGAGGAGCTCTTAGCTTAAGAGACTGTCAGACGGACCTTTAAAAGCAATGTTCTTGCTTACAAAGACTTTCGTTGTAGTCGTAAACTGTTATAACGAGATACTTAAATTAATTCCAAGTACAAATTCTCATTTCACAGTTTAACTATCAAAATTATGAAGCAAACTCTTACCAACTTCTATGAAACATATTATTATTTCAATTTGCTTTGAACTGCTAATTTTATTATAGTTCAAACACACTAAGTGATGCATTAATGAAATTCCTCAAGATTATATTTGAAAACACGTGTTTATTATTTGGCTAGTGACGTTAACAATATATGATTAACAACAATACCATAACTTTTGATGGTTCCCACTTATGGATACTTTCGTTATTCTTAGTATGTGTATAAGAATACCTCGTATCTACTTTGTGGGTGAAATTTACACCAGAATGACCAATTTTCGTACAGAATATCCAAGGACGTTGGAAATTTCTTGACTATTCTGAAAATATTCTTGAAAACAGAGCTTCTGTAATGAAAATTTTAAAATGTAGAGATAATAAATAATATTATGTATATTTCTGTATAAATATGTATATTTATAGGTTTGTATTTAATTTATTTTTATTACATATTATTATTATATTAAGTAGTCGTTGTTTTTCAAACTTTTTTGATCTCAGACTTCCTTTGAACTTGTATGCCTGTATAAAAAATCGGACTAATCCGCCGTGATAGATCGCTACCAAACAGCCAACTTTCACATATAATCATCGGATTATCTATTAGCGTTTTCATATGTGGTTACTTGTACGATAGAGATATGGTACCGGCAGACCGCAGTCGGAACCCACAGTTCACGAGACACGTAGCTAGCTTGGCAGCGGAAATTAAACGAGAAATTAAGTCTCGCGGAGCAGTAACCAAGCACAAAGCGCAGTCTCGCTGGAACTTAACTTTGGAAATATTAATACTATTTTAGTACTTGCTGTTATTAAAAACGTTCTTAATATCTTGACTTTTTGATAAGACAGCATTGGGGAATTTTATTTATAGCTCGTGCCTGCAAGTTTGTGGTGTAGACCTTATAGATAGATACCTAGACTCATTATTACAAAAACACAACACAAACAAAATACAATTTAGGCGGTTTTACAGCGGTAACAGATTGTCTGACAGACATCGCTACCAGCGGGTAGCGATGTCTGTCAGACAATCTTCAGATAGAGGAAACCCGTTTTACTAAAAAGAGAGGTAAACTTATGATAATGTTAAAATTGTTACTCCATCACAACCTTGATCCCATCCTTGTATTTAACAATTCCAAGTCTTTTTATATTATACAAACCGATTTTAAGGGTAGAATAATAATATACCAAGAAAAAACTTCCGTCTGCCTCCTAAACCAAGAGTCGTGAGTTCGATCCCCACCCATGATACATATTTGTGTTCGATCCGTGTCTGGTCTTCGATTTGTATTTATAAAAGGGCAAGTCTACATTTTTACCTTTGGCATGTTCTTTTTTAGGTAGGGACCGCCGATATATTTGTGGTACCTACGTTGTTCTGATACCCTTCGAACAATAATTAGTGCTTCAGCAATTTATTTTGGAATCTGAGGAATGCAGATATTTATTAACTAAAAAAAGTTTACAGTAGTTTACATAATATACTTACCTATACACACAACAGGATAAAATGTAAAAATACTTCAATGTAAACAAACAGGCATGATGTTTTCTATTGTGTGGAGCTCCGAATGTCACGTACGGTATACGGGCTCTGCAGATACGACGGTAGTTTTTGTTGATACTCAGCAAAAAAAATGCCAGAAAACTGTCCCAGGTAGTCATTTTGCATTAGGAACGAATATAGTGCACATACATTGCTCCGATCCTAAAGTAGCTTGAGCACTGATATTTTAGGTAGGTATTAGAACAACAAAAGTCTCACAAATACTTAAATACATACACAAAAGCCCAGACACTGAATAAAAAATACAAATTTTCATTACACGAATGTTTTTCCCTAGTGAATCGAACCCACAGACCATGGTTCAAAAGGCAATTCTTACCCAATCAACCAACACGGGCCAGTCAAATTTTATTAAACCTAGTTTTTCTAATGGAAAACCACATTTCCACACACTGTAGGTGTCCGGCATAATTAGTAATTCTAATGGAAAACCACATTTCCACACACTGTAGGTGTCCGGCAGTGGAATGCTATAGACTGATGATGATGATGAACCTTTCTTGCATCCGTAGGAACACTCGCTTTACTTACCTACTCGTAAATGCTATCTACTACATTGACTAGTAAAGGAAATAGGCTTAGTTGAATACTTGTCACTTTCTCGTAGCCTAAAAAAATAATGTTCCCCTATTCTTATCAACAATTCACGTCACACCGGACGGAAAATACATTTCAACTCGGTACCTACGGGAATATTTCCGTGGCGAAACTCAGTATTGGAAATACCGTTCACCAAGTTACCATATCTTGTTAGGCGTTATTTCAATCACAACGAGTCGCATACACCGCGTTTGTCGGTAAAACTTGCCGGTGCTGATACCGACTTAGCTAAACTTGGATTATGTAACTTTGTCATAGTGGCGACGTTAATATATGCAGAGGCGATAGTGTGGTTGACTTTTAGCGGCGTGCGTCAACAGATTATGCGAGAGGTTACGAAGATGCGTTTCTTTGGATTGGAGAGTATTAAAGTCATCATATCGTAGATCATATTGCATGGTTAATGCATGGGGCAATTGGGTAATAGATTTTTTTTATAGTAACTCGACATAATGGCTTCCCTACTTCTGATAGACAGCGAAGAGAAGTCCAAGTCGTTGTGACAACTGGCAAGTAATTAGTCAGTTGCCACTGCCGTGCCAGCCCAACCCTATGAGCTCCAGAAACCCTACTCACCATCAGAAATGTGAAGAAACTAGTAGGATTCTTGGACTGTAAAAAATTTTTTGAAATCCATCCATAATCGGAAATATCGGTGAACATACATAAAAAGAAATAATTATACATACAGACGAATTGAGAACCTCCTCCTTTTTCGAAGTCGGTTAATAAGGTTACAACGTCCGTTGGCACCGCGACTTGGGTCTCTATGCTATGCATTTGATGGACTGTGTATCTAGTAACAGTTACCCTTTTCTGAATACCATTGGGCGAAGTTTCAATATGTCTGTTTGTAGTTAGGTATATTTAGGTGGCTTTTTTCTTTGTTGTTTTCCTATAGACCTCTATTTCTGAAATTTTCCATCCCAATGACCATTCTTCATGCAGTAAACCGTAGGTAGACCCTACCAGTATGCTAAACTAAGCCTAGAGCTAAAATCTCATCAACACTGACTGGGTATCACAGAGAAACCTAGAAAGCTTATTCATGAGGTTTTTTAAGAGGAAAGAAGACATATTATTTTCACTGTTCAATACATACGTACAATTAATAGCAAAAGTAAGTTTTGCATTAGATTCTTAAGTCAATGCATCAAGGTATATTTTCGTCTAGCTGACTTTAGATTGCACTGTTATTTGGGGAAGTGGATAAAGTTTTTAAGATCACGCCGATTTAAGATGTCGGTCTGAATTAGCATAAAGCCTCGCTCGGTATAAAGCATAGACCGTGACTAGATCTTGGCAAAAATCCATATAATTTCAATGCGAAATCAGTAGTAGGCTTTTGTGTACAACTTTTCGAATATTTTAATTTTATTAAGATAGCGACGTCGGCTTCGAAGTAATATTCTATTGACGTCAAATTTTAATGGGACCACCCCATCTCATCCCGAAGGTGAATCCCGAAGAAGATTATGAGGGATTTTTTTATAGTAGCTCGACATAATGGCTTCCCTTCGCCTGATGGAAAGCGAAAGAGAAGCCCTCGTCGCTGTGACACTTGGCAAGTAACTGGTTAGTTACCTGTCAGTTGGCACTGCATTCCGGCCCAACCCTAACCCCCCACGAGCTCCCGAAACCCTACTCACCATCAGAAACACGACCCGGAGGTCATTTGGCTACGGTATTCTACAGGGTGGAGGTCGTTCCCCGGACGGGCAGCTCAATTCGAGCGAAGATTCGCTATGCTCTACTTCTCTTAATATCAGAAAATGGGCAGCAGCGTTTACCTGGGTACAAATAAAATCTACTGCGGTCACCATCCCGCATGCCATGGGTGGTGAGTGACTAAGATGATGATAATGACTGAATATCGAGTTATGTTTGAAATCATCAAGAGGGCATAGCGAATCTTCGCTCGAATTGAGCTGCCCGTCCGGGGAAGGACCTCCACCCTATAGAATACCGCAGCCAAATGACCTCCGGGTCGTGTTTCTGCTGGTGAGTAGGGTCTCCGGAGCTCGTGGGGGGGTAAGGGTTGGGCCGGCATGGCAGTGGCAACTGACAGGTAACTAACCAGTTACTTTCCAGTTGTCACAGCGACTAGGGCTTCTCTTTCGCTTTCCATCAGGCGTAGGGAAGCCATTATGTCGAGCTATTATAAAAAAAAAAATCATGATATTAGGCTGACTTTTTTTTAAAGTTTTCAGTCACGAGCTCAAAATACCTATTTGCGATTAGGTAGGTAATGTTACCGAAAATTTATTATAGTAACAAACTTTGCCTCACTTTTATATCGACTTATTTTCAATTCACAATATATAAGCGTTTCTCTTACATAGAGTCAATACAATATTGCCAGCAAAAACTAACTTCAATGAACATTTGAAACCGACGAAGACCTTTGATAAGAAACTTTGCAATTCACAATATTAATAGTTGAACTTCTGCAATTACAGGAGCAATTTAATCTTTGCTCGAGCCGTAAACAAGAATAAACAATACTCGGTATCAAATAAAAACTCATAATGGGAACACTCAGGAAAGTGATAATGGTCACTAGTATTTTTTTATTCTAAATATTACTATGTGCAGTGACTACTGTAGGCTTTGTCCCATGAAATGTGCCCGCGCCTATGTTACTCTCCATCCCTTCAAATATCTAAACTTAAAAAATCAAGTCAATTCGTCGCTCCGTTTTGCCGTGAAAGAAAGATAAACATACAGACAGACAGACACACTTTCCCATTTATTTTTAGTAAGTAAATCATCATCATCATCTTATCACAGTCCCATGCAATGCAGTCCAATGCTGGACATAGGCCTCTCCAGTTGTTCACCGCTTTGAGCGAACTTGTGGAGGATTTAATACGATAATCCACTATCGCTGGGCAGGCGGGTTGGTGATCGCAGGGCATAGCTCCTCGCTGCGGTGACGCTGCTGCCCGTCAACGGCCTGTAGCATTTAGCTACGCATTCAATCGTGCTGGTTATACCGCCACACAGTAGGTTGCCAGGGGCGGTTATATCTAGATAGAATGGATGTAGGGGAGCGATCTTTTCGCTCTAAGCCACCCTCATCTGCCCATGGTGCAACCTGCTGAATAACAGACGAGGCTCTGGCAACAATTGAAGGCGTAGCTAAATACCACAAGCTGATAACGGGCAGCAGATGAAGAGAGGTAGGGCATAGCGAATCTTCGCTCGAATTGAGCCGCCCGTCCGGGGAAGGACCTCCACCCTATAGAATACCGCAGCCAAATGACCTCTGGGTCGTGTTTCTGCCGGTGAGTAGGGTTTCCGGAGCTCGTGGGGGGTTAGGGTTGGGCCGGCATGGCGGTGGCAACTGACAGGTAACTGACCAGTTACTTGCCCGTTGTCACAGCGACTTGGGCTTCTCTTTCGCTTTCCATCAGGCGTAGGGAAGCCATTATGTCGAGCCACTATAAAAAAATAAATAAAGCAGCGTCAACGGCGCCTGCTATCGCCAACCCACCTGCCCATCCGTCCATCCATCATTCAAACAAACCATTCCATTCAAACAAACTTTCGCATCCATAATATTACTCGTAGTAAGATTGGAAAACGTACCTACCTGTCTTTCTACTATAACATTTAGAATGGCTTTGGTACTACATTTTCTCTCCCATTCGCTTCATACATTCCAACCGAATGCAATATCTATGAAAAAGAAGGTAATCCAAATGACTTCAGGGGATCGTTTCAAAAACTCAATCCGGCATTTTTACTAATCCAATTGCATTAAAACCTACGTGACATTTTAGCGAACCCATAGCGGTGCTACATTTCGCTTTGTGAACTGGGATAGGATCAATAACGATCCATTGTCAGGATCTACTACACTGTGGCTAACATGATTTTCTAGCTTTTAGTTTTCCGTTCCAGTTTTAAGTACGTGTCTATGTCTTCAAGAGGATATAGCTTGATAATTCTATTTTTTTATTCAATACTAGCTGTGCCAGCGGCGTCGCACGCGTGGATATCGGGTTTCAAAAATAACGGACTTCCATAAAATGGTGTCTAAATTTTAAGTGGACCTCTAACAATACATTGGTGAATACCGCATTCAATTCCGTGCAGTAGATTTGCATGTATTGCTAGAGGTCTAACTTAAAATTTAGGTACCATTTTATGGAAGTCATTTTTGAAACCCGATATCCACGCGTGCGACGCCGCCGGCACAGCTAGTTTCTTATAAGTATAGAAGAAGATATAGATAGAAGATGAGTTTGTGCTTGACTGCAATAATTCACCTAATGGTAGGTAAGCGATATCACAGGCTACGTTGGAGCGCATTCGCCCAGGAAAATTGAGATGTACGTCTCAGGGAACAATGAGTCTGGCAAAGAGTTCCATAGTTGGGCCGTTCGTACCATCAAATTGAAATATGTACTAGGATAAATTCTCCAAATAGACAATACACTTTCCAATATTAACAATTGGGATGTAAGGGAGCGACCTTTTCGCTCCAAGCCATCCTCACCTGCCCGTGGTGCATCCTGCCGAACAACAAACGAGGCTCTGGAATGGTGGCGATAAAACCATCACGATAGAAGGGGTAGCTAAATACCACAGGCCGATGACGGGCAGCAGCGTCATCGGAGCAAGAAGCTACGCCCTGCGATCGCCAACCCGCCTGCCCAGTGTGGCGATTATGAGTATATCCTCCAGAAGTTTGCCCTAGGCGGCGAACAACTGGAGAGGCCTATGTCCAGCAGTGGACTGCAATAGGCTGATGATGATGATGATGAATATTAACAAGCGCTATTTATAAAAAGCATTTCAGTTAACATGTACCAACGTACGTATGAGTTTACCTACACTTTCAGTTCTATAGTTAGACTAATTGACGGATCCCTGTTTCGTCATGAGTATGTACGCGCCAAAAATATACCGTTGAAAATGGTGCGGAACAAAAAATGGCATCTGCGATACGTATTTCGTTTCAGATCACTCGGTATGTTTATCTTATGGCAATGCTAATTAATATTTATATTTAACCGACTGGTGGCAGTATAACCGTCACGATTGAATTCATAGCTAAATGACCAGGCCGATGACGGGGAGCAGCGTCGCCGGAGCGAGAAGTTACGCCATGCTATAGACTTCTAATCCCTTCCAGAAAAACTTATCTGACGGATCTCACAATGACGCAAATAAGCCATTTATCTATCTATTTCTATATATTTTATATATTTTATCTGTGTTTTTGGGAAATAGTTAGCTATATATTTTATATATTTTATCTGTGTTTTTGGGAAATATAGAATACTTATCTTAATAACTAGCTCAAATCACCATCATCATCGGAAAATGTGGCAGCCAAGGGGTGTTATCCCAAAAAAGAGAAAGTTACAAAAATCTGTAAAATTATACAGATAATTGTGGCGCATTGTTATACAGAAACACGTAAAGTATTAAGGTAACATTATACATGTATTCCTTAAAAAAAATTAACACTATAGCCAAAAAGCAGAACCGTAACCCACCCAATGACTTTTGGAGACAACGCTACATAAAGCCATCTGGAGCAGTCTTAACCATTTAACCCATTAATGGCCAAAGGAAAAGTACAAGGATTTATTTCGATTTTTTTTTATTTAATTATGATAAGGGTTACAAAAAGTTATTAGAACATGAAAAAAAATCGAAAATTTATTTATTTAGATTTTTATATGGGTGTACCCAAATTGGCACAGTGGCCACTTTAGGGTGTTAATTTTTGTAAGAAGTTTTTTTAAATGCGCAATGTCACTTGCGTTTTTTGTAGCCACTATGGCTTTGACTGTGCTAAATACACAGCATACTTGTTGTGGTAGCTTTTCAGGAACGTGGTCAGTGCCGTTCAGTTTCAAACCATCTACTTTAAATATAGAAGTTCAAGCAGAGTGTCGTTGAGGCGATTGTTTTTGATATAATTATTCTGATCATATTTCATTGAAATAGTAGTTGATCCATAGCTTCCTCTCAGGATTGTATGTGCAACCAACAAGCATTTGATAAGACCATATTAATCATGGAGGTAAATAAAACCCACCACCATTTTTACCATGAATGCCGATTCTGTATAGTGAAATGGATTGATTTATTTCATCAACTACACTCATATTATATTCTTTAGAACATCTTCATGTCAACCTTATGGTTCTTTTCTGCAGACCATCTTTTCAAAAATCGTAATTCGATGCCATTGGGCAAATACTGTTGTCTGTCCAGTGAACCAGTAAACTTAGTATTTTTATCGAAACTGTTATCAAATTCTCCACTTGACTCTTTCTTCCTGAAGGAAGTGAATCCGAAAGAAAACTGAGAAGAAAGAAGAAATTGAGAACTAATACTCAACATTTTCGGAAACTTCAATCTGAAAATTAGGTGGAGAATAGTAATCGAAACCCTCTTTTTCATCAGTGACGCCACTGGGTTCCAGTGGTAGTTGCCCTAAATCATACTCTAAATCGTCACTATCTTCAAGGATGGAATATATAGCCTCTTCCTAAACTTCAAAGCTGTTACTTGTACTATATACATATAAGCCTACTACTCTCTAAAACTCTGAAAAAAATATAGATAATATTATTCCACTTGTGGCCACTGTACCCGAATTGGCACAGCTCAATTTCGAATGTCGCTGAAACTTATATTCTCATCATACTTTACTGCAATATAGTACAAATCAATAATTATTTACTAAATTTCGTATAATTAGAAGCAAATACGGTGTTTCCATTTGTCTACTTATTATAATATTTAAAAAACTAAACATACCTCCATGCCAATCTTGATAAGGAAATTCAACAAGTAATTATCACAAAATTACGAATGTTTTCTAAAAATTATTTATAGCATATTAAATCGCTGCAGTCTTAACTACTCAAAAACGTAATTATATTTCCCCTGGTGTCAATACTGTTTTTTTCTACCATCAATAACTAAGTGTTCCCAAATGGGTACAGCAACCAAGAATGGGTTAAACGCCAAATAATACGTCGCATAACACATAATTCCTACCGTAACAGGGGACTTATAGTACTAACGTTTTTACAGCCACGGTAGCACAAAGCCCTGAAGATGAAAGATACGAGCACTCTCATTTTATGTCACTGTAAAACAAAAATAGCTGACGAAAGAATCGGAAGGCGCGGAACCGGCATTCCTCGCGGATAAAGGTGACTAAGGGCTTATTCTATTTATATTGGCCGTTTTTTATAGTGCGGTTAGACTAACAATGTATGCAGCCGGTTAGATGAAATGTTTTGCCACTGTGGCGTATATTCGAAATTTTATTCGGGACAAAGAACTAATGTTTTCATTTTTTTATGCGCCAGACTTTGCGGATTCCCGGACACCTGGTTGCAAACTAAGCTTTTAGCTTGTAATGTGACTAACGACTGTTCTAGAGACACTCCCAGAATACTTTTAACTTTTTAAGTTGAAGTGTGTATAGATGACAATAAATTGATTATAGTCACATACTATGTTGGAATTTATTACAGGTTAGATAGATTCAACCACAACTCGTGGCAATATGAAACACCTACTTATAAATCCTTGGATTTTTTGATCAAAAATAGTAACAAGTAATGATTAGCTTTGGAATATATTTGCTAAGGTGCGATTAATTTTGTCTATAAGCTATGAGTAAAACTGTACGCTGTTTGTTTCCTTAATAAATATATATCAAGAAAGTTTGTAAACATCATCAAATACTACATGTATTACAACAGATCTCAGCTATTTAAATAGTTCGTAAATTGTTATATCACTGGAACTTCTTATTACTTCTTTCGTATGAGTGAAATGTAATTACAACTTTCTCTTTCATAGATATGTTGTAGCGTCGTGTAGGCGCTAAAATAGATTTGTACACGACTCTACTTTGACATCGTCATATTTTATTTATGAGGAAGAGAAATATGTTTATTAACTACAAGTAGCATTAGTGAAACTTAAAATCAGGCGCGGTGCCAAATAAATATTTCGAGGGGATATTTCTTTGACTACCTACTTATGTTTGATTTTGCACGTTATTATGAGAAATTAAAGCTATAATTTGTCGCAAAATGAGACGGCTAAAGACCTACAAAGTTTATCGGAAGCGACGTAAACTCTATTCATAAGAAACATTTGTGGCCTTAGGACCAGCAAGACGGTTGCTTTCATATACCTACTATTCCCTATTAATAACGTAGCCATTGAGAAATTTTATATCATGCATGTTACCAACCAATATATTCGATAATGCATCAATTTATGTACCTAACAACTAATGGCTAACTAAACTAATCGGCTAAAGTACTTAACAATAATAGCATTCGCATGTTTTTTGATTTTGTTTGATAATGATAATCAAAACCAAATAAATATATAAGTAACACATAACATTGCCAAACGGGCAATTGGAAAAGAAATAAATTTATCGAGAATCAGTATTTCCCATTTAGGTACCTACTACCTACTCTGATTTTCCGATAAGGACAAGACTTAAGTACAAATCATTGAAATAGGTAACGAAATATACCTTCGAGTGTATCCTTTCGTAACAGAATTCTCAGTAATATTTTAGTGTAATAATGGGCTGAATAATATGGTTTCACGTAGGTAAGTACAAATTCTGAAGGTAAATGACTTGTTATGTGATATAGGGGTATATTGCGACGTCGATTATTCTGGACAAATCTTGCAATAAAAACAATGGTACACAAATATAATAGGAATGATGGAATTATTATCTTTATATCTTTGATTATATAAGAATTATATCTTTGATTTTGAATTTTAAAGTAACATTTTAAAGATTTCATTATCAACAGCTCTTATTTTTCCCATCGAACAATAGTTCAAAGTAGCCTCCCTAGCGAGGTAGGAGGTTCAAAGTAGTCCCTAGCTGCCCCTATCCCCATAATAATGGGGTTAAGGACATAGTCACACTGGCCAAGTGTGAATTAGTCGACTTCACACAATCTTATGATCTCTTCACAGACCTTCTGGATCCCTCATCATGGTGAACTTTCTTGAAAGACTGTTTAAAGAAAGAAAGAAAGAAAACATGGCATCGGTAGCCTAGTGACTAAGGTGATGTCTACTAAATGGTTTTTTTTTTAGTTTCGACGCAAAATTGTCCCTCTTCCTGGCAACTTGGTAGTTATTAGATGGAGTAACACAATATTTCGTCAGGTTTCATAAATCCTAGACGTCCTAATGATTAAAGACCTTACTGATTTGAAAGGATTTTTTCATTACGGTGGATTTTTCCCTACAAAAAAGGGTTATAGTCTGATATAACGTTGCTATTCTTACGCTAAGGCGAAGGGAACATAAAACTAAAGTCGAGTCACCTACATAAATCCGTAGCGTCGGTCGTTCGCTACAAAGTTTCACCTTTCATAGCTCCGACTTACACATTAGGTGTTTAGGACCCATTGTGGTATGACCATTCCGTCCGAAACCGCCAATTGACTAAAATATACTCGTATGCTTACCTTCTTTGAAAATATACCTACATAGGTATACACTTTAATACGTATTCATGATTGACACACAGCAAGTATTCAGTCTATGACTATAGACAGGCTCGGTGGCTCAATTGGTAGTGACCCCTGCCTTCTGAACCAAGAGTCGTGGGTTCGATTCCCACTCGTGACAAACGTGTGATTGACGTGTGAACAATTCGTGTGATGAACATTTGTGTTTGTTCCGTGTCTGGGTGTTTATATTTGTATTGGCTTATTATTATTGAGGCGAATGAAAAATTAAGAGGGTTATAAACTATTGGCATCTACAAATATAATTGGGCAATGTTTAAATAACTTGGCTTCAATTATATTGGATAGCCAGCAATTGCAAAGTATTATAAAAAACTAAATAACGGCTGCGACTTCTTGGTAGTATTTTTTTATATATGGCGATTGAAATTATAGGTGGGGTACTAAAAATAATGACATGGCGACTAATATTAACAGTCGGATAGCAAATAATATTATTATGGCTACTGTAGACTTCCATCTAAAAAAACACTTTCTAGCTATAATTAACGAGCAGCTGTAATTTTAAATTGAATACTAAAATAAATATTAGGAAATCCTTTTTTATTTTTGGAAATCATAATATAATGAAAACGTCGGCAGGCGTTTATACCTGTAAACATATATTGGGCTTTGCCTTAAGGTTAAAATTAACAACGCCGCCTTTGGAGGCAAAAATGATTCCAATAGGGCAAAAAAGAAAGCGTGGACGCCCCGCCAAATCGAAGCCGGCCCTAATTATCCAGTGATAATTTTAGTATTTATATACCTAGGTATAATTTCGTAACAATTACGTAGTTCAATAAACAAATAAATAAAGATTGATTATTGGTAACCGTAATGTCTTTTAATTTTTCGCCCTTACAAATAAAAAAACCGGCCAAGTGCGAGTCGGACTCGCGCACGTAGGGTTCCGTCCGTACCACTGATTTTACCACTTTGGAAGAGTCTCTCGCGCAAACTATTCAGTTTAGAAAAAAATTATGTTAGAAACCTCAATATCATTTTCAAATACCTATCCATAGATACCCCACACGTATAGGTTTTATGAAAAAATGGATGGGTTTTTTTCTGATTTTATTTTAAAATCTTAATAACATCTACGTACCAAATTTCAATAATGTAGCCCTTATAGTTTCGGAATAAACTGGCTGTGACATACGGACAGACAGACAGACAGACATGTCGAATCTTCATCTCCAAAAATCCATTTTGGTTACGGAACCCTCAAAATAAGTCAAGAAATAAAACTTACAATATTTAAATTGCATGCCATTTTTTACTTTATTTGCAGCTTACATGTCACACCACATAATATGTTAATTAGATCTCAATCTTATTAAATACTACCTAAAATCATTTTAATAGATACCTCTACTTTACAATTTATGAATGCCTATTTTGTACTTTTTAGTTGCTTCCGAGTTTCCGCTTAACCATAAATTCAATTGCCAAAAGAAAAACTCGATGCCAGTTTAAATTAAACTAAAGCTTAAAATTACTTTTTAATGCTGCCAGTTTTTACATAATAATGTACTCCACCGTTGCAGCCAACCTATTATATTTCCTATCCACTTTAATTATTTTATAAACCTTAAATCAGATTTATTAGTCGCAGCGTTAAATACATGCCATTTGTATTTAAGTATATATTCGTGGTACCTTCGTTGTTCTGACACCCATAACACAAGTGCTTAAGCTACTTACTTTGGGATCGGAGCAATGTATGTGATGTTGTGTGATATTTATTTATTTATGGATACAAGTGAGGAGGGATGCAAGGGAGCGACCCATGAACCCATCATCTTTTTATTCCAAGCCATTTTCACCTATAATGCATCCTGCTGAATAACAGAAGAGGCTTTGATAACCGACTGGTGGGTGTATAACCATTAAGATCGAAGGCGCAGTAAATACCACTGGCTGATGACGGGCAACAGCGTCACCGGAGCGAGGAGCTACGCCCTGCGATCGCCAACTCGTCTGCCCAGCGTTGCGATTATGGGCAAAGCGCGCAGGTGTTTGCCCAAAGTAGCAAACAACTGGATATGCCTATATCCAGATGTAGACTGCGATAGGCAGATGATAATGAAATTACAGCGTTTCTATACACAATAAAACATAATATGATACAACCCTTAGTTTAAAATAACGTGATTGGTGTTCACTGTTTATTCTTCAAGCATATTTAACCCGTCCTATTGAATGGTTAGATATTTGTCGCTACCCGAATTCTATCAGTGCACTCCACCGCAACGCAAATTCCGCCCTTGCCAAAACCGCACATTGCCTTCATCTCCATATCCAGACATTGTTCCTTCTATATAATGTATGTTGGAATGTATCTAGAGCCATAAATCTACACATTTACACTTCTACACAATCTACACAAAAATTATAAACAGGAAAGTTTTGTGCGTGTGTATGTTTGTATTGAATGAACACAAAAACTACTGTTCCGATTTTTAAATTTCTTTCAGCATTGAAAAGCTACTTCATTCACCCTGAGAAACGTAGGCATTTATTACTAGAAAAGATTAGGGATAAATAACCGAAGACATGCCACGCTGGGCCACACATCGCCACCAAACCCCAAATGAAGCCAAAGCATGTACTATAGGTACTAGACAACTGATAAATTTACTTAGATATTTTTTTATACATAGAAAATAATAATAAGGATTCCCCATGCAGTAAAATAGAAGGAATAATTTATGGAATGTTAGTTACGACTAAAACGCCAATAATGTGACGCAATGAACTGCAATTCACCTGATGATAATCGATATTCGATGTTATGATCTCAATTTACCTACTAATTAATTCCGTAAAATACCTTTGCTATTAGCAAGCACTTGCTCTGACTGAATCATGATTGCTGAACCGTTAAACTGTATTATTAGAGAGCTATATGGTACTTGGACGAACGCCAACATACTATTCTCTAAAAGCGTGATAACACCTTTGTCATTCCACTGTAGTCTGTATCAATAGAAAATAATGAAAGATTGACGGTAAATAATGATTCAGTCTCAAGTGGTGCATATTTTTTTAATATTTCTAACGCTTTGATGTTGATAAAGGTGTTGTAGCGTTGATTGATAGTGTTAGGTTTCTTTGAAAGACGCGGTGCAATGCATACAGAGAGACATATTGCCAAGTATCCAAGGAGAAGAGTTTGTTTGGGTAAGTCCCTTTAGTTCGCGCCATTTCCTCTTACACGTGAAGCGTAACGAACACTTTGCCTAGTAAAGAAGTAAGTATACCCGGTCACAGTCATAGCTATAATACAAATATTTGGCGAAACCTGTAGGTGACGCCAGGATATAACTGCTAACTACCGTTTACCGGCCTAGGTATTGCAAAAATTTCTGGGCGATAACACTTTTTGTTGGTCACGGTCGAATCCTCCATCCTATAGAATACCGCAGACAAATGACCACTGGGTCATGTTTCTGCAGCTGAGTAGGGTTTCCAGAGCTCGTGGGGGGTTGGGGGTTGGGCCGGCATGGCGGTGGCAACTGACAGGAACTGATCAATTACTTGCCCATTGTCACAGCGTCTTGGGCTACTCTTTTGCTTTCCACCAGGCGTAGGGAAGCCATTATGTCGAGCCACTATAAAAAAAATATCCAGGTGTTTGGTCAAAGTAGCGAACAACTGGAGAGGCCTATGTCCAGATAGGCTAATGAGATAGGCTGATGATGATGATGATGGCTGATGATGAGCCGGCATTCACTCAAAATACTTACATGAAGCTAGAGACTTTCAAGAAATTTTCAAGATTTAATAGGTTCCAAATACGTTGGCGTTGGCGACAAATCCATAAAACGCGTTCACATAGAAAAATAAGATTAGAAATACGAGGCTTTAGTTCGTTCGTAAAATCTGGCTTTTATGGCTTAGTTTACTACAATCCTTTGCCAGCATTTTACTAAGATAGATGTTTTTTACACAATTGACTTAAAACTATACATACACTAGCTGCTGCCTGCGGCTCTGCCCGCGTGAAATTTCGTATAAAACATAGCCTATGTGTTAATCTGATGTACAAACTATATTCTTGTAAAGTTTCATTAAAATCCGTTCAGTAGTTTTTGCGTGAAAGTGGAACAAACATCCATCCATCTATCCAAAATTCCAAACAAACTTTCGCGTTTATAATATTATTACTAGGACTAGGACTAGGACTAGGATTTGTTGTACAATCTATAATTTTAAGTCTCATATTAGTTTAATAGATAGTTAAATACATGTGTGGCGACTGGCAGGACTGCTCAAGACGGCTTGCAAGTGCTGGAGAATCTCAATATCGATCAAAGTGGCGAACAGTTGGAGAGGCTATGTCCAGCAGTTGACCGTACGAGGCTGATAGATAGATAGATAGATTTTTATTGCACACCAAACATTTTGCCTTATAACTAAATGCAAAGATATATTGACCTACAAGGCGGTTTTATCGCTTGATGATGATGATGAAGCAGAGTACAAAATCTTTTATTGATTATTAGCACCTCAAAATGACACCCTGCAGACCAGACACAGACCGATGACGAGCAGCAGCGTCACCGGAGCGAGAAGCTACGCCCTACGATCGCCAATCCGCCTACCCAGCGTGGCGATTATGGGTATATCCTCCAGATGTTTGCCCTAAGTGTCGAACAACTCGAGAGGCCTATGTCCAGCAGTGCACTTCAATGATGATGATTCTAAATCCAGTAACCACACGGATACGAACGGTCATTATACAAACATAAAGGGTATACGACTGTGACCTTTATAATAAATTAACAAACAGGTAACATTTTAGGTTGCACAATAATACCGCTGCTATTTCAAACACTAAAAGCGCCCCAAATATTCGCCCACAAACACTATTCTTCGCCCCAGTGCAGTGCTAGCCGACTCGACGGATTATGCCAAATAACCTGACTCCACATAATTGGCCGGAGTTTGTACCGACGGCCCATGGGATATTCAGTTATGCATTAACAAGTACTAACTTACACTGCGCAACTGCGGAATTTGCGTTTTTCGTGATATAGAACAGTTTGACACAATATGTCACTACTTTATCATTATCATCAGCCTGTAATCGTCCACTGCTAGACATAGGCTTCCCTAAATGGCAATTGTCATTTGGCATTTGTCTTAGTCACCACGCTTGGCAGGCAGATTGTTTTTTTTTTTTCTAAATGACTACGATGATGGCCAGACTGGCCTTGTCATCATCACCGGACTGTTGGGGGAGCGGAAGGCTGATCGCAGTAGATTGTATTTGTGCCCATGTAAACGCTGCTGCCCGTTTCCTGATATTCCCTTAATCGTCTTTTACTACATCCACGGGATGGGATGGGAAGATTTCATTCTAAATCCGGAAACCACACGGACACAGGGTATTTTAGTATGTTTGATTTGGTATGTTAGTTACTTCATGGTCTCCCTGACCATCTGGGGATGCCGAAATCGAGGGCGAAAGACCGCACTATCGCAGACTTGGTGGTCCCAGGAACAGGGATAGCCTGGGACCACGCAAAGGTCCCAGGTCCCAGACGCAAGAAAAAAAATGGTATTTCATGGTTACCTGTAAAAATGGTATTTCATGATTACCTTTCTTCTCGGTAGAAATCTACTTTCCGAACACGGCGGTAGCTTCTTTTAAATTGCTTTTATTCACATTCTTACTTTACTTTTTGTATTTCTACATTATTTTTTACTTGACGATTCATAAGTGCTTATTTTAAGTCTATGTGAATAAAGGTATTTTGACTTTGACTTTGACCAGAAAGAATCAATGAAGACCTCTTTGAGAAATCACAATAGGAGATAAAAAAATAGCCTATTGGTCACTCAATATGAAATCTCAGAAAGTAAAGTTTTTAGGTCAAAATTTGCCTTGGTGGTTGGTACCTAAGATCTAATATAGATTTATCTGAGTTTTCAGGATCTTTTAAAAATAAATTACCTTCCTATTAGTGCAGTCAATGAAGCATTATAGGTCCGAATTTTTTTACTGTGAACCGAATTGCATACAATTTTGGGATTAGGTTCATCTTACCATTAACTTCAAAAGTGAAAATGATTTGAACTCCGCCACCACCATGGGGGTGGTTGCCACCCCTTCTCGGGGGTCAATGGTTGTTTTTTCAAAATAACCTCGGATATCGACTGAAGATCTAATTTTAAGCAAAAAAGTTTCTATAAAGTTTCTCGAAAAATCTAATACTTTTCAAGTTATTGGCAATTGAAAATTCGCAAATTTTTCACGATTTTCATCAGTTTTTTTCAAATATCTCCAAAAATATACGTTTTATCGAAAATTTTATAAGGAACGAAACTGTAGCAGGTAAAAAAATGAACAATTTGGTTTTTTACAAAGTATTCTAAGTGCAATATTAAGCTAGATATTAAAGATCAAAGCCGTTTTTTATTTTATCTGAAATTTCATCGATGTAGTCAATGCCATCTAGCAGCGAGCAAATGCATTTTATGCTTTCTAATCGAATAGGGTTTTGTAGTGCTTGAAATAAGCTTTAAAATGAGCTTTATCAAAAGTCTTTTGCACGTAAAATAAGTGAGCTATATTGCAAATAAGCGGAGCATCGAATGTTTTTTCTTTTCAATCAATGGGTTTAAATAAGTGCCATTTCCACCAAAACTAAAATTAATCATATTCCGCCTAGAATTAACTTTATTATGAAGAGTTTTATAGATTGTATTAGTTTGGCTGCTTTAGGACACATAGTTTTCAAAAAAGTCACGATTGAAAAAAAATCGAGAATTTCAAATTTTTAAAAATCCCACCCCTTTTTCATAATATCTCAAAAATGACGACAGATACGTATAAAAGTGTAGGGATAAAAAATTTAGGTATTTTTCTGACAAACAATTTGGTTTTTTTGTTTTTTCTATCAAATAAAAATTGACGGAGATATGATTGTTTAAAGAGCGCGTGGCAGCGCAATCACAGCCTCCCTTAATCGTGACTTTTTTGAAAACTATGTGTCCTAAAGCAGCCAAACTAATACAATCTATAAAACTCTTCATAATAAAGTTAATTCTAGGCGGAATATGATTAATTTTAGTTATGGTGGAAATGGCACTTATTTAAACCCATTGATTGAAAAGAAAAAACATTCGATGCTCCGCTTATTTGCAATATAGCTCACTTATTTTACGTGCAAAAGACTTTTGATAAAGCTCATTTTAAAGCTTATTTCAAGCACTACAAAACCCTTTTCGATTAGAAAGCATAAAATGCATTTGCTCGCTGCTAGATGGCATTGACTACATCGATGAAATTTCAGATAAAATAAAAAACGGCTTTGATCTTTAATATCTAGCTTAATATTGCACTTAGAATACTTTGTAAAAAACCAAATTGTTCATTTTTTTACCTGCTACAGTTTCGTTCCTTATAAAATTTTCGATAAAACGTATATTTTTGGAGATATTTGAAAAAAACTGATGAAAATCGTGAAAAATTTGCGAATTTTCAATTGCCAATAACTTGAAAAGTATTAGATTTTTCGAGAAACTTTATAGAAACTTTTTTGCTTAAAATTAGATCTTCAATCGATATCCGAGGTTATTTTAAAAAAACAACCATTGACCCCCGAGAAGGGGTGGCAACCACCCCCATGGTGGTGGCGGAGTTCAAATCATTTTCACTTTTGAAGTTAATGGTAAGATGAGCCTAATTCCAAAATTTCATGCAAATCGGATCACAGTAAAAAAATTCGGAGGTTAGCCCGTATTTTTCGCTTCATTGACTGCACTATATAGTCTTCTCTTATTTCAAAATCTTTAAAATACTTTTATATCATTATCGTATCATTATCAAAGAACTAATAAATATAGAGGAACTCTTTCGCAATCTTCTTTCCCCATACAGTTAAAAATATCATCTGCTTCGGTCACGTAAGCATGCTCGTTGAACGCATTAGTCAATGTAAAAAGCCCTCTCCAAGGGATATTATTTAGTCCAACCATGAATTATGACGACGGTTCGTATCTGTGAATGGAACAGAATTGGACGTGGCCTGCCCTCATACATCACTCAAACACTCTGAAACTGTTAAGCCTAATATACACGAATTCGCATTGTTGACAACTTGCAGCCCGCCTTCAAAGTATTATAGCGATATGGTTTGGTTTAAAAATTTGTTTTACTTTCAATCTTAATCTTAACTATATAACTATAACTATAATCTTAACTAATATTATAAAGCTGAAGAGTTTGTTTGTTTGTTTGAACGCGCTAATCTCAGGAATAATATTATAAAGCTGAAGAGTTTGTTTGTTTGTTTGAACGCGATAATCTCAGGAACTACTGGTCCGAATTGAAAAATTCTTTTTGTGTTAAATAGACCATTTATCGAGGAAGGCTTTAGGCTATATAACATCACGCTGCAACTATTAGGAGCGAAGAAATAATGGTAAATGTAAAAAAAAGGGGAAAAAATAACTATTCCACGCGGATGAAGTCGCGAGCACAGCTAGTATACCTATATTTGTAGCGATGAGACAACACCCTCAGAAAACAGAACCATTCAGGTAAGATGGTGATATGATGCGTTTCGTCAACGTATTCTAACGTATGTACGGTGTGCATTACGGTTTGGCCTTTTAATTCGAAGCCAAACATATTTATAAAGAGACAAAGCAAATAAACTAACACCAACCTTTAATGAATCAGGTGGCTTGTCGCGGCCCTACACTGCATTTTTTTTATAGTGGCTCGACATAATGGCTTCCCTACGCCTGATGGAAAGCGAAAGAGAGGCCCAAGTCGCTGTGACAACTGGCAAGTAACTGGTCAGTTACCTGTCAGTTGCCACTGCCATGCCGGCCCAAACCTAACCCCCCCACGAGCTCCGGACACCCTACTCACCAGCAGAAACACGACCCGAAGGTCATTTGGCTGCGGTATTTTATAGGGTGGAGGTCCTTCCCCGGACGGGCAGCTCAATTCGAGCGAAGATTCGCTATGCCCTACCTCTCTTACGCATCACCTCTACACACCACACACCGCTTGAATACTTTCTTGCTCCTAACTCTCCAAACAGCTAACCTTGTTTTTTCACTTCTTTTCCCTCTAAAAATTGGTTCATTATAATAACCAGTCCTATCGTAATTTGTATCAAGACTAAATGTAGTACTGGGGTCACAAATGAATCAAAATGTCAGAGCAAACTTTGTGCTATTATAATGATCGTTTCACTCAAAGTTAGTTACAAACAAATTAAGAACATTTCAGCTCCAATGTACCAGGCTACCAAACTAATATGAGTACCCCACGAGTAGCCATTAATCCCAGTCCGAACAAGTGTGTAGTGCGCTTTTCTCTTCTCTGGAAATGAGATATAAGCTTGTGGTTTGTGCTAGGAATACTAATATTGCGGCTTTGATAGAGTTTAGATACACTCTAACCAATAAAATCGAAAAGATACCATCTATATATTATACTTTTCGTATTACAGTTTTATATTAATGTTGTGCATTATTCCTAGGCGTTTGGTTCTCGGGTCTGTAAATTCTCAAGTAGTAAATTGTTTAAATACAGTCGAACGAATCTATGAGTTAATTGAGTTATGAATGAGCATCATTATTAATGTAATCACCTTAAGAAATAATTATTATAGAGCTCTATAATAAGTAAGTACCTATACACAAAACAAGATGGTCATAATTTAAATTTTGCTCGCCAGTAAGAGTCAATTTGTGAGTATGCACGTGAAAAAATGTAAGTAAATAGATAATTATATCTATGGCAACAATTGTCCGTATTTTTTTCAGAGTTTTAAATTTGAGTCATATACTCGTACAGTAGTTCTATTTTACCAAAATAATGGATAATAAAGAATATTCTGCATAAACTTTTTCGTTAATTTTTTTTACTGGTAATAATATCACGCAGATAATTATAGTAACCTTCGTCCATGATAAATAAGATAATAAAACAAATACCTACAATCACAGCGCCAGATATTATTCTGTGAAATGGTGATTCGGGGAATTAACTTCACAAACTCACTGTGGACATGATATCACAAATTTATATACCTACTGTGAGGAAACAGCAAGATCTACCGACCGCCGTAACCAATTATAGAGGTATAGCTATACGATATGATAAGCTTCCGACATTCATTAGTAAAAGCTCAGTATATAGTAAATTCAGAGGATTAAAAATTATTAAATACCTAAATGTTTATTGCATGTCACATGCCACGCTAGGCCACACAGCGCACTCTATTCCCAAGCCAAAGTTTGCACCATGGCACAACTGATCAACTAACAAAATAGATACTTTTTTTTGTAAATACATAATGATTATACATAGCAAACACCTTAACAATAGAAACAGACATGTTCATGTATATGTTGCAGTCAAAACTCTTAACCAGTCAAAAGTACTATTGACTAGCAAAATCAGTCAAAAGTACTTTTGACTGAACAGGTTGGTCAAAAGTGGTTTTGACTGAAAAATATTGGTTACTAATACTTTTGACTGCAAATTTGCGGTCAAAAGTACTTTTAACTAACGCTCTTGGTCAATAGTATTTTAACTGCAAAAAAGCATCAGTCAAAAATAAAATAAAATAAAATAATTTATAATAGTAATATAAAAGTAATATTAACTCGTTATATGTAAATACAAAAGTGATTTTTTAATAAATTTGAAATAATTTTATACTATCTATCTTCTTCTATTCTATCTTCTATCTATACTTATAATAAACTTAAAATAAATGCTGGGGTACACCTTAACCTGGATAATGTGGAAGACTCTGGACAGGCTGCGCACTTAGGTTGGCCGCTGTAAGTACAATCTGTCAAGGTGAGGCTTATTAGACGCATTTGCCAATCGGTGCGGATGTGGTGTCGCTCCAAAAGCTATGACACACCTGCTTAAGAGTCTCGCGAATACCTGTCTGCACGAAAACTTTCTGACCGCCAGACATAGAGTGATCTCAGAGTTTTGGTCTCGAGAAGAAGAGAATAAGTATGAGTAATATTAAAGTTTATTTATGTGCGTTTGTCGTTATTTTTATCGACCACCAATTTTAAGAGTTTTGACTGATACAACCAGTCAAAAGTACTTTTAACCAGCTCCATTGGGCAAAAGTACTTTTAACTGTTATTTCAGTTAAAAGTATTATTGACCAAAGCATATGGTCAAAAGTAGTTTTGACTGATTTTGCTAGTCAATAGTACTTTTGACTGGTTAAGGGTTCTGACTGCAACATATACAAATGATTGTACCGTGCCGGAATCGAGCCCGTGACCACTGTTTCAAAGACAAATATCACTAGTAGTAGACAGATAACATTTAGTCGTCAAAGTAACCACTTATCATGTAGATATTGTTTCTTCTTTATTTTTCTTATGAAATAGGGGGCAGACGAGCAGACGGCTCACCTGGTGGTAAGTGATAACCTCCGCCCATCGCGCGCTCTCTTCAGAAATCTACACTCCCTTTACCTGAAGGTTGTCTGGAAGAGATCGCTTACTAGCGATAAGACCGTCTAGATTGTACCACAAGATGTCTGTATCACCTTTTCTGTACTAATTGTATATTTTGTGCAATAAAGAATATCTATCTATCATGTACATCTGCTACATCAAGAGATACAGCTGCGCTGTCGGCCTTTAAGATAGAGGTACGCTCTTTTCTTTTTCAAAACGACGGTCCTAAGATAAAAACTGTTTACTACAAATGAACAATCTGTTACTGCCCTTAAACGAAAAAAAAGATTTTAGATCTGTAAACTCGTAAGCAGAATCGAGCAAAACCCACTTTCGTTCTTCAATTCGTTTCGCAAGAATTCCTCCAAATCGCTTTCCAACATGCACTCATCCATATGCGTAATTTGACACAACGATTGCGCTTGTAATTGAAATCAGCCATTGGAGAACAATTGTGTAACCGAGGGTGGGGAGGGGGGAGGGATGGGCCTAGGGATTACACGCCAGCGGCGTAGCGATTAGGGAATTCCTCTGATTGAGGTTTTGCGGTCTGTCTGTGTGTCCGACGGCCGTTGCGTTGTAACAATTAGTCCTTTCCGGTGGAACTTTGTTAATGCTTTACATCTACATGAGGCGAATCTTACGAGACGTAATTGTAATCATAGAAAACAAAACACTATATCAGTTAAGTGAAAAAAAAAACAGGCCATAAAAACAAGATTTATGAAAACTTTAAGTAGGTATTTCCTAGTTTGGTGTTTCATATTTGCATATTAAAGTCGGTTTTTCGGTTTCGGGCTGGCTCGATGGCTCATTTGGTAGTGATCTCTGTCTTCTGAATCAACGGTCATGGGTTCGATCCCCGCACAGTACAAACATTTGTGTGCACTTGACTTTTTTGAAAACTATGTGTCCTAAAGCAGCCAAACTAATACAATCTATAAAACTCTTCATAATAAAGTTAATTCTAGGCGGAATATGATTAATTTTAGTTTTGGTGGAAATAGCACTTATTTAAACCCATTGATTGAAAAGAAAAAACATTCGATGCTCCGCTTATTTGCAATATAGCTTACTTATTTTACGTGCAAAAGACTTTTGATAAAGCTCATTTTAAAGCTTATTTCAAGCACTACAAAACCCTTTTCGATTAGAAAGCATAAAATGCATTTGCTCGCTGCTAGATGGCATTGACTACATCGATGAAATTTCAGATAAAATAAAAAACGGCTTTGATCTTTAATATCTAGCTTAATATTGCACTTAGAATACTTTGTAAAAAACCAAATTGTTCATTTTTTTACCTGCTACAGTTTCGTTCCTTATAAAATTTTCGATAAAAGGTGTATTTTCGGAGATATTTGAAAAAAACTGATGAAAATCGTGAAAAATTTGCGAATTTTCAATTGCCAATAACTTGAAAAGTATTAGATTTTTCGAGAAACTTTATAGAACCTTTTTTGCTTAAAATTAGATCTTCAATCGATATCCGAGGTTATTTTGAAAAAACAACCATTGACCCCCGAGAAGGGGTGGCAACCACCCCCATGGTGGTGGCGGAGTTCAAATCATTTTCACTTTTGAAGTTAATGGTAAGATGAACCTAATCCCAAAATTGTATGCAATTCGGTTCACAGTAAAAAAATTCGGACCTATAATGCTTCATTGACTGCACTATAACTTGAACATAAGTAATTTAAGCTCAGAAAGCACAAAAGAGCTCGTCTTAAATCTAATTTGAATTCCTAATGGGCTATAAGAGAAATACAAGTTTCGACACCAACTTGATAACTTACGCTTCTAATCAAATCGTCCTTTTGTTTCGTGATCAATAAATATCACAGAATACAACACCGAACAGTTGACGCCATATTGAAAACAAAACGCACCTAACGCTGCAATGTTGAGTGTTGAACTAATTCAATTATATTGGAATGAGCTGTAGTGTTGAACGTTTTGAGCGACTTAAATATTCAATTAAAAAGCTAGACGTGTGGTTGAATGGCGTTGTTCAGTCAAAGAGCTAGCTGTTTGATTAAACGGCTATTTTTTACCGAGAAGAAGTAACGCGAACAGGTGGTAATGGAGTTTTGCGTCCGTCTTGAACTGTGCTTGTGAGTTCTCCTCTCAAACTGCCCGGCATGACATGTCAGTTGTCATGCAGAACGAGCTGATAAAGGGGTTGGGGGATGCAGTGAACACTGGGCGGATTTTTTTTTTAATTGCCATCGACACGAAATGAAGATCCTAAGGTCTTACGCACTGTGCTATGAATGTCTATCAGAATTTAAAAAGGTCACAATTTTAAAAACCCAAAACAGAGCCGGGTCTAGGAGCACATTCATAGTGCGAACGGCTAAACTTTGGTACGCTTTACAGGCCCGTTTTCCCCGAGAGGTATATATATATTTCTTCAGATTATCAAAGCGAGTGTCAGTCGGATTTTGTTGGATGAGCGTGAGAGCTGCAAGTTAGGTTCAAGCGCTACCCATTTCCTTATACAAAAAATAATATACCAATTAAGATATTTAAGACAGCATATTAAAGGGAAATTTGCGTGGGATTGAAATCGCTGTGCGTAATTAGATTTTCGTATCGTATACGATTATAGAATGACAAAAAAAAGCTTGGGACGAGACGCCCTGGATTCCCCGTTTATTAATTGCCCGATCTAAATTTGTATTGTCGCCATTACAGTAATGTAGGGCACGCTCTGTCTAAATCAGGACTGCCTGATGTATAATCGAGGGTATTGTTAAGGGGCCATAAGCGTTATGCTCGTATATACTATGGTGAATGCTTTAAAGATTTTTTTTCCTTTATAGGTACTACCTTTTTTTTTCTAGAGGAGAATGCATTAGGCACCGTCATGCTACCTCCGGGGGAGGTGACATGGTGTGTGGGACTCACACCTACCAAAAATGGGAGGGCATACACCAGTGTCCCACCCCTGTGTCACCAGTGGGCAGCAAGTTGCAGGGACACGGGTAACGCCGAAGCATACGGCCGCATCCCTGCATGCCCTGGCCAGCCGCAGATGACAAGCGGCCGGCACTCCTGGTCCGGGGAGGGCAAATAAATACCTATGAATACTACCTTATCTCTTCCAACGTAAAACTATACGTTCTAAGTCTCAGTTCCTGTCAAGAGTCAAAAAACAGTAATGTCTAACTATTTTCTGTAACTTCTTCTCTTTAACTTAAACAACCTTTAAACAACGTGTGAACAATCTTATGGAAAAGCGAGTTATCTTGTACTATGGTCTAATTGAACCTGTGGTTTTCGAAATTAGAATAGGACTGCGGTGTCCTCATGGTTTTACACAGGGAATATTAGGGAACGGGGTGCAGCGGTTACCTGGGTACAAATAAAACATACAGCGGTCACCGACCCGACTGGCAAGCGTTGTGACAAGTAACTCTATGTCCAGCAGTGGACTTTTGCAGGCTGATGATGATAATGGTCTAGTTATTTTTCATTATATTTCAAAAAGCGCACGTTATTTACTAATCTCAACATGTATCTCACAATATTGTTGTTCATTTAAAAGCTTACTTTTGAATAAATGGTCTATAAATACAATTCTGTATGGAATATTACCGTCCTAAATAGCATCGGAGTACACATAGGAGTACAACTTCAAACTCATCATAAACAAGTCATACATTGAAGATTAAATAAACAGTGAGCTACTGAGCTCGCGAACCAAACACGCGTCTTCAAGACCAACTTTAAAATATGCATGTGACGTGAATACTTTGGAGTAACTCGTAGGTATGCATTTAATGGCATACGTTTCCTATTTGCATCTGTACAGCAAGTGCATGATAATGGAGAGGCTAAGAGCTTCAGTAAATTTATCACGTTGGAGCTGTAAGTTCCGAGACGGTTTTCTTTTTGTCCACAACGAGAAATGACCTGAAAACTTCTGATTAAAAACATGAAGAAATTCTCGATCTTGAGACGCGATGTAGCTCGATTAGAATCTGATATTAGCCTAAATTGGACAAAGAATATCTACCTATCTACGAGTATATGTTAGATTTGTACAGTATTACACAAGTGTTTAAACTACTTACCAACGTCACGACCTCAAGGGCTCAGGTCAATTCTTATTATGTTGACTGATATCTATCCATAATTTTAGAAACATAGGTGACCAAATGCCGTAACATAAACCATACTAAGGGTATAGAAACGCAACACAATAATAAGGAAAGCAAGCTGCAAATATACCAACCACGTAACAAATATTAATGTTCACTTTTATGAAGACTCTAGAATTATTTTATTACCAACGTTAATGCCTTTTTTATTGCGCCCCCAATGAATGTTTTCGTGAAATCATGTACCATGGAAAGGTTATATCATACCTTAATAATATCCTTATATTATTGAGAGAAAAATAGCAATAAAGCCTTGAAGAATTCCTACTATTGAGCGATGCCAAAACAATGCTGAAAAAAGTTATAATAAGTATATTATATGTAATCAACATAATCATCATCATAATCTCACTGCTGGACATAGGCCTCTCCAGGTGTTCGCTACTTTGAGCAAACACCTGGAGGTTATATCCATAGTCGCCGCGCTGGGCAGGCGGATTGGCGATCGCAGGGCGTAGCTCCTCGCACCGGTGTCGCTGCTGCCGGCATCGGCCTGTGTATTTAGCTATACCATCAATCGTCATACTACCTCCACCAGTCGGTTTCCAGAGCCTCGTTCGTTATTCAGCAAGATACACCACGGGCAGGTGAGGGTGGTGATTTCTCCCTTATTTCCCCATCAACATAAACATAATTAAAATTTTGAAGTCGATAAAAATAATAAAATCACATTTAGTGCATATGATGATAGTATTGATAGTTATCTCTGTTGAGTTGCTATGTTTTAATTATTAATTGTGTACTCTTCTGCAGCTAGCTTCTAGCTAGCTAGCTTCAGGAGATATTAAATTTCCTGTGAACTTGGCCAATCTCATTAAGCTAGCCGAGATTAAGCTAACTATAGCCGAGATTCCGTCAGGAGAGAATACTTATAATCGAAACGAGCATTGGAAGAGCGTTCCATTACCGAATGATTCAATAAAAAAAAATTGTTAAATTTTATTACACAAGTGCTCATTAGCGGCATAGCAAGGTGTTAATACAGATTTTAATCTAAAAGGAAATTCGTCACAAAGCAGTGATTGATGCGAAAATCAATCGGCAATCGTGTTGGAACTCGTGAAAATCTTATTGAGTACGACGCGAACGTCGTACGAAGCAAAATACCGTTTCTTTGGGCGCCGCCCACGCGAGCTTTTAGAGTTTAGCCACACAACCGTTTTCCAGCTGCGAAACGCGTTCGCACCGCTCTACCGCTGTCCACACTATCCACGCGCTGTCCAAAATTACTAACTGCGTGCGTTTTGCCAACTAAGCGCGGTTTGGACGCTACCCCTGTTCTTATTCTGCAGCTGCCGCGGCTACGTTTTGATTTCGCGGGTTAGGGCAGCAGTAGGTAAAATCAAATTGTGTATAGATTCACTTTGACAAAAGTAGGAGATAAGTGTCAATCGTGCATCTTACATACGTAAAGTGAGCCGAATGTAGTTGAACAAGGTTAAGTACACTAGAAATCTATCTAAAGTAATTAAGCATTAACGTACCAATGTAGCTATATTGTGTACTCAAGTATTTATATTATGTATCTACGAGTATATTTTGTACTCTAGTAACGATTACTCGTTCATAATAAAGTAATCGTTAATTGAGTATCGATTGTAAATCGCGTTATCGCTTATGATCGGCAGAAAAGACGCCTGTGTGTGTGGCCACAAAAAAGCTCTAGTCTGGCCGGGCTCTTAATTACGCCTCGTATCAGCTGATAGCGGGGGGACACAAAAACGCACCGTTGCTAAGCTGGGTTCGGGAGACATTATTGTGATTGAGGAAACCGTAGTAATGATTTCTAATAAAGAGTACCGAAATTGTCTTGCATTTTTTCGCGAATGACGAATGTTGTTACAATTTCGTGTCTATAATCAAATTTGTAGAGCAATAATAATGTGATTTGGCAATTTTCTGTACACGTGTAGCTAAATTATGTTCTTGTGAAGATAAAATTACATCATTAATTTAACATACCATACATTTTTGATCCCTCTTCCAATCATCTTTTCGTTCCACTCCATCGTGCCGAATAACAAATGAGGCTCTGGCTGGCGCCTAATGGCGGTATAACCATCATGATTCAAGGCGTAGCAAAATAACTGACGGACATCGGCCTGCGATCGCCAACCGGCCTGCCCAGACGTGGCGATTATGGGCAAAGTCTCCATAAAATAGCGAACCACTGAAGAGGTAAGCACTGAACTGCGATAGGTTTATGATGATGATAGATATCATATTCAAAACTTAAGCTACAATAACACTATTTATAGGTAATTTTGTAACATTAATATTAGACATTGCGACTCTACAATCTAGAATATACCTCTATAAACTCAACAGATCTTTCAAAGTTTAAATAATATTGTACTGGCGTCGTTGCGGTATTTAGTGGATAACACACAACGACCAACAATTCGTAATTACAAATCGCAAGTAAGTTTCAGTCGGGAAGCTATGTTTTGTATTGTGACTACATAACATACAATAATACTCTGTAATTATATTACTCGAATCCAAATTCACATACAATGTCATTTTAGTGATAGCCGTTTGCATTTCCACCGATGTTCCACGATATTTCTCTCTAAGGGAATGCGCAATATTCTAGTGGACATTTCAAACCGTAATTTTATTTTGCTTGGTCATGCTACGTATTCCAGCGATGTTACGGCTTAATGTGATATTAAAATGGCCTGCACAGTCTGAGTAGGTATTGTGATTTAAGTAACAGTTATATTTTTAGATTTCTTTACTTCACTACAAATGTAAGCTTACCACATAAATCAATCAATAAGTTCGTATCTTCGCTCAAATTGAGCCGCCGGAGGAAGGACCTCCACCCTATAGAATACCGCAGCCAAATGACCTCCGGACCCACTAAATTATTTTCGGTCATAGATAGATAGATATTAGATATATTATTATATTCTTTATTGCACAATCAGCTGATATTGTCTTTTTTATTTATTAGCTTCTATTTATTTTCATTTTTATTTATTAGCTTCTATTTTCTTTTCCATGTTAAACTCTAATGTGTCCAGCAGAACAATGTGAAATATCTGTATACCTAGCGCTGCCTAGTGTAGGAGACAGTGAAAACCTTTTTTGTAAAACAATTTTCATGGTTAATAAACGTTATTTTATTTTATTTTTTTATTTTTACAAAATATACAATTAGTACAGAAAAGGTGATATTGACATCTTGTAGTACAATCTAGGCGGTCTTATCGCTAGTAAGCGAATACCTATACGAGTATAATCGTTTTCTTTACGTAGTAAAATACAGGCGTTAGCTTGCCGGCACGTTCGTCATCCCGTCACGCCTGCTATTCGATGTAACCTTTATGTTAATGGTATAATTCTGTTAGTTTAACTAAAGGTTTAGGGTGTCCTCAGACACGGGAATTGCACCCTTAGCATCCACCCAAAACGCCCCATACCGCCCGCTCTCCCATACCCAGTCTGATGGATAGTACTGATCGTAATTTAGCCCGTTTGTGCTATTTTAACTTTGTACAACCGAACTAAAGCGATGCTAGTTTATGTAAATGCAGTATTCAGTACCTACGCAGATTAAATGGTTGATAATGATAAATGTAGCGCAATTTGCTATTTAAAGGCTAATGGAGCGTAAATTGTGCCGTTGGTGATTTAAAATGGATGCGAGGTTTTTCAATAGGCATTTTTCAAATTACTTTTTACACAAGACGCCTATATTTTGAATGAATACATCTCTTGCGAACTGAGGTTTAATATGATTTTTATGTAAATAGTTTGGAAATGCACTTTCATAGATACCTATTTTATATAGAGGTTGAAATGAGTGGGATGTAAGGTCGGCAGGATGCACCACCTGCCTGCACCACGTGATGCATTCTGCCGAAAAACAAACGAGGCTCTGGCAACCGACTGGTGGCGGTATAATCATCACAAATGAAGGTGTCGCTAAATACCACAGGCCGATGACTGACTGGCAGCAGCGTCACCGGAGCGAGAAGCTTCGCCCTGCGATCGCGAACCTGCCTGCCAAGCGCGGCAGCATGGCGATTATAAGCCTCCAGACGTTTGACGTAAGTGGCGAACAACTGAAGAGGCATACTATGTCCAGCAGTGATAGGTTGATCAGTATGGTATTTTGCTATTATATACATTATACTGTGAAAGATTGCAGCGCGGCTAAAAACGCCTAAAAACTGTCTTACTTAGTATTCAGAGTTATTCTTTGCAAAAGTATATTAGGTATACGGAGGTAGGTACACAGGTTAACGCCGCAAGATGCTTAAATATTTTAATGTCACCGTAACCGTTGGTAAGAAGCCATTTTTAAATTTACTATCCCTTTTGGGTTTACTACCTACCCATAAAAAAATTTTACTTCCCATACAATATTGCTAAAAGTGGTAAAATGTTCACTTTATGTATTCATAGACAATTCGCATTAAGCTTCCATGTTTTTTAGTCTTTATTTTAATAAATTAGGTATATTGCGAATAACATCATAAATACGAGTACGTTGGTTTAACCCCTAAGTACTTGTAAGTAGCTTAGGCACTCGTGTTTTGTGTATTTAAAACAAAGGTTGTGTACATACATACTTAGATATTATATTTTTATGAAAAGGACCACAAACGCAAATATTTATCATATGAATCTTTGTTTTAGGTACACCTATTACGAGTTAGTTGTTAGTGCTGGAAATGTAAGGGACAGGAAACTGGCAGCTGCGTTTTCGTGGGTACAAATAAAATCTACTGCGGTCACCAACCCGCCTGCCAAGCGTGGTGACTGAGGCAAAACCCCCAATGACAATTGTCTTTGTGGAAGACCAGGCACGTTTGCACTGTAATGATGACAAGACTTTCTTGTCAAGAATTTTCTTCACAAAAGATATTATTGACTGGTTCGGTGACTCCATTAGTAGTGACCTCTGCCTTCTGAACCAAGGGTCGTGGATTCGGTCCCCACCCGGGACAAACATTCGTGTGAAACACTTGTGCTTGTGCCGTATCTGGGTGTTTATATATTTTATATTTAAAAATATATTTGTGGTGTGGTACCTTCCTTGTTCTGATACCCATAAGCTTAAGCGCTTAAGCACTTGTTAAGCTACTTACTTTGTGATCGGAGCAATGTATGTAAGGTTCTCTGATATTAACATTAGAAACCTAAACAGTCCATTCGAACCCTAAACCGTACCATTCCAAAACCGATTCCCGATATCTTAATCCATCCACAAACATCGCCAAACACCCAACTAATAAAAACTCCAACATCATATTAGCAAAACGATAAACCGATCTCGTTTTACACCTCACCGCACATTGCAATACCGCCTTTATGCCCCACGAAATACGAGTGGACAGAAAAGCTCGGTGAATCGGACTCGGGAACGGAAGAGCTAGGGGCGCATCGGTCGGCAGTAATTTCCTGTGGCCCCATCAATAACCTAGCGGATTTATGTAACCGTGTTTATCTGGGCCTTCTCTTTTTCGGTCCTACTTTGCCCTTTTCGTGTCCGATCGCTGACGATAAGATCGCTTCGGCTGATTGAGAGCGCTGGATTGGCACTCTTGTAACGTACTGGCGGAGATAAGACGCCGAGGAGCGGCGCTGAGCCCGTTTAAATTGGATTCCAAACAAAAGATTAACGATGTATAGTTTCAATTTGGTGAATAGATAGACAGATATTCTTTATTTGGCTGTGTGCTGTGCGAGAAGAGATGTTTTTCAGCTCGGGGCACTCCACCATAGCTGAGCCCGTTTAAATTGGATTCCAAACAAAAAATCAAAAAATTATATCGATAGTTTCAATTTGGAGAAAAGATGCTAAATAATACCTACTGATCTGCATCATCCGTTAAACCTAGTTGTACATTATATAAGGACTGGCTCGATGGCTCATTTGATAGTGACCTCTGCCTTCTGAGCCAAGGGTTGTGGGTATTTCCCGCACAGTACAAACAATTGTGTTCATGAACATGTCTGTTTGTATTGGTCTGGGTGTTTACTATGTATAATGTGTATTTATATACAAAAAAAAAGTATCGAAATATGTTTATCAGTTGTCTTGTACTCATAGTACAAGCTTCGGCTTAGTTTGGGGCTAGATGGCGCTGTGTAGCCCAGCGTGGCATGTCTTGGGTCATTTATTATTTATTTATTTAGTTTCTTTTTAATTTTAGAACGTCTTAATAGAAGGCGAAAGGATCAAGTCGAGGGCAACGGACAATTAGTAACGTAATCAATCACTTGTGAGTTACCACTGCCATGCTAGTCTACCAACTGATTCTGGAACTTGACCAGTCACTTCACGGGGCTTGGCCAGATGTACGATGCTCGCCAGCCTGGTAGGTAAACCCTACCACCACGGCTGAAACCTCAAACACTGTTTTTCCACTCTGATCAACTAAACTGACCAACTGAAACGGAACAACTATTTTATTTTCTCAACGATTCAACTAAAGTGTACCAAAGTGGGTACGAATACATTATACTTGTCTTATGGATAATCCTAAATAATATTAATGCTGTCTAGGTAATTCAATGAAATATACATTCTTTTATTGACTTTTCTTGAAAACGTGGAACAATCATTTTTGTTTATTTTATTTATTTATTTATAAAAGGTACACACACAGAATACAATCAAAACATAACAATATTAATATTTTCTAACAATCTAACTGATCTAGACTGTACTCCAAGGTTGGTGTACACAGCATAGTTGGAATAACTATTGGCTAATTAAATGTATGATGCTATACTAGTTTATATAATGATATAAAGAGAAAAAAAAAACAAGACAAAAGAGAATTGACGGTTATAACTCCTTAGGGTAACCTGTCAATATTTCATAGCTTCAGTTTCTTAAAGAACCATTGACAAATGTTTCTAGCTAAAACAAGTACGATGTAAGATAATATTTTTAACCAAGTCCTACAGGATATTGTTGTGATAATTATGTATTTTCTATCCTCTCTTCAGACAATAATTACGCTTCCTCTATGTACTTGAAAGTAGTCTGGAAGAGATCGCTTACTAGCGATAAGACCGCCTACATTGTACCATCAGATGTATGTACGTAATACCTTTTCTGTAGGAAATGTAGGTATTTTGTGCAAAAAAGAATATCTACGTATATATTTTATAAATATATATATTTGTTAGGAAATCATTTGGTACCAAACAAACCTTAAATAAATGTGCCGCCCAGACTGGTTCACACTAACTCAGGTAAAGCCTATTTACTTTAGCCTTAAGCCTATTCGGGGAAGACGTCAGCAAGCAGCGAATTCTACATTTTACCCGTTCTCAGCAGAAATGAGTTCGGAAATCTTTTAAACAGATTGTTCACTCTAATTGTCAACCGAAAGCATAAGACACATCAATAAATATAATAAAACAGTAAAAAAATGTGTCTGTACATTGAACAATGGTGGTGAAAAACAGTAATGGGTATATACCTAGCAAGAATCCAAAGAGAAATTGACGCTAATCTTTAAAACTACTGGACGGATTTGATGTTTTTTTTATGTTTTACAGCTAATATGTCTAGCTAGGCTACATTTAGGTTCTAATTGATTTTGAAAACTGGAACCCATGATGCAGAAATATCTAGCTAAACTTTAAGAAATACGAAGATGGCCCCTTGGCAAAAAGTTCCGCCAAAAATCAAAGATTTTTCGTTATAGGTCACCACGTTTGCTGGAAGACGTCGTGATTGAGAAACAATTTATCACTGTCATAAAATACATGTGGACAAAGTCACAGGCACCAGCTAGTATACAATGAAACTGATTTAGACACGTAATACACAGTAAACATCAAACCTAATCTTCTCTAAGAGCAGAGCAATCAATGCTAGTTATCTCGAGAAAGTCTCCCAACGCGACAAAGTACGCCAATACTTTACCGGAAGGACACTTAACCTAAACAACGGCTGGAAGGAGACGCTAAAATTGACTCGGATTTCTACAGGTGTACCCTACACCTGTAGAAATCCGAGTCAATTTTAGCGTCTCCGGTAACAAAGATTGCAACGTAAGCATTAAGGTACCGGTAACAAAGATTGCAACGTAAGCATTAAGAAATTACTATTACCAGTAACAATTGACGGGCTCGGTGGCTCAATTGGTAGTAATCCAAGAGTCGTGGGTTCAATTCCCACTCGGGACAAACATTCGTGTGATGGACCGTATTTGTTCCGTCTCAGGCTGTTTATATTTGTAGTTAAGCTTTATATTTGTGGTACCTTTGTTGTTCTGATACCTATAACACAATTGCTCAAGCTACAAATTACTTTTTGTGATCGGAGCCATGTACCTACCTACTTAAGTGATGTTGTGTAACATTTATTTATCACTATTTTTTAATAATCGTTAGTACCTACCTACGTAGACCGATTTAAATAAATAGAAATAATGAAACACCTATTAAATTAATTATTTCACAAAACATTTAATACGCCTCAAAGTGAGTGTAAAATATGAAAAAAAAACCTTTTACATTTATAACAAATAGGCAAGTGGCGAAACCCGTAATATAAATCCTACTTAATGTGCGAAAGTTTTTTTGGATCGATGGATGGATTACCCTTTCACGGGAAAAGTACTGAACGGATTAGAATCTTCTTCTTAGCGTGTCAGCATGACAATCTGAATAAATAATCATTCTGACCAGTATTTAGCCACACGAATTTTCATTTTAGTAAAACTTAACAGTAACACATTTATAAGATTAACATTTAACGTGTCACCGATATTCATTGCAGCTAGTATAACATTTTTCTCACCCTTTAATTTCGGTTGCTGCTGGCAACTTGCTAATGCTATCTCTTGCATGGTAAAATAAGTGCTATTCCATAAAAATATACCATAAAATTTCTTATATCACCAAATATATCTTCCTTTACCCTACATAATGGCGTGGTTCAGTTCGAGTCACGAAATACGGGAAGGTACGGACCCGGGGTTGCAACGACATGTCATTTACATAGGAAGGAGTTTCTTGGGTCGTTTGAGGATATCGTATTGGTTGGAGACACGGTTTAATAGTGATTATGTTGTTGAAGATAATGACGTCTGTTATGAGCTGTATTTTCTTCGAAAGGTGAGATGTTATGTAGGTATGTAATCAGTAATGAAGGTAGTGAAATAGCTAGGTAGGTAGGTAGGTATGTCCCTTCTGATCAGATATCAACGAATGTCATTCAATTCGTTTAGTCTTTCGACGACCAGTGTTACCTATTTCACTGAAATCTTAAGATTTTCTTTTCATTTATTTTTCTATTTACATTATATTACCTATCTTCCAATGGGAACCTGACACCTTAAAAGTTATTCCTAAGCATCAGACTAGAACAGTTTTTGGCATAAACTTCTTCAATGTCGTATTATAAAGTGTTTGTTATTTTGTTCGTCGAAGATGGAACATGCACGCTTTTCTCCCAGAGGGGTAGGCAGAGACTACGTCCTTCCAAATGGAAATGCAGAATGCAAATGCAACGATCCTGGCACACACCTTTTGCTTCGTCCACATTCATCAATCTCTTCATGCTCGTCGGTTTTGGGTAGGTACCTACTTACCTATTTTACCTGTTTTTAGGACACTTTCTATTTGGTCATGGAATGATCTTCAAAGATGGTGATATGGCTTCATTAGCCCTAGAAGAAATCCTCAATGCAGAAACTAAGTAAACACCGCCCAAATGCATTGTGACGTTTCTCTGAACATTTGACATTGGCGGAATCTCTGCATAGGTACCTCACGCCATAAGAGACATAAACTTAGCTTAGGTAGGTACCTTACGTTTTAAAAATCAGTTTCTTTTATGAGAAAACCAAAATGGCAAGCCCATTCGCATTTGCTTGTAGTGAACTGCAAGTGTTAAGTAGGATCTTAAGAAAGATTTTGACAATAGGACTAAATCTTCGCTTGAGAAAAAGCACTTTTGTTTTGAACTTTTGTGGCAATAATTTTTCAAAAGATTTTCAAACTTTATTGATTTCTTCAGCTTTTTAGTATAATATAACGGTAGTTCTTGGCGACAAAAAGCTATAAAATAAATGCATTTCAGTTTTACATATTAGGTACCTAAAGGTAGCAAGCTTTCAAAGTTCTTATCTCAAAATGTGCATTGTATAAAATCACGCCTGCCTAATTATGATCTACCTTCACATTATATTATTCGATTTGAATGTAAAAACCTGGCCTGTAGGGTAGGCCTTCAGTCACCAGGCAAACGACGTCTGGTGGCATGCTATAACTCAGAAAGGTCGTTACGAACGAGATCTGAGTTTGAAAACGCTGAAAGTTTAACTGCCTGTTCCGTTGTGTCGCGACATGCCGAGACAAAACGGGGCGGTCATTGAGAACCGAGCAGTTAGTATAACAAGGTGTCAAAACCTTGACATGATTCCGTGGCTTGTTTTCGTACTCTCCAAGAATATTAATGGGCCGGCCGCCTAATACAAACAAGAATCAACATTCTTAATTTCCAACACTATTAATACCAGCTTATCCGAAACGTAATTTAATCACACGAAAAAAGATATCAGCGAAAATTACAATGACCAAAATACTGTACATTCAAGGTTGAACGTTCGCATTCTATAAAATGGCCGTACCGTAACAGCTTGTCGGGTGATTAAGACATGTGTCAAAGTTGGCGGAGGGTACTCACTGGTGTTGCGCGGCCGGGGAGTCGCAGGAGTCACTCACACTGGGTTAGCACTTCACTATCAGTGGGTCAAATGTACCAGTGGGGAGTTACTGGCGTGTAAAATTAGCGTGGCCTTGCTTGTGACGGCGAAGCGTCGACGTGGCGCGAGAGGCGGGCGCGGACTAAGCCGACAGTGCAGTAGGGCGTCTCGCCGGCGCCCGCCCGACCGCCGCCCGCCCCGCGCCTTATCACACGAATAAAATTTATTTAATGGATAACCGACGATGGGATATCCATTGAAATTCTCCCCGTTTTACGGCGCGATTATTAATGACTTAAGTGGTGTTTGGCATGTTTTTTCCGATCCGATTCCCTTTATGATTATGGACGGGTGTTTGCATAAGGATTTTATTGGTTGACTTTAAATTGAAAATTGTGTGCCACACCTTTACGTCGATGTTGGATTTATAAGATTTGACGCTGTGGATGTTCGCTAGAAAGTAGATTTATTTAAATGAATCAGGGCAAAGTCATATACCTACCTACCTCTACCTTGATTCGGTACAAGTATACGATAAGTAAAAGTACCTACCTGTTTCTTAGTAGGTATAAGCTCTTTTTAGAGAGGTAAGGCATAGCGAATCTTCGCTCGAATTGAGCCGCTCGGCCGAAGAAGGAACTCCAGTCCTCCACCCTATTACCATATTATTTTATAGAATTATTCTATGGTTAAGTATAACTTTTATCGAATCAAGCAATGCCAGGGCCACAGCTAAGCTGCCTACCAAGAGAAAATAACTCTCTTTGGGGCAGCGTAGACGACAGACTATCAGTGATGCACTTTTTTGCAATTAGTATATGCAGTATGGCACACGACGCGCAAAAATCTGTCGCCGATATTTCACAGACTCACGCACACGACGCACATCTTCGATCATTCTGTCGGCAGTCGTAGACGCTCTTTTTAAATGTCTCAGACGCAGACTCTATCGCACAAAAAGTGTGCCGTCTGCGCTGCACCTATAGGCCACGTTTAAAGTGGGACAAGTCATAGTGATCGTCAAATACCGCGACTGGGAGCTCAGGCAATACCTACATTGAATAGTAACGATTACTCTATTAGCGTACATTATTTACTTACTTTCTTCTTTTATATTTATAAGTCATTGAAACCTAAGTATCCCTATAACGACAACTTTTCTCCGCTTGTATTTTTCCTTAGAAGTACAATATTTTATGTAGGTACTTGGCAAGTTTTCAGTTTTTCTTTTTATTATGTTAGAAGCTTCTATCTACCAGGAATATGGGGTCGTAGACCTTTGTAATTGAAATTAATTCAGCTTTATCTTAGCCGGGATCAAAGATATGGGGGTGAGAGAAACGTTTCAAACTTCATTTTGAATGGTAGGTACACAAAGGCTTCTCGTTTTATTTAAACTTGGATGATCTTGTATATTACTCTGGAAATCTTAGTAGAAGAAATGTAAAAGTAGCAATTACGGTTTTATTACTTTACTTCATCGTAGTTTATTCATTTTGGTTAAATTACATTTCTAGTGAGCTATGAACCTCATCTTTACTAATTACTAGCTGCTGCCCGCGGCTCTGCCCGCGTGAATATTCATATAAAACATAGCCAATGTGTTAATCCAACGTAGGTATATTACTGTAAAGTTTCATTAAAATACGTTCAGTAATTAATGCGTGAAAGAGGAACAAACATCCATCCAAACAAACTTTCGCATTTATATTATTAGTAGGATTATTAAGGTTGCATAAATATTTAATAAGTGCGTTCAATTTTCAATATTAAAAAGCCACAGATTTCAGCCACAGTAGTCTCTGATAAGCTCATTATAGCTTATCAAATTAAAAGGGCTGATTATGATTATAATAAAAACTAAACAAAGCAAAGGTCGCAAAATATTATGTCTTCATATTATTATTTAGGGTCGTGTCAATTAATGTTGAAGAATACTGTTTCAAATGAACGTTGAATATTCAGTGCAACATCTATTACCATGTAAGACAATATTATCTTAACGCAGTTGTTCTTTGGAATCAGGGGCCCTACTACAGAAAACGAAAACGATCGTTCGTTGAACGGATCGCGTATTTGTGCCCCATAAATCCCTCTCATTTGTCCCTCCCGTGTTCGTATATACGAACTAAAATTCGTCAACGTCGATTTTCAACAATTAGTTGATATATTAGAACACGGGAAGGACAAATGAGAGGGATTTATGGGGCAAAAATACGCGATCCGTTCAACGAACGATCGTTTTCGTTTTCTGTAGTAGGGCTTCAGCTTCCGGCTGCAATTTTCCCGAATGGATACCTAGGGACCTTAAAAAAGCGAGCCTATAGATTTGTCAAAAGCCGGCAACGCACCTGTGACTGGTGTTGCGGTGTCTATGGGCTGAAGTGATCACTTACCATCAGGTGACCTTCACGCCCGTTTATCCCTTCTGTCATTATAAAAAAACAACGTAGATTTTCATTAGAGTATCATGAGTATCTTTTGTAAGGTAAAGGAGGCTGTTTGAATTAATTCCACAATAAAGCATGAAAACAGGCTTTTACTTCTGCCGAGACAATAGTTCATAGCGACTCGTCTCCACATTGGAGTGTTACCGTCGTCATTAAAACTTTACCTTCAAACAAACCGTTTGTACCTACATAATTACCAACTCTCCCTTTAATAGTTCGTTGTTAGTATAAGAGAACAAGTTAATTATTATTTCGTGAGTTCGCTTAGTTTCGGTCAGAGTTCTTTGACGCTGGTAGGAGTATTGTTTGTTATGGCGCCTATATTAAGTATACTTTAGGAACTAATGAATCACTCGTTATTATAATAATACTAGCGTATTAATTAATTATGTCCTCTTGAATCCTTCTGTCTATTAAAAAACCCGCATCAAAATTAGTTCCGTAGTTTTAAATATAGAAGCATACATTGGGACCGACAGAATAAAAAGCGACTTTGTTTGATACTATGTAGTGATAATATCTCTTCTCTTATATAAATATATAAAACTCAAAGGTGACTGACTGACTGACTGACATAGTGATCTATCAACGCACAGCCCAAACTACTGGACCGATCGGGCTGAATAAATATATAAAACTCAAAGGTGACTGACTGACTGACTGACATAGTGATCTATCAACGCACAGCCCAAACTACTGGACCGATCGGGCTGAATAAATATATAAAACTCAAAGGTGACTGACTGACTGACTGACATAGTGATCTATCAACGCACAGCCCAAACTACTGGACCGATCGGGCTGAAATTTGGCATGCAGGTAGATGTTATAACGTAGGCATTCGCTAAGAAAGGATTTTGTTCAATTCTACCCCAAACGGGATAAAATAGGGGATGAAAATCTCTTCCACGCGAACGAAGTCGCGGGCACAGCTAGTAATAAATATAAGGCTGGAATTCTTCTCATGGATGTCGGAAGAGTCTATTAAGGACTACCAACCTAGGTATACCAAGGTATACCAGCCTGGTTGACGAGGAACACTGGGAGAAAAACTCGTGAAGTGACCGTCGCGTTTTTGAATCGCTCGCAATAATCCTACAGGCCCTATGGCGATCGGTACTACAACAAGTGATTGAATCGGTTACTTATCTCTTGCCACAGCGATTTGGGCCACTCTTTCGCTTTCCATCAGACAACGGGAAGCCCCTTTACTGTGTTATCATGACAAAAATATAATTGACTTTTTACCCGACTACGGGGCAAAGTCAAAAGAAAGGGTTAAAAGTAAGGGTCCACAGGTCTATCTTGACCTTTTTGTACCTACTTATTGTACCTAAATTATTACCCTTTTTCGTACTTTTTAGACCTCCTTGTTAAGTAGTAAAATTGCAGTGTTTGAAACGTACTTTTTCTAAACGTACTCATAATCAAATACAGCAAAAGTCTAAAATTAAACTTAAAATTCCATCCAGAGATTTTTCCAGAGAGTTAGCACTTTAAAATGATAATGGTTAGTTAAAATTCCAAAATTATTAAAGTAAAACGTACGAATATAAGTCTAAAAAGTTTCATATTCAGACCGGGATGGGCGGGCAACCTAGAAATTTCATGTGATCAGATGCAGCAAGGATGGTATTATGCAAATAAGGTACATGCCAGGGAGTACCACAACTTTGACAGTAATATATGAGGACTGTAAGCTGAGTCCAACATATTCTAGCTCTGTATGTCTGTTGCTGGGAAGTGGTTAGTTAGCTAACAGTCTACGTAGCTTTGTTTAAGCTGTAGCTTCTATGTTAGACTTAGTCATTTTATTATTATTATACTCGTATTATTAGCTATAGGTAGTATTTTTCGGAAATCACTTGGTATTCAAGGTATCGGTTACATTTTGGATAGTAGTGACGGAATTATTTAACTTGATTTCTCCCGCACTTTTTATCATCGGGCGAGCAGGAATACGGTGAATAGGAATACGTTATATGGTGTCAGTTCTAAAAACCCGTTTTTTTCTAAATCCTATCTAATACCTATTTCATCGACTTGCCTTAGATTTGGAGCTTCTTTGTGAATTTCTTTGTGTACAATCTGAATTTCGCACAAAAAAATCTCAAAGACCAAGCTTGGACAATGAAGTTTATGGGAAAAGGATATGGCATCTAACGTTCATGAATAACGAATGATCGACGGTTAATATACTCGGCTACCCTTTTTGAATAGGAAATATACTTCTTTTGTTACTTAAATATGTATTTTCCTTAAAGGTCATAGGTATTGTATGTTTCAGGTGTTTCATTTAGTATTTCTTTGTATCTAAGTATCTTAATACGATATTGTACTTTATCTATGATTGTATGAAATTAATTGATTTTAGGTTCTAATAAAAATCACTTCACTAAATAGTATAAAACAAAGCCGCTTTTGTTTGTCTGTCTGTGTGTCTCTTTGTAGGCGATAGTGAACCGAGGGCAGGTCGCTGGTTTCTTATAAAATAGTTATACCGAAGAAACAGGTGACTGTGTTCTGTAGCTACAGAAGCTACGGAATGATCCTTTATCATGATTTAAACATTAATTGATTACATGACCTATGTTCTATATTATTAAAACTGCATCGAAAGTTCTCTGCCAATTTATCCACAGTACGTATATTATAGGAACTGCAGGCCCAAACTTTCGAATGGATACCAAACAACTTGAGAAGTAGAACGCAGCAAACTTCTTTGACAGTTTTCGCTTCGTTACCAACGGACCCTGATCCGACTCTTGAGTGAGCTACGCTCCTAGATAGATAGCCAAATAGGGCTTGAAACTTGCTAGTGGGATGCCATTGATATAACAATGCTTAGGTACCGCTTGTTATATGCTAGCTTGCATGCTGCATTATTAATCTATATCAACCAGGCACCTCCTTAACGATTTGCTCAGGACGGCAGCGGCTGGCAAGTGCTGGATGCGAGAAGCCCAAAATTGAGCACAGTGGCGAACTTTGGGAGAGACCTTTGTATGTGGGCTGATGATGATGATGAACCAGGCACCAACATTTAAATATATTACAAAGAACATTATCATCAGCCTATAGCGGTACGCTGCTGGACATAGGCCACCACGCCTCGCTTACTTAGGCAAACACCTGGAGGTTATATCCATGATCGCCACGCTGTGCAGGCGGGATCGCAGGGCGTAGCTTCTCGCTCCGGTGACGCTGCAGACGGGAGAAAACGGGAGAAAATTTTATCTGTATGTTTAAACGCGCATCACGCGAAAACTACTGCATGGAATTGAATGCGGTTTTCACCAATGTATTGCTAGAGGTCTAGCTTAAATTCTTAGCATTATTTTATGGAAGTCCGTTTTTTAAAACCCGATATACACGCGTGCGACGCCGCTGGCACAGCTAGTAACTAATAAATTTACTTACATACATTGAATTTTTGTGAACATATAATATCTTTGTATTTGTATAGTAAGTATACATAGAAACACCTATTCCGTTTATCCCACTTCGCCATCCCACCTAGGAGGGAATAGAAAACACCCAGATCAGTACAAACAGACATTGCACACAAATTAATATGCCTTGCGGGGTTGGAACCCACGACCCTTGGTTCGTAAATCAGAAGCACTACCAAATGAGCCATCGGGACAGTCCATTTCAGTAAATCATCATCATCATCAGCCTATTGCAGTCCACTGCTGGACATAGGCCTCTCCAGTTGTTCGCCACTTAGGGCAAACATCTCGAGGATATACCCATAATCGCCGCGCTGGGTTGGCGATCGCAGGGCGTAGCTTCTCGCACCGATGACGCAGTAATTCAGTAAATGTGGCCCTTAAATTTTCTTAAAACAATTCAAGCTCATGCTCATGTTCCTATAAAACCTCACATCACATTTGCGGGATCCATACAAAGAGTGCCCCATAAGAGTTGTGGGCGTGACGCATAACCTCGGCAATACAAGTGAGAATATGGCGCTCATCAAAATGATATATTGTGCTCACTCCACTCGTTTACTTGTAGGGCGACTGAATCTGTCACCCGAAAGAAATCTGGAAGGTCATCTTGACATTTTAGGTCATATTCAGATGGTTATTTTGAGATATTTATTAGACTAACTCGGTGACCCATTTGGTAGTGACCTCTGCCTTCTGAGCCGAGGGTCGAGGGTTCGAATCCCGCACAGTACAAAGCGATTTGTGTTCATAACTAAGTATGTCTGTATTCATTTGGGAGTTTAATATGTATAATTTGTATTTATTTACAAAAAAAAAGTATCTAAGTAAGTTTATCAGTTGTCTAGTACCCATGACCCATAGTACGCTTAGTTTGGGGCTAGATGGCGATGTGTGGCCCAGCGTGGCATGTTTTGGGTTATTTATTATTATTCATATCGCAGCGAGACCTATCATATTTGATTATATGTTGATAGTTTGGGTAATAAAATTCAGATTCATCATCATCATCAGCCTGCAAACGTCCACTGGCGTCCAATGGCAATATTCGTTTGGAATTTCCTGATATTCCCTAGGGATGTAAGGGAGCGCCGTATCATCTGTTCGCTCCAAGCCACCCTCAACTGCCCGTGGTGCCTCCTGCTGAATAACAAACGAGGCGCTGGCAACCGACTGATGGCGGTATAACCATCACAATTCAAGGCGTAGCTAAATACCACAGGTCGATGAAGGGCAGCAGCGTCATAGGAGCGAAGGCCTGTGCCCTGCAATCAGTGCCTAAGAGCCATTACGCACTGTCGACTAGTCGCTGGCGAGTCAGTCTCTCGGCGACCATAACACTACGCGGCGACTGACGACTAAGTGCGCAAGGCCCTATTTAAACTCTAGTAAGTGACAGTCGCCGGCGACTGAGTCGCCAGCGACTAGTCGACAGTGCGTAATGGCTCTTAGGTAACTAGGGCGATACCAGCGGTGCCCAGGCACAGGGAACACAAATGACAGACCACATTTTTAGGGGCGCAGTTTTGAAAGCTCGCATGAAGTTACGGCACTGCCCGCAATCGCCAACCCGCCTGCTCAGCGTGGTGATTATGGCTAAAGCCTCCAGGTATTTGCCCAAAGTAGCGAACAACGGGAGAGACCTATGTTCATTAGTAGACTGCAATAGGCTGATGATGATTATGATGATTCCCCTAGTCGTCTTCCACCATTTATTATTATATCCCGATACCAGCAAACTACTACCTATTTTTGGATTTTCTATTTGGTTTGATTGTTCCATAACGGCGTTAAGCAATGAAATAATAAAAACCGTTTAAAACACGGATTTGTGATATAATAAAGAAACTACTTGGAAAATTAGTTACTCGTAACTTTAAGCTATGAACAAACATGATAGATACAATAAATAAACGGCTACACACTCGAGACAAGAATCCGTCGTAATGAGAATAAATTAGCGTGGTGCTTGAGAACGAACCTAAGTTTGTTAATAATGAATGGAGAGCTCTACAAAATGATTCAAAACATACTCTTATACGTAAAAATAATAAAGAAAGAAGAAACGTTGTCTTTAAAAAATATCTTCATTATATTATATTTTATAACGTTATTATTATATTTTTCATTTTCCTTTGCCGTAGTTGGGTTAAAATGGGTTAATAATTAACATAGTAGCTGATGGAAAACTAAAAAAGGGGGTGCAAGTCACTTTGAACTCCGTTTTCGGTCAGTCACCGCAGTAATGCTGGAAACAAAGTGCTTTTCACGTTTCATTTATAGAAGTGGTTTTCTTGAATTGAGAAACCTCTAATGCTAAAATACCTTTGAGGTATTTGACAGTTTCATAAATGATCTACGTACCACTAGCATTATTTATATAACAGTATGACCTGACCAAATGACTTATGATAAAATTGGAAGTCGGGCCTCAATTTTCATTTCATTTGCATAATAATTTTCCAGATATTTCCTATGCATAAATATGCGTAAGTATATTCCTTCGAAATATTTCACTACGCGTTTAGTTTGTAGTCTGATTTGCTCATAATCTTTCAAAAGGAATGATGAATAAATTTATTATTCAATTATGCATCAAACGTTTTAAAGTTTAAGATCGATATAAGTATCTTAAGACCGCATAGTTGAATTGCAAGTAAGTGCAGTACGAGTATAATGATGGCTCGTACTGCCATCGAAACCTCCGAATACTGTGACTTTCAGATAAGTAGCCAACTTGATTAAACTAAAAGATCTATTTCTTCATTAAAAAACAATCCGTGAGAAACCGTGCGATCTATTAGTTACGTACGTCTTGGTATTATTATATTCATATTATATGTTTTTGTATTGCCAATTGCCATGCTCGACTGTATATACTTTATTTAACGTATGTATTTTAGTAAATTGATCATTTTACGGGGTCTTGCCGTAAAATCATCCGACGAAGGTGAGGTGAACGTTGATTGGTTCAATGGCTCACGTGGCGTTATCTCGGCAACCAATCAGGGAACAGTGTATTAAGTTACGGGTAATAGTGCACCGTTAAATAGTACATTGAGCAACGATTGGCCCATTTGAGGACGATTTTACTAGTGTCAAAATCGTAAATTATTAAATGACTGTCAGGCTACCGTAAATTGATCAACTAACTGAAATCCATTGCGTTAAATAATACATTTCAACTACCGTTTGTTATATTCCGAAAGTTAATCAACTACCTAGGAAATTGATCAACTTACGATTCTTGCTATTTTCCGGTGACATATATAAATATTAGGCCTTCTTTTAATCTAAAATCGATTACTCAAATTCGATATTAAAGTACAAAATCAAGGAGCATTAGGCAGCTCATGTGACGTAAGAGATATCGTGTGTATGATATTTTAGTAATCATTAATCTCTGACACGACGGGAGCAAAAAGGTCAGAGGGTAAGTGCAGGTCGACCGCAGCGGGCGACCCTAAGACCCTACGAAATTCCATAAGGATATCAGTGCTATATTTACTGCTAAAGTTATTCAGCCTACTATAATATACATGGAGATTTACTAAAGAGCCTATCCAGATTGTAGGTTGAGCAGGGAATTTGTGTACAAGATTGATATCGTTTTATTTTCATTTTTAAGTGGGGTTGGATTTCTTCTCAGATGTTTTGCTGGGTTGGCTACCTCAGATGAATGAACGAGGATTGTGCGGTGAACCAAGCAAACCTGAGGCTACAGAGTGGCTGACGATTGAATGGGCCTACTCAATGTACCTACCTATCGCTTGGAAGAATGGTTAAGGACATAAACTGTCTCGCGGTGACATCAAGCAAGAGTAGCGCAGAAAAGATGGAAGTAGAAATGAGGCCAACACTAATTTTGAGAGTGGACCTGTATTTGCACACACTTGTTCTGTAGCCGAGAAGAGGTTTTTTTGTAGCAGCTCGACATTATGGCTTCCCTACGCCTGATGGAAAGCGATAGAGCGCTGTGACAACGGGCAAGAAACTGGTCAGTTACCTGTCAGTTGCCACCGCCATGCCGGCCCAACCCCAACTCCCACGAGCTCCGGAAACCCTACTCACCGGCAGGAACACGACCTGGAGGTCATTTGGCTGCGGTATTCTATAGGGTGGAGGTCCTTCCCCGGACGGGCAGCTCAATTTGAGCTCAGATTCGCTATGCTCTACCTCTCTTAATCGTATTAATATTTATGGAAATTGGATTTAACGAAAAAAGTACGACCATACAAACGTACCTAATATGCTTACAATGAAGAAACTAGTTTATCAACATCAGCTATGCAGTCCACTGCTGTACATAGGCCTCTCCAGTTGTTTTCTGCCTCTCGTTACTTTGGGCAACCATCTGGAGGTCTTACCTATAATCGCCTCGCTGGGCAGACGGGTTGGCGATCGCACCGGTAACGCTGCAGCCTATCGTTAGCCATTAAATAAATAGCTACAGTAATTACCTCCTCTAAAAACTCTTACAAAACTTACATTGTTCAATATATCTTGTACAACAACAGGGATCATTTACATTCCCCTCATATTCTCCATTTCGATTGTCATAGTCGAACTCGTAAACTTTTATTGTGACCACTTGACAGATGGCTAATGCCCATTCTTATGTAAAGAGGTGACAGATCGGGAGAGGCCGAAATGGGACGTGCCACAAGAAAGCGGAGTTTGCCGAGACTTGTTTTACGACCGATTCTTCAGTTTTATTTGCATTCGGATTCTGGATCATGAAACATCGATTACTTAAATTATAGATCGTTAATAGAATCGAATAGACTATTATATTTCTCATGGACTGTAATTGTTTTACAACTCTTTCTACAATGACATTTAAAAGAAACAAAAAAAAAGTATATTCTATATGAATACCAAAAAAACCTTTCATTCGCGTAGAATCAGCGCTTATCTTTATGGAGACTAACCAAGCCAAGTATATAGGAGCGTAAACACAGGTGCATTCTCTGTGCCTTCATTCTTTTAATTTGCTAGAGTAATAGTATAAAGTTCAACCAAATTACTACACAGGCCACACCATACTCTATGCGGCTAAAATAAAGCACGTTGACTGAGTAAACTACGCTAAGTACGATCATCATCATCATAAGCCTATTGCAGTCCACTGCTGGACATAGGCCTCTCCAGCTGTTCGCCACCTAGGGCAGACTTCTGGAGGATATACCCATAATCGCCACGCTGGACAGGCGGGTTGGCGATCGCAGGGCGTAGCTTCTTGCTCCGGTAAAGCTAAGTACGATCAGCTAAACTGATTGGAGTAATACTCTACTGATTGCAGTTAGGGAAACAAAAATATGCATTTAAAAACTAAAAATCGGCAATGAATAAGTAGGTACGTGACTTTCTTGGTATTCAATATTAATCATCATAATGACAGGCCTATGTGCAGCAATGGACTGCAATATGATTGGCCAAGATTGCCATGACCCTCTCCAAATGTTCGCCACATTGCTCGATCTTGAGGTTCTCGCATCCAACATATTTTGCCAGCCGTCCTGCGCAAATCGTCACTCCACCTGGCCTGAGGGCGTCCTACACTACGTTTGCCGAGACGCAGTCTCCACTCCAGAACTCATTTACCCCAACGGTTATCGGTTAAACAAATTATCATTGTCAAAGTAACCTATTGTAAAAATAGATTTCCTACGTTTACTATTTTTCATTACATAACAAAGTCCAAGCAAAAGGTGGCTCACAATCGGGAGCTGTGGAGTGACTTAGGGGAGGCCTTCGCTCAGCAGTGGGACAACAAAGGCTAACTAGAAAAAAAAAATAAAGTCCAAGGAAGTAACGGATCTACAAATGTCATAACACATTATGCTTACCCACTTATGTCAGTATCAGATCAATGTAGGTACCTATGTTGTACATTACCCCAAAGTGCTAGTCGAACCTTAAAAGCATTTATCTTGACCTCGGCCATAAACACGGGACACCTCGGCCTAGTGACCCCGTCCCCGGGGAGCCCCTAGGGACGCGCTTTACAGCCACCAGGCTAATGGGACGGATGATCCACGGATGAGACAATTTTAATGTAGGTAGGTACGTCTCATTTCAGTAAGAAACTCTTTATAATATTTTACTAGTAAGTAGTGCCACAGATTACAATGTTACTTATTAGGCTTAGATCTCGTTTTATCGTCAGGCCGCAAATAGACTTCCAGCAATAACATATCGTGTGTCGTAGAGGACGACGCCCGTTGTCACATCGATTTGGGTTTCTCTTTCGCTTTCCATCAGGCGCAGGGTAGCAATTTTGTAGATAAAAAAAAAACAGGAAAAAAACTAAGGGAATATGAAGACACAGGCACCAGCATTTACCTGGGTATAAATAAAACCTAATACGGTCACCAACCCGCCTGTCAAGGTGATTGAGGCAACCAAATGACAATTTGTCATCGGGGAGGTCTATGTACAGCAGTGGACCTTTTCAGGATGGTGATGATGATAATAATGATAAAGGTGAATGTCATTTATTTTTGAACATATTTTAGCTTAGTGACCATCAGAAGTTGCTATGTTATGGCCCAAAAGATACATAAATATACATAAGCCAATAAATATATACATTATGCCATAACGAAAATATCATCGGGACCAATTCCAAGTATCTTAACACGTTACTTTTGTATAAAAGTATTATGATTTATTGCAATCTTATTTGTAAGAAATTTATAGATTTCCCAAGTGTTCTTCAGAAGGCTTCTAAATTACTTTTCAACAAGCATCCGTGCGTGTGTCGTCATTTCCGCAGAATAAATCTAATTTAATGTTTTTTATGGCGTTTTCTTGGTCCCAGCTGAGTTTCTGTGTAGACGTTGAGTGATTTTTTTATTCACACGTGTGTCGCAGCATCGTGGCTTCTCTACGCCTGAATAAAAAAAGAAACACAAACCGCTGAGCTAATGATCAAGTACCACATCAGTCACCATCACCTCACGACTTGTTTAGCGCAGTAGTTATGAATAGGCACCGATTCGATTCTCATAGAATGTTATCGATATTTACGTTGAATAGATTTAGTTCTCTGTCAGATCACAAAATTTCATCCCGCAGAGAAACATTCGTCTCGTCAATCGTCATCGTCGGCCTATTGCAGTCCACTAATGGACATAAGCCACTCCAGATGTCGCCACTTTGGCAAACACCTGGAGGTTTTACCCGTACTCACCAAGCTGGGCAGGCAGGTGTAGATCCTCGCTCCGGTGACGCTGCTGCCCGTCATCGGCCTGTAGTATTTAGTTACGCCTTCAATATTGATAATTATACCGCCACCAATCGGTTACCAGAGCCGCGTTGGTTATTCAGCAGGATATAGGATGCTATAGGATGCACCACGGGCAGGTGAGCGAACAGATGATAGGTCGCTCCGTTATATTTTTTTTATATACCTAAGAATACTTTCAGGATGACCTCACTCCACACCTGATGGTAAGCGGTCGTGAGGTCCAAAAGTTAGGTCGACAGGCACAATAGAACAAACCCATAGCGCCTGTCGCCCTCACCCTGAAGGCCCACTGAGATGCCGTTTCATTATAAGAAAGCTCTTGAGCATAATCTGAATGGACTTCCTGAAGGCATCCGTAGTGCTCCAAGCAGGGCATCATTCAAGATAAGGCTTCAAAAACATTATCGACTCCAACATTCAGTGAAATAGTTTCTACAGTCGTCGTCCTATTTATTTTATATGTATGTGTGTATATTACAATATTTTGTAAGTATATTATATATTTATTAGTTTATTCTATTCGTATTATAATAAGATTATGTTCTGTTCCTTCTTGTGTATAGTAGGTATAATATATATATTTAAGTGTGTATGTATTTATTTGTATCTTATTTTTATCATATTTTATTATTGTGTTTGAGATATTGTGTTTTAAATTAACTTTGTCGCACACTACCATAAAATTAGTTTCTGCTTAGCCCAATGGTTGACTGGTAGAGAATGCCTATGTGGCATTAAGTCCGCCTTTTGTACACTACTTTACTGTGCAATAAAGATTAAATAAATAAATAAATAAATAAATCTGTAACCGCCCTCAGATAATTACTTTAAGGGCAGAAATTGACATTTGACGCGTACATGGCTCCACCAACGCTCCAGTAACGAGCATCGCTTTATTTGTATCCTGTCACCTACTTTGTATTCAGCGTGTCTTCCGCAATTATCCTGTAATGCTACATTTAAATGCAAAGGCCTGAGAGCATCCCCGGTGACGACGGCTATGCACTTGAGTCACGGGAGTGCTGAATAGGCAAGTTGACAGACGAGTCAATTGATATACACACACACTTACTTTTATATGTACTATACCTGTCTAAGCGTGATTCTTTCGTCAGTTTCACCGTAGAAAACATTTAGTGTACAAAACCGTTCGGCGTTTCTTATCTTTGCCCCGTCGTTAATATGTGGAACTTGTTTCCAGTGCAAGGAGAAAATGTACCTCTAAGATCTGCACGTAGGTATTCAACATATAAAATGCATTCCATATAATTTCTAAAAGCAAACACAAAGATGAGTTTATGATAATTGTATTTGAAGAGCGTATTATTCACACAAGTTCCAATCTTATCACTATGCACTCGCCTAGCATTCGCAAACACGTAGACTCGGTTATAAAAGTAAAACTGTAGCCTGAGGCTTTGCCATCTTGAATGTCAGTGATAAGTGATGTAATAAATCCTATAGTAAATATTATAGTACATACATTTTAGCCTATGTTATTCTGAAGTAGGTACAGCGCATCATCACAAGCCTATCGCAGTCCACTGCTGGATATAAGCCTCTCCTGTTCTTCGCTACATTGAGAAAACACTTGGAGGATATAGGTACCCATAATTGCCACGCTGGGCAGATGGATTAGCGATCGCAGGGCGTAGCTCCTCGCTCTGGTGACGCTGCTGCCCGTCATCGGTCTGTGGTGCTTAGCTACGCCTTCAGTCGTGCTGGTTATACCGCCACCAGTCGGCTGCCAGAGCCTCGTTTCTGATTTGTCAGGTCATACTTCAGGTTAACATATACGCTACCATTTATATTTACTGTAAAGTTTCTTTAAAGATCGTTCAGTAGTATTTTCGTGAAATAGTAACAAACTTCTAATTTAGCCGATCATACTATCGCTAGTAAGTGATCTCTTTCAGACAACCGTCAGGTAGAAGAAGTACCTATAATTTTCACAATGGTCTAATTAATAGTCTAGATTATTTTATTGCTTATCAAAAGGAACACGTTGTAATGTACAAAGAAGCCCAAAACATGATCATACATTTATGTCTAGTTTGCTTACACTACCCATCTCTCGTTAACTCATAACCTTATAAGCTATGGGTTGACGTCATCCTATTTTCGCACAAATAGATAAGCCCCGTCATCAACACTAACAAAGCCGAGTTTATCGAATAGTCTCGACGAAATTACATTATCATACTCCACATAAGTGTAGACATCGTTACCCTTTCTCAACTGGTCATTTATTACACATTTTAATAGATACTCCGCATGCCCTCTCTTCCTATACCCCTCCTCACAATACAAATGGCAAATGAAGTTGTATTCATTCAAAAATGTCCAGGCTAGGAGTTCATCATCTGCGGAATACAAACCTTGGGCCAATTTATTTTCTGCTAAAGTGGAAAAGTAGTGAAGACTGGCCTCATGCTTATATGGCCAAGTCTCGTCGATTCTTTGAATGTTTTGCTGACGAACTGGTGCTATATGTACTTCAGATGGACATCTGTAACAATTACCATTTAAATGTTCTATGAAATTATTGTTAATATTGCCTTTGTTGAAGGTAGAGTCTACTTTCTTTAGACAAAAGTAAACGACCTTTAACACAGGCCCGCATGCATACCTACACACACGCACGCCTACACACAACACACGTACACACATCATCATCATATTCAGCCATAGGGGATCCACTGCAGGACATAGGCCTCCCCCAAAGATTTCCACACGGCCGATTGTAAGCTGCCCGCATCCAACCCCATCCTGCGACTTTTATGATGTTGTCTGTCCACATCGCTTGAAGACGTCTCTAGCCCAAAACTTTTCGGCCCAAACGACCACCTGTTCTTCTCACTATGTGCCCTGCCCACTGCCACGTTAACCTGCCAATCCTCAGGACTATGTCCGTAACCTTGGTTCGTCTACACACTTTTTATAATTTTCTTTCAAAACATTTTTTCAGCGCTTGATGTATCATGGCAGTCCTAGATCATAAGGTCCCATGAGCACCACCCTTTAAGGCGATAGACAGATGGGCCGATACTTATAGTTGGAGCAACCCCACCACCATCAAGAAGCAGAGAAGACCAACAAACTCTACCACTTCCCCACATGACAGTGATGCATAGGAAACCATTTTACCACAAATATTATAGTATCAACTTGTACAAGATACTAAAACTTACCTTATTGAAAATAGTTCCGTGTTCCGATCCAGAACATACGTTTTAACGTTACCAATTTTACAGTACCTCAAGTTCAATAACGGAATTACATTAAGTTTCAAAGATTCTAATATGAAAGATGACACCAAGTCTATACAAACGTGTTTAGACCAATCAATCCTATTCGTTTTTACTATGGCTTCTTCCAGAGGCTTCGTATTTTTAGTTGTCGAGAATGCTATGAACTCGGGGTTTCCCTGATAAAAAAAAAGATATTGCTTTTATTATTCCCGATGAATATGTACATTATCAGATACTTATTATATTCTTCATTACACACCATACAATAGTCTTAGAATTAAGTATAGTTGACATTTTATTGTAGGTAGGTATAGTTTAAGCGGTCTTATCACTATAAGCCTGCCCAAACCTGCGATTGCCAACCTGTCTGCCCATCGTGGCGATTATGGGTAAAGCGTAGGCTTAAAATCTGTAGAGATTTTTGCCCAAGATTTTTGTTTTAAATTTCCGAATCCTGCTCACGAATGAATGTACGGAACTTTGCTCTATCTAATTTGACATATCTAAAGTTTCCGAATCTGAGTCGAAATTATCATTATGAATAGTAAAGATGATATCCACGTTTATTGTTAAGAAAATTCACTGAACAGTCTTCAAAACAGTGAATAAAATACGAAACAAAAGAATTCGATTACCTATGTTCTATTTGGACGATGTTCCAATTTCAGAAAATAAAAAAGCTTGCGTCACCGTAACGTTAAAATAAAATGTTTCTGTAATCTGTCACTGTCATACTCGTACTAGTTGATAATGTTCAACAAATCATAGAGACTTTTTAGCGATCATTAAAAGTAAGTAAAAACCAGCTTACCTTGACTGTTGTGGCCACAAATCCATTTTTTAGATCTCCATAAGGGCTGTAAACTTTGAACTGAAAAGCTTTCCTTACATTTGGGTATTTGAGGTTCAGATGTAGAGCATAAAACCCAGCCATATTTAAAGGCCACAAATCTTTTATCATCTCTTGCAGAACTGGCCACTGGTCTATATCTATTTCCAATAAAGGATCCATAATGAAAAATACTTTTTTGTTGCCAACAGTCAATGTAAAGTGTGGTTTATTTCATTGATATAAACAATGCTTTCTATAAGTATGTTTCACAGCTGTTTCTGTTTTTTTATCTATATGTGTGTTCTATCATTGTAAAATATTGTAGTCTATGGGTTATGCCGGTAAATCCTATTTCTGTTTACCTACTTTTTTGGTATGTTTAGTAATAAATAAACTTGGTTATATTAATGCAACTATTCTTTAAAATTCATCATCATATTCTATTAAAACAATTTTTGCTACCTCTAACGTATAGTAGAAATAAGTAACGCCATCTATGTGCAGCTAAATGAAACCGCAATAAGGTTTAGTTCAAGCGAAATGCTAGATGTCGCTATTATCGAGTATTGGTGTCTTATAGACAATGCTAATAAAGCATTTTTCAACATTTATATGGGCCTCTACAACTTTCTTATTTACAATTTTCTGGGTAGGTCTACATATTATGTAGGTACCTATTTAAGAATCTGTGACAAGAATACAGATACATACATTATTATGTACGACACAGGGGTCACCGTGACTGCTAAATAAATATTTAATAAATTGTTTATTGTCAAAAATCATTGTGTACACTTTAATTAAGAGAGGTAGGGCATAGCGAATCTTCGCTCGAATTGAGCCGCCCGACCGGGGAAGGACCTCCACCCTATAGAATACCGCAGTCAAATGACCTCTGGGTCGTGTTTCTGCCGGTGAGTAGGGTTTCCGGAGCTCGTGGGGGGTTAGGGTTGGGCCGGCATGGCGGTGGCAACTGACAGGTAACTGACCAGTTACTTGCCCGTTGTCACAGCGACTTGGGATTCTCTTTCGCTTTCCATCAGGTGTAGGGAAGCCATTATGTCGAGCCACTATAAAAAATTGCACAGTAACTAAGTAATAGAGACATAATACATTTTATATTTACTTAATAGATAAGTTCGCACAAATTCTTTGATGATTTGCACAGTTTGATCTTTGTATCGCTTGCATAAATATCGTTATCGCATCATAGTTACACATACTGCATTAAATGATTATTTAAAATACGAGTAGACTATTCTGTTATCTTACAAGCATTTACCTGTCTGATCCGTGATAGATAAGATGAGAATAAGGCTAAGCGTATGCTAAGACGCAGGCGACGCAGCATACCACAGGGCAGGTATGGGGCTTTGAATACTACCTAGGTATATCCCTGCCTGTCGTGTCGAGAAAAAAGGCTTTCGGGTTCATAGCACGCTTGGGGATTAGCGCTTCGGTTACGACCCCGATTAATACGACAACACGTGACTTCGTGCAGAGGCGTTGTGCCGAGGTCTGACGTTCACCCTGGGCGGCGTAACGCAACAGCGCTGTGGTGGGTTGCGTCGAATCCCTCTGGGCATTCCGACCCCCCTCAGACAGAGCGCTCGTAGCAGTCCACCGTCGGGTCAGGTGGGATTCTCTGCTATATAGGATAGGCCTCATCCGAATGCATCATAGCAAGCTACACAGACCAGTCGAATCTTTCGTGTCCGTGTTTTTATGTTTAGTCTTGAGGATTTGTGTCATACAAAAAAATGATGTTGAACCGCGTATATAAATCACAGATATTCCGTGTTTTACAATATCTGCGCCAACTTTGACTTAGCATACGCTTAGCCTAAAAGCGGCATAAGTTAAAAAGTCATTCGGAAAATGTATTCATCATAGATTTTTTCCGGTTTTATTTTTTGAGCATATTCTATTTCATCTTTTTCTATGTACAATATGTAGCTATGTATTTATATAAAACTAATTTTAATATCTAAATCAAGTTACTCCTGGTGCAAATATTCCGTAGAAAGTTTAATTACAATATCTTGAAGTACCCACCCATAGTGACCCATAGCACAAAATTCGGGTTAGTTTGAGAATGACGCCTTGTGGCCCATTGAGGAATATCTTGGGTTACCTTTTTTTATCTATTTATTTTAGATTGAAACCATAAATTACAATGGATTCATTAGTGGAATTACCAAGGAGTGACCTGCCGAAGGTTCGCGAAGTCTTCACAAAGAATTGGCCATATGGACTGGAGGGATACTGCCTCTTAAACGTACAGTTGTCACGACCAGCACTCTTAGATGTCGCCAAATTTAAATTTTATGCTCCTGAAGGAGATATCTCCCTTAGCATAGTTGCCATTAGTGATAAGGTAAGTATGCATTTGTTCAGTTCAAGTAAACAATTTTAATTTAATGTTTTGATAGCATGCAGAGTGGTTTACAATATTGAAATGAATTGAAGTGACCTGCCCGTATCGAATCCTGCCGAATACGAGGCGCTAGCAACCGACAGGTGACGGTATAACCATCACAATAGGCCCGTTGACGTAAAAAATGTAAGAGATTTTATATTGTTTAAAAATAAAAGACACGTATTTTTTCATTTGTAAATTAGACCAAAAATTGTAAAGATATAGCCCGTTAAAATTACGCGTGTCGTCAAAGAGTGTGAGTTTTTTCGCCACTGAGTGACGTAAAAGACGGGGGGTCTTCTACTCCTAAATTTTGATGCCCTGTATCTTTGTAATACAATACCAGAGGAATCACAAGTGCGTTGCCGACCCTTGAAAAATGTATTCTCGCTTTTTTAACGTCCCTAAACGATATCCATTCGGGATAGCCTAAAATAATGTGTTCTAAACTTTGATCTTTATTTCCAGTCAGATTATTACGTAATATACATATGTCCCGCCGATACTATAGGACTAACAGCCTTAGAAAATGCCCTTGAACATACTAATGTCATAGATTGGAGTAGAAAAGTCACTGTAGCATCAGCTAATCCTGATGTGTTTGAGTGCCTGAAGAGATTGTGTGGTAAACTAGACTTGAAAATTACAGACGAAAGTAAAGCTAACAAGCATTTACTCAACAAGGATGCTAAATCGTATGGAAATTTGGAGTAAGTTATACCTAATTATTACTCGCTGATAATTTCGGGTTTAGAATTTATTTAATCCTTTAAAGTACCTACGAGTAAGGTCCTACGTGCAGAATGCGATTATGGGTAAAGCCTCCAGTCTGATGTTTGCTCAACGTGGCGAACAACTGAAGAGGCCTATGTCCAGCAGTGGACTGCAGTATGCTAATGATGATGTACGAAATTTTATATAGTTAGGTGTCACAGCATAAATACTCGTTTGTTGTGCTTTTTGTACCTACGTTATGTATAATCTAATAGCGATTTTTATAAGAATATGCTAGGATTTATCTCTCATCACTGTACAGTGAGGAATAACTTCAAGAGGAAACCAGCAAATTCTGATATTTTATGATATGTTATCATATATAAAATCCATCCTCCAATCATAATCCGATACTCTTTCTAAGTATCGGATCAAGCGGCTAAATGACAATCGTTCCATTGTTATAATCAATACCTGATATACGATGTACGAGTATAATATCACTATAGTTCATTCGCGTTAAGAAAATAGTGACTGACAGGTCACTGACAGGCCACTAGCCAATTAAAACGCTAGAAATTATAATTTCTAGCACCCTATTGGCTAGTGGCCTGTCAGTGACCTGTCAGTCACTATTTTCTTAACGCGAATGAACTATAGACGGAAACAATCAGCATAACATCTTATGCTGATTTGCACGAAACATTAATCATCATATTGAGTCGTTGCAAATTAGGACACAGTGTCATAGGTCGTGTTATCACTAAATTATACAATATCTGTTGTACACGTCCATTATACCTAGTTTTAAATAAACTGTATGCTGTGCAATAAGCAATATCTATCTAGTATCATAATTTGCCTGCCCTGTTCCCATTATCTGGGGTCGGCGCAATATGTTTTCTTCTTCCATTCATCCCTATCAGCCGTCATGGTCCCATTCTCTCCTTTCTCCGTCATATCATCATTCACACAGTCCATCCATCTTATCTTCGGGCGGCCTCGCCCCTCCACCCATTCACATTCATCTTCATCACGGTCTTGGTCACATGTCTCTCATCCCTCCTCATTACGTGCCCATACCAAGACAGACGGTTCCCTTTCATCTTTTCCGTCACTGGCGCCACTTTCATACTTCCCCTAATGTACTCATTCCTTATCTTATCCATTCTAGTCACTCCACACATCCATCTCAACATTCTCATCTCTCCACCATGTATTATTCTTTCATCCGTCTTCTTAGGCCAGCACTCCGATCCATACGATACGACAGGTCTTATGATTGATTTATAGATCTTACCTTTTATTTATATCTAGTATCTAAATGTATACGAGTAATTATCTTTTACAGGCCACCGGAAAATACTTACGTGGGCGCCTTAAAACCAGAATTTCTTGATTTAGTAAATCAGACTTGGACTTTCTACAGTGGACAACGTTCTTACGAACATTTCGAGACCCTGATGCAGAACGGTCTCACGTATGTACTTTACTCGACTGAAGATAACAAACCAGTAGCTTGGATAACAATTGATATCACAGGGGAGTTCACACATTTATTCTGTGTAGAAGGTCATAGGGGAAAAGGGTACGCGGAATATATAACAAAAGTGGCTACAAATGATTGGCTGAGTCAAGGAAACCACGTTTTAGCTTACACTCTGGAAGAAAACATCAAACCTCAAAAACTTTTCAACAAGTTAGGGTTCGACTTCATCGGTCATGTTTGGTGGGTGTGTTTGACAAGCCGAAGTAAATAAATAGTTTTGAGTAAAACATGTGTTATTTTTCTGTCATTTATCTCTAACTATAGGTATCTATACTTAGTAGTCTACATATTTTTATATAAAAAAGGCAAACGAGAGCCGGCTGATGGTAGTGATTACGATAGCCTACAGACACTTGCAATACCAGAGGCCCACGCTTTGGCGACCATTGAAAAACCTAATCACTCTCTTCTTGAGAAACCTCATATTATAGTCGTCGAGCAAACCAACAACTATGGTATTTTCATTGAACATACTAATGATGGCATTAGATACTATTATACTATTAGGCATAGAAGACTAAAAGGTCTCGGGTCGAATCAGAACATGAAAAGGTTTTCTGTGAACAAATATACTTAATTTAGTACCCCCATCAAGGGACAGGAAGTTGATGGTGGAATTATCTACGTGTTTCAGAAAGCACGTTAACCTGTGCCCGATTACTCTCCGGTAATTTCGAACTGTCATCCCAGCAATCCAACTGATATTGTGCACTCATATCTCTTGCATATAATAATTAAGATTAAGAGAGTTTTATAAACCCACTTTTGGGTTTCATAAAATTATTAAGATAACAGTTTAGCAAAAAATTACATTATGCACCATATTAAAACTGCCTGCTCATAAGGCATTTTAGAGTAGGTACATTATGTAACTAATAAGCGGTACAAATCTCTCGGACTTTCCAAATTTTCCAAACATTTACAGCTGACTTCTTCAACCGTTTAAGACATCAATATACAATGCTTTGATAGGGAACCTAATAAGTGTACATTTTTGTGTTAGAGAAAATGCATTTAGGCTTCCCCGCCGTTTAGGGTAACGACTGGGTATGTGGGACATCCACTACCCCTCAAAAACGGGAGGGCGGCACCCTACTTCATGATGGTGAGAAGGCAGGGCCCCTACCGTCAAAATCGAAAACGATCGTTCGTTGAACGGATTGCGTATTTTTTCCCCATAAATCCCTCTCATTTGTCCCTCCCGTGTTCGAATATATCAATTAACTTAATGAAAATCGACTTATCCACTAAAAATCCACTGTAGGTACGATTGTGTCGCCACCTATAAAGCTTCATAAATTTATATTTTGAAATCGACAGTTTTTAGACTTTTTATTTTGAAACATGCCTTTCCTAGCTATATATGAATTCATCCATGGAAATTATTTTATTTTGAACTGCAATGTCATTGCTACGGCTTAGTTTAATTTATAGTAGTAGCAACACAGGACTCTGTGTCACGGTCATTCAATAGTTGAATTATGGAACAGCAAGTCATCTCTATATCGTATTCGGGTTAAGCGTTTTTGTAAATAGCAAACTTAACTATTTACCTGATTTAAAATCAACTTAATCACCTATTAAACATCTACCAACATTATTATGTAAATTGAAATTTCAATACAATGAGAAGTAGGAAGTTTATACTATATCAGGAACTCTGATGATTATCGTCAGTGTAGTTCAATCGAAATTTAAATTATCTTTGGTAATACAATTATTGTTCGTATTTATGGCTCTTTATGAAATAACAGGCAAATTGCTGAGGATTGAATACATTGCGTTTGCGTATCGTGCCAGGGCAAACCCATCCTTAGACGTACAGATGCAATGATGGTTTTCTGAAAAAAGGAATCCACCTGATGCCACCACTTCCAGCACGGCAACAGGTCCAATTGTAACGTGAATGGTCAGTTGCTATGCAAACGTCAGTGACATGTCAAAAAGAACCAATCATGTTGATTTTCTTTTCTTTATATTGTTGACATCATCATCATCAGCCCACATCAGTCCACTGTTGACATGATGTATTAATATGATGGAATTATGTATTATTAATATTAAATGAGCGATCCATCACCTTTTTGCTCCAAGCCAACCTCACCTGCCCGCGGTGCATCTTGCCGAAAAACGAATGAGGGGGATGTAAGGGAGCGACCCATCATCTTTTCGCTCCAAGCCAACCTCACCTGCCCGTGGTGCATCCTGCCGAATAACTAAAGAGGCACTGGCAACTGACTGGTAGCGGTATAACCATCACAATTGAAGGCGTAGCTAAATACCACAGACCGATGACGGGCAGCAGCGTCACCGGAGCGAGGATCTCCAACCCGCCTGAACAGCGTGGCGATTACGGGTATATCCTCCAGATGTTGGCCCAAGTGGCGAACAACTGGAGAGGCCTATGTCCAGCTTAGACTGCAATAGGCTGATGATGATGAATATTAAATGTTAATTTTTTTATCTGCACGCCGAAACGCAAAATATCGTAAATGCCACACTGCTATTTATCACCACATTTTATGTATCACCCATATTTGCGCAATAAATGATTTGATTTGATTTCATATGTTTCAGTTGGACCTGCTGCCTATGTAGTGGCGGCATCTGGAGGATTTCTTTATTCAGAAAACGTTCATTAACACAAGTGGTGGTCAGAAAACTGCGGTGCTGACAACTCACAAACAACAGTTTTATTTTTACTTGAAAAAAAAAGAACTAAATATGTCTAGCAGTGTCGGTACACACCAGTTGCTTAAACGTTTCTGTACTGTGTCCCATCGGCCATTATCTTTGTCTGCAGCAGTACAAATACTATATACCTACTAATATTACGAAGAGGATCGTAATACTGATCATTGATAGCTGGAACACAACGCGTACAAGTCGTTTAGTTGTAATTTTTCCTGTTTGTGAACTGAACTGAATACGGGTTTTTTGCGCTTACGTCATGGAATCCGACCCTACAGATTCGCTCCAGTTTGTACCTAGGGAACAATGGGTACATCTAGAAAAGACCTTTTTAGCGGACTGGCCTAGGGGTATACCGTCGTACAATGCCCTTGTGACACAAAGGAGACTCTCAGAACTCGGACTGGACTATGGTTTCAAGGTGTACCGGCCTCGCGGACACTTCACGAATGGAATGGTGGCGCTTAATAAAAAAGTAAGTACAATACTCTCTATGTGCATGCATGTCGTTGTGAATGCAAATGAACACCTTTTTATGCGGGAAAAGGAATGAATGATTTCGCAAAGCCACGGGAAAAACCATTACCTACTCACGTTCCTTAATATTGTGATAGGTCTTGACCTAAGTAATCACCATGGTAACCATTCTACATATGTTAAGTTATCGAAAATAACGTAAAATGGTTATGACAAAAATACTTGTATTGTAACCACGGAGCAAATACAAAGATTGTAACTAAGTACCTACGTACCAATATGGATGGAAGTACATTATGGGACCAACATCTTTTATGGAATTTTAGTACCGAAAGTAGAATGAAAGCACATTTTTAACCGACTTCGAAAAAAGGAGGAGGTTCTCAATTCGTCTGTATGTATAATATTTTTTTTTTTTTTTTATGTTTGTTCACCGATATTTCCGTCAATTATGGATGGATTTCAAAAATTTTTCGACAGTTCGGCAGAGGACACTTCCGAGGTGGTCCCATTATCACCAAGTCAGGATCTGATGATGGGATCCTGGAGAAATTGAGGTCAACAACCGAAAATTGTATGCGCATATGGTGTTTTTGTTACGTAATCATATTTTACTCAGGTATATGCTTCCGGGCGTCAACATCTGGTGCTGATGATGAAGCCACAGAACTCCTTAACGGTTAGGAGTTAGGGGACGGTACTGACATTGGTCGATATTAAACTTGGTAGTAGTATGTACTTATGCAGGGCTAATAGGGCAGGTGATTTGGTAAGTGATATGCTTGATTCTAGATCGCAAAGTCCTCACGAGACTTAAGCAAAACTTTTCATTCCTAAGGAAAACTCTTAAGGACATTAATTAGCCTTTATTTAAGGTCACAGCACATTAACGCAACTAAAAATAGAGAAATAAAATTATTTTTAAAAAAAAATTAAACCGACTTCAAAAAAAACACAAACCACCAAAACTAAAAAGCGATAAATAACGTAAGTAATTCTATCCTTAATACATAATTATTTAAATATTACAATTATCACTTATTTTTGAAGTCGGTGCCAGCCAAACAAATGTATATTGTCGTGTGGATTTGCCGGCCGCGCGCGTCATACAACAACAGTCTACGTTAGGTACCTACCGAGAGGCTGGCACCGACTTCAAAAATAAGTGATAATTGTAATATTTAAATAATTATGTATTAAGGATAGAATTACTTACGTTATTTATCTCTTTTTAGTTTTGGTGGTTTGTGTTTTTGCTTGAACAGCTGACGTGTAAAAATTTCATAAATCGTAAACATTTTTGTCTAAAATATCAGGTTAATTTCAGGGCACTTTGAACGAAATCATTATACAATGCCCACATAGCAACACAGATGTACTGACAGAATCTCTGATAAATACAAAATTAATTGATTGGAAAAACAGGATAATGATTCCGTATATGCCAGACCACGTTCGTCATTGTGTTCTTAAAGTCGCCGAACATTTGAGATTAAATGTAGAAGCCGAGGACACAGAACCTAATGAAATGTTTCTATTAAATAAAAATGCTATTGTAGAAACGAAAGAGTAAGTAAATATTTATTTATTATTTTTTGTAATCATCATCAGCCTATATTATTACACTGCTGGAGATAGACCTCTCCCAATGTTCGCCACCCTGATCGGTCCTGGGCTTCGAGCCAGCCGTCCTGCGAAAATCGTCACTCCACCCGGCCTGAGGGCGCTCTACACTACGTTTGCCGAGACGCGGTCTCCACTCCAGAACTCGTTTGCCCCAACGGTTATCGGTTCTGCGGCTGATGTTTATTGTAATTAATTATTTATTGTAATGATGACACATAAATCTAATTAGCATGCTAGGAAAAGCTCTTAAACATATCTTTTCTCAAGGCAGTTATGTAAGCTACTCTAAGAACTTGAACGTTTTTGTATGTCAGAGGGGGCAAACGGGCCTAAAGGTCACCTGATGACCTGATCACTTCAGCGCATAGATACCGCCATTCCAAGAGAGTAACAGGTGTGTTGCCGGCCCTTGAGAAATCTGTAGGCTTTCTTCTTGAAGTCATTATGCCCATAAGTTGACGTATATAACGTCACCATTAAATTGTAAATACCGTTAGATTATAATCCATATTGCCAGATTGTAAACTGTCGAAAAATTGTGAACCGTGACGAGTGCTAACAATTTAACGTATTAATTATTTTTCGGTAGACTGTAATCGATCGAACTGAAATTCTTAAGTTAAAATCTGTCACGCGTTAAATATTTAACAGTTCCACCTTGACATGTACTTTTCTGTAATCTAAAGGTGACATTTCCAATCGGAAATGGCGCTGCTGGAAGCTAATTCCAAAGAACTATTGCATGTGGTAAAATAAATTTCATCTCATCAAACATCAAAAATATTTTTTTCAGAATGCCAGAAGATATAACTTTCCAACACATACTGGATCTAAATGATATCAATCTAGTAGATTCCACTTGGCGAAACCGTTATGACGGTTCCCAATGGTTCTTTGCTACGCTAGCCAGGGCCCAACTTGGCTATGGACTCTATAAGAAAGGAGAGCTGGTCTCTTGGGTGTTCATCAACGAAGTTGGAGCTCTTACGCACTTGTTTACGTTAGAAGACCACCGGAATAAAGGCTATGGGGAAATGTTAATGAGAAAGATGTGTGAAGTCCACAGAAAAGATGACCATCATATATTTGCGTATTGCAGAAAAGGCAACTCAAGTGCTTGTCATTTGTACAAAAAGCTCGGCTTCGATAAGTTCCATGAAGTGCGATGGTGTTTTGTCAGTCCACAGTAATGAGTAGGTATTTCATCTTTTCATATCACAGTCCACTGCTGGACATAAGCCTCTCAGTTGTTCGCCACTTTGGGCAAACCTGGAAAACCAATAATCGCCTCGCTGCGCTGAGCAGGTGGGTTGGCGAACCGAGAGCGCAGCTGCCCATCATCGGCCTGAGGTATTTAGCTACGCCTCTAATGGTGATGGCGGTATAACCGCCACCAGCCGGTTGCCAGAGCCTCGTCTGTTATTCAGCAGGATGCACTACGAAATGAAACTTGTACGAAATGAGAATTTATATCATTAATAGGTAAAAAAAATTGTGTCTCATTATCATTAGCTTGCAAACTGCTAAAAAAATATCTGTTTGATAGAAATCATTTGTATATTTTTTAATTATTCTTATCAAAATGTTGTAACGTAATGATAATGAAAGCTGTGACATTAGGAAAATCCCGCTGTTTGTTCACTGATTCTGGCGAACAAGTGATATGAGTAACTAAATATTATATTTGTGTTAATTTAAGATAAAAATGCATTCTATGTAAGCATAAGCATACTATGTACTAATAAAAACTTATTTCCTACTAATGTACTTCTTTCATTTGACAAAAGTTAAGTCTCCTTATTATGTAGTCTTTTGATTTATGTGGGCTTATTTTAATTTTGCTTCGGCTTAGTTTGGGGCTGATATGGTGATGTGTGGCCCAGCGTGGCATGTCTTGGGTTATTTATTTATTATTTATTTATATCGATGGTAAGTGCAAGAGCAAAATGGCGAACGATTGGAGACGCCTGTGTCCAGCAGTAAATGATGATGACTACTATTTTTAATAAGTACTATTCTAAATTCTGGCAATCAATCAACACAAGAAGAAATCCTGCGTTTTGTAACCTACAAGCCTATTCAGTTAAATAAAACCGCAGTGGGTTTCATTAAAAAGAATAGTCCCGAACTACAATTGAAGTGACTCCTTCTAACTAAGACAAATCCGGGAAAATCCGCATGGCAAGGCAACCGTAGCCTTTTTTTTAACGTTGGGAATGCCTTTGCGCATACACCAGGGCCCTGGGTTATGTGGGGCTCACCTTATATTTAATGGAGAATACCCACTAAACCGGGATGTCCGGAGGGATTCGACATAACCCCCCACAGTGCGGTAGTGCTGCGCCGCCCAGCATGAACGGCACACCTCGGGAGGACGGTGTGGTGTCCTCCCTGCATCTTACGATGCACGACGCTACTGGTCACTATGCCCGAAGGCATGTGTCGTCGTCTTCCTCGGGGCCGCTAACAGGAGCGCAAGCGCGTAGTATTACTAGTATTCTAAGCCCCATACCGCAGGGCGCATAGCATACTGTGTCAGTGATTTGAAAAAAATATTAAGAATTTCGTGTTGATTTTCTAATGTCTTTTTGTTTTCTAGGCTGACTTTAATGAAATCATAATACAATGCCCACATGAAGACACGGCAATATTAGAAGAAGCACTGCTAGCTACAAATGTAATCGACTGGTCCAAAGACATAATAGTGCCATTTTTGTCCTAGCACATGTTGGAATGTATTCAAAGGGTTGCAAAGAAATTGAACAAAGAATTTGATGATGCCCGAAATCACGCCCCGCACTATATTGTTCATTTCAGCAAAGATAACCCACCTTTTGAAAATATCAGGTAAATATCAGGTAACTTATATAGGTATTTATTCTTTAGTGAACGAAGAACAGTGTACCTACCTACAACGGGTGGACCAGTCAACCATTGAAATAAGCAGAAACAAACGTGTAGTTAATAATATTATGTATTTATAAATACACATACATAAATATGATAATAGATTTGACCCATAGGTTTTACTTTTTTAAAGAGTTCAGCATTTTGATAGTTTTCTTTTTAATAGATATTTTTTTAATTTTTTTCAGCATGCCCGATGGTGTAGAATTCCGAAACCTAACAGAAGACCACGTGGACTTAATTGACTCAGTTTGGCCGAACCGTTACAAGAGTTCACCGTGGTTCTTCAAATATCTCATCAAATTAAACTCAGGCTATGGAATTTTCAAAAACGATGAATTAGCCGCTTGGGTGTTCGTAAACGACATAGGATCATTAACGCACCTATTTACTTTAGAAGCTCATAGGAAAAAGGGATATGCCAAAATTTTGTTGCAGCACGTGTGCAATTTATGTATAAAAGAAGGGAAGGATGTGTATGCATGCTGTTTGGATGTTAATAACAGCGCTCTTAAATTGTACGAGGGTCTGGGTTTTCAGAAATTGCATCCTGTGCGATGGATGTATTTGCTACCTAAGTAAAACAGTTATTCCAGGGTCAGTAGGTACATCAACGCCCTAATTTAGAACAATGCTTAAAGATGCGATAACTAGGTACTTATGTTCATCACTGTCTAACTGTTTATGTTCATTAAATCTACTTACGAATAATTATACAAATCCCAGTATTAAATACTTATACTCATGTTCTCGATTAAATTACATTTTTACAAGTGCGTTCCATTTTTTTTTAAATCCCAAGACATGCCACTCTGAGCCACACAGCGCCATCTAGCTCCAACCAAACTAAGCCGAAGCCTGTACTATGGGTAAATCAGTCTTTTCTATTAAAGAATATACCACGCTTCGTAGACACTAATGTTTTAAGTTACGTACCTAATTAAGCCCTTAAATCAAACATTTAATTAGAACAGAAATCTCATCTATGTAATGTAGGTACTATCGCCTACATTGTAGTAGCTACAATATGCATATAATATGTACTTTTCTGTAATATTTCATTTTTATGCGCAATAAAAATAAATCTTTTTGCCGGCATGCCTAGGGTTGCCATCCGTCCGGGTTTCCCCGGATTTGTCCTAGTTTGTAGGGCGTCCGGGGTCGGTCCGGCCGGGGTTTTTAAAAGTGTCCGGGTAAAATCCGGACACTTTTGAAATTGAAACTCAAATTCTTATAGATTAGCGATAAATCCACAATCAAGAAAGCACGGTAAAATAATAAAAAAACTGAAGTGTCCGGGGAAAAAACCATATTTCGCCCAAATGTCCGGAATTTTAGCCGTGTTATCCGGCGCCGGCAATTTAGGTGATGGCAACCCTAGGCATGCCGATAGCAGGTGACAGGTGACTGACCGGTTACTTGCAGTTGTCGCAGCGACTTGGGCTGTTCTTTCGCTTTCCATCAGGCGCAAGGAAGCCATTATGTCGTGGCAATAAAAATGACAGCTTAAATTATATTAAAAATAACTCTATAAAAAATGTAGATAGGTACTGTTTTAAGCTTTCACCATAGCAATAGCTTAAAAGCAATGTGGTGAATTTTCCGCTTTTCCGTGTTCACCATAACGGTTGTGGCGTAAATAAAGTAACAAACAGCCCCAATTACTATAGCTATCATAGTAAAACAAAGCAAAAGGCATGCCGTATCACTAATTTTAGATATTAATGTAGATAAAGTCAGTTTCAATAGATACTATTTCACATTATGTACACGTATGTGCATAGTTTAAGTATCTAATGGAAACTATGCAAAAAATCTATCAAAATAACACATTCAGCATACAAACTCTGTATGTTATCTGTTTCTCACAATATTATTTATTGAACGTTTCGTCTTTTCTTAACAGTTCTCACGGGTCAACATTAAAGAATGATAAAAACCAGCATACGATTGTAAGGGGATTAAGTATAAACGTATTTTATTAGGATATCTGCCGCATTATGACCAAATTTTGATGACATAGGCCTCCCCCAAAGATCTCCATAAATATTGATTCTGAGCGATCTCGATCCAACGTTGAACCCCCGCAACCTATCATCAATTCGCTTCAAGCCACCTTCACCTACCCTTGGTGTATCCTGCCGAATAACTAACGAGGCTCTGTCAATCGACTGGTGGCGGTATAACAATCGCCATTGAAGGCGTAAGTAAATACCACAGGCTAATGATGAGCAGCAGCATCATCGCATCCGAGCGAAGAGCTGCGCCCTGCGATCGTCAACCCACCTGCCCCGCGTGGCGATTACTTATTGAATAAAGACTCCAACCAGATGTTTTCCCAAAGCGGCGAAGAACTGACGAGGCTTAGCTTTGGCTGATGATAATGATAAACCTTGTAGTTTAGCATTATTACGAATAACTTTCAATACTCCAGTCACTATCTGTCATCCCATTATGTCGTAAACTAGCGGATTGTTGCACAAACTTGCATCTTACTAATGCAATTATGTCATGTACACACCTAGCGAAGTGTAACTGTTGGCAAAGGCGCGTTTTTTTCCGAAGTTCTCATGACAATCAAAATCGATCTTTACACCACACGCACTCAGGGCTGTGAAATATATTAACCTAGCGATCCGACCCGTTTTGATTCGTCATTTAAGATAAAATGTCCAAATTTTTCGTAACATGCTCATGTTGACAAAATCTTTGAAGGGGGCTCTACCGGGGAATATTGACAGAGCTCAGGATCTTCTGGCTGGGGCCGTCTAGAGTCTGATGTCCTTAGTATTTTTCCGGTTTGCCACCCTTTGAACGCCACTGCAGGCTCTGATTGAATGAAACCAGGAGCACATAGAGGCGTGAGAAGTTGAAGGCCAAATTCAGATTTCTAGGAAAATGTAGTAGGTATCTTAAAAATTTCATAGCGTTAGAAATAACTTGCACCTCGCATACGGGCGCTATCAATCTACCGCAGTCCACTGCTGGACATAGGTCGCTATAGATATTCGCCACTTCGGTCAAACATCAGGAGGCTTTGCCCATAATCGCTACGCTGGGCAGATGGGTTGGCAATCGCAAGGCGTAGCTCGCTCCGGTGACGCTGCTGCCCGTCTTCGGCCTGTGGTATTTCAATAGTGACGCTAACGATCGATGAAAATGCGTCTCAAAGTTTACTTAACTGGCAACCATTGCATTTGTTTAGCGACTATTCAAGTAATGTCTTTATTCATAACGACCGTCCTTTTTTATCAATCTATCTGATCTGAATATAGGCTTTGTTGCTATTTAGCTTGCACACATACTTTCGTCATTTGGCATGTAAAATAGCAAGAAGTTAACCAATAGAAATTCCAATTCATTGATTGCATTGTAACTAATCTTATTTAGTTACCTAAGATATTTCGATAAAATGTTGGTATAATAAATTGTATGGATTCTTAATAAAGTTCCTTTTCTTGTAAGTTTGAATACAAGTAAGTACCTAATCCACGTGATAAGTCATTAGAACCTCGATGTAGCTAACTTAAAAAGAGAAAATAGCATGTTTAACTCTAAAACCCTGCCCATCATAATAGCAAGGGCACCTTTTCAGGCATATGAAATTTGACTGACCCGATGGCTTATTTGGAAGTAACCTCTGTTTCTGAGCCAAGGGTCGAGGGTTCGATTTCCGACAGTAAGTTTGTCAGTTGTCTAGTAAGTACTCATAGTACAAGCTTTGGCTAAGTTTGGGGCTAGATAGCGATGTGTGGGCCAGCGTGGCATGTCTTGGGTCATTTACTTTTTATAATATCAAATAATCAGTCTTTCATCAGCTAGCATTTTACACCTGTTAGTTAAATAAACAGCCGTAAACCTAATAATAGGTTATAAATAACTTAAAGAGCTTTATACAATCACAGCTCAAACTATTGATTCAATACAACCGCCTCTCCCACGAGTTGCGGGTCTCAGTGTAGTACAGTCGACATCATAGAAATGATAAGCCGGAATGGCGGTCGCAACTGACAAGTGACTTGCCGGTTACTTGCCCGTTGTGTTTGCTTTCCATTAGACGTAGAAAAGCCATATGCTACTATTAAAAAATCGGCTCCGTGTTTCGGCCGATATAGATTCACGAATTTGTCTATTTCAAGCCATCTTTTTTTTCTAGCCGTAATTCAGGCCGAAGCTTTATAAAATAAAAAGCCGTAACAAGCTCTAAATATTTTAAAAATAAAACAAGCTTTCTCAATGACGGTGTTTCAAAATGAAATGTCCGATAGATGGCGTTATATAGCCCTGCGGTCCACCTCAGTATGATAGCTGGACCGCAGGGTAACATAACCTCAAACGCTGACTAATGTCAGTTGCTATGCAAAAAAAGTCAGTGCCATCATGCCATGTCAAAATAAATAAATAAAATAAATCCTCACTGCTAGAAAAAAAAGCTAATAAAATAAGTTATATTTAGCAAACTCCAAATTCCTAAAACTCAAAAATCCTTAAGTACAATTAGTTGAATTTTTTTTTTATTCTGTGGCGGCATGTGTGATTCTGACTGTACACCCACTGTGATACATGTGGGTGCCAATGGTAGGGCAGATTGTCTCCGCAGAAACATATTAGCACCAGCCTCCACTATTGCCTACCATTCAAGTGGCTACCTTTGGTGACACCATGTCGGATCGCGTGCTGTAATTTTTTTTTATCATATACGTTTTTTGTGAAAAGAGTTTATAGTGCGAAACTTTTGTGTCTGTTTTTGGACTCGTACGAATGGACATTTGAAATGTGGAGATTTGTTGTTTATGGTAAGATCTTTGGTTATCCTATTGTTTTACTTTTAAATATGACTTTTAATGTGCAGTGCAATGTAATCAAATAACAGTTACTTACTACTTAGTAGGGTACTTACTTAGTAGGGTATTTTATCCTAGGGAAGTAGAGGTAATGTTCAATCGAAAGATAGTAGTCTACTTGTACATATGTATTTACTATTGAAATCTTTTATAAGTACATACCATATCTTTGGGATATATGGGAGCGACTTATCATCTTTTCGTTCCAAGCCACCCTCACCTGCCCGTGGTTCATCCTACTTAATTCCAAACGAGGCCCTGGCAACCGACTGATGTAAGAATATCCAACACGATTGAAGGCGTAGCTAAATACTACAGGCCGATGACGGGCAGCAGCTTCTTCGGAGCGAGAAGCTATGCCCGCGATCGCCAGCCCGCCTGCCCAGTGTGGTGATTATGGGCAAATTCTCTAAAATGTTTTGCCCAAACTGATACAATGGTTGTAGGTTCGATTCACGCACAGTAATATACATTTGTGTGCATGAATATGTCTGTCGGTATTGGGCTGGGTGTTTGCTAGTCGTTTAAAAAAGCATCTTAATAAGTTTATCAGTTATCTACCTAGTGCTCAGAAGAAGCGCTTGGTTTGCGACTAAATGGCCCAGGGTCGCATGTCTTGGGTTAATTTATTTCTCTTCGCGTCAGAACTGAAACGATAAACAGAAAAATAACAGTTTTAAGCAAAAGATTCTCGTAGATAGCAAGCGCGTAAGTGGTGAAACCATTAAAAGTTTACTCATCCCAGTACACTCGCCGTGATAGAAGTTTACGGGATAAGTTTATACTTTATGATTGTAAGAGACCCTATTCAAGTATGGGACTAATCTAAATATAATGTGGGGCTGAAACTTTAAGTTGTTTAAGTTTAGGCTCCCGTCAGCAAACAGGAACTGACAATTTGGTTCCGATTGTTGAAGCGTTTGTTTTGTCACTATAGTATCATGTCGAAATTATATTAACTACTGTATACATGAAAGCTTACATATATTGCTTGTTACGTGACTATTATTTATTTAATATTGTTTCGGTCTTTGAAAGATAACTTCGGTTGATTACGGAAGTAGATAGATAGATGAACGAATAAAAGTGCTGGATAAGTCACAACAACCACCATCTATGTATCTTTTGATGACTTGGTCGGTCTCCTAGAACACACGTACCTCACATTTGAAAAAATCGAAAAATGTTTAGTCAACCTTGTAGATACAACGATCATACTTATGTAAAAGGTCGCTTATAGTCGTAAACCGAATTTAATTCCCCAAAAAACTAACAAACATCTCTTTCCATTTAACTTTTTACTGTCCACATATTCGTGTGTTCATGATATGCGACGCCGTGTTCGCGCTAACAATCGTTCCTAAAATAAGTATTTGTGTACATTGTCATTTCATCCGTCCCCTGCCAACTGAATCCCCGGGCATTGCTGCACGCTTTAATTTGTTCCCGACTGACTAATTGACATTGTCCAGTAGTATTCAGCAATTTTCCATCATGCTGTATAATTTTCTGGATATCCGACTCGTTTTGAAAAAACTTTTTGTGTTGCTCAATTAAAATCGGTGTTGCGTTTCGAGTTGTCATGACAGTAAGGAAAAAGTAAGGGAAAGCTTTTGTAAATTTTTTGTGATTTTTGTTACAACTGCGATGTTTGTTATATAAGATAACGTCTTTATTTTATTTGCTTTTAAGTTTTATGCGAAAAATTACTTACCGACGCATTTATGCACTTTGCTATTGCGCCGGCAATTCACACCAACAACCTGGTTTTCAACCAAGATTTTCCCAATAAGTATCAAATCATGGCTGGTGAGAGCACTGTCTCATAGTAAGAACGAGGTGACGCCGAACTACACGAAAAAAATGGATGTAAATAATAGAACTCGCACAAAGCGTTTTGCTTCCACATTCATAGTGCGAATGGCTAATATATCTAACTCTTTGCCAAAGTCCTTGTTCCCATCGCAGGTTCTAACGTTGCTTAACATCAGGCGAATTGGAGCTACCAGCCTATCGCAGTCCACCGCTGGATATACCTAGACCTCTTCAGTAGTTCGCCTCTACTCTACCTCTACCTCTACTTTGGGCATGCACCTGGAGGCTCTACCCATAATCGCTACTTTGGACACGTTGGGCAGGCTGCTGCCCGTCATCGGCCTGTAATACCACAGGCCGATGACAGCTACGCCTTCCATCGTGATGGTTATACCACCACCAGTCAGTTGCCAGAGCCTCGTTTGTTTTTGGTCAGGATGCACCACGGGCAGACGATTGTGGCTTGGAGCGAAAAGATCCCTCCGCAATAAGGTAATCGTATGCTCAGTTGACCACATCAGAATACGGCAGTGTGCCAGCGCACCATTATTTTATGTCCAATATTTACCCGCCGAATCGGATTGCGACGGACATACGGACAACGGACGTATTTTATGAACCGCGCTCCGCTCTGTTACATAATACGTTTTCCACAAACAGAATTTGTGAATGATAAATACTTGCAATATTTATGAGCGGCCTTAACTCAACCGATTGGACAAAGGTTCAAACCACGTCATGAACTAAATAAGTTATCTTTTAATTTATTTTTGTTATAATGGTACGGCTTATTGGCTTCACCTGATGAAAAGCGTAACAGAAGCCGAAGTTGCTAGCTGTGACAAGTGGGCGATCCTCCACTGTACACTTTATGAGGAACTTCTTGCCTGGCGCGACGGTTTTGTGGAACCAACTTTCTACGGCAGTCTTTCCGAACAGCTACGACTTAGGAGCCTTCAAGAAACGAGCGTATGTACTCCTATTTAAAAGTGCCGGCAGCGACCCCAGAACTCGATATGAGTTGCGGATGTCCATGGGCGGTGTTGACTGCTTACCATCAAGCATCACATGTGCTCGTCTGCAGCCTCTTGCATAAAAAATAAGTACTGTCATACAGGCTTGTAGTATTATCCTCGCTACACATCGATTGATCCCGAAGCGGGAATATCTTCATGAGCTGAGAGTACGGTGTTCGCCAGGCGGAAAAACTCTACCACCAACTGAGAATTTGAGATTTCAAGAGTCTATTACTTACTACGTCCACGGTAAGAGACGGAACGGTGAATTGTATTTTTTATCTATCAGCCCATGAACATAATATTTATTAGGTAAACCTTTAGTAGTCAACTTTTTAATTCATTACAAATCATGATGAATGTGTTTTCACTCTTATGCAAAAAAAAGTTGTTCTAAATTATTTTTTGATCTATTTTTATTTCTTAAAATATAAAAAGAACAATACCTACTTGCATTATCTAACTGCACAATACCTACTAGTTTTATCTTATCTACCAATACCTAAACACAATGCAATTTCAATAAATTTCTATTAGGATTCTCATCGCCTACCACATTTTTACTGCGTAACACATAACTGTAATAAAAAGTAGTAGAATAGTGTTAATCTCTTCACTTTTACTAAAGTGTGGAATCATTCTTGGGCAATATCTATTCATGGTTTTCTTCTGTACTTATTTGTTTTTTATTATGCCACAGGGCGAGTAATATCATTAACCTGTTGAAGAGCATCATGGTCAAGATTTTTACTTCATTAATATTGGTAATTAGATATTACCAAAAATCCGCAATATGTGTGTTAGTAAGTCATTCCTTTTCTTCAATTTAAGAGATAAGTTATCAAAATTAAAATTGATCCAGACGTTTGCATATAAAACATTCCATACATTTGTAAGGAAATACCTTCTGGGAATCAAAAACTTAGTATATAGCTATATCTTCGTATATCTACTAGGCTTATTATTAGTAAGACGTCAGCGAGAGACGTATTACGAGTAATCTAAGTGAAGAATTTCTACCCGTAAGCAAATTCTTCTTGTTTATGGGAAGGGTCGATAAACCAAAAGAATTTGGTGAAACCTTACGACCTACATAAGGATTACGTTGTTAACAGCATCATCACATGTCACAAAGCCATAGGTCACCCTTGGTTAGGTGATAAACATTTCGCATCAAATAAATCACACGACCGGATCGGCAGTAACATCAAAAGAATCCCATTAAATCGAGGAACTGTGTCTGTTACGTCAGATCAAAATATTAGCGTGATTCACGAAAACGTATGTCGTTAGGAAATTTAGATTGAATAAATTATAATAACGAATAGGCCCGTTGTTTAGGCGAAAGTCGGATGTCACCTGGAAAGAGTTATCTCTTCAACGAGAGACCGGTATGCCACAGCGATCAGACGAGATCGTTGCGACATTGTATAATGATCGACCTTCTTTGATACCTTCGAATTCCGGAATACGCTATTACCTATGTATTATTATTCTTACGTAATATTTATACCTATTGCTTTAATAATAACGGGGGACTAAAAAATTTTGTAATTTTCAGATAGTATTATATACCTAAATCCCAATGAGTGCATGAGTTTGGTACGATCCTAGGTGTATTCTATATTATCCTAGAGTATTTCTATCTATATATTGGTTTTGAACTTGAACTCTCTTATTTACAAAAGTAAAAAAAAATAGGGATAATCAAAATTACGAAAATATGTCCTTTAATAAAAGTTACAGAACCAATGAAAAGATAAAGATGGAGGTGTGACAACAAGGAAATAAGTTCAATTATCGCGCTTTATTTTATACATAAATTCTTCTGTATTCTTCTAAGTTTCATTTAATAATATGTCGCATTATCCAACACGGACATCTGCCTACTTTATAAGTCGCATTCTTACGGCGACCTCATAGACAAAGTTAGATAACAATTAAGAATTCGGTCTAGTTAAAGGTGTGACCGAGTGACGACACAGGTCATAGTGTCCACCTGTTTATGAGCCCATCGATTGAATATCAATGCAAATTCCACATAGTTTATTTACAAGCTTATTATATAACACAAAATTTAGTAGCCGTTAATCCGCAACTCTTGCAATCATTAAAGAGTTTTTATAGCCACTATTGACATACTCTAACAAAGTTTCAATTTGTATAAAGCACCGGTTCTAAATTTAGCATGAATCAGTCAATGGTGTTTGTCGACTTTTGTGGTCTATTGATTTAATGCTTAAATCCTTAATGGACAGTGGCGATTGAGTACCTACTACACTACGGACTTGAACCTTACCTAATTCTTTTCAAAATAAAAGCGATTATTTTATAACTCGCTACGCCTTTTAAGAGATTGATATGAAGAACGCGAACGTAATATCCGAAGTCTTGACCATGCACACTGCAGTGACATTTGATTAATAGATAGTAAAGGTACCAAAGTCAGTTTGCTGGGGGGGGGGATTACTATATTATTAATAATAACATATATGTAGAATATACTGATCTCAAAGTAATTAAATCACCTAAGCCCTTGTATGTGTTATCAAAATCGGAATCCAATGGTGTCGACGACATATAGGGCGGTGGGAGTTCCCCCTAGCCAGTAGGGATGCATAATGCATTTGCCTTGAGACAACAAAAAGCATAAAATCAAAGCTCTTTAATGTCGTGTCTAAGTCCGTAAAAGGCTTCGATTTTACACTAAAGAAGTCCATAAATTTAACTACCCATAACGTTTGGGGCGTGATTGCATGTAGACTGTATAAATTGATAGGACCGGTGACCGTTTGATAGTGACCCTACCTTCCAAGCTCAAGATTTTGGGTTCGATCACCACTCAGGCTAAACATAAATACTTAAATGTTTTCTTGCTGTATCTGGATTCTTAAATATTAATAGGGTGGTATAATGGCTGCCTGCCTGACTGATTGTCTGACTAAGCTTGGCTCTTCATGACATCTTATAACTTTTTGACAGTGCCCGCAATGTGATCTCGCTCTCGTCTTGGCTACATTTAACATGAAAATGTTTTTGGGATATGGTTTTTGCTGGGTGAGCGTGTCCATCTTAGACTATAATATTATATCACGAATCGCAGTCAAGCGCAAACCCATTTAGAATAAAAAAGAAATTAAAAATTTCATAATTATGTAAGTACCAAGTTAACAATACAATTATAGAGAAACCTAAACCATCAACAAAAGTGTTCCAATACGTTCCGCTATGTACTTCATAAAAATGCAATCCCAGTGGTCCACTCTGTTCTATTACCTCACACAAAATAAACCAATCAATTGAAAGCGATGACCGAACATCACGTTTTCAATATTCGTTTGGGAATAACAAACTACCTAGGTACTCTGAGTAAGGGAGTGAACAGTGAACACACTTCCTGACACACATTCTGAAGGAAGCGTCGAGATAGCAGTTGTAAAAATGTTCCGCCTAATGACATAGATAGAATACAATAAATGTCTACTTTATTTACTTAGCTCTGAGTTTTTTTCTAGGAATTATGTATGATTAATTGAAGCCATTTCTGCAAAAAAAAGTGAAATTTTTCTTTTCACTTAGAACTAAAATATTAATTACGTAATAATAGGTTCGGGACAATGAATTTGTTGTGAAAATTATGATCTACTTTTTTTGCAATAATGGCTCCCATTAACGATACATTGTTATGTAAAAAATCATAGCTTTTGATGACAAACTGTTTAATGCTCGATACGTCACACACACAATACGTAATCATCATCATCATCAGCCGGCAAACGGACATAAGCCACCCCAATGACAATTGTTACTAGAGCGATTTGCATTATTCACCACTTATTTGCATTATTCACCACTTATTTGCATTATTCACCACTTATTTGCATTGTTCACCTCTTATTTGCATTATTTACCACTTATTTGCATTATTCACACCTATTCTAGACAAGGCCTATGTCCAGCAGTGGACTGATGTGGGCTGATGATAATGATGATGATGATGATTCTAGACAAGCGGGTACTAACCCGCTGGTAACGGGCCACCAGACCGCAGTAGGTTTTATTCGTACCCAGGTAAACGCTGATGCCCGTTTCTGGGTACACGATACAAATAAGTATCTTCGAAATCAACGTTCAAAAGTTGTTGGTAGACGCTGTCTAAGTTTCATACAAGTTCTGTATACAGGGTGATTTGTCTGGCAAATTGAAGTTTAAAAGAGTTGGAGCAAAGCACGCTTTCACTTAGCTTTACATCTCTTGTGTAAACTTCTAGTTATTAAATTTGTTATTCTAACTTTAGGTCCAGTTGTAGATACTTTATCAGAATGTTACGAGGTTAATTAACTTAGGAATAGAATAATATACTTTTACCGCCTCACCACAAAATAGAGAGTATTTTACTATTCTCTTCCAAAAGTTTGTCTGGATGAAACCAGTTTTTTAAAGATAACGTTAAAGCAATGTTACATACACATCTACCTATGCTTATGCGCTTCTGATTCTTTTTAAAAGACAACGGGTAGGTCTCATCACCTACATTTTATGTAGTAAGCTCCTTTTTGTATGGTATGTACACAAGTTCGGTCATTTCAATTAACTGGACTTCTGGTACTAAAAGGTACTTATTGCATCATATTACAACATGTTTAGTTTGGTTGGGTTACACGGCCAAGGATAAAGCGATTTAGCCTAGACCATAAAATTATGTAACACTGTATCCCCAAGGGAACATATTTAATAAAGGAATACCATAACGGAAAACCGTAACACCCGACTACATATTGTCTTCTAAGGCCAAATACATAAAATGTTATGTTTCATTGTTGAATATTACACGTGCAACACACCAATTCATAGAGCACACAGTGACATAGAATATACTTATACGAGTATTAGGCGTATAATTACGCTATTTTCTATCCTACACGGTACCCAAGTAACCACTCATTGATGCACTTTTTGCAGCCCGATTACGGAGCTCACAAAAACACCTTGAGAACTGTCTCTATGCCACTTATAGTTTGCAACATGGTATTGTAGAAGAAAATATGTGCCCGTTAATACCGAACGTTGAGTACGAAATAATATGTGGATAAATACTAAGCTAAATAAATGGTAATTGTGAGAATTTTTAAATGATTGTCAATCAAATTACTATTTATAATGCAGCTTTGCAATTTAGCACAAATAACTATAAACAGATTGTATTGTTTACAAAATAATTAACATTATTACCGTATACATCATGTAATGTACGCCCTGCGATCGCCAACCCGTCTGCCCAGCGTGGCGAATGTGGGCTCTCTACTCTTGATCTTATCAGACCGATTGAATGGTTTTTGATTACGCATCCAGAGCTATACAATATTATTATGATCGTGCAAATTTCATCATTGGTTATCCATCTGCGCAGAGCGGTCAGAGTTTTTAAATGTTATTTCTTATGTATTTTCAGCATACTTGACCGTGTCCTGGGCAGCGGCCCAGAACGGAAGGACGAACAGCCACCAGGAACACGGAGGCCATGGTTGGGACATCAGACTGGCGGTGCCTGGGGAGCCTGGCAGCGACTACCCTACCCTCGGGGCTATTCCAAGAACCTCCTTTTCCTGTGCCGGAAAAGCTCCAGGTTTCTGATTTATTATCATTTTAAATTCTTGCTGAAAAATATCGAGTTTGAAGCAATTAAGTTTTTCGTAAAAAATAAAATTTTTGGTATTACGCTAATTTAAAAAATTTGATTTCATGATTTCAAAATGTACAAATAATTCTAGAGACATACTGTTTACCCTAATTTATATGACTATTTATATTACTATAATTCATCATTAATCACTTTCTCTTACTTAACCTTACACGATTAGGAAAATAAAATATAACCTTTGCTTATTTCAGGATACTATGCGGATTTGGAGACAAACTGCCAAGTATTCCGTGTATGCACTTTGGGTTCCACGTACGGCTTTCAATCTTTCTTATGCCCAAATGGCACACTATTCAACCAAGCCGTTTTCGTCTGCGACTGGTGGATGAACGTTAACTGCAAAGCATCTGCCCAAATAGTCAACAACAACAATGAAAAGTTTGGTAATCTAAGACTAGGCCCGCAGCTGATGAAAGACATCAAGAAAATGCTTACACATCCCATGAGAAATCCCTACGACAAAACTGCCATGAAAAGCAACCTTGTAGTCATGCAAGATTACAAACCACCCTTTGGACAGCCACTATTCCCTAACGGAGCTTTAACTGCCGGACCTGAAAGGACTCCGAACAATATATACGTTCCAGCTAAGCAGATACAAGGGTTTGGTCAAAACAGCTTCAGTGGGAATGACATCTCTTTTGCCGCATCCACGCCCGATCCCCGATACCTTCCAGCTGCCTTTAACACCATTCAGCAATCATCACAAAGGGATGCGGAAGTGTTTCAAAGACAAAGGCAAAATGGTCAATTTCAAAGCAGTAGGTACCAAAATGCGCCACAAGGTTCAACTGTCTCTAATGGCCATGCAGGACAATTTACACAACTAAACAATAACGCTAACTTGATATCGTCGCGACCTACTCAAAGCTATAACAATGGCAATTTACAATACGGACAGAGACAATTAAGTAATACACGACCCACTCCTTCGATTATCACACAAAACGCAATAAACACTCAAAGAGGACAGCTCAATCAGCAAAGTTCCCAATACACAGCCAATCAGAATCCGTCCCGTTTGAATAGTGGGAAACAAGTTGACTTTGGAATACCACAGAATCAGCAACAGTATAACTCAAATCAAGTTAGACAACCATACACGTATCAACAACCTTCATTGCAATTTTCTAATGAAATAACCGGTCAAGCTGGTAATGAGGCCAAACAAAATTTGGTAAGTGCAAAAGACGAAATTCCTTCTACTGTAATTACTAAAACACTAACATTAAAACAAGTTATACGGGAACCTAAGCGAGGTGGTCCCAAATCTCGTATAACTGTAAAGACTTGGATTGTCAAACCATCTAAAAGTGGTAAATTAATAAATCCTACACCCTATACCTATGAAAAACCTACACAAACACCTTCAGAAAAGTTAGTAGCCACGACACCATACGTTTATAATAAACCTACAACGTTCTCGGCTAGACTAATAGCAGATTCAGGTTCATATGTTTATAATAAGCCAACTGTGGCAGCAAAACTGGTCCAAAATTCAGAACAACCATATGTGTACAACAAACCACCTACCACGACTCAATCAGCAAAATTGATAGCTGACGTAGAAGAGCCTTATGTCTATAACAAACCTACAACGCAGGCAGCAAAGCTAATAGCTGAAGTAGATCAACCATATGTCTACAATAAACCAACCGCAGCAGCGAAACAAATAAGCCTACCTTCACGCCAATATTTGACACCATCTACACCCCGCCCAACATTATCTCGTCTTTATTTAACGCCGTCAACATTACCACCAACTCAAGCTTCTCGACTCTATCTGGCTCCCACCACGTACAACCCTTCTTCTAGGCTTTACTTAACTCCTTCAAATAATCCAACAATTGTATCAGATCAGTATGTATCACGACCTGCATTACAACAGCCAGGTAACCAAAGAAGTGAGCAACTTAGAGCTGCACCAACTACACCATCACCGGTCTATGCTCTGCCAGACGATGATAAATTACCTAACACCCCACCACCCTTAACAAAACAAGCTCAAACTAATCTGAACAATATATCTTTCACTGACATACTAACAAAAGAAAAACTAGATCTTACTGTAGATGATATAGTAAAGGATACCAAAAGCTTTTTACATACAGCATCTCCTGCACAATTTGGTCAGTATCAAAGTGATATAAATATAGTAGATTATCCTGAAGATAACTATCTGCCACCAGAACCATCTAGTACGGATAGTGGAGAAAGACTAACTTCACAGACTCCTACAGGTGCCAAAAGTGAACGACTAGTATCAAGTCCAGCACCCGATCTTGAACCACCGATTGAAACATTTACCACCAATGAACAAAACTCTAACCAACTTTCAAATTTACCATTTTATAAAGAATCTTTACTTCCTGCAAACACTATTGAAAGGACAGTGTCCTTAAAAATATCGATCCCTGAAAAAATTGCCACTTATTTATTTAAAAACCATAGTGATAGTGATTTTGATAGGCTGGAAATACTAAACACGGGTAGTAGTAATTATTTAGTCTTGACAAATAACGTAGGACCCCAAACTACTAATCCCAGTTTTATTCCGATTGGCAAATTAATATCTGATAAATCATCAAACATTTCTAATTCACAGGCATTGGTGTTCTCATTACTGGCAGACTCAATCAACGTAGCAAAAGGATACAGTAACACTGCACAAGAACAAGCACAATCAGGAAAACAATTTCAAAATGTTAACAATGAAGATATAGCCCAAATTACCAACCAAATATCACAACTAACATCTTCACAATATTCAGGAAACAACCAAGACTTTAGAGCTGCAAAGATCATATCTACAGCACAAACAACAACAGGTAGTCAAGGTTATGATTACAAAGAATCTACAAACAGTTTGTCACAAAACCAAATCCAGTCTGTCCAAAGAGGACAATTTAACGCTGAGCCGTCAAAACCCTCCAACCAACAATCAGCTCGTTACCAAAATAGCCCTAACATACAAAACATAGTACAGAGCAACTCCAAAGAAATATACAGTGGACAACTATACCAACTCCCAGTACCAGATGTTACAAGACAAGTACACAATAGACAGAATGCTAACCTGATTCAATCCACTAATGTTCAAGAAAATCCTACTAGTCACAACATTAATAATAATATACCGCCAAACACAGATGTAGAAATAATAAAATCACAGTCTATTCCATTCACATCCGGCAAGTTAGTACAAGCTTCCCCTACTAGCGAAATCGAGTCTTTCAATAGTCAAGAAAATTTTAATAAGTTCATAAATTCTAATAATGGTATATCTGCTCAATTGCAAGATAAAATTATTGGAACGATTAAACATCCCTTGGAGGACAATAAAGTAGTAACATATAAGAAAGATGAGTCGTATTACGTGTACACCAAACTAGACAATTCGTTCCCAAATATTCAGACCAAAGGTAATATAATACAATCAGATAATCAACAGAAGAGTGGCAAATTAATTCAGGGGAATAATTTACCAAACCTGGTAGCATTTCAATTTGTTCCTTCGATAAGTTATCAGCTCGAAGACGAGAAAGAGCAGCAAAAAATCTTAAACGCTTTTCAAATTGATGAATTTGGTAGTCCTAAGCAGAATGTAGAACTAGTTTCTAATGTAGATTACACCGTGGATCATACTCCTGCGGAGAAACAAACTGACAGGCAGTTTAATGAGATAAGTAACCTTTACGCTGGGCCATCATCATACTCGGCTCCTCAGTCGTCCGTCGGTAACTTGTTGGTAAGAAAAAACAATTTCAGCTCGAGACTTGAACTTGAAGGCAACAGTGAAAATATTGGTTACGCTAAAGTAACACCGTCACGTCGGTTTTCTTTCTAATATAAGTAAATTAAATAATAAATCTATTTATTTGTACTTACTAGTGACTTATAGTTCAAGATAAGAAATGTTTAATTATTATTAGCTCTAGTTTATTAGTCTTATGTAAATAAAGAGTACAAAACTATAATTCTTAAGCTAATTTTAAAACACAATAAAGTATTTTTTAAGTATGAATGTATTTATTTTATATTATTACCTTGGAGGATATTTTTATAATTTACATAACGTTAAGTTGACCACACCATTTTTCGCTAATGGATGGATTAGGATCCCTGCGTATTTTCAAGTGTAAGGTACTCGTACCTATGTACTATTTCCTTTACATACCTACATAGAAAATTAAACCTCCGATTTAGTACATAATAAATCGTACCGGAGAAATCTTTAGTATCCATAGACAAAATATTACGAGTATTTAGGGCGCACCATGGAAGTATCAAGTACTTCGTATATTACTTCTATGGGGCGCACAAAACGTATAACTGTCAAAATGCCAAATCAGTATCCATGGCAACGGATTCCCCGTTGCTGTTTGTTTGTTTACAAAATATGATTCAGTTGTTTCTTTGGATTTTGTCACTTGGATACAAATAGTAATATCGATTTAGTTTAATTAATAAATGTAGTTGCATCTATCTAGGTATCTATAATATTTCCATATGATTTATTCTATGGCACGCTTTCGTTAAGTGTAAAAGACTAGATAAGATTTTCACGCCACAAGTTCCGTTCACGTAGAATTAATGTAAGTATGCTCTTACTATTATTATGTTTAAATAAAATCATAGAATAATAACGCATAATCTAAGCATCTAGTACTTGAATTGTTTACAAGATCGTGAAATACATAAGGTGTTACTTATTATGTAGGTACTAAATCTTAACTAATATTATAAAGCTGAAGAGTTTGTTTGTTTGTTTGTTTGAACGCGCTAATCTCAGGAACTACTGGTCCGAATTGAAAAATTCTTTTTGTGTTGAATAGACCATTTATCGAGGAAGGCTTTAGGCTATATAACATCACGTTGCAACTATTAGGAGCTAAGGAATAAGGAAAAATGTAAAAAAAAACGGGTAAAAAATAACTATTCCACGCGGACGAAGTCGCGAGCATAAACAGTATTATGTACAAATAAACTAATTTAGTCAACCATAGAATATCCTAATTTATTGCTAACCGCTCACACTCCAATGATATTGTTAATGCCAGATTAGCAAACATTTTCTATTATAGGCCCTCCAAAAATCTAAGAATACGAGCAATACCCTAATACTAGTGAGACCCTAATATTACTGGCTAAGTACATAGTTACATACGGGCCGCACACATACAACAAATTGATAATTAGGTAGGAAATATGTTGCCTATTAAAATTATTTGCGATTTTCAAGGAGAAAGTGAATCGGTTTTTGTTGGCTGAGCGCGCTCCTTAATAGGCTCATACTAACATCGCTTAACATCAGGTGAAGTGGGGACAAACGCTACCTTTTGTATCACCATCATCATCAGCCTCCGCAGTCCACTGCTGGATATGGCCCTGCCAAACTGATCGCCACTACCCATTTACTTAAAAACCGGCCAAGTGCGAGTCGGACTCTCGCACGTAGGGTTCCGTACCACTATACAGCTAAATAAATGTTTTTCTTTACGTTTTATTATATTGGAGTTAATTAAATGAAAAAATTAGGTAATTTGATTTATGACGTTTAAAAAAATACTACTGGCTAGATTTCATTCAAACCAAATTTCGTTAGTAGTTTTCATAGTGATACACATGATATATTTTTTTCAGTTTTATCATGCCCATATTTTAGAAGTTACGGGGGGGGGACACTCATTTTACCACTTTGGAAGAGTCTCTCGCGCAAACTATTCAGTTTAGAAAAAAATGATCTTAGTAACCTCAATATCATTTTCAAATACCTATCCATAGATACCCCACACGTATAGGTTCGATGAAAAAAAAAATTTTCAGTTTCAGTTCTATGTATGGGGAACCCCAAAAATTTTGGATTTTTTTTTGATTTTATTTTAAAATCTTAATGCGGTTTACAGAATACATCTACGTACCGAATTTCAATAATGTAGCTCTCATAGTTTCGGAATAAACTGGCTGTGACATACGGACGGACAGACAGACAGACAGACAGACAGACAGACAGACAGACAGACAGACAGACAGACAGACAGACATGACGAATCTATAAGGGTCCCGTTTTTGCCATTTTGGCTACGGAACCCTAAAAAAGCCTGATATAAAACAATACTTTTTGTATATAGAATGGACACTGGCTTATCATCGACGATGGGTTCAGAGACTCACTTCTCTGAGCCCGATCTCAATTTGACGACGGACCCTAGAGTGCAGTGGTTGAAGAAGAGAGTCCTTGCCTACATCGGGATGGAAGACGAGGAACTGTTCTATAACATGATGGACACTCCTGAAGCTAGAGAGAAACTGACTTTGTTTCTCTCAGTCCCTTTGAACCCCAATGAACTGTCTTTGGACAAAAGGACGTTTTACATCACTAAGATTATTGTTGACAAACTGATTCATGAAGACATTGAATTTACTGAATGGAGTAAGTATCATTTAGTCATTATTTTCTTAGTGATTTATTAGATTAGTCCCTTAGGAGAAGAAACAGTCTAGCCTTAAATCATTTTTTTCGTGGAGAGCGCGGGTCCTCTATTATAATAATTTTGGACACGATGCACGTGCCGAACACCAAAATAGACTTGTGACGTCACACAAATATACCACAACATCACACAAATAATTTTATTCATGGCTCCCACAGTTTAACAGGTTTCTAAATAGTTAGGCTTTGGTTTTGCCCTTTAGATAAGATAAGAATCTTTATCAATATCAGCTGAAATTGATATAGGTTTTTAACACTTTGGCACCCTAAACGCGCTATGGCGTCATTTCTCTTTTCTTTCGATACTGTACCCCTGACAAAAGCGGAGCTATATCTATAGGGTTACGGTTTCACAATGCGGAGCAGAGCAGAGCGTAGACGAACTTTTCCGCAATTCACCAATAACATCGCATGAAAATCAATATGTTTCAATCAATTTCATCAATTATGTAGCTTGATATCCACATCCGAATGGTTTTAATGCCATGTGAGACACGTCGTCTTCAGCGAATCGTTGCAAGTGGAGTTAGTATAAGTGTACTTAATTAGTCCTTTATTTAATAGTATTATAATTGTACCCCGTTGAACGCTGTTGACGCTTATATAAGCCGTATTATAGATTTTCTCATTTCTCGGCGATCATGGGATTAATAAACAATTATCTTTTCATGCTAGGGCTCATCCCGCCACCTCCACCGCCGCCAGCGCCGGTTAAGAAAAAAAAGAAGGGAAAAAAGTCCCCGCCGCCCCCGGAACCGGAGGAAGAACTGCCCAAGAAGAGTATGAAGAGCATGAAGAGTATGAAAAGTATGAAGAGCATGAAAAGTATGAAAAGCATGAAAAGCACTAAAGGTGTGTACTTTTAGGTACCAATCAAGCAATATGCTATTGGCACTACTACCCCTAGGCTTCCTATGGGTTCAATACAGCTATGGCTGTACATAGGAGGAAGTACATCGTGAATAGCGAGTTACAGGCAAATAAGGGCAGCTGATCTATTCACCGTCTTTTTTACCAGACTGCCCTAGAAAGGAGGGTATATTTTTATAGTACCTAGGCAGAAGGCTAAAAGTATGGAACTCCTTGCTGGGCTCTTTGTTTCCCGAGACATATAATCTTCAGGTGTTCAAGGCGAGAGTGAATCGGTATTTCACGAAAACATTTTGCGAAACAAATCGCTTTCAATAATACTATCTATATAACATAACAATAATACTATAAAATTAAATAGGATATTTTTTTAAAAAAAGACAGCTGTTTTCACGTGTAGGTCTTCTGATCTGTCTGTGGTGATATTCGCGTATATTGATGTAACAAAATTATAAACCAACATAATCTACATAAGTACTTTTACTTTTCAGAGCTGGAACTAGAAGACGAAGGTGAGCCAATTTATCAATAAACTTATTTTACACATGTCTGCACGTTCACATTATGTCTTGCTTCCAATGTTAAGCTTTTTGTGTTGACTCGTTTTCCCCGCGCGAAAGTGGTTATCGTACAGAAGTTGCGCTTGCTCTTAGGCTCATCACAAGGCGTTTCTGCGTATTTAAAACACGCAGACGACGCGTGTTTTAGGTGCGTATGCGCGTTCGTCTTTTTTTTATGCGAGATGCGGCAGACGAGCAAGTGTGATGCCTGATGGTAAGCAGTCGACACCGCCCATGGACACTTACAACTCTTATCGAGTTTAGGATCGCTGCTGGACTTTTAAATATGAATACACTCGTTTCTTGGAGGTTCCCAAGTCCTCTGCGTTTATATTATAAACAGGAAGCGACCTATCATCTTTTCGCTCCAAGCCAACCTCACCTGCCCGTGGTGCGTCTTGCCGAATAAGAAATGAGGTGCTGGCAACTGATGGTGTCGGTTTAACCATCACAATTGAAGGCGTAGCTAAATACCACAGATCGTTAACGGGCAGCAGCGTCACCGGAGCGAGGAGCTACGTCTTGCGACCGCCAACCCGTCTGCCCAGCGTGGCGATAATGGGTAAAGTCACCCCAGGTGTTTAGATAAGATGACGAACAACTTGGCCTATGTCCAGCAGTGGACAACGATAGTCTGATAAATGATTCGGTAGCATCCTGGTATATTAATAAACGTGTATCCTGGTATATTAATAACACTGCATCGAAAAGCCCATTAAGTCATTGGGCCTGAGCTTAATCTCTCCGGTCCCATAGTATTATCGTCCCATCGGATTTATCCGAGTGCAGTATTGTGTTCCCTAATATTTTCTGACATGTGTAGATACTATTTCAGTTAAAATGGGCGGCCGAAATTCGATTACTTTTTCTAAAAATTATCTGAAAATAGAGATTTTGTCATATGATAAATGGTGTATCTCATAATGTTATAATTATTTGAGAATGCTCTCATTCTTGAATGGTTAAGAGTTATCGTCAATAGCGCGGCAATGCATAGGTTTCGGGATTGATGCCCGGTCGGGTCAATTTAAGGCATGGATAATAATGGAATTTTCTAAATTGTTTTTGGTCTGAGTGCCCTCAGACTAGGACCACCATAGCAAAAAATAAGTAAGGGTTCACTGATATGCTTACCTACAAATCTAGTAGGTATCTACCTAGTTTTCTAAATGCAAGTAGGTAGATGTTCTTGTCTATTGCCGAGAGCTGATTTATTTTAAGGTTTTTTGAAGTTTTTATACATTACTAGCTGTGCCAGCGGCGTCGCTCGCGTGGATATCGGGTTTAAAAAATAACGGACTTCCATATAATACCCATCTATACCTTGTGCCTAAGTTTTAAGTTAGACCTCTAGCAATACATTGGTGACAACCGCATTCAATTCTATGCAGTAGTTTTCGCGTAATGCGCGTTCAAACATACAGGTTTAAATTTCTCGCGTTTTCCCAACACTTCCCGTCACTGCTCCGCTCCTATTGATTGTAGCGTGATGAAAAGTATCCTTTAACCTGCCCAGGAGTATGAAGAATAATTGTACCAAGTTTCGTCAAAATCTGTTCAGTAGTTTTTTTTTCTATAACGAACATACAGACAGACAGACAGACAGACAGACAGACAGACAAAAATTTTACTGATTGCATTTTTGGTATCAGTATCGATCACTTATCACCCCCTGATAGTTATTTTGAAAAAATATTTTATGTACAGAATTGACCTCTCTACAGATTTATTATAAGTATAGATAGATGTAGGTACATACCTACATTTTTTTTATTTTGTTCTAATATTATTTTTATCAATTTTATTTCTTCTTTTTCCCTAAATCTATGATCCCGTCTTTCTCCGTGACGTCCTTGCACTTCTGATGACTCACTAATTGGAATATATTTACGGTTATTATTATTTTACTTTATTTTCTCACTTTTAGTTAGTAATACTATATCATTATTATATAGGTAGACATTTAATTTTGCAAGCTTTTAAATTAGACCGTATAAATAAGAAATAGCCACTTATCCACTGGATAACAAGGTAGATACCGAATATAACTAAGTAGACTTGAACCTTGTAATTCTTTCATTATTGCACCTGTATTGTATTTAAGAAGACACGTATTACCATTCAATAAATCTCACTCATCATAACTTTTTAAGCTTCCTTGGTCATTGTTCTGTGCCAATGCAAAAAAAAATAAGCATAATGAAAACTTGGTTTAAAATAATTTATGTGTGCGATTACCAAAATTCCTCTCGTTTACCCCAGCGGCTGTCGATTCGGCTGCTGATATGGCCAACCCACGTCAGCTTACTTATCAGGGGAGCTACCTCTTCTCGACATCCGTAGTGTACGATGACGCCCACACACAAAGTAGAGTGATGACTTGCGCAAGATGGCAGTAAGCAAAGTAGCAACCATGGTCATCTCCCCTATTGTAGAGGCCTCTGTCCAGCAGTAGACTTCGAGAGACTGATGAAATTGTATTAACATGTCGTTTCGTATCAACATCGACAGAACTGCCTGAAATCGAAACGGTGGCCGGAGCAGTGACTGACACGGCAGAGAGTGAGGAAGATTTCAAGAGTACCTACGACATACAGCACGTTGAGGAGGAAGAGAAGCCCTCCATGCCTGAGGAGAAGTACTCTTTCCCTCCGCGTAAGTTCTTTTTGTGTCAGAAGGGGCAAACGGGCCTGAAGGTCACCTGATGGTAAGTGATTACTTTTAAGACATATACACGGCAACTCAAAGGGAGTCTTAACAGGTACGTTGCCGGCCCTTAGGAAATTTTGTAGGACTTTACTGCTGTTATTAATGTACAGTATACGCTGATCACTGCAACGCATAGGCACCGCAACTCAAAGGGAGTTTTCACAGGTGTAAGTTGCAGCCCTTGGGAGTTTTGTAGAACTCTCCTGCTCTTGTAAATGGTACATACACGCTATAGAGAGAACGAAAACACACAGCGGCAAATTGCTGACAGATTCAAATGGAAATAAAGGCGTGATTGTTGGCTACATCGACATTCAACCTAGATCACAACAAATATGATTTGATTTCTTTTTTTTAACTTAGCAAATTGTAATACGATTTCTATTCTCTTGTAATGCAGCACCCGAGGACATTGACCCCGAAGTGGACGGTACCCTAGAGTTCTACACAGTCATTGTAAGATCTTTTATATTTATAAAGATATTTTGCATCATTATCTACTTTTCCAAAATAACTTTTCCAGATTCTAAATATAGTTTTATGAAACGACTTCCAGTTATTGTTGAGTAAGGGTAGGCGCGCACTGGTGACTTTTTGTCACTGTGACAGATATCTCTCTTCTTCTCATTTTAAAAGTGCAAAAGAGATGAAACGACTGCCACGGTGACAAAAAGTCACCAATGCACGCCTAGCGTAAGGAGATCGCTTCAACAATTTCGATCGGTATTTAGGTAGCTACATCGTCGAATCGCCATTTTGACCGGTTTGAAACGACGTATCGTACAGATCAAAGCTTTATACGGGAGAAGTATGTACTTATATAATTATTATTGGTTTAATTTTCAGAAATCTATCCCGCGAATAATTCAATATCCGAAACTAGTGCCGGTGTTCGGTGAATTTCATCCTTTGAATACACATCGGAACCGACGCTACATATACTTCGTAAGGACCATTCCCGAGGGCATCCCACTGATGGACAACAGCACAATGGTCGAGCGAAAGATGGCCAAGCATATCCTCGTCGGGTCTACCACTGGGAAAGTGCTGATGAGCTTGGGTATGCGGCTGAAAGAGGTGACTATAGCAAGCTTGAGTGTGCTTAGTTTGTAAAAGAGTTATTAGATAAGAAACATCTATAGACCTAGGAGTGACGACCAGCGCAGGGCGGCCGGCATTAAATGGATGAGTGTGGCTGCTAATCGTGCAGAATCCCGTATTTTGGGAGAGGCCTACGTCCAGCAGTGGACAGCCGCAGGCTGCTGATGATGATGATGACAGACCTATCATTTCCCTATTCAGACCCTCAGGCCAATTAGAACTAATACTTTCCTGATTGAATTTCATCTATAGCAGCAATCTCCACACTAGTTAAACACTCTCAGTGATTTCCTTTCTTTCTATCTAATAAGCGCATTAATTTTATCGACATCATTTAAACACATTTTGAATGGCTCGATGGCTCATTTGGAAGTGACCTCAGCCAAGAGTCGTGGGTTCTATTCCCGCACAGTACAAACATTTGTGTTCATGAACATGTCTGTTTGTATTGGTCTGGGTGTTTTCTATGTATAGTTAGGTAAAATGTATTTATTTACAAAAAAAAAGTATCTATGTAAGTTCATCTGTTGTCTAGTACCCATCTACCCATAGTACAAACTTAGGCTTTTAAGTTTGGAGCTAGATGGCGATGTATGGCCTCCGTGGCATGTCTTGGGACTATTTATTTATTTATTATTGTTTAAACAATATCTGATTCCTTGCGTTTCATATTTTTATTTCAGTCATTCATACCGCTATTTGAGAAACAGTTCCGTGAGGTGACCGCCATAAACGAAGAATCGAACACTTCTATGCTGTCCAGGCAGGTGTCGTTCGCTGGCCAGCACCACAAAATGGATGAGACTGCATCTCAAGTGAGCATTTACCGCACATATTACTTACTACAAACGTACATGACAGGTTAAGATGTCCGTGTGATTTCCGGATTCAGAATACAGTCGTATTCTGAATCCGGAAATCACATCACACGGGGTAGTCCCATATCATCCTTGGGATGTAAGGGATCGGCCGATCATCATTTCGCTCCAAGCCAACCTCACCGGCCCGTGGGGCATCCTGCCGAATAACAAACAAGGCGCTGGCAACCGACTGATGGCGGTATAACCATCACAATTGTAGGCGTAGCTAAATATCACAGACCGATGACGGGCAGCAGCGTCACCGGAACGAGTAGCTACACTGTGCGATGGCCAACCCGCCTGCCCAGCGTGGCGATTATGGGTATATCCTCCAGGTGTTTGTCCTAAGTGGCGAGCAGCTGGGGGGGTCCAGCAGTGGACTGCAATAGGCTGGTGATGATGATGTCATCCTTTGGGTGTGGTAGAAGACGACTACGGGAATATCAAGAAACTGGCAGCATCATTTACCTGGATACACGTTGAAAGGCTGGTGATGATGAATTTGATGAGGTGTACACTGAGGCTTGTGGAGGGGACGACCTTAGACTAGACTTGGCGGTTCTTCTAATTAGACACAAAAAAACTGCTATCTCAAACTGTCGGTAAGTAGGTAGGATACATAAAATATTAACTTGTCAAAATTACAATGTTGATCTATGAACTATGAATACTGCATATTATATACTGTGATAATATTTTTTTAAAGGTTAATTACCTTCGACCGTCCGACTATCGCAGGATGTCAAATATAGCAAGAGGAGAAAATGCTGAAAAAAGGTAATAAGTAACTATTTATATTATATTGAGTGAGATGAGATAGAATCAAACTTACTTAACGTGCTCCCGCGCGTTTAGATGAAGAATGAGGTCCGTCTTATAGTCAAAATAAGTTCTCGTTAATTATTTTTATTATGTAAATGTTTCAGAATAAAAAATATGCGTTCAGAATCAGTTCCTGAAATGCGACAGAAGACTGTACGGAGACCTATGTCCTTGTCTATAATAGGTTTTCAAGTAAGTCTAATGTGATTTAATCTACTTATATAACTTGGTTGAATATTATTTTTGCAGGTGATTAAAAAATATTACTGGCTCGATGACTCAATTGGTAGAGTGATTCTTGCCTTCTGAACTGAGGGTCGTGTGTTCGATCCCCACCCGGGACAGACATTTGTATGATGAACATTTGTGTTTGTTTTGTTTCGTGTCTGGGTGCTTGTGCAATGGTTAAATAGTTATAACGTGATAAATAATTGGTTCTGCTGCCTAGAACTATTTAACACAAAGCGCATCTAGATTCTAGAAATCCTCAATTGAGTAGTTTTTATACAACAGGCATTTCTTGAGACATTTACCTACTACAGAATGGTGACGTCACAACTTACAATTAAACGCGTCTTCAATAACTGTAAATCCTTTAAAACAACACTACATTGTTTTCAGGACGCCTACTCAACAGTAGCTCCAAAATCTGCTTCAAAGACAGATGAACAAAAATCCACCGCACAAGAAGTCACTACGGATATCAAGGAACTGGTGTCCATCGTTGATTGGTTAGTTTTTCAGGCTTAGCATAGCGCTATTGACTCCACAAATCGCAGTCCACTGGTCGACATAAGCCTCTCCCAATCTGCACAAAAAAACCCTGTTCCGCGGCTTCTAGTCCACTCCAATCCCGATCTCGGGACTCGGAACATCGCTCCACCGGGCTCCCATGCCTATTTCTGCCTATTGACGGTCTCCGTTCTGGGTTTACTCCAGCGGCCATTGGTCTTCTGATAGATACGCCAGCCTACTGCCAATTCTATATGATACTTACATTGGTCACACCATTTAACATCCTTCTTCCTAACCATCGCTTCGCATGTTATATTATCCATTAATTTCATGTTACTTGGCTGTTTTGCCCTGTGGCTGTATCTACATCATGTCACATACGCAAGAAAATTGCCTATTTTTTACAAAAGCTTTTTGGATACCCAATATCTTATCTAATTTTTCCGCTTGATAAATATGTCCAATATTTTGGTTTGAAAGCCACCTTAAATCCTAAAGAGTCGCCAATTCGCAACGTGATATTATTCATTTGTAGACTTTTACACCAAGTCCACGAAAATTCACTTGAACTCCAATTCAGGACTATTGAACACATCGAGGGTGAGATCCAGCTGCCGATGCCAGACATATCCATGGACGAACAGGCTGGCGGGAGGGTGGAGTTCGCTGACCCCGAGCTGACTGCACAGCTGGAGGAGGCTGTGGCCATGTGGCAGACGCACATCGACAGCACTATAGCGGCCTGTCTGGGCAAGGTGAGGCAAGAATACAAAGAGCACTTAATAAATACAGGAGTAATTAAGTATAACCTGCCAAAGATATTTAAACGCTGTGGCATTTATTTATGTATGTAAATTGACTTAAAAAAAAAACTTAGTCTTGTATGAACCAGAATATTACTAACCCCAATTTTTACACGCCATATTATTGGCAAAACATGTGACACCTAAAACTAACACTGACATCTGAAATATATTCATGCAAATGTAATATGTACACACATGTTTTTGGTAAATAAATGTATCTTTATCTTTATCTTTCTGCACCACAGCGCTGGGCAGAGCAGATTTTGTGCAAGTTCGGAGGAAACTGGGAATAGACTTTTTTTTAAACGTCGGGATTGCCTTTCCGCATACACCAGGGTCCTGAGTACGGGACACGTGGGTTATGCGGGGCTCACTCCTATTTAGCCGAGAATACCCACTAAACCCGACATGGTCCGCTATAAGCACTCTGTCGGGTCGGGATGCCCGGAAGCATTCGACACAACCCCCCACAGCGCGATAGCGCTGCGCCGCCCAGCGTGAACGGCATACCTCGGGAGGACGGTGTGGTGTCCTCCCTGCATCTTGCGATGCACGACCCCACTGACCACTATGCCCGAAGGCACGTGTCGTCGTCTTCCTCGGGGCTGCTAACCGGAGCGCAAGCCCTTGCAATCTTACTTGTGATGACCAAGAATAATAAACATTTTCTTTATTTTTTGCAGACTCGAGAAGGTGAAGGTCCCGTAGCCGAGTACAAGTACTGGCGCGAGAGAGACGCAGAGATATCCCTTCTGGTGGAGCAGTTGAAACAGCCGATGGTGGTCAAAATACTCAGCATGCTGCAGAAGATGGGCTCGCCTGCTTTGGATGTAAGATGAACTTTTCATTGACCCACCTTCTTTTACCTTTTAGAAAACGTTCAGACTAACCACGGATTGGGAAACTTTTTTGCATGCTAGCCCCCGAGGCTCTCCCCCGAGACTACAGTATGGGGTCATATCATTATCATTATCACATTATCATCATCAGTGTATTGCAGGCCACTGCTGGACATAGGCGTCACCAGTTGTACATCATTAGTGTCACACACGAAAAAGTTACCGTCTGAATCTAAATTCGCATTGTGAAAGCCCTGCTGGTCTAAAATTAAAGCTTCCCCTTGTTCTATGATGACTGGGGGCGTTTCCAAGAACACCCAAACCCGAAAAATAATGTATAAAGTTAATTTCATAAATTGATTCGACCTGGTATTGAACCTTCGGATCGTTAGCCTAAGGTCTTAGAGCTCGAACCATTGCGCCCACTGAATCCAACAACCTTGGAAGATACATAATTAAAATTGTCTTAAAATTATTACTATAATAAATTTTATATATATTAGGTATACTGTGTCTTTAGTTGGCAATACTGTACATTATTTTAAAGTTTTATAGGTTTTCTTCTGATATTTTATTTATACTAAAACGTTCGACCTCGTGAAAAGTTTTATTTTTGCATATAGTGCCATCTATCGGTTTGTTGCTACACTAACATGTGGACGTGACACGATGTGACTACACTGTCAGTTTTGATAATTTTGAACTTTTTTTTATCATACGCAGACTTATGCACCCAACTTATGAACGAGGATGCAAAATTACCTACCTATTTTTCGGCGGTATAAGGATATGCATTGAATGAAACGGAAATTTTTCATTTCTCCGACATCGAAGCCCCTTTTTTTAAGCATTTACGTATTAGTTATTGAGAGATTGATCATCACACCTACCTACTTAACTTAAGAACGTGTTGTTGCAGGCATTCAGAAGCTACAAAGAAGTACTATTAGAACAATACAATCTAGCAGGAGATAACTTGAAATTTCTCTCCACTTTGATGCGTTTTTTCACTGTAAGTATTTACCTACACAAAGAGATACGTAACCAATCTAGACCACACAGCGCCATCTAGTCCTAAACTAAACCAAAGTTAGTACTATGGGTACTATCCAACTGATAAACTTTTGTCTTTTATAGTAGCACGACATAATGGAAAGCAGGGGCATATGCCTTAGTCACCACGCCTGGTAGACGGGTTGGTGCAGTAGGGTCTATTTGTACCTACTCAGGTAAACGCTGCTGCTCGTTTCCTGATATTCCCACGAGGTAAGACGGGGTGCGCTTAATTTTTCTTTTTTTTCTTTCATAGAACCTTCTCCTGACTATAACAAAGATGGCGCGTGATGGCGTGACCAAGGGAAACAGGAATTCTTTTTATAATTATCATCGATTATATTTATTTTAGGTGATCGAAGATGATTCCCCATTGCAACAAGTAATCGAAATGCTACCGGAGTTGGTAGAGAGTATCTATATGATGTGGGTGCTGTCCAAAGGTTATCGGACCGACGAGACTATGGTGCCGCTGCTGTCCAGGGTCTCTTGGGCGCTGTGCGACAAACTGGAGAGGTTCCTGAATGTACACAAGCTTTTTGAGTGAGTCCTTGAGTCTGATTCGTACTTTACGGTAGTCAGCGGCTTTGCTGTGCCCCCATCGTCGCAGACTCTGTGAGCTCTGCCATCATCACAGTATTAAAAAAAACTGAAATGTTACAAGTATCAGCAAAATGGTAGAGACTAGAGTAAACACTCAGATTATCGTAGATTTGGTGGTTGTTTTTGTGCATGCTACTTTATTACCACCAAAGAGGACTATTAAACTCGGATCTATTTGAGAAATCACACATAATTTTTTTTTTCTTATCGAATGCGTTTTCGTTGTTATTTTATGTAAGACAAACTCTTCATACAACAGACGAGTTCATATTTAAGATTTTGAGATTGTGATAATATGCATCTCACAGGTATCATCCAAATAATCAGCACGTGTAGTAGCGCGGGGGCATACTTAAGTCTACAAGCTTCAATAGTGATCCATACGATACTGACGACGGCGAAAAAACGTTTTGATTCTATTCTACTACAGCAAGCCAAACGAAGAGGTTCTCACACTCGCCCGCGCCGGCCAGAAGATAATGGAGATGTGGCACATACTATACAAGGAGACGCGACGGAACATCGAGCTGAGCGGCAAAGGTGCCCGCTGGGAGTTCGACCAGCCGCTGCTGTTCACGCGCACCGACTACATCGGCACCGTCGCACGGGACCTGGGAGACGTGGTGCAGGTACGACTGAACATGGAGAACGTGCTGAGTGGCAACGTCGCTTGGAGTTCGACCAGCAGCTGCTGTTCACGCGCACCGACTACATCGGCACCGTCGCACGGGACCTGGGAGACGTGGTGCAGGTACGACTGAACATGGAGAACGTGCTGAGTGGCAACGTCGCTTGGAGTTCGACCAGCAGCTGATGTTCACGCGCACCGACTACATAGGCACCTTCGCCAGGGACCTGAGAGACATCGAGCTGAGTGGCAAGGTCCTGCACACTTGGTCACACAGCGCAATTTAGCCCCAAACTACGATATAATAAACTTATTTACGCATAGTCCTACTAGATGAGCGACGGGACGCGACATGAAGCAAATGCGATATACATACCTACTAGTATTGCACTGTACGTACACTAAGTAACGCAACAACGTACCTAGGCCACTAATTCATGCTTATTGTTTTCGCATCGCGCCGCGTTACCTCGTTTGTCGCTAATCTAGGACGATGAGGTAGATATTTTTATTAATGTCTTTACCTTTTCGTACAGGTGCTAATAGACTTCGAGCGCATATTCGGCCTAGAACTGAAGTCGATCATCAGCGACCCGACGCAGATCGACGACGTGCGGAAACGCGTCAAGAACTTAGTGTACCCGATCCGGACGATCGACTTCAGCGTATTCGTGTTTGACAACAAGGAGAACTGGGACGTCATCATGGGAGACTTCTGGAACGAAGTGCGCTATCTGGAGGAGGAAGCGAAGAATTATATCAACCAGAGCTTTGGGAACTTGAGGTGAGGATAGATTTTTGGAAGTCTAACGTGCAGCGTTCAAAATCAAATGCCAGTAGGTATTACAGTCATAGCAGACACGTAACTTTGTTGGTAGGTACGCGGCCAAATTTGACCGTATGGCCGTTGATGTTTTAAAAACATACATTCTGCATACCTTAAAAGCCTCGCAAGACTAGTAGAATTTCTGACCATATACAAGGTACTCTAATACCTAGTGTTGTGATGACTGAACTGTTAACAGATCTGCAGAAGAGGCACTCACGGTGCTCCTAAAATTTTTGGAGTTCGACACACGTGAGTCGATCCGACGTCAGCTGTCAACCAAGTTCGATCTCGTTATGAGGCAGTTCATCAAGGAGATCACTGCTATTGAGGACAAATTTACTGTAAGTTTAACTATTGTGCATGTATGTAGGTGTGTAATATAGTACTGTTGGTAAAATATTTGGAATGTGGTACCCAAATTTAGTGCTGTTAAAGAAATATTTCCGTCTGTCACGTCATAGCGGTTCCGGAAAAACCCTCCATTGCTGCGGAACCACCCACCAGTCGCGGGTGCTATCTACTGGGCCCGTGCTCTCTTCAACAAGATGAAGCAACCCATCATGAGGTTTCAAAAGGTATATCAGTCTTAAGCAGCATTAGATGATGAGCATCGTCATCATCAGCCGTTCGCAGTCCACTGCTTAGAATTAGCTCTGATAAAGTTAATCCCATCCTGACTGATTTTCGGTCTTGTAGGCATTTAGCTGTATTTGTATTTAGCTTTAGGTGTAAATGACACTACAGCTAAAGTCGATATTCAGCCGTTTTCGTAAAAAGTTACCTACTCAAATAGTTCCCAAGTGTGAGAAAACACGACTTATCTGAAGACGAATCACGATTTACGATTACGATTCACAGAGACCCTTACGCTTACAATACACACGGTTCCGTAATAAACATCTTGTACTTATTCCACTAGGTTCCTGAACTGAATGAGTGTGAGCAGAAGAAGGAAGCGTTCCTCCAATACAAGGCGTTTTCGAAGCTGATTAAGGAATATGAGGATACTAAGTACAAGGAGTGGGTACAGGGAGCGTCTGAGTTCGTCGACAATATGATGAAGAGGAACATACTCAAGGTGGTCTTCAAAAAGGAAGACGGTGAGTAATCGTAAAAGATTGATTGACCACTTAAATAGTGAATAACTGTTGATTAATATTTTGTTTCTTCTGGTCATGCTTTCACAGAGGAAGAAGGTAAGATAACATGTTAAGAACATGTGAAGGTTAGATATAAATTAAAATTACGTTTTAGCTTCTAGAAGCACCGAAATTACACTTGGGTGCCTTTTTAAGTCATCATCATCATTATCAACCTCTAGCCACAGCTCGGCAGTCCATAGTTGGACTTTGGTCGATCCTGGGCCTTTCACATCCAGCTCTTGCCAAACATCTTACGCAAATCATCATCTGGTCATGAGTGAGAAAAGTAATCTTAGAAACAATTAGAAATGACAAATGTTTCTCATATTAGAGCCTCCTCCATCGGGGGGTGGTCGTGGCATGCAAGTGACTGCAGCAGGAAGGGCTCACATGGCTAAGAAGAAGGCCTCCCTAGCTTCTTTGCATCCAGCTGACGTGGTTAACAAGGAAATCGCTGAAAAACGTCGCAGGGATAAAGCACGTGAGTACCTATATAAGAAGGTATGTGAAAAAAGAATGCTCTTAGGTAAGCCTGATTGTGTTCACCGATGTCTCATGAACGCTTACCAATTGCTAAATCAAAATAACTCCTTTAAATAACTTCTTTTTTTTTTATAAAAAGAGCGTTCAGGATGACCTCACTCCACCTGATGGTAAGCAGTCGTGGGATCCAAATGTTAGATCGGCAGGCACATTAGGACAAACCCTTCGCGCCTGTCGTCCTTACCCTGACGGCCCACTGAGATGCCGTTTTACGTCCCGCCTAAAGAACCCAGGATTGTAAGAGGAAGGAAACTCATGAGCTTAAAGGGCAGCTGTCTTAAAGAGCCTGAAATTGTTGGATTTCTAAAGTTGTGGGACCGCTATAATAATACTCATATTAATGTTCTTTTTCAGTGATGCTGATGAGGATTCCTGGACAGCATTATGAAAACGTCAGATCGCCAAGTTCAGTCTCTTTATTAGCTAAGGAGGGATTGGTAATTTTGTCCTAATATTTTATTAAAATATGAATCTACAATATGATTAACAATGTATTTATTCATGGATAAATTTCAGATGGACGTAACTTGGCGAGATCTAACTGTCCACAAATTGGTACAGGAGTACGATTTGGAATTCCAACCTAACTTCAATAGGGATATTTTTCAAGTAATACATGAGGCGGAACTTATGGAACAATTAGGTAATTTTGAAGATTATGGAATAGTTAAATAACACAATTAAGTAATGTATCCTTGTTCCCCAAGAGATAATCTTCCGATGTTCAAGGTGAGAGTGGACTAGATTTTGCTGTGTTAACGTGTTCCATCGTAGACTGCGATATCGCTTACCATCAGGCAAATTACAGCCAAGAGCAATTCCATTTTGAATAAAAAAAATCATATAAAAACAAAAAATTATCATCAGTTTTCTTTGATGTAGGCAATCGACTGTGACACATCTTGGTACCTGGGTAAATCAACTCAAAGCGATTCTCCAAAGGTTTTCGTAGATAAAAAAATCCAGATATGATTAATTCTGTACTACTATTTTTTCATTTATTCTTCAGTTTATGCCTTATAAAGTGCCTATAAAAAGAAATCTCTAAGGGCTTTATTTATTTTTTTATACGTCTTTTTATAGTCAAAACGTCATCACCAGGTGCTGAAAAATTTTTGAGCACCAAACAAATAAATAAATATTAGTAAATTAGAGCCATGGTAATGCGTTTTTGATTGAAACACAATTAAGTTAAGATCATTGACTATTGTTAATGGTAAGCACAATTAATGGGAACATCATAATAAAGATAATAAAAAAATATAAAAAATTGTCACGGATTATTCGTCATTACCAGGAATGAGCGTCAAACTGTCACTATTTTTTTCTAGAGACATCCTATGCTTTGCAATATTTTCCCCCGGCCATCTGGCCAGTCCGTTTCGTATAGTAGTCGGGTGTGCTGGTGGCTGAGATTTATAGTGTTAAAAATATTTAAATTTCAATTTCCAAAAATAAACTTTGTCACGTTTTGCGTCATTACCACATAATTTTTTTTAAAGGTAAGTATTGATTCAATGTTTCACAGTATTTGATATTACATAGTATACCAAAAACCTTATTCTTGTAGATATTTTCAACTACCTTCGATTAGTAATTTCCTACCTACAATTTATTTTTCTCAAAAACCTCATTACCGGTAAGATCATTACCAGGAAATCAATAATACTGGTAATGATTGCGAATGCCTGGTAATGACGTTTTTATATATTTGGACTTTTAAGCTTATATATTCCTAGAGATATTGTATTTTATGCATATAATTAGACAAATGATACATTATCACGCCTTTAGCTTTAGCTTGTATCGTATAAATAACTTTATTTTTTAAATTTGTCGAATTGGGAATCTTCTTTTTAGAAGTCACTTCTTCTTAGTTTTTGAGTTGTATTACAGCTCAATTTTCCTTTCAGATGAATCTCAGTCAAGAATTGCTATATTTTACTCGTCTTCCGGAAGGTGCTGACACTTTACCTTCAAATGCGAGTACCCTTGACTTATTCTTCTGTGTAGCAACCAACACTGATAAGGTGGAAACGGCAAATAAAGCTACAGAAGTGGATTTAGAAAAATCTGCAGACATTGCTACTAATCCTCATACAGCTGGATTCATTATATACGAATTAAAGAAAATTAATGATAACGGAAGACAGTTGGACTGTTTTCAAGACATCATTGGAGTTTTAAGAAAGTATCAGGACAACAATGATAAAGAAATCAACATTTCCGTTCTTCTATGTTACAATCTTAGTTTATTATTAACTTTGTTTCCTAACTAATACTGCTTTACAATGTGAAAACATTGAAAAGTAGTCATCATCATCAGCAGCCTATTACAGCCCACTGCTAGACATAAGCCTCTCCAGTTGTTCGCCACCTAGGGCAAACATCTGGAGGATATACCCATAATCTCTACCTAAAAGATTATGGGTATATCCTCCAGATGTTTTGAAAAGTAGTATTGGTAAGGAATATATATATTATACTAGCTGTGCTCGCGACTTCGTCCGCGTGGAATAGTTATATTTCCCCGTTTTTTTTTTACATTTTCCATTATTTCTTCGCTCCTAATAGTTGCAACGTGATGTTATATAGCCTAAAGCCTTCCTCGATAAATGGTCTATTCAACACCAAAAAAGAATTTTTCAATTCGGACCAGTAGTTCCTGAGATTAGCGCGTTCAAACAAACAAACAAACAAACTCTTCAGCTTTATAATATTAAAAAATATTAGTTAAGATAGATTATGAGAGAAATCTTGTAACCTATATAATATACATATAATATAAAAGAAAAATTTGCAGAGTAATAGTAGTTGGATCGCTATTTTCCATTAGAAAACATTTATATTTTGTTTTTATTTTATATAAGATTGTTATTTACATAATGAAAGACGTTAATACGTTTCTTGATTGTTCTTTGAGAGTCTAATAAGACTTTTTTTTTGTTTTGAGATTTAATTTGAGTTTTTTGAGCACACTTAATTTTTTGTTTTCTTTTTTTAAAAAAAAATCCTTTATATGCAACTAAACTTTTAAAAATTTGTATTTTTAGAAGTTAAAGCGTCTCGGGGGAATTTCAAACAGTTACTTAGGAAAAGTTAATTCATATAGTGCTACTATTCTGAATCATTGAAATTTAATCGAGTGATTTGAATTTGCAATAAGGCTGATTTGTTGTTGGTGATTATTATTATACTTTCATAGTTAAGCATAAATAAAGCATGTGATTATTGAAGCTATGGTTTTATTTACATTAACTTTGTCATGATAATTAGAGTGTTTAGTAACAGAATAGTATTTTTTTAACAATTACCCGTTTTTGATTGTCTAACTTATTTTAAAAAGGTCAAAGTAGTAGGTCATGGTTTGTTAGGTTCACGCAAATACTATGTGAGCATAATACTCCTAATAAGTTTGTGTAATTGATCAAATTTGCTTTACAACATTGGTAAAGATCATTACCAGGCACATGACATCATTACCAGTAACTAAATCGTCATCACCAACCCCTTGGCGTCATTACCGTTTTTGGCCCTAATTTTAAAATTAAATATCTCTGAACATATTTATACCACAACAGTGCCTTAAACAGAAAAACGTTTGTTTTATATTGCTTAAAGACACTACAATGCTATATTTTGCATAATTTCATTTTGAAAAAAACATGTAAAATAAATGTTGTAGAATCGCTTTGAGTTGATTTACCCACCTGTGATGTAATATTACAAATTACTTTATTTTGCACTTTAGGTTTCGACCTGCCATCGAACATCCGCGACGTGGCAATGCAGAAAGCACGTCTATATTACGAGCTCGAAGCGCTACAGGAAGTGATTACCAAATACAACGCCAATACTGCTTCCCTCAGCCCCTCCGAAACTCACCTCATGAAGAAACACCTCCTCGATATGGAACGACACATACTTCCAGGTCTTACCAGAGTCACGTGGACTGCGCTTGGCATCAATGATTACATCAAGGATATTACTAAAGGTGGACTATCCTCTGTCGATATTCAAATCTGTAGTAAAATTAGGTCTTTAAACTTCATCCGAATTCCCTTTTTTTCTCTGTCGGTGAGGTGTATACCTCTCAGAATGGCTCGGCTGCCGACTAATTTTGCTTTATTATACTAACTTCACAGGCGAAAATTCCCTTCGAGCAGTATACCAGCAATTAAAAATGGTGGAAAAGGAGATCCAGTTTCTTATCGACCAAGTGGAGTTGTTTGATCTGTTCCCATTAGTGCGACCTCAGAACTACATCGACCCGGTCACTGGTGAACCGGACGATACTTGGCTTTACCCTTGCAAGGCAAGTACATACTTGCAATAGCAAGTGTATCATGTCATTGAGAGATACTTCAATCATTCAAACCAGCTTTTAAATCTTATGGTTCAAGTCATTGATCCAACTAATAAACTTTTGATTATCTTCAGACTTACTTCGTCGAAGTTGAAAATGAGCGCCTAGAACGAGTGGCATCGTTATCTCGTATATACGATCGCGTTGGGCCGATATTGATGAAACTAGAATATCTAATTTTGGGTACAAGCACTGGAAAGTCCAACGTTATGAATGCGTACTATACTTATTGGGAGAAAAAGATATTTAAGTGTCTTGTCAAGTACGTAAGAATTGCAATCATTATCCATATGTTATATGAGTGGGTTATCTGAAAAGATTTTATTATTTATGCTTCTGAACAGGTTCACATTGGAGAACTTGCAACAATTCCAACAAATGCTAAGCGAGTCGACGCCGATGTTCCAAGTGGATGCCGTGTTGGTGCCGCCTGATATTACCATGCGACCGACGTCTCCAGAAGTCTGCAACATCGTTGGTTATAACATCAAGCACTTCCTTAACAGGTGACGTCACATTAACCGTATTTTACAGGCATAAAAAGCATTCAGGTCACCTACTATCGTATTGTTTTGTTTAACTATTTGTTCCATGTCCAGACTAACAGCATTCCCTCGCTGGATGAAGAAGACCTGCCTCCCGTGTCCTCCGCAGCGTATCGCTGAAGCAACTGGCAACGAATTCTATGTGTTTTCATACTTCGAAGATATTCTTCGCGTAGTTTCCATCAACGACGTAACCATGCTCATTCAAGATACCATATATCGGCTCACGATGGACATCAACACTTACATACAAAAGTCAGTATTACTAAAAAATTGTATTGATGAAACTTGTCTTTTTTTGAGTTTGAATATATTTTCAAATCTACATGCACCTCATGAAATCTCGTCGGAAGTTTTATACTTACAGACAATTGCATAACATTCATATTTCAGATGGCAAAAATACCAACATCTTTGGGCGTTTGACAAAAATCTGTCCTGCGAAAAGTACATACAAAAACATGAGCAAATATTCAAGTATGACGAAAAGTTCTTTTTCTTTGAGGACATAATTTCGGATCTAGATCATCATGTCAAGTTCGTGGACGTTGGCGCTATTCGAGTTAACCTAAGACCTATCATCAGTCAAGTGCAAGGGCATGCGCAGGAGTGGAAGAATATTTTAGGAAATTGCATTGCTTCTAAAACCAGGATGAATATGTACGATTTGAAGAACCAAATAGAAGTAAGAGTAATTAAATATTTGGTATCCCTTAAATCAAATCTTTAACTAGACTACTAGTTATATTCTCAGAATAGAAGACAAAATGACAAGAACATGTTGTTTGGTACTCGTTGAAAATAAATTGCAAATAATTTATTTCTAGTCACTGCGCATGACAATGAATATGAACATCAAGGGCCTAGAAGACTTCAAACTGGTGATGGCAACTATTACACAAGTGCAAGCATTAACTATTACAGCTGAAGTTAAGTATCGGGGCATGCAAGAGATCTTCCATATGCTGAGGCAACATGGTATCGATGTAAGTAAATACCTCGTACAATTTAATCTTTTATGCTTCGATCAAGTTGTAATTACCCATTTCATTATCTAGGTATCCGATGATGACCTTGCCTTTGCAAAGAACTTGGAAACGGCATGGGGTAGTTTGTATCAGACGTCACTGTTCCGAGGCAACACTCTAGAGCAGACCAAGGAAAAGTTCTCCAAGCTTAATGTAGTCGAGATATCTAATTTCTTGAAGGAACTAGACGATTTCGTGGAAAAGTTCGATAATGAAGGACCTGCAATTGTCGGTGACGATATGGATAGAGGATTGATTCTTATGGAGGTAACATCAGACCTACATCAAGTCTCTTAGAGTTTACATAAAAAAAACACTATTCTTTGTATTCTGTTTATACTGAGTCCATAATAATGATTAAATTAAAGCGAGCCTTCATTTGATAGGAATATGGTAAATACTTCGACGAACTAGAATCGCGTAAGAAGATGCTTCAAGCTGCTGAGCAACTGTTTGACAACCCTCTCGCTGACTTCTCTAATTTTAACCGAGCTAAGACTGACTTCCAAGCAATGGATCAAGTATACAAAATTTACAAGGCCCAAAAGAACGCCAGGGAACTTTGGGCTAAAACACTTTGGGTGAATCTGAATCCACAAGCACTGGTTGACGGAATTGAACAGTTCTTCAAAGAATACAGGTATTTCATCACTTAATGCAAGATCATTGTTATTCATATTATTATTATACATATCACACGTAAATTTCTGGCCCAAAAATACATTAATTAATCAAAAGTGACAATATAATATAAATTTATTTTACATTTTTCGTCAGGAAACTGCCGAAAGCTGTTCGTTTGAACAGCACAGGCCTGATGCTGGACTTGAAGATGAAACAATTCAAGAACGTTGTGCCTCTCATGGTGTCACTCAAGAACGAAGCTATGCGGGAGAGACATTGGAAAGAACTAATGGCTAAAACAGGTAACATGAGTGCAACTTTTGATATATTCTGATTAATTTCTGAGCTGTTTTAATTATAATTGACACTCTTTTGGCATTTTATTACAATAGGACAGGACTTCGACATGTCTCCGGAAAGATTCACCTTAGAAAACATGTTCGCCATGGAACTGCATAAGTATCAAGACGTTGCTGAAGAAATTGTAAATCATGCTATCAAAGTAAGTTTCATGAAAATTTTACCTTCGTTGTGTAAAGTAATTGTCACTACATATACCTAGTTTCACTATTGCAAACTTTTCTAATCTAATTTTTTGTTACCGATGATGATGATAATGATGATGAATGTTTTAGGAACTGGCTATCGAGCGTGGCGTGCGAGATGTGCAAGAGACATGGGCTGCAATATCGTTTACAGTGGCTCGACATTTCAACCGTGGCGAAGATCGCGGCTATACGCTCAACCCCTGCGACGAGGTCGTGGTTAAACTGGATGACGACGCAATGACGTTGCAGAGCATGGCAGCTTCACAGTTAGTCATTTTTCAGATCCTTAATATTTGAAGATTTATTGGAAAATCCTAATCGTAATGATTTGTAAATCAACAGATTCATCGGTCCATTCCTCTCAGTGGTGCACACTTGGGAGCGACGGTTGGCTCTAATATCTGAAGTGATTGAGGAATGGATGGCGACGCAGCGCAAATGGCTTTACCTGGAGGGTATATTTGTTGGCGGTGACATTAGAGTGCAGCTACCCGAAGAGGCTAAGAAGTTTGATGACATCGATAAGTCTTTCAGAAAGGTTACAGTTACTACTTGTGACAGTGAAACTAATTCCCTTGGAAATTACCGCTTCTGGATAAGTTACCTATAGTACATTTGTCTACTATTATTTGTTTCAGATTATGCTCGATACAGCCAAAAGGCTGATTGTTGTCGACTGTTGCACTATCAGTGGAAGATTAGAGGAGTTTATCAACTTAGGTTTGGGACTACAAAAGTAAGTTTCTAATCGTAGAACTTTAATAGTCGTTGATTAAAAGCATAATTAACTAGTTTTACTATGTAACTATTTTTCCTTATCAGGTGTCAAAAGTCACTGAATGACTATTTGGATTCGAAACGACGCATATTTCCAAGATTCTTTTTCATATCTACCGATGAGTTGCTGTCGATTCTCGGAAGCAGTGAATGTAGCTGCGTGCAAGAGCATATGATTAAGGTATATCTTTCTTTATTTATATACTGAACACCTACTCTGCTTCAACGGTTATGTTTAATGTAAATTTTGTATACTGCAATCTATAGTGTTTTCTAATAATGTGGCGATTACAATAAGAATTAAAGGCTATTTCCATATTAATGAGAGTCCCATTTTTCTTTACATATTGCATGACAGATGTTTGATAACATTAGAGCGTTGGACTTATACGTGGATCATACTAATAGACCGGTAGCTGCCAAGATGATATCTGCTGAAGGAGAGGTAAATATTAATTTCTGATGGGCACTAAAGGTGAAAATAGAGCTGACTAACTTCACCACTTGTTTTGCTTCAGATAATGGACTTCAGACGCAATGTGTATACCGAAGGAAGAGTTGAAGATTGGATGAATTTGGTGCTGGTCGAAATGCGCAACACAAACAAGTTTATCACCAAAAAGGCTATTTTCTACTATGGGAAAAATTGGAAAGTTTTAAGGTAGAGTATAGCGGACATATATTGTAGTGAATAGCGGACAAAGGAGGAGACAATATATAGACTGAACGAGTATCAATGGCCTGACCGTGGCGATGAACATTAGCTAACGCTACACCATTCTAGATTCTATTGATAAGGGTATTATATTAATATTCATCTTTACCACCCAGAACTGATTGGATCCTGGAGTACCTAGGGATGGTATGCCTCGCAGCCAACGGCGTGTGGTGGACTGCAGAAACAGAGGAGACCTTCATCCGTATCCGAAAGGGCAACAAGCGAGCGATGAAGGAACATCTGCAGCAGCAGAACGAACAACTTGACGGGCTCGTTGTAAAAGTGAGACAAGGTGACAGATCTTATTCTAGAAACTGTGTAACGCCTTTTCTAGGGTCTTTCCTTTTAAAAAACACTCTTTAAAGGTAGCCTCAGGGAACCACAATGCAAAAAATGCAAGTACTCATAATGTTACAAAGCTTTAGCTTAGTAAACACCTCTTAGAAGGCGGAACAAATGTTTTCACAACTACAATCCACAAAATTCAACTTAGGAGATACCCGACAATATAGCTTGACTTTCAATGAAATGCTGATGAACTTATAATTTCGTATGGTGGAATAATGAATACTTTTCAGCTAGAATTACCCACAATTTGTACAACAATGTAAGCATTTATTTCTTTTTTTTCTTCTAGATCTCGCAGCCAACGACCGTCAAAAGTTACGTACGATAACGACCATCGATGTTCACGCCCGTGACATCATAGAAGGGTTCGTCCGCGACAACGTGACTGAGGCGAGCGAGTTTGAATGGGAGAGCCAGCTCCGATTCTACTGGCTCAAGAAAGACGATAACCTCTGGATCAGACAGTGTACAGGTCAGTGATTGTTACAACAAAAAAACGCCAAAATGTATTTCTTACCTCCTGCGAGGCTATTCACAATCCCTATTCCTTTCGCACATAAAATGTGAAAGATGTTCATTCAAAGTTTCAGATACTTGTCCCCGTTCTTTTTATATTATGAAGACGATGACCATCATCGTACTTAAAAAAAATCCTTTTGCTTATCTCGTTTCAGGTGTTTTTGAATACGGCTACGAATACATGGGTCTAAATGGTCGGCTGGTAATCACGCCACTGACAGATCGCATCTACCTCACCATCACCCAAGCTCTCACAATGCAACTGGGAGGAGCGCCAGCTGGTAATATTAACATTATGGACTAGTACGCCCTTAGATATAACATGACAAATAGGCATCATTTTATAGAGGAAGTTCCAAAGAGTAGCACAGTACAATATCATAATATTGGAGGCGAAACGTTCTGTGCTACTCTTTAATGAATAGGTAGCTAAACTGTGGGACTCTTTGTTGAGATTTTTAGATAGATTTAGGTTAGGTATTGCACATCAATAATATCTAATACAATTTTAAGACGGGTAGGGCATAGCGGATCTTCGCTCGAATTGAGCTGCCCGTCCGGGGAAGGACCTCCACCCTATAGAATGCCACAACCAAATGACCTCCGGGACGTGTTTCTGCTGGTGAGTAAGGTCTCCAGAGCTCGTAGGGGGTTAGGGTTGGTCCGGCATAGCAGTGGCAACTGACAGGCAACTAACCAGTTACTTGCCAGTTGTCACAGCGACTTGGGCTTTCCATCAGGCGTAGGGAAACCATTATGTCGAGCTACTATAAAAAAAAAAGATATAAATTGTTATACGATTTTATTATTACTAACCAAGACACGAAATCCTCCAATATTTAAGTAGGTAGGTAAGTTCGTGTTGGGACATGGTTTTGACGCTCATCACTTGTCAGTAAGTAAACATTACCTACCACTTCAAAAAAATATACATACCTACGTATTTGCATGGATTCCGTATTTTAGCAGTCTTAACTGTAATCGTAAATTTTAGTATTGGTCCTACTAATAATGGTATTCATCGTACTATCCAAACAGGTCCAGCGGGCACGGGCAAGACGGAAACGACAAAAGACCTAGCTAAAGCGCTAGGCCTGCTATGCGTGGTGACCAACTGTGGCGAGGGTATGGACTTCCGCGCCGTCGGACAGATCCTGGCCGGCCTGTGCCAGTGCGGAGCCTGGGGGTGCTTCGACGAGTTCAACCGCATCGATATATCGGTGCTCTCCGTCATATCCACGCAGCTGCAGTGCATCAGGAGCGCGTTGCTGATGAAGCTGAAGAGGTTTACTGTGAGTGTCAGGCTATAGCTCTATGAATTACTTCCCTGTCTCTTATTCTTTTTTTGTATTGCTATGTTCGGATTAGTAGGATTTGCGCCTGATGATAAGCGTAGGTAATGTTAGCTCTGAAATAACTGCAGTGACGAGATAATGGTTGGTTGTTAGTAATTGCTTTCCGACTACCTCCTCTGCTCTCATTACACGAGCTCTTATATCGTAATGATATTAGGTCTGAAATTAACTATCTACCAGTCTATTTTCACAACACTTCTACTTCACGGTAAAATTGACACTATGGGTACCTAGTGGGCAGCCGGTAGGTACCTACCTAAAAGTCGTCACTGATACCTGGTGGTTGAATTTAATTCCTATTTACTTCTTTAAGCTGCAAAGAACTTGTTAAAGAGAGGATTTCGTTACATAGCATCATGTACTCGTAACACACATCAACTTACTCAAATCTAGTCAGATTTGATCAGTCGATCAACTACCTAGTAGTTGAAAATTGTTTGAGGACCTTACAGATTTCTTTAGGTTCATGCGACCGTTTTGACTTTGTTATATGCTTCAGTTCGAAGGTCAAGAGATCTCAATGGATAGCAAAGTTGGCATCTTCATCACGATGAACCCTGGTTACGCCGGGCGTACGGAGCTGCCTGAATCAGTGAAGGCGCTGTTTCGGCCAGTAGTTTGCATCCTACCCGACTTGGAGATGATCTGCCTGATATCGTTGTTCTCCGACGGATTCCTCACTGCGAAGGTATGAATTTTAGCTGTGCAAGTATCATTATACTTTTGATTGTTTACCATTGCTTCTTGCTGAAAGTGTTCTATGCACGCATGCATGTGTCATATGCAACTAACGAACTTTTACTTTACCTTGCAAATGAGATCGTAGTACATTGTCTGGGACTAATCAGCAAATTGTGAAATTGGGCCATTATAATTATGTATTTCCAGGGTATAAGAAGTTAGCTTATGCTTGATAGGTAACTCTTTCAATAAACACCTATTTTCAATACATTTTTAATAGAGCTAGTTAACTGATTCATCAGTGAATACTGTATGCTACTTGTACAAAATATGATTAACTTTCGATTCACTTGCTAGACTCATTCAGCTTCCCCGCTTAATTTTGCTTAATTTGCATTCACCAGCTTGACTTTTTAGGACAGCATATATTATTTAAACATCTTTATTAGAAGAAGAGATCTCAAGCCCACCTGCTTTTCTTACTTATTGCTGTTATTTATTGCAATTAGAAGTTTTGTCACTTCTACAGTTGAATGTTGTTCGATTCTTATGATAGGTACTTGCGATCATACAGGTGTTAGCCAAGAAGATGACGGTGCTTTACAAAGTGGCACGTGAACAGCTCTCGAAGCAGTCGCACTACGACTGGGGGCTGCGCGCCCTCACCGCTGTGCTACGTATGGCCGGCAAGCTCCGTCGCGACTCGCCTGGTCTCAGCGAGATCATGGTCCTAATGAGGGCACTCAGGTAACTAATAGTTGATTAACATAAGCTGTTCCCGAGAGGTTCAAGCTCATCGCAGAAGGAAAATCTTTTTATTGCCAAGGTTCTAGATGTTCTGCTTACGGCGATGATGGAACAAGTAGGTAAAAATGAATTTCAATTATTACTCGTACCTAGTTCGATTGGGTGTTAGGACCCTACGAATGAAGCGTACGGATCTTTACCTTTATCGGGTATCGCTGTCGATATTTTTGTTAATTTTAATTGGTTTACAAAGGAGATAGATAGATAGATATTCTTTATTGCACAAAAACAAACATTACAGACAAGGTATTACAATCAACTAGTGGTACAATTTAGGCGGTCTTATCGCTAGTAAGCGATCTCTTCCAGACAACCTTCAGGTAGAGAAAGTGTGCTATTCTGAAGAGAGGGGCAAGGTCGTGCAAACTGTTCAATTACTTTTCGGATAATCCTAAATTAATTCAAACTTGGGAACTTGAAATATCGTAAGATCCTTCTAATCCCATCATGTCTTAATTCCGCACAGAGACATGAACCATCCCAAGTTCGTGTTTGAAGACGTGCCGCTGTTTCTGGGTCTGATCAAGGACCTGTTCCCGGGGCTGGAGTGCCCGCGCGTCGGCTACCCGGAGTTCAATGCCGCTGTCATCGATGTCTTGGAGGCGGATGGTTTTATCGTGTTGGGGCATCAGGTCCGAATTTTAGCTTACCTACTCTATGTACCCGCGAACTCGGTCGACGAATTCGGTCGTTTACGTTAACCTATTAGGCGATGCGGTCGATGCGGGCGGCGTGGACGGTTTACGTGCTATCCCGTGCGACTGCCGTCAAGAATATCTTCACACAAATCTATGAAATAGATCCAGAGGCCAGAGCGGTCGATGCGGCACTGCTTGCCGCTGGCGTCAAGACCTCGGCCTTAAAGCCAGTCTCATGCATACATACGAATACCCTCACTGTTGATTATCGATATGACAAAAACATCGCTTGAATAGAAAGTCGGATATGATTAAGTAAATACTTGATTGGTGTGAGCTTTGTGCAACAGGATAGACTTATGCGAAGGCTCTTGTTACTTAGGTCATGATGAATTTCGCTTGACTGACCTAGTTAGACCTAGACTAGGCTAATTTTTGTATAATATGTATTTATTTACAAAAAAAAAGTATCTGTAAGTTTATCAGTTGTCTAGTAGGTACCCATCTTAGAATAATAACACAATTCTAAGGTACCCATAGCACAATCTTCGGCTTAGTTTAAGGCTAGATGGCGATGCGTGGCCCTGCGTGGGCCTGCGTGGCATGTCTTGGGTTATTTATTATTAGTTATTATTTTAACATACAGTGACGTCACCTATGTTCATCACAATATCCAATAGACGCTTTTTCTCCTCCTGTATTTAGGTAGACAAAGTGGTTCAACTGTACGAAACGATGATGACTCGCCACTGCTCCATGCTGGTTGGGCCGACTGGAGGAGGCAAGAGTGTCATCCTTCAGACTCTCGTCAAAGCGCAGACCAATCTCGGCCTGCCCACGAAACTCACCGTGCTCAACCCGAAAGTAAGCATCTTTCAGTGGATAAAAAACTTAATTCTCGACTGTTTATATAAGTATAGGATAGGGGTGCGGGGTAAGAACGACAACGGGAAACGTGTGAGGTGCGCGCGAGTGTCACGCGCCTAGCAACTCGAGGGGACTAAAAAAAAGGTTTATCTGTATTAAACCATCTTTCTGATCTTTTTTGATTTGTAATACAATACTTTTAATATTTGTTCTACAGGCATGTTCCGTGATTGAGCTGTATGGGATTTTGGATCCAGTCACCAGAGATTGGACTGATGGCTTGTACTCTAGAATATTCCGTGAAATGAACAGGTACCATTGTAAAACCTTTTCTAAAGAAACATCATGAAAAATTGTTGTAAAAGAGACTGCAGATCACTAACACAGTTTATTAACGCAGTGTTTTAGTATTTTCTTGACGCAGTCTGACCCATACGGAACGATTTCCGGTAGAATCCGCGAGGTTTTGGAGAGGGAGCTGCGTTTTAACTTCACATACTTTACTGTCTCTGTCAATTTCACAGGCCAGCAGACAAAGACGAGCGCCGCTACTCACTCTTCGATGGCGACGTGGACGCCCTCTGGATAGAAAACATGAACTCAGTAATGGACGACAATCGCCTCCTGACCCTTGCTAATGGCGAGCGCATCCGACTCGCTCCATACTGTTCCCTGCTGTTTGAAGTCGGTGACCTGAATTACGCCTCGCCTGCGACCGTCTCTCGTGCTGGGATGGTGTTCGTGGATCCTAAGAATTTGGGCTACCAGCCTTATTGGGACAAGTGAGTTTTTTTATAGTAGCACAACGAAGATACAGTGACTTTAGTGGCCAAAATCACTTGCGATGAAATTAGTTTATTTTTCTTTAATTCCATTTGTTTGTAATTGATTATGGAAACTGTTACATATGATGCAGAAACACATCACATCACAACATGAAATATACAAATAGGGCATTAGAAAAAGATATTTCAGAAGGTTGTTCGGTCTAATGAACATTTTCTGTTCTGAAATCCCAGGACTAAGTCACAGGCATCAGCTAGCTGTTATTTCACTTAATCAGAGAGAGATTAAGTGAATCCGGAACCAAGTGTCGTAAAAAACGACTAAGGGAATATCAGGAAACGTGCAGAAGCGTTTACCTGGGTACAGAAAAAACCTACTGCTTTCACCAAATCGTCTGCAAAATCCGCCCGAATGACAATTGTCATTGGTGGAGCCCTATATCCAGTAGTCAACCTCCGATACATCAAGACTGAGAGGATGAGATGCTCCAAGCAAGGGTCGGCCACCCAATTTTATTTATTGAGTTTTTCAAATGTTTGTTATCAGATGGCTTCGTGGGCGGAACAACGAAGAGGAGCGCGAGCAGCTAGCTGGTCTGTTCGAGCACTACGTGGCCGGCGCCATCAACTACATAGTGTTCGGCATGTTCGGTCTGCAGCAGCAGACGCCGCTGAAGACAATCGTGCCGCAAACGCCGCTGAACTTGGTACGTCATCATCATTCAGATCTACATCAGCCTATCGCAATCCACATCTGGGCATAGGCTTCTCCAGTTGATGATCACTTTGGGCAAACACATGAAGGCTCTTTACTCATAATCGCTACGCGCTGGGCTGGGATAGCGATCGCAGGGCGTAGGTCCTCGCTCTGGTGACGCTGCTGCCCGTAATCGTCCTGTGGTTTTTAGCTACAACCTTCGATTGTGATGGTTTTACCGCCACCAGTCGGTTGCCAGAAACTCGTAAAAATTCAAAAAACACTCCAAAGCAAACCACTTGAGATCATCGATCATCATCAGACTCTTGTGACTTGTCATCGTATACATGAGCCTCTATAATTGTTCCAAAGCCCAGTTTTAGAAACGTATGTAGGTACCTCAATCTAAATATTAATTTTAGGTTTAGTTTGGGACGAGGTGGCTCTGTCTGTGTGGCCCAGCGTGGCAGGTCTTGGGTTATTTATTAATTTGTTTATTAGTATTTTGTTCGTTATTCAGGTAGCGCAGCTGTGCTACATGATCAGTGGGCTGATGCCCAACAAGGAAGATCAAAATGAAGAAGTGGACAAGTCTATAGTTGAATGCGTCTTCATGGTTGTAAGTTATCAATCTAATTTCTTCAGCTTCAAATTCCTGATATCCTATCTACTAAATACTAACTCCTCTAATATGAATCAGAATCTAATCTAAATATATAAAAGGAGAAACTGACCGACTGACTGACATATCAACGCACAGCCTAAACGGCTAAACGTAGGCACTTGAAATTTGGAAGGGACGTAGCTTAGGTACCGTAGAGGTGTACTAAGAAAGAAATTCCCGAAACTCCCACGGGAACGGGAGTTAGCGGGAAAAAATAGTATTGAACCCGTGCAAAGCCGGGGCGGGTCGCTAGTAGGTATGATATGTTTTAAGAAAGACGTCGGAAACTGAGCCCAATTCGGCACCAAAATCGGCAGCTATGGTTTGTCTTTTTCAAAACCAAGGGAATAGGGGGAAAGATAAGTTTTCAGGTTCGATCCTTTGGATCCAGACCGATCAGCACTGGTCCATGTACAGGTCATTAGGGGAATGATGATGATGTATTTCTTATATAACGTAAGTACATGACTGTAATGTAGGCATTTAGGTATGTAGTATGTTTATTGAATAGGTAGTAGTTTGACGATATGACGACCTATATAATCGCCGCATTGTGCAATGTTATTATATTACGAATTTAATTATGTGCTATTCTTTGAAACATCGGTACACAAACTCGGTTCGCTACAATCTTTCAATGTCATAATTTTATCATTTACTTTCACTTGAAACCTGTGTTGTGCAAGTTTTCGTCTTCTTGGTAGGTATATAGGGGGCGTAGCTCAGATGGTAGAGCGCTCGCTTAGCATGCGAGAGGTACCGGGATCGATACCCGGCGCCTCCAAGGTATTAATTTTATTTTTATAACGAGCATGTAGACTGGAAATATTTTTTTTTTATAGAAATTGTAAAAGTCTTCCGGTTTTCAACATGATGATGCATCGCTTTTTGTTCTCTTATCATAAAATCAGGCGATTTGGCGTCCCTTCGGCCAATATACGCACTTTATAAAATTGAAAAATGATGAATTTATTAAATTGATGAAAATGTAATAGGATAATATTTTCACCAATTAACGAAAAATTGTGCACACATACTGTTTGTGTACCATAATTCTCTCCCATTCGTCCCTACCGTCATCACACGCGCATTGCCGGCCTTAAGCCCCCGGTCACCGATGGAGCACTGACCCCACGAGCTCCGGAAACCCTACTCACTGGCACCCGAAGGTCATTTAGCTGCGGTATTCTATAGGGCGGAGGTTCTTCCTTATTCTATAGGGTGTAGGTTCTTCCCCGGGAGGGCGGGCTCAATTCGAACAAAGATTCGCTATGCCCTATCTTAACTAATATTATAAAGCTGAAGAGTTTGTTTGTTTGAACGCGCTAATCTCAGGAACTACTGGTCCGAATCGAAAAATTCTTTTTGTGTTAAATAGACCATTTATCGAGGAAGGCTTTAGGCTATATAACATCACGCTGCACCTATTAGAAGCGAAGTAATAAAGGAAAATGTAAAAAAAAAACGGGGAAAAAATAACTATTCCACGCGGACGAAGTCGCGAGCACAGTTAGTCTCTCATAAAATGATTATGAGTAGGGTTGACGTCTCCAATCTGTTCCCCAGTCGATGTACAACAGCCTGGGCGCGTCTATCGTGGACGACGGCCGGTTCGACTTCGACAACTACATCAAGAAGGCCTGCCCGATGATGCTGGTCGAGGACAATCCAGAGAAGAAAGCCACCACCAGTAAGGAAGCAAAAAAATGTTTTGACAAAAGACATACATTTATTTAGGGTTATTTAACATTAAAATAAGTTTCAAGTTGACAGAACTTTGACAAGAAAGTAGGCACGAACACTTCGAATTTTGCGGACAGTTGAACATTTTTCAAGGACTTTCATGGTACCAAGTAGGTATTTTGAGACACCTGGCTTTCAACTGCGTGTCAAAAAATATAAACAGGTCGAGTATTTTACTACTAACATTGCCAACGTCCATACCACGTTGAAAACACCGGTTCTCGTCCGATCACCGAAGTTAAGCATCGTCGGGCGCGGTCAGTACTTGGATGGGTGACCGCCTGGGAACACCGCGTGACGTTGGCTTTTTGCAATTTTAATCTTTCACATTGCTCGGTCCTGGTCTCACGCATCCATTACAGTACTTGCCAGTCATCTTATGCAAATCGTCACTTCACCTAGCCCGAGGGCGTACACACTACCTATGTTTGCCGAGAAGTGGTATTCACACCAGAATTCGTTTACACCAATGGTTGCCGGTCCTATTATCTTGTATTTTTTTGTGTAGTTTATAAATTAATCTTTGCTATTGTCAAAATAAATTTAAATGTCAAAAAAAAATATGTAATAAAATATTACATTGACATTTAAAATAACGGCGCCCATTGTTGGCAGTCTACTTACCTACTATGCTATCATGTGGTTTGTAAAATCTAATAATCAAAACCTTGCACTCCAAAGTTCCAAAAACTAAAGTAAAGCGCTTTGCCTCTTCATAGTGCGAAACGGCTAAACTGTGGAACTCTTTACCGGAGTCCGTGTTCCCTGAAGGATATAATCTTCAGATTTTCAAGGCGAGAATGAAATGGTTTTTGTTTGGGTAAGCGCTCTTCATCTTAGGCTCCAACATCGCTTAACATCAGGCTAGTTGGGGTCAAGAGCTACCCATTCTTTATTTGAAAAAAAAAAACAACATAATAACTTCCAAACTCCAGAACACTTCCCTATGGGCTTCCCGACCCTCTACGACTACTGCTTGGAGCTGACAACCCTCACCTGGGAAGCCTGGGTGTGGCTGGTCCCGGAGTACGAGCACGATCGCGATATGAAGTTCCCCTCCATACTGGTGCCCACTGTCGACACCCTGAGACTTACATGGCTTATTAAAATAATGGAAAGCGTAAGTAAATTCTTTTTATAGTAGTACGACATAGTGGCTTCCCTACGCGTGGATAGCGAAGGAGGAGCCCGAGTCGCAGCGACAATGGGCAAGTATCCGGTCAGTCACCTGTGAGTTGCCACCGCTATGCCGGCCCAACGCTAACCCCTGGCTTCTGATGCAGCGCTCACTCCACGAGCTCCGGAAACACTACTCACCGACAGAAACACGACCCGGAGGTCATTTATCTGCGGTATTCTATACGGTGGAAGTCCTTCCCCGGACGGGCGGCTCAATTTAAGAGACGGGGGCATAGCGAAGATTCGCTATGCCACCCTCTCTTAAATCTTAGGTCTCTGTGTCCAGACAGCTAAGATGTATTTTTTTTTTAATTCAAAATGAGTTTGACTACGATTCGCCTATGCCTATATACGCCTACGATATGGTAAGATGCTAAGATAATTTACAAAAAATATACTTATTATAAAAAAATTCAAACTAAACCTAAACTTATCTAATAAGAATGTACTAACATATGACCAAAGTAATATTTATAATGATTTAATTTTAATTATGTCAAAAAATCTAAAAGGGTTTTTGTCGCGATTTTAAATAGAGTTTCCAACACTCAGCTAACAATAAATCTGTTTTCTTTTCTTACTACATATTTTTATATTTACTTTTAATACCTTTAACCACTTTTTTCAGGTGGAGCGGCCGGTGTTGCTTGTAGGAGATACAGGAACTTCCAAAACTGCAATTATCACAAATTATCTGCACGGATTACCAGCTGATAAATATGTAAGTTTTTCAATCAATGAATATGCAATTTTAAATTTCGGCAATAATATTAATAGTAATAAGTTATTCAATAGTTATTTTGTTGATGGCGTTCGTCGTGCATAGAAAAAAAATACCAACAGTAAAATATATTTTTACTGGACAAGTACACTAATTTCTCTACTTTTGTCGCCAACGTCCATACCACGTTGAAAACACCGGTTCTCGTCCGATCACCGAAGTTAAGCAACGTCGGGCGCGGTCAGTACTTGGATGGGTGACCGCCTGGGAACACCGCGTGACGTTGGCTTTTTGCTTTTTATTCCCTAGATATAATATTTCTTTGACATAGGTAATAATTATACATAGGTACATTGTGCTATATGTACTTATTTAATAATATCTTTACCACCTTATCAAGTCTTCCAGACTAGAATAAATTTTGAACCACAAATCTTACACTATTATTATTCGTAACGTCTCAGAGAATTTAATAATAGTCGGTTGCATAATCGTAGCAAATGGGCGTTCCTCGCGCCGCTTGTAGTTGGAATCTCTTTCGAAATAGACCGGTCTTTTATTAGCTAGGTAGCTTACACGATAAGCAAGATAATATGGTTTGGGTAACTAAACGCTTATTTCGACCGCACAGATATCGGGGGCGTAGCTCAGATGGTAGAGCGCTCGCTTAGCATGCGAGAGGTACCGGGATCGATACCCGGCGCCTCCAGCTTTTTGTTTTGTATTTTATGATATTTCATTTGTACAATGGATCTATTGTTATGTCAATATGATAATCTCTTTTGACCATTATTAAGTTAGTAGAACGTAAACGCTTCTTGTATTTCCAATATCCTTTTACAGATAATCCAACAAATGAACTTCTCGTCTCGCACATCCTCGATGGATGTCCAGCGCAACTTGGAGTCGGTGGTGGAGAAACGCACCAAAGACACATTCGGCCCGCCCGTCGGGAAGAAGATGCTGGTGTTCATCGATGACATGAATATGCCTATTGTGAGTGAGAGCAAACCACACATGGGGCTAACCATGAATTACAAACATTTTTAAAATCAAAAAAAGAACAATATTAATTATTCGTCATCTCATAACACACAGGTGACCCAAAGTTGACTACGTTACCATCAACCGGGCCGGTATCCATTTGCCACCATAATGATTAAAAAAAAGAAAAAATATATTTAAGAGCTCCGTTATGCCTCTCAAATGGCATATGAAATTATTAAACGTCCAGATTTGTGTCCAGAAGTCCAGCGTTGAAAATTGAAAAAATAAAAATGTCAAATAAAATAATGTCAATGTCTCGTCTCGCACATCCTCGATGGATGTCCAGCGCAACTTGGAGTCGGTGGTGGAGAAACGCACCAAAGACACATTCGGCCCGCCCGTCGGGAAGAAGATGCTGGTGTTCATCGATGACATGAATATGCCTATTGTGAGTGAGAGCAAACCACACATGGGGCTAACCATGAATTACAAACATTTTTAAAATCAAAAAAAGAACAATATTAATTATTCGTCATCTCATAACACACAGGTGACCCAAAGTTGACTACGTTACCATCAACCGGGCCGGTATCCATTTGCCACCATAATGATTAAAAAAAAGAAAAAATATATTTAAGAGCTCCGTTATGCCTCTCAAATGGCATATGAAATTATTAAACGTCCAGATTTGTGTCCAGAAGTCCAGCGTTGAAAATTGAAAAAATAAAAATGTCAAATAAAATAATGTCAATGTCACATGTAGGGGAAGGGTCCATGAGGTGTGCCACTTAAGGAAAAGCGAGTCACTTTGAGGGGCATTAGGGGGTCGTGTAATTTAAGTGTGGTCCTACAATCACAATTATTCAGAAAAGCGTTATTTGACAGATCATTATTATTGTCGACCTCGATGGCGCAATGGTTAGATCCGATGCTTCCGGGTTCGATTCCCGGTAGGGTCAATTTAGGAAATTTAAACGAAGTCGTTAACATTAATTCATTAGGTTTAAGGTCATAACTTTTATTACATTTCAGGTCGACACTTACGGTACGCAACAACCTATTGCTTTGCTGAAACTACTTTTCGAAAGAAAAGGATTCTACGACAGAGGGAAAGATCTTACGTGGAAAAATCTAAAAGATATTGGTTTTATTGCTGCCATGGGCAAAGCCGGCGGTGGAAGGAACGACGTAAGCATAATAAAGACGTATACTTTTTATCAGATAAATTGTCGATCAATAAGTGAGAGTAGGTAAATTATATTTCGCTCGAACTATCGCCAACGTCCATACCACGTTGAAAACACCGGTTCTCGTCCGATCACCGAAGTTAAGCAACGTCGGGCGCGGTCAGTACTTGGATGGGTGACCGCCTGGGAACACCGCGTGACGTTGGCTTTTTACTTATTATATTTTTGTACTTTATTACTTTACTATAGAATTAATATTCTGTTTGGTTTTCAGGTGGACCCACGCTTTATCTCAATGTTTTCAGTATACAATTTACAATTCCCATCGGAGAATACTCTACGTCACATTTATGTTTCTATTCTAAACGGACACTTCTCAATATTCCCTGACGAGATAAAGGAGATTGTCGATAAAATAGTGCAAATGACATTGGATTTGTACAAGGTAATCCTATCCTACAGACCTACCTACTTACTTAATAATTTAGAAACAAAAATTTGTGAACATGAGTTACCTATTTACGATAATATCATCTGCCCCTAATACACTAACACTAAGGAAATATGATTGATCGATTTCGATGTTCATGTTTTGTTACTGTCAATCTGTTTAGCTTAGAAAACTGCAAAGCATAATTATCTATTTTAACGGAGCTGATAATTTGCCGTGCCGTTTATTTGACTAAGTTACTAACATCGTAGCCCTTACAAAAATCTACCAACACTGTTGTTAATATCATTAATACCAACAGATTATAATAGTGGACCTGCCACCGACCCCTGCGAAATTCCACTACATATTCAACTTGCGGGACCTCTCCCGCATCGCCGCCGGCATGTGTCTCACGCATCCCAACTTCTTCAGCGAGAAACGTGCAGTCGTCAGGTGCTGGCGAAACGAGTTCACGCGAGTCATCTGCGATCGACTTATCAACATGCAGGTGAGGAACAAAACAAAAATTAAATATCTTTGGGTTAATATTCCTTCTATCTAAGGAGAAAGACCTACTAGGAGTTCACCTATTCACAATAATTTCAATTTTGTCTTTGATTCGGAAACTTTCTCGAACGAGCGAGAATTTTCCGAATCCGAGTCAAAATTACAATATTGTAAAAGGCCCTGCAGTTCGACTAATGGTACAGCCCTTTCCCAATGCCTATTTCCGTTCAGATTCGGAATCTTTCAAAGAAATTAACGTCATAGAAATTTGACATTAGTCTAGATGTCAAAATGTGAATGAAGGTTTTAAAAAGTTTCCGAATACGAGCAGAAATAGGTATTGTGAAACAAAGCCAAAGCTCGTGTGTTTACACGAGGTTATCTTTAGGTTATGTACGAGAAAGTACAACTTTGAGAGGATTATTACTCAGTCTGTAATTAAGAATTTGAATACGAACTGGCCGCATGGCAGCCAACCTCTTTGGCATAAATACTTTTTTACTTTTCGATTGTTTTGTGTTTCACTGAAAATTTGCTGTCTCCTTGTGCGCGTGCTGTGTGTCTTGCTTTTGTTATGATAATTTATTTTTATATTATACTAGCTTTTGCCCGCGACTTCGTCCGCGTGTTTAAATTTATACATACAAAAGTTTTTTCCCGCTAACTCCCGTTCCCGTGGGAATTTCTCAAAATACAGCCATAACTAAACTTTATATTTACTAAGGTACCTGCATGCCAAATTTCAAGCGTCTAACTTAAGCGGTTTAGATTTTTCATACAAAAGGATTTTCCCGCTAATTCCCGTTCCCGTGGGAATTTCGGGAATTCCTTTCTTAGTGCACCCCTACGGTACCTAAGCTACGTCCCTTCCAAATTTCAAGTGCCTACGTTTAGCCGTTTGGGCTGTGCGTTGATATGTCAGTCAGTCAGTCAGTCAGTCAGTCAGTCAGTCAGTTTCTCCTTTTATATATATAGATTCTTTATTCTATAGAAGACTTTAAGTACTTAGTACTCTATAATTTACTTTGAGCCCGTTTTCTTCCCTTTTTCTCCTGTTCGTCTTTAACAATATGATTGAATTGGCAATTGCCTTCGTTAGCCTCAAAAATAGTTATTTTATAAATAACACTATTATTATTATTATCAACTTAAGCAGTAGGTATAGCTTTTCAAAATAATCTTGTTTCATAGGACAACGAACTCATGCGTCAGCATATACAAGAGCATATTGTCAAGTACTTCCCGGAGGATGAGCCTGTGGTCCTGGAGGAGATTGTCGTGCCCGAGGAGGAGGTGGCGGCGGACGAGGAGGAAGACGGTAATAGCAATTGGCATTGATAGCGAATAGCGGAGATCACAAAAAAATGAACCTACTTAAAACTAGGCAAAGGTCTATAATAATAATAATCTATACTTATAATAAATCTGTAGAGGTCAATTCTGTACATAAAATATTTTTTCAAAATAACTATCAGGGGGTGATAAGTGATCGATACTGATACCAAAAATGCAATCAGTAAAATTTTTGTCTGTCTGTCTGTCTGTCTGTCTGTCTGTCTGTATGTTCGAAAAAAAACTACTGAACAGATTTTGACGAAACTTGGTACAATTATTCTTCATACTCCTGGGCAGGTTATAGGATACTTTTTATCACGCTACAATCAATAGGAGCGGAGCAGTGACGGGAAGTGTTGGGAAAACGCGAGAAATTTAAACCTGTATGTTTGAACGCGCATTACGCGAAAACTACTGCATAGAATTGAATGCGGTTTTCACCAATGTATTGCTAGAGGTCTAACTTAAAACTTAGGCACAAGGTATAGATGGGTATTATATGGAAGTCCGTTATTTTTGAAACCCGATATCCACGCGAGCGACGCCGCTGGCACAGCTAGTAGGTAATAATAATAAGTTTATTTTCCATTAAAACACATTTACATGATATAATTTTTGCAATGGGCCCCAAACTAGGTAACCCTGTATCTTGGGGACCCTGCGCACGGAAAGAATACACTTTAGAACTATTCGAACAACATAAAGTACCTATAATATTAAATCTTAATTTAAGAGTGAAGTCTATTTATTGGTCACATGAATACATTATGACAGGAGTTTAAAGTTAGAGGAAAAGAGTTACACAGTGCAACAAAATTAAGAAAAAATAGCTAAAATTATATACCTATTTACATATAAATAACTCTTTCTTTCAGGAGTTATTACGAGTAGGTATGTTTATCTCAACTATCAACGCCTAATTTTTAATGTTGACAGTGTTCCTCTGTAACACCGTAACACTTAATTTATATTCCGCAAAGTCCTTACCACATTGAAAACACCGGTTCTTGTCCGATCACCGAAGCTAAGCAACGTCGGGCGCGGTCAGTACTTGGATGGGTGACCGCCTGGGAACACCACGTGACGTTGGCTTTTTGCTTTTCTTTCTATTGTGGTTCTACGTGTGCTAATAATTATTATGTTAATTTTTTATAATTAAAATAATTTATTGTAGAATTTGCCGTTAAAGAAGCCAAGCCTTCAGCAGCCGCAGCAGAATCCGTGGAGCCTGAAATCGAGGAAGAAGAAATTGAAGTGGAAAAGGAATTGACGGTTAGTTAAGCAATGAGACAGGCTCGGTGGCTCATTTGGTAGTGACCTCTGCCCTCTGAGCCAAGGGTCGTGGGTTCGATTCCCGCACAGTACATACATTTGTGTTCATGAACATGTCTGTTTGTATTGGTCTGGGTGTTTTCTATGTATAATATGTATTTATTTACAAAAAAAATGTATCTAAGTAAGTTTATCAGTTGTCTAGTACCCGTAGTACAAGCTTCGGCTTAGTTTGGGGCTAGGTGGCGCTGTGTGGCCCAGCATGGCATGTCTTGGGTTATTTATTTATTTAATGAAGCAGGGGTAGGAAACTTTTATTAACATAATGAATACGCGAATTTTGTTTGTTCTAATGATAAAAACACGACATTCACTCTGTTGGAGAAAATAAATTTTGTGTTGTTCAGTTAATATGACAACCTCATTGGCGCAATGGTTAATCAGCAGCCTCGCGAACGTAATAAAGCGCGGACGATCCGCTGACACCAGGTTCTATTCCCGGTCGGGTCAATTTAGGTCTTTTATCTTCAAGGAAAAAAACCTTAGGTTCAGACAAGGTGCGTTCGAATTTTCTGGTCCTTTAATGGCCATTATTAATTAATTTATTTATGACAGTTGGAAGAATACGTACTACGAGACCCTCTATTGTTTGGTGACTACCGCAACGCTTTAGACGAGGAAGAAATACGATATTATGAAGATCTGCTTGACTATGAAGCTGTTTATTTCCTATTTCAAGAGGTAGGTAACAATAATGTTATCCATAAAGTATTACGTACTAATACATACAAGAAGTAATATTTTAACTAGGTCAGATTCTCGGAGAAGAGAACTATTTTATAGTTACAACAATGTCCTTGTATGTATGAACTGTCTCTAGTTTTTTTAAGGAGACCTATTTTTCAACACGTCTATCGCCAACGTCCATACCACGTTGAAAACACCGGTTCTCGTCCGATCACCGAAGTTAAGCAACATCGGGCGCGGTCAGTACTTGGATGGGTGACCGCCTGGGAACACCGCGTGACGTTGGCTTTTTGATTATTTTTGTTTTGTCGTTTAAAATTTTCCTGGTTTTTTTCGAACACAATAATGTTCTTTTAAAAATGTAACGTGTTTGGACACCTCGGTATTATGATGTAGGTACAACAAACATGTCTCATACCGCCACGTTGTTTTACGTAGGTATCAAGATTGACCTTTATGAAATACCTAGCTACTAGCTGCAGCCCGCGACTTGGCCCTTGATGATGATGACATAACTTAGGTACCTACTTAATTTTAGATCCTCGACGAGTTCAACGAGCGCGTGGGCAAGATGTCGGTGGTCCTGTTCGAGGACTGCCTGGAGCACCTGACGCGCACGCACCGCATCCTGCGCATGGACCGCGGCAACGCCATGATCATCGGCGTCGGCGGCTCCGGCAAGAAGTCCATTTGCCGCCTCGCCGCGTTCGCAGCCGGTTTGTGTCCCACACACTCACCCGTTCACACACAACAATAGACAATTCAGTTGCCCCGGTTCCCGACTTAAACGTAAGCTATATTTCATACTGCTTTGCCGCTGAGGCTTGAGTTTACAGAGAGAAGATGCGAGTGCTGCCGTGCCGTGCCGCGCTTGGGAATCACTAGGAAACGTCGTCCACGTCACGCATGGACGATGACAACTTCAGTACGCTCCTGGCCATGTTGGGGGCTATGTACGAGTAGTCGCCGTCGTTCCGTCGCCGCTGGCGGGGACTTGCGCCCGTCGCATCTTAGCTTCCGAGTCTCGACCGCGTAATCGGCCCACAACCGTAGGCCTACTCTTGAAACTAATCTCCATTTCAATCCTAACAAATTAAGTAATATTTAATCATAAATGAACGTATATTTAAATTTTCCTGTATTTGGTAGTTTACATTTTGTTACATTGTGACCACCCCAAGTCATAGATCATTCATTCTCTGTATATTATCTGTACTAGATCCTGCAGAAGATTTCGATCCCAATCCCATTTGGTTCAAGAGTACCTACCCAGGTCGCACCTCAACGTCTCCTGAACGTCCCCTCAACGTCACAACAACAACGTCCATCGCCCTAAACGATACCCGACATTAGAGGCTCATAGCTATGTTGCTTAACTTTTTAAGTTGTATTTATTAACTAGCGACCCGCCCCTGCTTTGCACGAGTGCAATAGCAATACTATATGCATATTATTATGTACACATAAACCGACCTCTTAAATTCTTCTATTTATTAAAAACCGGCCAAGTGCGAGTCGGACTCTCGCACGTAGGGTTCCGTACCACAATACAGCTATTGGAGTTAATTAAATGAAAAAATTATGTAATTTGATTTATGACGTTTAAAAAAAAACTACTGGCTAGATTTCATTCAAACCAAATTTCGTTAGTAGTTTTCATAGTGATACACATGATATATTTTTTTCAGTTTTATCATGCCCATATTTTAGAAGTTACGGGGGGGGGGACACTCATTTTACCACTTTGAAAGAGTCTCTCGCGCAAACTATTCAGTTTAGAAAGAAATGATGTTAGTAACCTCAACATCATTTTCAAATACCTATTCATAGATACCCCACACGTATAGGTTCGATGAAAAAAAAATTTTTCAGTTTCAGTTCTATGTATGGGGAACCCCAAAAATTTTGGATTTTTTTCTGATTTTATTTTTAAATCTTAATGCGGTTAACAGAATACATTTACGTACCAAATTTCAATAATGTAGCTCTTATAGTTTTGGAATAAACTGGCTGTGACATACGGACGGACAGACAGACAGACAGACAGACAGACAGACAGACAGACATGACGAATCTATAAGGGTCCCGTTTTTGCCATTTTGGCTACGGAACCCTAAAAAACTGCATCAAAATCCGTTGCTTAGTTTTACAGATATTAAGCATACCCACAGAGGGACATACAGAAACAAAAGCGACTTTATTTTATACTATCTAGTAACAATTTACTTATTGTCTCATCGCTTAGGCTGTGAAATGTTCGAGATCACAGTGACGCGAAACTACAATGAGAACACATTCAAAGATGACATGAAGCGCATGTACAACCAGCTCGGTGTCGATAGCAAGAAGACGGTGTTCCTCTTTACCGCAGCACAGGTAAAATTAGACTACATAAACTAAACACGAAAAGATCTCTAATTTCAGGCTTTATAAGTAACTAGCTTTTGCCCGCGACTTCGTCCGCGTGTTTAAATTTATACATACAAAAGGTTTTTTCCCGCTAACTCCCGTTCCCGTGGGAATTTCTCAAAATACAGCCATAACTAAACTTTATATTTACTAAGGTACCTGCATGCCAAATTTCAAGCGTTTAACTTAAGCGGTTTAGATTTTTCATACAAAATGATTTTCCCGCTAATTCCCGTTCCCGTGGGAATTTCGGGAATTCCTTTCTTAGTGCACCCCTACGGTACCTAAGCTACGTCCCTTCCAAATTTCAAGTGCCTACGTTTAGCCGTTTGGGCTGTGCGTTGATATGTCAGTCAGTCAGTCAGTCAGTCAGTCAGTCAGTCAGTTTCTCCTTTTATATATATATATAGATATGAGCAGGTATAAGTACTCAGCGGTCTTACTGAACTGAAAACCAAGCTTAAATGTTGAGTGAGGCACTTTTATTTTGTGCGTCCTTTTATTAATATTAAACTTAGGTATATTTGTTTGTGTATTAGCGTTAGTACGCGTTTATTATTATGTTGTGATGGCCAAGAGTAACAAAACATTTCTTATAATCTATATTAAATCATGCAGATCCTTGAGGAAGGCTTCCTAGAGTTCATCAACAACATCCTGATGATCGGCATGATCCCGGCGCTGTTCGGCGATGACGAAAAGGACGCGATCATCAACGCGGTGCGCAATGAAAGCAACGAAGCTGGCTATGGCATTGCAAAGTTAGTTGTAGTGATAATAAGATTGGAGCTTATTTTAGTTATTTTACTACATGTGTGTATGTGCACAAATATACCTATTGTACATCTACTTATAGATACTTTCAGGTCTGGTGTAGTGATGATTTGCGCAGGATGGCTGGCAAGACCAAGATTGGTCTTGAAACGGTCATTGAACGATTCTCGAAAATACTTTTTTCCAATTACTTTTCCATTTGCAGAGATGCAGTTTGGAACTTCTTCTGCAACAAATGTGCTGACAATTTGCATGTAGTTTTGTCTATGTCGCCCAGCGGTGATATACTCAGAAACAGGTAAGTCGTGTATCATAATAATAGAAGGTATCGCTGTACAGAGGCACTTTAATAAATAATGACGTTTTTCTTAGATGTCGAAGTTTTCCCGGGTTGGTGAATAACACAACGATTGACTGGCAGTTCCCGTGGCCAAAACAAGCTTTGTTGGCTGTGGCTAATGTCTTCTTAGCTGATGTAAGTTAATATCCAATTAAGTATACACTGATGTGGGAATGTAAAAACAAGGACGTAGAATGAAATGTCTACAAAATTAGCTAATAAAAGGCTAACTACCTAAAATACCTACCTATTCAGAGACAAGATTATAACATGCATGAGGAATATCCAGAAATGAATCATTTCTATGCTTAACGTGGAATAAAGTCCATTATGTTCTACGAAATAATATAACGAACTGACCTCCTTGTTCCATGTTTGTTTCATTAACATTTTTTGTTTGGGAATTTTGTAGTGCCTATCTGCCTCGATAAAGCTTCTCGATGTCTCTTAGATCCTAACCAAATTCTGTGCTTAACTATAAGCATCATGTCTTCAAATTCAGGTACAAAAGATTCCCGACGAATTCCGCTCGATAATAGTGGAGCATGTGGTACACGTCCACATGTCCGTCGCCCGTTACTCAGTGGAGTTCCTGCTGCGCCTGCGCAGGAATAACTACGTCACGCCGAAGCATTACATGGACTTCCTCACGAACTATCTGTCCCTGCTGAATGAGAAGGACGCCTTTATTGTTGCTCAGGTTTGTTGCATCATCGTCATCATCAGCCTCTAATAGTCCACTGCAGGCCTCTCACATTGTCTGCCACTTAGATTTGGTGCATAAAAACTGTTAAATTGTTCTTCGGAGCGAGGGGACAAGACCGATAGATATTCTTTATCGCACACTATACAGTTAACTTAAAACTAGACTAGGTATAGATAGACATGTCCGTGTAGTTTCCGGATTTAGAATAGACCATGCCATCTCATTCCGTGAGTGTCGAAGGAGATGACTAAGGGATTATCAGGAAACGGGCTGCAGCATTTACTTGGGTAAAAATAAAACTTAATGCGGTCACCAACCCGCCTGCCAAGACTGGAGATTAAGGCAAATCCCCCAAATGACCAATTATTATTGGGGGAACCTTATATGTCAAGCAGTGGACGTTTGCAGGCTGATGATGACGATGATGATCATTATAAGCGATCTCTTTCAGACCACCTTTAGGCAGAGGAATCAAAATAAGGGGTGCGGCTAACTCAACTGAATCAAGGATAATAACGATTGCCAACATTTCAGTGCGAGCGCCTAATAGGTGGTTTAGCGAAGATTGAAGAAGCCAACGTACAATTAGAAGATTTGAATGCCAAGTTAGCTGTACAGAAAGTTATTGTAGCTGAGCAAACCAAGGAATGCGAGATACTATTGAAGGAAATATCTGTTGGTATGTAACGCTGCTTCACCAGGCCCTAATTCTTGCTTTGATTCAGTCCCCTCAAAATCATCTCGATGCTTTCAGCTACGGAAGCAGCAGTGGTCAAGCAGAACGTGGCGGCTATTAAATCAGTGGAGATCACTGAACAGAGTGTGGTCATCGCTGAGGAGAAGTCTGAAGCAGAGGAGGCCTTGTCGGCTGCTATGCCGGCTCTGGAGGCAGCTAGGTTGGCGCTGGCAGACTTGGATAAGAATGACATCACTGAAATTCGATCTTTTGCCACCCCGCCCGAGGCGGTACAGGTAAGCAACAGAGCTGTTTTGTGTTTATCAAGGTGTAAGAAGATTTTTTAAAGAGTCCATTCCGCTCTTGTCTGAATTTCTTCTATAACAAACTACCTACTATTTTAGGAGGGAGCGAAACTAGTACCTATAGCACAAACACAGTTAAACTCTTTGTTCTTTTGTTTGTTTGGCTTAGCGTGCTGAAGGTTGTCTGGGAAGGTATCGCCGCCAACTCTAGGAGGCTTCCTATATCCCAATTTTAATATAGGGCATATTTTGGGTCTTTGGTGCAACCAAGGACTATCACGATGGACACAAACACTTCAAAAAAAATATAGCTATAACCACAATAACGTTAAAACCGCAAGATTTTATGATGCACTTGATTCTTATGTTTTCATAGTAAAGTCTACTTTGACCATCAAAATTGCTGTACCAATCAAAACTTTTTTCCTAGGTGGTATGCGAGTGTGTAGTGATAATCCGCGGTATAAAGGACGTGAGCTGGAAGGGTGCCAAGGGCATGATGGCCGACCCGAACTTCCTGCGGAACCTGCAGGAGATGAACTGCGACCTGATAACGCAGGCGCAGGTAAAGGCTGTCAAGGCGCATATGAAGAAGAGCAAGAAACTGGACACTATGCAGTCCATCAGTAAAGCTGGGTAAGCGCGATGCAGTGTTCATTCATAATGAACTTAACAAAGTTATATACTTAAACGAGGAGCAACACGTCCTGGACAGCATTGCCAGCCGCATAGCAATTAATGCAAACGTTGAATTTCACACAATATTGAATTCACATATTACTTTTACTCTTATACGCGACCTTTTCTATCTACCTTCCTAAGATTAAGTATTCCTGTATTATTATGCTGATGTGCTGTCGGATTTCTTTAGCTATGGTCTACTGAAATTTGTCATCGCTGTCCTTGGATACTGCGCCGTGTACAAAGAGGTGAAGCCCAAGAAGGACAAAGTGGAAGCCCTCGAGAAGGAGTATAGTGAAGCCGTGAACTATCTCGCTTCGTTGAATCGAGAAATCGACCGTCTTCAGGTGAGATGCAATCATAGACATACGAGTGGGATACAATTATCAGGAATAGATGACCACCTGATTTTATCTTTTGTCTGTGACAGTTGTTCAGAATGCAATGTGCACCATCACATTAACTTTATTCCCAGGAACTTTCTACTTTTCAAAGATAAAAGTGTAGTATTTTCAATGATAATTATTTTGGTTAGATCTGCTGATTACTACGTCTAAATAAAAGAACAACAATAATAATGTAACAAACCAAATGATACTATCAGGGCACAATTCAACATCAGCCTTTCGCAGGCTTCTGTTGGACATGCCTCTCCAATTGTTCGCAATTTTGATCGATCCCGGGCTTCTTGCATCCAGCACTATTAACCTGAATAAACGCCTAGGTACACCTAAATAGAAATTAAAATTTCTGCACCTTCCAGCGCACACTAGACGGTCTTAACAACAAATACGACACGGCCATGATGCGAAGGCAGGAGCTACAAGAAGAGACTGATATTATGATGCGGCGGTTGGTTGCGGCCGACAAACTCATGTCGGGTTTGTCGAGCGAACAGAAGCGGTGGACTATTGATTTGGCAGCATTGTATGTGGAGCAATCGAGGTTAGATAATTCTTTATTATAACATCATCATTAGCCTGCAAACGTCCTCTGCTGGATATAAGACAGATGCCCCCGAAGACAATTATCATTTGGAGAGATTTGCTGGAGTCAACACGGTTGGCAGCCTGGCGGGTTACCTCCGCAGTAGGTTTTATTTGACCCCTGTTTGATTTGGTAAACACTGCTGCCCGTTTCCTGATATTCCCTTTTTCTTCTTCTACGACACTTTTCTAAATTCGAGTAATGTATCTACCTACCTAATTACAGTAAACGATAGTCTTAATACCAATGACAACCGATTTGATTCAGTTGTACTGTATTCCCCGCGTTGTACCATCATTTGTGTGCATGTGCATGAACATGTCTCTTTGTATTAGTCTGGGTATTTGCTTTGTATACCATGGATGTTTTGGACTCTGCCACTTTCTTTTTCAGTTCATTTATATGTATTAGGTATCTAGTTTGCAGAACACTTAACGGTCTATCTGATTTGTCCAGATTAATCGGCAACTGTCTGCTAGCCGCATCGTTTCTCAGTTACACGGGTCCGTTCTCGTTCTCGTTCCGCCAGACCATGATCTACGAGGACTGGTTGGGCGATGTACGCGAAAAGGGGATACCGCTTACCGAACCCTTCACTATTGAGAGGAATTTGACTAACGAAGTTGAGATCAGTGGGTGAGTACACCTACCTATGGATAGTTCCTTAATTTTAATAAAGCTTCACTTTTGGCTGTGGAAGTTTATAAAGGTTCTAAGTGAGTAAGTATGGAAATCCCGAAAAATATGGTGCCCATAGACCATACTTATCCTAATGATTTCGTGGGTTGCTTTCTTCTTAAAAGGAGTTAGATGGATTAGGCAAATTGTGACCAGACACTACATTTTGGTAAACCTCGCATGAGATAATGCCCTCAGATGATGCTGGAGTTAGGTACACTCAATTTGATATTTCAATGTCTAACATTCTTGGGATTCGAATCAAAAGATACCTACGTAATTTCCGTTTTTACCTTTAAAAATGTACTAGTAATATTGTAAATTATTAAATAATTATTAATTGTAGGTAGGTATACCTTATTCGAAGTGGTTAATATTTTTTTTGTAATTTAGGTGGAACTCTGAAGGTCTACCGCCAGACGAGTTGTCTGTCCAAAACGGCATTCTTACTACAAGAGCTTCGCGGTTCCCGCTGTGTATTGATCCTCAAACCCAGGCGCTGACATGGATCAAGAAGAAGGAAGCTAAGAATAACCTAAAGGTACCTATGTAATTTTTCCAAGTACCTATCCGGTATTCAGCTTAAAAGCAAACGCTATTGATATTGGCAGCCAATCTGTAATTCGTCAATGAAGGTGTTTCAAAATGAAATGCCCTCGTTGACGCGATTGGTCCTGCACTAGGTATATACCTAAACGTCAGTGGCGTGTCAAAATGAACCAATCACGCATCAGTTGGACTTGTATTTTGGTGGATTTTTTTTTCAGAAAACCCTCATTACTGATGTGTCGATAATCTTGTGCATAATCGGCTTAAAATCTCATAGCAATTTCTCAATTAGAACAATATAAATTTGTTGCAGGTCCTATCGTTCAACGATCCGCAGTTTCTGCGGCAGCTAGAGATGGCTATCAAGTACGGTATGCCGGTGCTCTTCGCTGATGTCAACGACTACATCGATCCCGTCGTCGATAACGTACTCGAGAAAAACATAAAAGGTACTAAAATAGTACACGTTTTGAACCGGTCATATCTCTAGACTCAAACAACCACACTATTAGAAAACTTTGAAATACTTTTTTTCTGGTACTTAAGGATGTCTCTGAACTGAGAACATTTATTTACCTGCCGTCGATATTCCGGGACTATACCAAATTGATTCAAATGCAACCTACTTACTCGTATTTAGAAATAGGTATGGGAATTGCTTAAAACGCGAACTGGTCTCCTTTAATCATTATCATCTGCCTATCGCAGTCCACTGCTAGACATAGGGCCTCTCCAGGTGTTAACCCATATATAAGAGGAGGTAAAGAATCCAGGTGTTTGCCCAAAGAGGCGAACAATTGGAGAGGCTTATGTCTAGCAGTGAACTGCGATAAGCTGATGATGATGACAATCTTATGTGCAAGACCAATATAGACTTGTACCACAAAAGTTATTTTAGGTGAAAGCAAGATTCCCTCGGCTTACCTACCTAACCCTAATTCTTGTACAGTGGAGAGCGGCCGCACGTTTGTGATGCTGGGCAGCTCCGAGGTGGACTACGACCCCAACTTCCGCATGTACCTCACCACCAAGCTCGCCAACCCGCAGTTTAACCCCGCCGCCTACGCCAAGGCCGTTGTCATCAACTATACCGTCACTGTGCAGGTAACCACATCATCACCCAGGTAACTAAGTCACCGGTGTGCACGTAACCATATCATCACGCAGAGTCACTACGCAAGTCCCTGAGGCACTACGCAGTCTCAAGTCACTGGTGTGCAGATAACCACGTCACTACGCAGACAACTAAGTCACTTGCGTCATTCCGCAGGTAACTAAGTACTTGTACAGGTTACCACATCACTACGCAGGTAAAGAAGTCAGTGGTGTACTGGTGAAAAAAAGAGATCATCAGGAAAAGATACTTGCCTACAGCACAGCCTACAGGCTGAAAGGCTGTCCTTGCGCATTTAAATAATATAAATATCGGACAACATCACATACATTGCTCCAATCCCAAAGTAAGTTGCTTAAGCACTTGTGTTATGGGTATCAGAACAACGAAGGTACCACAAATAAATACTTAAATACAAATATAAACACCCAGACACGGAACAAACACAAGTGTTCATCACACGAATATTTGTCCCGGGTGGGAATCGAACCCACGACTCTTGGCTCAGAAGGCAGGGGTCACTACCAATTGAGCCACCGAACCAGTTGGTTTTCAACCACATCTATCTCCTTCCAGGGTCTAGAAGACCAGCTGCTCAGTGTCGTAGTGAGGGCTGAACGGTCCGACCTGGAGGAGCAGCGCGAGAGCCTCATCATCGAAACGAGTGCTAACAAGAGTCTCTTGTCCGGACTCGAGGACTCGCTGCTGAGAGAGTTAGCCACTTCCACCGGCAACATGCTGGACAACGTGGAATTGGTCAATACCCTGGAGAATACCAAGTCAAAGGCCGCTGAGGTGGGTGTTTTTCATGACCAGCCTGCAAATTCCTACGTTCCTACTAGCAGTGCTAGTCATGTTCTCCTTATAAATTTACTGCCCATGACTATTATTACGTTTGTAGAAAAAAGTTGTTTAATCATTACCCATTTGCTTTTGTAGGTGATGGAAAAACTGGAATTAGCCGAAGCTACGACCAAAGACATCGAGAAGTTGCGAGATGGGTACAGGCCGGTAGCCAAACGTGGCTCCATACTCTTCTTCGTGCTCTCAGACATGGCAGGCGTTAACTCTATGTACCAGTACTCGCTGTCGTCCTACCTCGATGTAAGTATTAAACCAGGTATACCTACACGAGGCGTCAAATGGAGCTCAACATGTTTCAAAAATAATTATGTTCCTCTATAACCACGACATTTACGTGACGCGGGACACTATGCAACGTTGCATCACGTACATTGAGTGTTGCGCGTCTTAGTGCGATACAAAATGTTCCCTAGTAGGTATATCCGGGGCTTTACGAACTGGCTGTATTACCTAACCTCCTTTCTTACTTTTTACGACTGGCTGTATAGTAGGGTGGGTCACGTATGTATGAAGAAAAAAAAAAGTTTAGTTTTTATAGAAGCTCAGTGATTAAACGGTGCTAAATGGTGACTGTTAATAGAATACGAAGTTTGATAGCATTCGGAGTTAATCTTCTGCCTCCGGATTCATGTGAAAGTTAAAGAAATCTAGTAAAAATAGACCATAGCATATTGGTGGGTAAAGATGTTTTGGTTTTAAGATAAAGGCCAAAATTCATAAAAATATTGTATTTAATAACAGAAGAACACAACAAAAAGTAATAACAATTCTAACTAACTAAATTATTGTCTACCTGAATAACGTTAAAATCCTTCTTACTGTCGAATTTTGGCATAGCTTTTCTTGAAACTATCTGGGCATTTATGAACCCCTCTCTTGATGTTTTGTCACATAGCGTAGCTGAAGCTTCAGTGACAGCCTTAACTACCCTCTCAACTGCTTGAGTGTGACAAGGTAGTCGTAGAAAACCTAGATTTCCTTCTCCTTTCTGGTCAATAAGCCATCGGATTTCATTTTCACTTACAGACTTTAAAAGAGGTGGCTCCGTGATAGTTTCCTGCCAATTTAAAAGATCGTAGTATGCTGTTCCGTTAAAATTAATCTTTGGTAACTGAAATAGACGCAAAGGTTTTGTTTTTTCAGATCTTGCTTTTAAAATTCGACGTGCAGCTAATTCACGTATGTGCCGCTGGGGATCTGTTAGCATTGCAAGCAATACGTTTTCCGGGTGTGCGAAGTAACTGTTTCTTTGTATTACTGGATCTATTATGGCTTTCAATGCTGCTGGTAAATATCTTGTTAACTCTATAAGTTTAAAAAAGTGCCTCGATCCATCTTTACAGCTTGAATGAGTTTTTATACAAAACCAAATCGGCGAATAAACCCTGACCAGATACGTTGCAAGAGTAATTAAATTTTCAGAAGGAGCCTCTACTGACACATAAAGATGCAAAATCCTATTGGCTCGAGTTAACCAACGGGCATGAGACATTTTGCCTGGTGATTTATTCGCTAAATCGCTGGGAAATATTCCAGTTGAAACGGCTTCTACTATTCTGTACAAGTAGTTCTGATCTGTACTTATATCCTTAGCGTAAATCTCTTGTAACTTTGTAGAAATAGGAGCAAACCGAGCTATGGATCTATGTTCACAGTTTTCAAGCTGCTTACCAATTTCACCTGAAAAAGTTTGGGGCCCAGACGTACTGCCATCAACATGTTGAAACAGATGTCTAAATGGTAGCTCGTTCATGTGCAATAAACATATAATCCACTGCAAGGGTCTATTCAGTCTTTTTTCTAACAGTCGTATTATACCACCGCATTTGCCAACATTTACATTCGTGCCATCGCAACCAATCGCAATTAAATGTTCAATTGATGTGTTGGTATCTGAAAAAAACTTGAATATTTCTTGTTCCACGCATTTCGCAGTACCAGAAGTAGGTGAAATATAACCAATAAACTTCGAATCAGGTTCTTTTATCAAAGAAATATGTTCTTCAATTATACGTCGCCTATATTTTTTCCCATCTTTTTCATTTACAACCGAAGTTAGATCTTTTCTTCCATCGAAGTACAATGCGGGTATCTCTGAAACATTTTGTTGCAAAGTAGTACTGTTTCTTGTTTTTTTTCGTTCGCGGCGCAGTTTGTTTTTGTCTATAACTTGAGAAGTCGATGCATGTAAAACTGCAGATGCTATAGCTGCTCCTGCTCTATCTGACACTCCGAATCTATCGCACGTTTTTGATAACAGAGCGTAATCAACTGCCATTGTAACATTGTAAGTATTTGAAGTTTTTGTCTGAATTTGGGTGTATTCTTCAACATCTGACTGAACGTATTCAGATTCAGAGGTGCTAGTCAAGCCTTCCGTACAAGTAGTAGAAATTTTTATTGGCTTACACTCCGGTTTCGCTCTCAACATCTTCCTTTTCAGTGATTTGGTCATCTGTTTTGTTGCGCCGACATCTATACTACCAATCATCATTTTTCTCGCGGATCGTTGATCTAATATAAAGCTTTGTTCTCTTGCTGGAATCTTTTCTATTCTATTCTATTCTACTTGCAAGCCGAAATATCAAACAAATGCAAATGTTTACTTCCAAGACGAAAATCATCCAACTTATTTGTAAGTATTTTCGGGTAAGATTTTAGCAAATTTTTGCATTTAAAATGTTAAGATTGTAACATTACCTTCATTCTTTTAGGTTCAACTGTAGGAATAGAAGATGTTGCCCATATTCCTATTAGTTTTGCAATCACAATGGCCTCAATCTCTTTGTATGTTGGCTCTTTTTTAGATTCCCGCTCAAATTTTAACTTATGTCGGGTCCACTCATAAAACTTCATCACATCTTCATATGTAGGCAATATGTTGTCCTTCAAATCACATAGATTACCAAACAACGGACAACTCCAACTATATCTCGTACGTTCCATTATTAGAAAAATAACTGCACTCAATTACGTAACGCATGCCACTGATTGCTTTTCTAATAAATGGCGCGCAATTGACGCGTCACTTGACACATCGAAAGCCACAAACCACGCCCCTTTACTCTTTTATCTTTGAACTCAACAAAACAATAGACACACTTTCTTCTTTTTAAAACCAAATACGCGCGAATTCGGATTAAAGTAAAGTGAAAAACGAGGTCGTAAAATGAACTAAAATATTACATTTTTTGATAAATTCTATCTCAATCCGGAGGCAGTAAAAATAAAAATAATGCAATACAACTTTACACATCAATTATCTACGCCATTTAGCACCTTTTTGCTGCTGAGCCCGTAAAAAAATCGAGTTTTTTTTTTTTTGACCCACCCTACTGTATAGTGCTAACCTTCTTTTTATTTTTAAATATTTCCCGCTTGTTCTGTTGTCTGTTTACATTTATTTTTATTTATTTTACCTGTGGGCGGTTTATTTTTGTATTATTTTTTTCTTACCGGGTGTCGTCTTTTTTTCCTGTATTTAAAAGTAAGTTATCTGTTTTTAGAATAATTATAAATAATAAAAGTACCACTGTAAAAAAAACTGCACAATAAACATATCGATCGACGTATTCGGATAATTATGTAATGTGGTTCTTTTTGTAATTTTAATTTCATTATTTTGATAATGACATCACCTCACCACACCTCATCACATCACCTGCCAAAAAGATTGCACTAAGTTATTACTATTCGTAACAGCTGGTTTGAAATCCAATCAAATAAAAACATACAATATTATTAAACGTAGGTATTTTATCATAATCTTCATAGTTAGATAAAAAATGCAAAAAGCCAACGTCACGCGGTGTTCCCAGGCGGTCACCCATCCAAGTACTGACCGCGCCCGACGTTGCTTAACTTCGGTGATCGGACGAGAACCGGTGTTTTCAACGTGGTATGGACGTTGGCGAATGAGAGATCGAAATTAAAATACAGATTCTGACGTTTTTCTGTTCAGGTATTTTCGTTCTCTCTACGTAAGGCGATGCCAAACGTGGTGCTAGCGAGACGCTTGAGGAACATTATTGATATGCTGACGAAGAATGTATACGACTACGGTTGTACGGGTAAGAATACTCTTTCTCTTTATAGGTGAAGGAAGGAACATAAATCATTTATCAAATATTTTTTCAAATCTGTTTGTTACAAACATCACAAAAATGTGTTGATACGCGCAACTACCTACGAAATAGACTTTTAATCTGACAGTGAGAAAGCATAGAATTTCCACATCGGACGCGTTTCCGATGTAGGGTAGTTTAGCCGGTTTCCCGTCCAGCTCTGGTTTTCGTCCATTACCTACAACATTTACGTAGAATAGCATCATATTAATAGTCAACCGCGCAAGATTGGACTTGTTACGGCCTTTGACGTCATATCTGCACGTCTACAAAAATTTAAAAAGATTGACAATTCAGAACTCGAATAAAAGCTATGTCTGTCTGCGGCTTGCTTCCGAGCTATGAACACGCCATCTTGAATGTGAAAAAATTAGTGGCGCGAGGTAGCTGCACGGTAAGTTTTTTTGGTAATTTACGCATGTATTTATTTGTTTTGGTCATTTACAACTAAGTAAAGACATAAAGTAGGCATTAGGAGGTGTTTTTCGTACTTATTTAACGAATTACTTATAAAATCTAACTGGACGGAAATGGAATTACCTATTTCGCAAAATATTCTGTTCTCGTCCACATGGACGAAAACACAAAAATATAAGTGAAATTTGATAAATCAGTTAAAGTTAGGAATGCGAAGAACTTCATTCAATTTTTTAATGGCTGGATCTTTGCTAGATATTCGATCTAGAATTTCATTTACGTCCATGAATTTATCAGTGTTACAAGCATAAATTTATATTTAAATACCTTGGACGGAAACCAAAAATATCGATAAAAATTACTCTAGTTTTAGTCCAAGTACTTTAAGATAACAGACGAAAACTAAGACTTGACTTTTACTTTCCGTCCATTACAAACAGCGATTATTATCTTGGTTAGGCATGACTTTTTATTTTGTTTTTCGATCACTGCTGGTATTATATTATCATTATTGCCTATATCATTTGCCGTTTAGATATCTGGTTATTAAATGCATTGTTTTAGATGACGTCATTGGAGCCGAAAAAAATAAGGAAATAAACAAATTCTTACACAGAAGATGCCGTCCCGGGCCTCTCGCATCCAGCACTTGCCAGCCGTCCTGCGCAAATCGTCAATCCACCTGGCCTGAGGGCGTCCTACACTACGTTTGCCGAGACGTGGTCTCCACTCTAGAACTCGTTTACCCCAACGGTTATCGGTTCTGCGGATGATGTGGCCAGCCCACTGCCACTTCAGCTTACTGATCCGGTGAGCTATGTCGGTAACTTTGGTTCTCTGCCGGATCACCTCATTTCGGATCCGATCTCAGAGAGACGCCGAGCATAGCCCTTTCCATAGCTCGCTGAGCGACCTTCAACTTGTGGACTAGCCGTACCGTGATTGTAGAACGCACTGATCGAAGACTTTCGTCTTTAGGCACTGTGGGATCGACGATGTGAAGACTCGACGAAGTTTCCCAAACGCTGCCCAGCCTAGCTGAATTCTCCTATTTATCTCGTCCTCAAAGTTGTTTCCACCCAACTGCAATGTCTGCCCAAGGTGTACATATTTTTGAACAGCTTCGAGTACGGCGCCGTGCACTGCATTCGGTTCCGGTAAAACATCTGCATTGAACATAACCTTGGTTTTATACAAGTTCATCATTCATCCGTAGGCCGATGCGCACAGAGGAGTGACGTGCCATTATGACGATGTCATCTGTAAATCGCAAATGTATTCGCCATTTACGTTAATGCCACGTCCTTTCCAGTTCAGCGTGTTGAACATATCCTCCATTGCATTAGTGATCAACTTTGGGGAAATGACATCCCCTTGTCGCACTCCTCGATGCAACGGTTATAGGCCTTGTTTGCTGGTGCTGTACTTGGACGGACATGGTGGCGGCTTCATAGAGACATCTCATCACATGGATGTATCGCCATTCTACTTGGCATCGCTGCAGGGACTCCAGAACAGACCACGTTTCAACCGAGTCAAAGGCCTTCTCATAGTCCACGAATGCTAGACACAGGGGCTGATTATACTCTTCGGTCTTCTGTATAATCTGCCGCACTGTGTGGATGTGGTCTGTGGTGCCGTATCCGCTCCGAAACCCAGCCTGTTCCGTCGGTTGGAATTCGTCGAGTCTTCGCGCAATACGGTTCGTGACCACTCTTGAAAACAGCTTATAGACGTGGCTTAAAAGGGAAATGGGTCTATAGTTCTTTAATAGGGTTTTGTCTCACTTTTTGAAGAACAGGACAACCACACCCCTAGTACACGCCTCCGGAGTTCTCCCTTCCAGGAGGACAGCGTTGAAAAGCTTTTGGAGCTCCCTCAATACGGCTCTACCTCCAGCCCTCATCAGCTCTGTTGTAACGCGGTCCTCTCCATGGGGATTTTCTATTTTTAAGCTGCCCAAGAGCGATCTCGATTTCGTCAGTACTGACTTCTGGCAAGTCTTCGGTGAAATGGCGTGTTAATGTGGCTCAAGTAACTTCATTTTCGTGATCAGGTCGAGATGCATGCGAAGCGTATAACCGGCCGTAGAAGTCTTCTATTTCCGAAAGAACAGCCGGCTTGGAGGCAACGACTTCTCGACTTGCTGCGGGCAGCTTAGTCAGGTCAGGTGGCTTTTTCCAAGAAATTGTACAAACACCTTAAAATTTTGTATACGTGTAAATTCCGTTTTGTTTTAATTGTTGATTGGATAGGAATGCCATAAGTCATATTAATTCTGATTTTGCAAACAAATCTTAACAGATTTTAAAGACACTTAATGTTTTTATCAGCCAAATGCTGTTATAAAAATACATTTTGTATGTTATTATAAAAACGCATTATAGTTGCATTTTATTAAGTTGATTAAAAATACTATTATATCACTGATTTATAATCCATTGCATTATAATCCTCTTTATTAACAGCGGACGAAAAGTAACGTAACATAGGTCGAAAACTAATATTTTTGGACGAAAACTGACGAAATCGCTACTTTTCACTAAAATATTTTTTATAAAAAAAACGATGACTATAATTAATTGTCCCTTGTTGTAAACATAAAATAGACTATATTAGCGTTTAATAAAAATATAGTTTGTTAGATTTGGCCCAGTGGAACATATTTTTTTTTAATGTTTAACCTGGCAACTCCACTAATTGGACGAAAACCGGCTAAACTACCCTACCTAAGTATTGTAAATAGGAGTTTCTTGCCGGTTCTTCTCAGTAGAAAATAACACCGAACACGGTGGTAGATGTTATTATTTGTACCCGCATTATTTGACGATTTATAAGTGCTTGTCATAAGTTTATGTAATGATGAATGATTCTGATAATGCTTAAGTATATACCCACAGGTATATTCGAACGACACAAGCTGCTGTTCTCGTTCCAAATGGACATCAAACTGGAGCAGAGCGAGGACCACGTGAGCCAAGCGCAGCTGGACTTCTTCATCAAGGGCAACGTCTCGCTGGAGAAGTCGCCGAGAGCCTGCCCTGCCACCTGGATACCCTCGCAGGTAAACATATTGTTCATTTGGCAAATCATCTTAAATAACCCCAAGACATGCCACGCTGGGCCACACATCGCACCCTAGCCCCAAACTAAGCCGAAGCTTGTACTATGGGTACTAGACAACTGATAAACTTACTTATATTCATTTTTTTTGTAACTAAATACATAGAAAACACCCAGACTAATACAAAATTAAATAGAAACATTTTTTTTTTTTTTTTAATTGGCTCGACATAATGGCTTCCCTACACCTGATGGAAAGCGAAAGAGAAGCCCAAGTCGCTGTGACAACGGGCAACTAACTGGTCAGTTACCTGTCAGTTGCCACCGCCATGCCGGCCCAACCCTAACCCCCCACGAGCTCCGGAAACCCTACTCACCGGCAGAAACACGACCCAGAGGTCATTTGACTGCGGTATTCTATAGGGTGGAGGTCCTTCCACGGGCGGCTCAATTCGAGCGAAGATGCGCTATGCCCTTCCTCTCTAAAATGCACATAGTTGCATGCAGCTTAAAAGATAGAGTTTATTAGGTAAACCTATCTAGAAAGTACCTACCTCCCTAGCTAAGAATGCTCTAAAGAAGTGGGTAATTTGACTTAAAAATATGAATGACTAAGACACTAAGTATTGGCGCCATAAAAATGACAGGTGGTGATTACTTGTAACCACTTTAATGACGTGATTCAAACTAACTTGTAAGATCTAGTAACTATTTATTAATCTGTGGTCAAGTCGAGCAAAAACGCGGCACGGCCTACCATTTCTTTTTTCAGAAAACCCTCATTACCTACTACACAATCAAATACCTTACTTTTATCTTTGTATGTATTTACAGTACAAATATCCGTTGCTGTTGATGATAGCACGTAGCCCGTAGCCGATACAATATCCGATTGTATTACAGCTTAATTGTATGTATTAAATTATATGTTTGTGATTTTCAGGGTTGGCAAGACATTATGAAACTGAGCTTAGATTTTGAAATATTTGCCACGCTGCCGGACAACATTACAAGAGATATTGACACTTGGCAAGAGGTATTTAAAGATATGAACAGTATTGATATTTTAACTATAAATTTTAAAAGAATCTAAGTAAGTTGATGGGTACTAGATTACTATGATATACTGACTATACTATACTATAGGTACTGTTAAACTTAACAGTTACTATAGTTAGTACTGTAAGTGGGTACCTAAGTCTAGAACCCATACTACAAGCTTCGGCTTAGTTTGGGGCTAGATGGCACTGTGTGGCCTTGGTGTATTTAGGTATTTAAACGTTGGTTTCACTCTTCATTTGTTCCCGTTTCAGTGGTTCGACAGCGACACTCCGGAGACTGAGGAGATCCCGAACAACTACCGGGACATCCTGCAGCCGTTCGAGATCCTGATGCTGTTACGCTGCTTCCGCGTGGACCGCATCTACAGCGCTCTCACCGGCTACATCACCGTCACTATGGGCGAGGAGTACATCACACCACCGCTCATCAGGTAATTACTTAGGTACTTACTACGCTAGCTTAGCGATCTCAAGTGGATCTTGGCCTCCGACATCAAAGTGCGCCGAATTCTGCCCACTCGGGCACGTTCAGCGCCTTCAGGTTAGAGCCATCAATAACGAGAGGACGGCAACACTGCCTCAATATGACGAAGAGGCAGGGAACACTAAAAAACCCGGCCCCTCCATAAGACACCTTAGGGTGGTATCGCGGATCCTAGAAATTTATGGGTCACTGGTGACTGACAAACAATATTTTCTACGTATAATTTCAAGTTAACACGAGTCGTATGCAACGCCATCTAGCGAGTTATTCAAAATACACGTTGTTAGACATGGTTAGTTATCCGCCTGATTACTAGGCATTGTGATAGGTATTTAGTTATTTCCTATTCCGCTAGGGGCGCTGCATAACATTTTATAAACATTAAGTTATGGAAGATCTTAGTCCATTTTCTTACTGAAAAAAATAACATTATTTTATGACACTATTATGAACCAAATTCAAATAAAATACATTGGTACATCCCTTATTGAGGAATGTCTAGATATATTTTGTTTCTCTCATCGCCAACGTCCATACCACGTTGAAAACACCGGTTCTCGTCCGATCACCGAAGTTAAGCAACGTCGGGCGCGGTCAGTACTTGGATGGGTGACCGCCTGGGAACACCGCGTGACGTTGGCTTTTTGCTGCCCGCTTTATTTTTTATTAATGATGAATCCTTCTTATTTATCTAAACGTGTTTTGGTTTTTTTTAGCTTGGACATGATAGTCGAACAGACTACTCCGTTCACACCTGTGGTATTCATCTTGAGTCCGGGGTCGGACCCAACGGCGGACTTGATGAAGTTAGCAGACCGTTGCGGCTTTGGTGGTGGAAAATTCAAGTACCTATCCCTAGGGCAAGGGCAGGAAGGGGTGAGGAATTGTCTAATATACCTAGTACCTAGATAAATAAAGTAAGTATTGTACCGAATCAATGGATAAATTGTAAAAACTTACGCCATATAAAAAAACATAACTATGTATGTCGATAGATGGTAGGTGTGCCATTTTGTAGTTTTTTTTATTGGCATTTGGTTACGATACCTACTATCATTTAGAATAGGACCAATCTCATCTCATACCGTGGGTGTCGCAGGAGACGACTACGGGAATATCAGGACACTGGCAGCAGCGTTTACCTGTGAACATATGAGACCTCCTGCGGTCACCAGGCTTATGTCCAGCAGTGGACTTTGCAGGCAAATGATGACTGTAATTTATTAGCTAAATAGATAAACTTTAATATTTCATAATACACACCTACCTAATATGTTTTATCATCATCAGCCTTATGCAGTCCACTGCCGGACATAGGCCTCCAGTTGTTCACCACTTAGGGCAAACATCTGGAGGATATACCCATAGTCGCCACGCTGGGCAGGCGGGTTGGCGATCGCAGGGTGTAGCTTCTCGCTCCGGTGACGCTGCTGCCCGTCATCGGCCTGTGGTATTTAGCTATGCCTTCATTTGTGATGGTTATACCGTCACCAGTCGGTTGCCAGCGTCTCGTTTGTTATTCGGCAGGATGCACCACGGGCAGGTGAGGTTGGATTGGAGCGAAAAGATGATGTCTCATAATATGTTTCGCTTGTAACATTTGTTCATACACGTCGTTTAGGCGGCCCTAGCACTCCTGGAAGGCGCGATCTCGCACGGGCAGTGGCTGATCCTGCAGAACTGCCACCTGCTGGTATCTTTCCTGCGCGAGCTGGAGAAGCAACTAGAGCTGATGGAGAAGCCGCATCCGGAGTACCGGCTGTGGCTCACCACTGATCCAACGCCCACCTTTCCTATTGGTATTCTGCAGCGATCTCTCAAAGGTGAGTAATTTAAATGACTTAATCGCTCTATCGTTCAGCAGCGAACGAACTAAGGCTGTTAAATGATTGATTGGAATATAAATAAACTCTCGTGCTAGGTAGAGGTGGTATGGGCAGTCGGGAGACATAGGCACCCCCCTCTTATTCTAATCCAGTATCCTACTCATAGCGATTTTTTTGTCTAGTGGTAACGGAACCGCCGAACGGATTGAAGCTAAACCTGCGCAACACTTACTTCAAGATGCGCACGCATGCGCTGGAGGAGTGCCCGCATCCTGCCTTCAAGAAGCTCGTCTACGTGCTTGCTTTCTTTCATGCTGTAGTGCAGGTATCATACTTTAGCACTAGCTTTTTACCCCTTCAGTAGCTTAGGGCCCCGGCCGTAACGAACCCCCGGTCAGAAGAGAATCTCAATTCCCTACATTAATTTATTACACACTTAATACAAATCTGATGAATGGTACTCTATAGTTACGCCACTGACTATCTTTGTATCAATGTGATACCTAAGGCTTAATTGTCGACATCAGGGAAGCGTATGTAGGTACATCATCGATTTTACAACCCACGGGAAAAAGTAGGGCAGTGATTTTGTATTAAATGAATTAAATTTAAGAAAAATGAGGCACTTATTTTTTTTTAACACCTATTCATTGCATAAAATATTTATTTATGATGCGGACTTTGTACTGAATATAATAAAAAATGGAAATGACACAATAATAATCGTAATATAGAAAATATATTCTAGATACCAAGTAGGTAGGTACCTAGGTTACTTAATTATGTTATGAAAGAGTGTTTAGTATTTCATGAAACTTAGCATTGACTATTTTTGATACATGGATCTGCTCATACATAACAGAGTAAATCTATTTCGTCAACCTAGGATCATATGTATTTCAATAAAGATTACACTTGGATGAGTATCACGTTTGTACCGATTATTTTTGCGTACCTAGTTCTATTTACTTAATAATGAGAGGTAGGGCATAGCGAATCTTCGCTCGAATTGAGCCGCCCGTCCGGGGAAGGACCTCCACCCTATAGAATACCGCAGTCAAATGACCTCTGAGTCGTGTTTCTGCCGGTGAGTAGGGTTTCCGGAGCTCGTGGGGGGTTGGGGTTGGGCCGGCATGGCGGTGGCAACTGACAGGTAACTGACCAGTTACTTGCCCGTTGTCACAGCGACTTGGGCTTCTCTTTCGCTTTCCATCAGGCGTAGGGAAGCCATTATGTCGAGCCACTATAAAAAAAAAATTATAAAAAAAAATGATGTTTGTGCAGGAGCGTAGGAAGTATGACAAGATAGGCTGGAACATATCGTACGACTTCAGCGAGTCGGACTTCGTGGTGTGCATGCAGATCCTGCAGTGCTACCTGGAGCGCTGCTACGCGGCCAAGGGCCCCATCCCGTGGGCCACGCTCAAGTACCTGTTCGGAGAGGTGACCTACACGTACACTACTTTAAACGACTAAAAAAAAAGGAGGAGATTCTCAAATCGACTGATTTTTTTTTGTTACCATCCGAGAATTGTCCAACCAAAATAAACGGGGTCCGGCTTGTCCGGATTTTGTTGGGCTTTCTAAATTAGGTACTCAAACGAGCGAACGAAGCGTGGTTTTCCATAAAAAATAATTATTGTCCCTATTAATACTGAGACAAATCTACTCGTACACAACAAATCTGCTTTCTGCATGACCTAAGGGGTTGACTGGTAGAGAATGCTCCTAGCCATTAAGTGCGCCCTTTGTACAATTTTATGCAATAAAGTTTAAATAAAAAAAATATGTAACTAGGATATCCGGCCTTTCCACCCTAAATGTGCGGCCAAATTGCCTTTTTTTTGCGGCGGTTATTAGGTTTGGCGACCTGGCAACCCTTCACAGAACAAACACAAATGTTCATCACACGAATATATACTGGTCCCGGGTGGGGATCGAACCCACGACCCTTCATCATCATCATCATCAGCCTATTACAGTCCACTGCTGGACATAGGCCTCTCCAGTTGTTCGCCACTTAGAGCCAACATCTGGAGGATATACCCATAATCGCCACGCTGGGCAGGCGGGTTGGCGATCGCAGGGCGTAGCTTCTTGCTCCGGTGACGACCCTTGACTTCGACGAAAATCACCCCTAATGTTTGTATTGGTAACATCAGGTGATGTACGGCGGGCGCGTGATCGACGACTTCGACCGGCGCGTGGTGCGCACCTACATGGAGGAGTACATGGGCGAGTTCCTGTTCGACAAGTTCCAGCCGTTCCACTTCTACCGGGACTCGGTGTACGACTACGTCATACCGCCCGACGGCGAACGCGACCAGTACATCGGTCAGTTTTTTTTTTGTGTTACTGGGGAAAATTCATTTAGGCATCCCCGCCGCTCGGGGGCGCAGCGGGGTATGTAGGTCCTCCCGCCTCGAAGATTGAAATACCCACTAAAAACCCCGGCCCCTTAGTCTTTAAAGGTGGCGTCGAGGGTCCTATGGATATGTCCACCAAGACGTCACTGGCGCGGCCTAATCATGACAGGCCCCAACAGGCTCCCCCCTCTGGGGGGGATCGGTAAGTATCATGGAGTAAGGGCGCTCGATTCAGAGACCTCCGCGTGAGCCTTCACAGCCAGGTGAAAGACTCTCCGTCCGTAATTTTGTTATAAATAAAAATATATTTAAGGGGGCTTAGGTAATATAAAACACCATATTTTTCGTTGATTGGTACAAAACCCTTCGTGTGCGAGTCCGACTCGCACTTTGCACGATACGTTAATAGCAAATGATTGACGCAAGAGCAATGCCAAAATACGAAACAAATAATACGTATGTAATTAAAAATAAGCACGGCAATCTAAATTTCGATCACACTGTCGCCAACGTCCATACCACGTTGAAAACACCGGTTCTCGTCCGATCACCGAAGTTAAGCAACGTCGGGCGCGGTCAGTACTTGGATGGGTGACCGCCTGGGAACACCGCGTGACGTTGGCTTTTTGCTTTTTACCAAGTTATATGAAGTAAGTTATAGAATAAGCTGATATGTTCACATTTTACAAATTTAATCAGAGAGCAGCAGATAATAAACGATAAAAGTTTTTTATTTTTTTTAATTTACGGTGATGTTACAGAATTTATCGAAGTACTGCCACTGGCGAATACACCGGAGGTGTTCGGGCTGCACCCAAACGCCGAGATCGGCTACTTCAGCCAGGCCGTGCGCCAGATGTGGGGGCACCTGATCGAGCTGCAGCCGCAGACCAGTAAGTATTTGACTTGGTTCCACCAGAATACCAGCGCTGTTGTGGTATCCTCAGCGCCTTAGGGTTTTCTGAAAACCAGATGGCGCCAAATAAAAGGCAGGTACAGCTATCATGTAATTGATCAGTTGCTATGTAGGTAAATGTCAAATTATCAGTGCCATGTCAAAATGAACCCATCATCCATCACGTAACAGTTGGACTAATTTTTATGTTTATGTCCCAAACTTTTTTCATCCAGTGCACCGCGCTTCGAAAATATTAAATAAAAAACTTTTCTAAGTAGGTACTTTATTTGATTCCTTACCACATTCTAATAACTATATAGTTAATTAGACTATTAGAGAAACGCAATAACTCCATCATTATTTAAACTCCTAAGAGTTATTGCCCTTCAAAAAGAACAGATTGTATTGATAAATGTTTCTGTGAAGTGGGCAGATATTGGTCTAAATCCAATAGACAGCATACTAAATTATTAGTTATTTGTTTGGTGACATCATGTAACTCGTGTAAGTAGGTATAGCTAGCTAGTAGGGTCAACAGCAAATGACAATTATCAGCAGATATAAGAGAATAGATCAAATTACGAATGAATATAGGCAGTATATTGTCGTAATTAAATAACAAAGTGTTTGATCATGAAATTGACCGATCTATATTGTTTTTTTCAATATTCTTCATTTTCATTTATTTTCACGCTGCTAGTTACAAAGGCAGAAGGTAAGACTATTCATTGATAACGATACCTACGCATGTTTTTATTGGCTCCCTGGTGTAAACATTTTCTTATAAACCTATGTACTTACTTATTTTTATGCTGCTCAGTAAGCGTCAATAGTAATAATGGTAAGTTTTGCTCCTTAATTAAGGCACCTACATACTTATGCCGTGTTCTGATTAGATTCGCAGGCAGCGACTAATTGTATTCTTCTGGTTCACTTCCCTACATATTTTAAAACAGTGTTACGTACGTAAATTACCTGGTTCCGCAAAGGCGCAAATTATAATTTGGTAAGTCATAAAGACGGACCGCATTTCCGTAACCGTCTATCTATACCTATGTACGAGTATATTCAAAGTATGAACTTAGTTTTTATCCGACTTAAAAAAACCGGCCAAGTGCGAGTCGGACTCTCGCACGTAGGGTTCCGTACCACCATACATTTCTTTACGTTTTATTATATTGGAGTTAATTAAATGAAAAAATTAGGTAATTTGAATTATGACGTTTAAAAAAAAACTACTGGCTAGATTTCATTCAAACCAAATTTCGTTAGTAGTTTTCATAGTGATACACATGATATATTTTTTTCAGTTTTATCATGCCCATATTTTAGAAGTTACGGGGGGGGGACACTCATTTTACCACTTTGGAAGAGTCTCTCGCGCAAACTATTCAGTTTAGAAAGAAATGATGTTAGTAACCTCAACATCATTTTCAAATACCTATTCATAGATACCCCACACGTATAGGTTCGATGAAAAAAAAAATTTTCAGTTTCAGTTCTATGTATGGGGAACCCCAAAAATTTTGGATTTTTTTCTGATTTTATTTTAAAATCTTAATGCGGTTCACAGAATACATCTACGTACCAAATTTCAATAATGTAGCTCTTATAGTTTCGGAATAAACTGGCTGTGACATACGGACGGACAGACAGACAGACAGACAGACAGACAGACAGACAGACAGACAGACAGACAGACAGACAGACAGACATGACGAATCTATAAGGGTCCCGTTTTTGCCATTTTGGCTACGGAACCCTAAAAAAGGAGGAGGTTCTGAATTTGACTGAATATTCTGTTTTGTTGTCTGTTTGTTACCACATACCTACCTCTGAGAATTGTAAACCGATTTGGAAAATTCTTTTTTGTTCGAAAGGGTGTAGTTCCTAGTTGGTCCTATTGTCACAATATTGAAGTTGTTTTCTTTTTGCTAAAATATGCTGTTATACTATTAAAAAAAATCCATAATCGCGCAGGCGACTCTGGCGGGGCGATGAGCCGCGAGGACTTCATAGACATGATCGCGGTGGACGTGCTCAGCAAGCTGCCGCCGCTCTACGAGATCTGGCGCGTGCGCAAGCAGTTCGAGATGAACATCACGCCCACGCTCGTCGTGCTGCTGCAGGAGCTTGAGAGGTTGCTTAACATCATCGTGACTGTAGATAAACGGTTAATTCGTAGTATGAGGCAAGACGTGAAGGGCGAGGTCACCCTTCCTCACCTATACGGACTACTACGGAAACGTCCATTTCGATACTTATCTAATTCACAATCTATACTAGGTATACCTAGTTAACAATAGCGGCTTTAGGGCAGGAAGATGGTTGGAAGACCGCCCACCCCGGGCGTCCGATAGGTATACATATAGACGCCACGTGACGGATCGGAAAAGGACGCCTCAGGATGTAGAAAATTCACCCAATGTATAGTTCCAAAACCCGCACTCACTGACTGTCAATGTGATTGGATTATTAGTTCATTCCATTAGTCGTCCTAGGTTTGACAACTAGTTTGCATGAGTAGTAGTGACCGCTGCCTCTGAAATGTGCTCTGAAACAATGGTCGCGGTGGTATATAAACCTCTTAAATTTATTAAAAAATCCTTTGCGTAGTTTTAAAGAGCTAACTAACGGCCGTATTCACAAACGTTACTATGCGACGCGCGGACGCACAGTGCCCAAAATCCTATACGTTTTTGGGTACCTGTGCGTTCCTGCGACGCATAGTAACGATTGTGAATACGGCCGTAAGCATACGTAGGGACAGGCAGACAGACGCGAAAAGCGACTTTGGTTTATTATACTACTAGCTGTGCCAGCGGCGTCGCACGCGTGGATATCGGGTTTCAAAACTAACGGACTTCCATAAAATGATGCCCAAATCTTAAGTTAGACCTCTAGCAATACATTGGTGAAAACCACATTCAATTCCATGCAGTACTTTTTGCGTGATGCTCAATCAAACATTCAGATAAAAAATTCTCCCGTTTTCCCAACACTTCCCTTCACTGCTCTGCTCCTATTGATTGTAGCGTGATGAAACGTATCATATAACCTGCACAGGAGTATGATGAATAATTGTACCAAGTTTCGTTAAAACCCGTTGAGTAGGTAATTTTTGTTTCTATAACGAACATACAGACAGACAGAAAGACAGACGGACAGACAGACAGTCAGATAAAAATTTTACTGATTGCATTTTTGGCATCAGTATCGATCACTAATCACCCCCTGATACTTTTTTTGTAAATATATTTTTGAAGCTGAAACGCCTGTGCAAAACTATCTACCTATACCTACTTCACTTAAAAATAAATACTTATAACTACTTTAATTAATAAAAGTACCTACGCTTAATAATTTTTAATTTGAACGAATATTTTACAATATAACAACAAAAGAAATTCAAATAAACTATTTAAAAACTAAAAGTCGCGCTGGCACGGTTTCTCAATATCAATTATTGTCTGTCAATAAGGTCGATCGCTCTGAACGCATCAACAGCCAAATATTGAATGAAGCTAGCTCTCGGACCTCCCGCTTTTTTTTTTTTTTTTTTTTTTTCTAAATGACTACGATGATGGCCAGGGCGGCCTTGTCATCATCACCGGACTGTTGGGGGAGCGGAAGGCTCTCACCCCTAAAAGTTTAAGCAACGGCGCTGAGGGCGCCCCCTGTGGGGCTCGAGCCTCGGCTCAGGGCGTTGCTGGGAGATGCCCTACGGACGTATGTTTGGGGAGAAAAGCGACCAGGCGCGGGCCGGTATCTAGAAAAGGGCGCGAAAGCTGGGGGGCGACGCGACGGGAGTCCCCGCCGGCGGGGACGGAACGACGGTTGTCTTGAAGTGTGGTTTGTCGCGAGTTGTTCGGCGGCGGTCATGGCTCGGGTGATGGGGTCGTCGGCCTCCAAGAGGACGTGGCGGGGGCGGCGGCGTGCGCCGCGGAGCTCCTCAAAAGCGTGGTAGTTGGAGGCGTGGACCACTAAGGGGTTGGTGATAAAGGTGATAAAGGGCAGAGTCAAAGAAACGTTTTGAGCATTGTTTAAAATACTGCGCGATGGTAGGCAGCTTTAAATCAATGTGTAGGTTTTCGTTACGGAGGAACCATGGAGCGCCGGTGGCCTTGCGCATGAATCGGTTTTGGATCACTTGTAGCCTATGGATTTGTCGAGGGGCCGCGTGCGCGAATGCGACGCTAGCGTAGGACATTATCGGTCGAATGCATGTCGTGTAAAGTCTGACCTTATTTCTAAGGGACAGTTTACTACGCTTGTTGATGAGGTAGTGTAGGCGGCCTAGCGCGAAAGCGGCTCGGTCGCGTACGACTTTAATGTGTTCTTGGAATCGGAGTCTATTATTAAGGTGTACACCCAAGTACCGGACCTTCCGTTCCCAAGGGATTGGACGCCCGTACATTGTTATGGGTGGCGCTGAAGGGAGGGCTGCACTCCTACGGAAGAGGATGGCAGCGCTCTTTTCAGGGTTGACTTCGATCCTCCATTTCCTAAACCACTCGCCTAGGCGGTTTGCGGCGTTTTGGAGGGTCTTTGTGATTTGGGCCAGTTTGTGCGATGAACAGTAGATGGCTGTGTCATCTGCAAAAAGGGCCGTCTGTGCCGTGAGGGGAGCCGGTTCAAACTTCGGAAAGTCGCTCGTATACAGGGTGAAAAGTATGGGGGAGAGCACGGATCCTTGGGGGACGCCAGCCCTTATCGGGTGGGGTCGGACCTCCCGCCTTTTTATACCCTACCGCCGCCGCGACCCGTGTCGAGCGCGGCAACCGTTACACAAAAATAACCCTTATAGCATGATTCAGTATTCACGTGCGACGGCGCGATGGCTTATTTCATGTATAAGTTTGGTGTTTCTATACCGATTTCTATGATTCTTTTTTTATTGAATAGGTAATAATGATAACTTATTTAAATTAGGGATGAATGAGAGTATTATAAACGTAAGAGTAAACAAATATAATCAGAATGCTTCGAACTGCTAAGCTATCAGGAGTTACACGTGTTATTGTGAGTCAACCATAAAAGATAGACATATGTTGATGCGGGATATTTTTAGTCAATTTTATGTAAAATATTTCTGTCATACATAATTTCTATGTAACTTTAACCATTAAGGCTGCACACGCGACGGAAGCTTAAAAAATGGAGTAACTTCTCCCGTTTTCCCAACATTTCCCTTCACTACTCTGCTCCTATTGATAGTAGCGTGATGAAAAGTACTCTATAACCTGCCCAGGAGTATGAAGAATAATTGTACCAAGTTTCGTTAAAATCCGTCCAGTAGTTTTTGTTTCTATAAGGAACATACAGACAGACAGACAGACAGACAGACAGACAGACAGACAGACAGACAGACAAAAATTTTACTGATTGCATTTTTGGCATCAGTATCGATCACTAATCACCCCCTGATAGTTATTTTGAAAATATATTTCATGTACAGAATTGACCTCTCTACAGATTTATTATAAGTTTAGATTTCGTGACATGTGTGTTCCTTGTCCCGTTGTCAGATTCAACCGTCTGATCGGGCGCATGCGCAGCACGCTGTCGCTGCTGCGCAAGGCGCTGGCGGGCGAGATCGGCATGGACGCCGTGCTGGACAACGTGTCGTACAGCCTGTTCAACGGGCAGCTGCCGGCCGTGTGGCGCTCGCTCGCGCCCGCCACCTGCAAGGGGCTGGGCGGCTGGATGGACCACTTCATAGCGCGCACCAAGCAGTACACTGACTGGGTGAGCCCCTGCAACGACGATGGGGTCTTGCGAGACCAACAATTCTTGCCCGCATCACATTTCACAACATCTTTGCCCGGGCTTCTTCTCCGGGATCCAGTGCCGTCTTAAACTAGGCTGGGGCCCTTGGGCACACAAGAATTTGGGGCCTTTTTTAGGGTTCCGTAGCCAAATGGCAAAAACGGGACCCTTATAGATTCGTCATGTCTGTCCGTCCGTATGTCGCAGCCAGTTTATCCCAAAACTATAGGAGCTTCATTATTGAAATTTGGTGCGTAGATGTATTCTTTTAACCGCATTATGATTTTAAAATAAAATCAGAAAAAAACCCAAAATTTTTTTGGGTTCCCCATACATAGAACTGAAACTCAAAAATTTTTTTTTTCATCAAATCCATACGTGTGGGATATCTATGGATAGGTATTTTAAAATTATGTTTCTTTCTAAACTGAATAGTTTGCGCGAGAGACTCTTCCAAAGTGGAAAAATGTGTAATGTGCTGACAAAAATGTTTTGAGAATAAATGTGTAAGAGAAATTATGGATCCTTCGGGGCCCCCCTGAGAATGGGGGCCCTAGGCACGGGCCCCGTGTGCCCTTATGGTGAAGACGGTATTGCCGGGATCATCTGACTTCCGGTAGCTTTGACTCCTACAGGATTCCCTGCCTCGTGACCCGGCACGGTACTCTGGTCTGGCCCGCAAAGTGGATCCCGTTGATGCCCCGCTTAGCTCGGAGGAAGTAGGTACTTTTCATAGGGAGAAGTCTGTTCCTACATCCCTATACAGTCAACAGCCAATCGAAAAATAGTAGGTAAAGTTTAAGTACTACCGACAAATCTCGTACTGCCAATAGCGGAGATTCACAAACCTATCGATACTGCCTAACATACCCTAAACCAGAGCGCGTATGCGCAACTACCCTTCCTCTCATCTGCTCCCATAACATCAACGTTTTGGAGCAAATTGGGCAGTGGGAGCAGTGGCGGGTTACAGATGCCACTGAACAAATCGTCTAACTATTACCTCTCACGACAGGCAACAGTGGAGGAGCCGGTGGTGATCTGGCTGTCGGGCCTGCAGATCCCCGAGTCGTACCTGATCGCGCACATCCAGATCGCCTGCCGCCTGTACACGTGGCCGCTGGACCGCTCCACGCAGTTCACGCGCGTTACCAAGTGGACCAACGCCGACGACATCGAAGAGCGCCCCGTTACGGTAAGTGCGGCCGTACACGGACCGCTTCAAGCAGTTGAGACCGACTGCTTCAAGCGGTTGAGACCGACTGCTTCAAACGGTTGAGACCGACTGCTTAAGCGGTTAAGACCGACTGCTTCAAGCGGTTGGGACCGACTGCTTCAAGCGGTTGAGAAAGCCTGCTTCAAGCGGTTGAGAAAGACTGCTTCAAGCGGTTGAGACCGACTGCTTCAAACGGTTGAGACTGACTGCTTCCGAAGTGTCGCCGGAGCAAGAAACTGCGCCCTGCGATCGCCTACCCGCCTGCCCATCATGGCGATTTATTGGCAAAGTTGCCCAAAGTTGCCGAACTGGCTGGTTACCGACTGGACAACTGGAGAGACCTATGTCCAGCAGTGGACTGCGATATAATGATGTTGATGACTGTATCCGACCACTTCTACAAAAACAGCAATTTCGTTGCTATGGGTGATTGTTGTGACTATCACAACCGACTCGGCAACAAAACGTGTAAGGAAGGAAAGTTGTTTGAAAAGTAATGACACTAAGGTAATTTGAAATGTTTCGAATTGACCAGGGCGCCTACGTCAGAGGAATGTACCTGGAAGGCGCGCGCTGGGACCTGGAAGACGGCTGTTTGCGACGCTCGCATCCCAAGGTTCTGGTCACCGAGTTGCCTATAATGTACATCATCCCTATTGAGTTTCACAAGCTAAAGTTGCAGGTAAGAATATACAACCAAGACCAAATGATTACTAGATCAATGAGAGAAAAGTTATGCTCTGTACTGTTCTTTCATTCATTATCATTACATACATAATGTACTACCTACCTATTACGTCGAATCACATCATCATTTTCACACACGTTCCACTATTATAAGACAAGACATTGAGCAAGCTTCGTAAGAGGTTTAGAATAGCATAGTTAGTAAAAACCAAATAAATAAGGCCTATAATACATATATCTATCTTCTCCTATACTTATAATAAATCTGTAGAGAGGTCAATTCTGTACATGAAAGATTTTTTCAAAATAACTATCAGGGGGTGATAAGTGATCACTTATCAGGTTTTCACCAATGATCGGTATCGATCGATACTGATGCCAAAAATGCAATCAGTAAAATTTTTGTCTGTCTGTATGTTCGTTATAGAAACAAAAACTACTGGACGGATTTTAACGAAACTTGGCACAATTATTCTTCATACTCCTGGGCAGGTTGTAGTATACCTACGCGTGATGAAAAACGCTACAATCAATAGGAGCAGAGCAGAGAAGGGAAGTGTTGGGAAAACGGGAGAAATTTTTACCTGTATGTTTCAATGCGCATCACGCGAATCTACTACATGGAATTGAATACGGTTTTCACCAATGTATTGCTAGAGGTCTAACTTAAAATTTAGGATGAACTATTTTATGGAAATCCGTTGCTTTTGAAACCCGATATCCACGCGTGCGACGCCGCCGGCACAGCAGTAGAATAATAAAATCTGTGTTAGGAAGGTGCGTTTACGGGTTAGGGAGGGAGTAGATAAAAAGGAGCCATGGAGCATTATGCTTGGTAAATTTTTCTCAGTTTCGCTTAACTACACGCAGCCCCGCTTGTTTCGCCTCCCTCGCCCAGAAAGCACCCTTAAACTAAAAGGATGACATCGAAAATTATTTTCCTTTTAAAATCGTTTGCAGAACACGCTCCGAACGCCGGTGTACACGACATCGACGCGACGCAACGCTATGGGCGTGGGCTTGGTGTTCGAGTCCGACCTGTGGACCACCGAGCACTGCAGCCACTGGATACTGCAGGGCGTCTGCCTTATCATGAATACAGACTAAACAGTTTGTACTCTTTAGCAAGGGTTGCCAGCAGGGCTATTCACAACACAATGCATTCAAAGGTTCCGAAATAATGCGGAAGTAGGCATTGTGAATAGCTCCACAGAAATTCGGGAAATCCGAAATTATCCTGTGAACTCATGTCTTGTCCTATTATCTGGAACTTGCTCTTTATGGTTTTTAGATATTGTACGAATCCCATTATCCATCACTAATTCTCTATTTTTCCATTAAGGTAGTTGGTGTCACAAACTAACTTTGTAATTTTTTCATGTTATTTGTGAATAATGTGATAGGTCTTACATGATATTTTCCTTCCAACTGAACTCTTCATTGTCGAATTGTCCAGGAAATTAAAAAGGAGTATCTGGAAACCCTACCTGTAACGCCATTGTATGTTTATTTCTTTTTAACATTCCAAAATAGTAATCATGGAGATATTATATTATTCCTGATTTAATGTGAATGTTCACATGGCTCAGTATCAATCTAGTCACTATGTAATTCTTCTTTATTATTATGACAAAAGTATTAATTAGCTTTTAATTATATTTTAACAGTTAACATTATTTTAAATAAATAACTGATGTTATTAGATAAATAATTTTATTTATAAACCTCGAATTATTTTATAAATGTACACTTTTCGTTTGAGGTAGACATAGATTGTAGAAAGAAGAGCTCAAAAAGTCACTTAGAGGCTGCCATTTGACCCAACCTTTGTTTTGTAGGAACTGGTTTGATTGCTCCTTACCCACATAATGGGGATCCTGGTAAAAAAGATAAGCATTTTCAGGCACACTAAATTACTCGAATACAGCAACTCCATGGTCACTAATTACCAATTTTAGTAAAACATGGGTTTATTTTATGTAATAAAGTTAATATTATTAATGTTTTTAAAAATTGTTTTGTTTTGAAATAGGGATGTTTTCAGGGTCAAAATAATTTCACTATATTATTTAGTCTGTGTTTTAGATTATAAAAATATACACACACACTTTTTTTTTCTTTTTTCATTTAAACAAAAAATAACAGTTATAAGGCATCCAAATTTAGGAATCTTTGATGTGTGCGGCAAAATGCCACACGGCATGACATCTATGTAATTTTTGGTCTAATTTACAAATGAACAAAGAGAACATTTTTAAGATTACCCACTGTGCACATGATGCACTGAAGATCTAGCCGGACATGACATACAGTAGTGTTAAAATGGCAATTGAAGAATTGAATTAATGGCTAATTTAATTGTGGAATTCTCATCACATAAAATAGGTTCACATTAATTAAGATCCTTACCACGATCAATAAGCTGGCATTGTTGTGACTGGTTTGTATTCCCATTACTCCTTTTGAAGAGCAATCAAGATCTCCACCCATCATGACCGGGCTACCAAATGTTGTGAAATGGGCCGCCAATTTGTCTACTATTGTTTTCAGTTCGTCCCCTTTATTCACATGTACAATTTTACATGGAATGTCGTACAAATGATCTATAACTAGGCACACCTGAAAGAAAATGATTGATGATGATGTTTAAATTAAGTTAGTTTGGTTAGTTAAATATCTCATCATCAAAAATGTTGCATGCATTCAAAGTCAAAAGTATTTAGTAGTAGTATTTTTATATGAGTAAGTATATATAATACTATTTATATAAGTATGTGGAGCAAAAAAATACCTACACTCCGACCTAGATCTACACTTTATAATCAACTAGACGTACCTACAACTTACTTCAAAGCTGCCAATCCACTGCCTTGAGTTCAAAAACGACTGTGGTTTATCTCCCATGTTCACTAAGATTTCTTGCACTTGAGAAATCGTGGGGACGTCTCCATGTTTACTACAATTGTGATTTATCCAGGAACATAAGGTTTGTAGAGTTCTATAACCACATCCCCAACCCTGAAAGCGAGATTATGATAGGTTATGTTGTAAGAGATTACTATAAGCAGCTCAGTTTAATTATACCAACCCTGTCGTCAAATCCATCGCACAAATAATGATAATAATCGTAATTTCCAGACACTAAATAATAAGTATTTCCAGGCTGTTTTAGAGTTTGGAGACCTTCATGAACGTTTGTCAACAATTTTGACGTTGTCATTTTTTCTTTTTTAAATATGTAACAAGTATAGCAATAGCAATGGAGCCATGACAATGCCTACCTCCATACGTCCATGCTACTACTCCAAAAGCACATTTTTTTGTTTTTAACGTATTCTGTAACGTAATCTTAACAGTTTCATAAATATCACTCAATCACTAAGCGAACAGTAATAAACCAATAATAGGGATGTGCCATTAGGTCATGGAATGCCCTTCCAGTTTATGTGTTTCCTTCCGCGGGACGTGAAACGGCATCTCAGTGGGCCTTCAGGGTGAGGGCGACAGACGCAATGGGTTTGTTCTATTGTGCCTGTCGACCTAACTTTTGGACTTCACGACCGCTTACCATCAGGAGGAGTGAGGTCATCCTGAAAGCTCTTATAAAAAAAATGTAGGAATAGCTGAAAATCTGGATGGCGTCAATAGGCTGCTCTCTGCATGACCCAGGGGGTTGACTGGTAGAGAATGCTCCTAGCATTAAGTTCGCCTTTTGTGCCATTTTGTGCAATTAAGTTTAAATAACCCATTTATTTATTAAATGGGCTGCGGTAACCGCTCAGCATGAGGCGGGCCGTAGGCTTGTTTGCCATCTCAAACCTTATTCGTTTTTAAAAAATTCAGCGCTATCCCTTACGCATGGCATGCATGCATAGTTCTTGGGACAGCACATCGATAAACGTTAAATCATCTCTCGGTTTTAATAGTAGAGCGAACTGGTGTTCGTTAGAATTTATATAAAAAGCAAGCGCGGCAGCCTCGAGGTTGTATGCCACCCTGTAACTCCTGTAAGTCGCTTAGGCAATTATAAACTCTCTCCATCCATCCAATTTTTAGGTAGTTGAGCAAGATCTTGTTACTGTCCACAGTGTCCACCCTCTGTTTAATGTTCTCCGTTTACTTTATTTGATTATTCCCCTGTTGTATGAAGGAACAAAATCTCTAATTACATAGGTAATCTAAAAATCTCTAAATAGGAGAAGAGAATGGGAGTGGACTGATATAGGCTGATGATGATAATGATGACAAATCTCTAAAATCTACGGTATATCTCGCTGGCTGCATAATGGATACCTACATTTTACATTATTAATTATGCATAATATATACCAGATATTACCCAAATTTTTAGTAGGTACAAATAGTGCTTACTTAACAAAGTTTGCAAAAAAAACCTACTGACCTTCGAAACGAAGCGATTCGCTCGGGGAATCACAATGTCTATTGATTTGTAATAGACAAAACTAATTTCAAAATGAATGTGGTTTAGGGTGTCTATTCTAATCACAGCACATTTAATGTAATAATATGAGCTTGGCAAACAAAACCAAAACTATTCGCAGAAATCAACGCAAGTAGGTAGATGTAAAACACTGTTTGCACTAAGCTGGAGTACCTATTCAGAATTTTTTTATTGCGACTTGAATTTTGAATCCAAAAAACGATTACCAAACGCAAGCTTTTATAAAATCTGAGGCAGGACAAAGTTATTGTCTAGGTCCCATTATTCTATATAATACTATTAATAAAAAAAATCAAAACCAGAAGAAACCGGATACGGCGTGCGTTTCTGCGACATCTAAAGTAAAAGGGTCTTACTCTTTGTATTCGTGGTCTTAGGTACTTAACATATATGTAAGCACCCCGCACGGGGGTCATGACTCTAGTTTCCAGGAAGTCCTGAGCAAAGCCCACAGACGCGGGCGCTTGTCTCTATCCATCTAGGTATGCATAAAAGTAGGTGTAGTAGCGTAACACTTAAAATTTATTACCGGATTATAAACAGGAAAAAACTATTCTAGGTTCGTCGCCTAACGTGTGGTCAACATGTGCACACACTATATAGTCGGCTGTTTTTATTTACACAGGACGTGAGATGTTATTCTGTTAGCATAGTCCTGCTTATATAATGATTCTCAAAATTTTAATGGCCAGTATACAAGTGATTTTAGTCGACATCGACACTACTTTTGCAAAAATGAAGGCTACTCTGGTAAGTGAATGGCTAAATTTAAATACTTGCTGTCATACCTAGCTAGGTACATGGGTGAGCCGAAAATTCGGAAGATTTTCAGAATTAATTTAATATTTTTATCTGCAAAAGAAAACGTGCTCTCATAATCACAGTGTCTATCTTGCTAAGTTACCTACATAACAAGATAGACACTTGCTTACCTTAAACATGGCGACTATTTTTATTTGTGGTTTTTTATTTAGACTTCAAATAAGTATGAATTATATTGTTAATTGTATATTTATGTTACTTGTTGAATGCTTCTTCTATTTTGCTATTTTGTTTTCTTTTTTTTTAAACAATAATTGTTTTGTTTTCTAATTACAGATTATTTTGTTGGCCGTAGCACTTGTGATGGCCTCTGCTCAAAGAGGTAAGAACAACGTGTCTGGGTGTGTTATTTGTATTTAAGTATATATTTGTAGTAGGTACCTTCGTTGTTCTGATACCCATAACACAATCTGGAGGATATATGATGGGTCGCTCGGTCGCTCCCTTAAATCCCTATACATAATTTTAAATTTGAAGTGAAGACCGGTCTTTGTGTAAGACATGGAATGGGGATGCCCAGCAGTGCCCAGCAGTATTTTATTATAGGTACCTATGTAGGTTCATAAATTGATCTTCCAAGCATTTTTTTATAAAAAGAGCGTCACTCCATCTGATGGTAAGCGGTCGTGAGGTCCAAATGTTAGGTCGATAGGTACATTAGGGCAAACCCTCCGCGCCTGTCGCCCTTACCCTGAAAGCCCACAGAGATCCCGTTTCATGCCCCGCCTAAAGAACCCAGGATTGTAAGAGGAAGGAAATTAATGGCACGGACCAGCTACCAGGAACTAGACCTCTTGGTGCGCGCCACTATTTTCTGTATCACGTGTAGCACGTGTTGTTCGGGAGAGGAAAGGAGAGGATGACCTTGTACTAGATAGTGATTCCTTGAAAATAATTGTTATATCTTGATAATATTGTTGGGATAAAATCGTGGATAAAACAATCAAGACCAGAGAAACGAATCAGTTTTATGCTGAAGGAGACAAATGAAAGATACAGATAGTTTGGAAAATACTCGTATTATCTACCTACCTTTTCGTACAGAACTTCGTACAGAGTTTTCCCTTAGCGCATTATGATTTTAATTAACCTTTGCGACAATCTTCCTTCCAGGTGGTGGTGGATTTGGAAACAACAACGGCGGTGGCAGTATGTACCTTTCATGATAGTATTAGATAGTAAATAATATATTATATATGTAAATAATACTTTCTTTTATATTGTCTACACTAATATTATAAAGAGGAAAACTTTGTTTGTTTGGTTGTAATGAATAGGCTCAAAAACTACTGGACCGTTTTTAAAAATTCTTTCACCATTCGAAAGCTACATTATCCACGAGTAACATAGGCACAATTTTATTTTGGAAAAAAAAACTTTACGCGGACGAAGTCGCGGGCGGAAAGCTAGTATCTAATAAAGGCCCACCTAAGGGCTAAGAGATAATTTAAATTAATGAGGACATTTTAAATTCAACATTAGAAATTAAAATATCATCATTAGTGAGGTAAAGAGTTCAATTAAGAACGTACCGCAAAGGTACTTGACTCAAAAGATGTGATTTCTGAGCTAAGTTTAAGTAGGTTACTTCCAGTCCCATTCCAAGTAAGATATTATTATACTTCGGTACTCACTTATTCATTTGTTTCAGGGCCTAATGGTGGCCAACAAAGACCATGTAAGTAAACTAAGTATACAAGCTTATAGTAAGCAATAATTTTTATTTTTCATCATCAGCCTTTTGCAGTCCACTGCTGGACATAGGCCTCTCCAGTTGTTCGCCATTTAGGGCAAACATCTGGAGGATATACCCATAATCGCCACGCTAGCCAGGCGGATTGGCGAAAGCAGGGCGTAGCTTCTCGCTCCGGGGACGCTGCTGCCTATCATCGGCCTGTGGTATTTAGCTACGCCTTCAATCGTGATGGTTATACCGCCACCAGTCGGTTGCCATCGCCTCGTTTGTGCATGAGATTGGCTTGGAGCGAAAAGATGATGGGTCGCTCCCTTAAATCTCTATACATACTTAATTTTAATTTTTACTGTAAATTAATGTACCTAGGAAGAACCGATGATAGATGGGTTTGAATTTTCGAAAAGTTCTCGGCTACCGATCTTTTGGTTCTGGAGCTGATTGAGATAGCGAGGATCTATTGGGTGAAGACCGGTCTTTGTGGAAGACATGAAATGGGGATGCCCAGCAGTGTCCAGCAGTCTTTAGGCTGATAATTTATGATGATGAAGTAGTTTTGGTGCTTAAGCTGGTACCAAACCACTAACCAATCCCAGAGGAACATAATCTGGTATTCATATTCGTATTTAAACGGTCTTACCTAACCTAAACCTATAAAAACAATGACGTTGTTCGTTTCAAATATTTTATCGTTATTTTTTATTATCCGCAGCTATTGGCCCAGCCATCGTAGGTAAGTAAAACTCACACTTCTATAATAAATTATTAAAAAATTGCTTAAAATGAGAAGCCAAAGGGTATTTAATAGTTTGAAAACTGATAGGTACTAAATGTAACAAACCAACTCCTAACACGAATCAAGTTCCCCTTTTAAAAAAATCCCCTTTTAAACAATTTTCAAGTAAGTAGAAGACGCGACTTCCCACCAGGGAATAGGTACTCCAATCCAAGTTTACCCATTATCCATCTTGTTTTTATGAGTAAAGACTCATAAGGGTAGGTTAATGAGTGGCCTACTGTCTGTACCTACATTTAATTATAAACTGTGTGAAGACAATTAATTAATGTTTAAACAATTAAAATTTCACTAATCATATCATGTATTATTCCAGGACAACAACCGAACAGACCAGGTATGTAATTTACATGTTTCTTTTTTTTCATTATTTTAACCAAGTAGGTACGTATAGTGCAAAAATCAAGGCTTTAATCAACCCTTAAAACTATAGGCACTATACAACGCGTTCCTTTCGATATGAAATAAATTGAGGGTATTAATAAAATAAGTCCATCATATGGAATCAAAGACTGGCTCGGTGGCTCAATTGGTAGTAACTCCTGCTGAACCAAGGGTCGTGGGTTCGATCCCCACCCGGCACAAACATTCGTGTGATGAACATTTATGTTGGCACCGTGTCTGGGTGTTATTTGTATTTAAGTATACATTTGTAGTAGGTACATTCGTTGTTCTGATACCCATAACACAAGCGCTTAAAGCTACGACCCCGTATTATGGCTGTTGATTGACTGAAATTTATATAATATTTTGACCATTTAGACGCGCAATGAGCATCTCCATACAAAGGCATTAAATGTGAAAATGGCTTTCCTTTAATGGCTTTCCTTGGATCATTTAAACGGGGCGTGAAGTAGCATCGTAAGGGCCGGCATGGCGGTGGCAACTGACAGATGACAGATTTGTCGCTGCGCTGCGATTTGGGCTTCTCTCTCGCTTTCACCAGTTGGGCTTTCCATCGTAAAGGCCTTTATGCCGTGCTACTTGCTGTAAATAAAACCGGCAATGATCAATTTGAGCGGTGTTATAAGCTAAGGGAAGTTATGTAACTAAGCACTGCTTATTTCAGGTATCCAGAACCAGTTCGCTAGAGGCGGCTAGTGACGCTCCCACAACAGCACACCGACACAACTTTCTCACACGACGGTATTGGCTTCGATGGATGTAATTCAATGATATAATTAATTAAACGTACTGTGGCTAAGATCATGCGTGTTTCTGTCACACTCTAGGGGTGAGAACTTTCTGCTCCCCTCCGGTGATGATGACAAGGCCGGCCTGGCCATCATCGTAGGTAGTCATTATGAAAAAAAAAACTTTCACATAGAACTGGAAAGCTGCTTGCAAAAAGTTTCTTTTTCCCTGTATTGATAAAAACCTTTTATGTCCTTATCTAAAATTTCTCGAGCACCAAGAAACTTGATAGTTGTCATCAGGTTTTTGAATTAATAAACTTTTCTCAGGTTATGATTTTCTTGTGGGTAGGTAGAATATTTTGTCCACAACACATAAAAAAAGAGTTGTGAATGTAAGTAAACAATCAAAAACAGTTTGGTGAAAGTGAAAATGGTGCTACTTTATTAGCACCATTTTAAGTAAATTTTTATGTTTTAGAAAGTACCTACCAGCATGCAGTGAGTACAAATAGAATCATTCTTCTGTTGGACATTATCAATCATGGAACTTATTCACAGTATTTTATCTTTAACTAGCTTTTGCCCGCGACTTCGTCCGCGTGTTTAAATTTATACATACAAAAGTTTTTTCCCGCTAACTCCCGTTCCCGTGGGAATTTCTCAAAATACAGCCATAACTAAACTTTATATTTACTAAGGTACCTGCATGCCACATTTCAAGCGTCTAACTTAAGCGGTTTAGATTTTTCATACAAAAGGATTTTCCCGCTAATTCCCGTTCCCGTGGGAATTTCGGGAATTCCTTTCTTAGTGCACCCCTACGGTACCTAAGCTACGTCCCTTCCAAATTTCAAGTGCCTACGTTTAGCCGTTTGGGCTGTGCGTTGATATGTCAGTCAGTCAGTCAGTCAGTCAGTCAGTCAGTTTCTCCTTTTATATATATAGATAACCTTCTAATTTTCTCCCCTAATCTCGAGACTTTCAAAGACGTGTTTCGCCCGTTTATGCAGACCGTCTCAATTACGAGTATGATTTTAGTTGCACTATGTGACTGGAGGCGGTATGATCAAAATTGAAGTTGTAGCTAAATACCACAAGCGTCATCGAAGCGAGGAACTATTACGCCCTGCATTCGCCAACCTGTCTACCCAGGCAGCGTGGCAATTATGGGCCTTAGGTTGTTTGACCAAAGTTGCGAAGTACTAAAGAGGCCTCTGTCCAGCAGTGAACTGCGATAGGCTGATGATGATGATGTCGCGTGGATCAACATCTTGAAAAAACTTTATTTTGCATATTCGAATCCTGCCGTGATTCCGTCGTGAAACCAACGAATTCAAGCGAACTATTGGAATTGAGCATTTTTCCTAACTCTTGTTAAGATGCGAGAGACATGACCATGGGAATTGTCCGTCGAGCTGGAGTTCTCGGTGTGTCTCTGTCTTCAACCCTCAACTTCGGCACCTATATTGAGTCGAAGGCCCAATTGGCTGCCAAAAAGTTGGGAATCCTCTCGAAGGTGCGACGGTACTTCAAGGATGAACAGTTGCTCATACTCTACCAAGCACAAGTTCGGTCGTGCATGGAGTACTGTTCGCATCTTTGGGATGGATCAGCTAAATACCAACTTGAGGCGTTGGAGGCAATCGAGAGGCGTGCCAGGAGACTCATTGGTAATGACTCCCTCTGCGACGCAAGACTTCAAAGTCTTGATCACCGTCGTAAGGTTGCTGGGCTTTCGGTCTTCTATCGGTTGCATTTTGGAGAGTGTGCTACGGAATTATTCAATTTAATTCCATCAGCCCCTTTTTACCACCGTACGAGCAGGGACACGGCGAGGAGACACCGATTTATGGTGCAGGTTCCAAAAACTCGCACAAAGCGCTTTGCCTCTTCCTTCATAGTGCGAACGGCTAAACTGTGGAACTCTTTGCCGGAGTCCGTGTTCCCCGAGGAATATAATCTTCAGATTTTCAAGGCGAGAGTGAATCGGTTTCTGATGGGTAAGCGCGCTTCATCTTAGGCCTCAACATCGCTTAACATCAGGCTAGTTGAGGTCAAGCGCTACCCATTCACTAATAAAAAAAAAAAAAAAAAAATTGTGTAACATAACATTTTTTACATATAAATAGAAAATACTCCTATGTTGCTAATTCAGAGATAATTAAAAACAGCCATTGTTACTTTTCTAATTACAATTATCGATCATAGCTTTTTTATGTAGGTAAACCAAGTTGTTTCCAACCATAGAACAATCATCATTTTACGTGACTTCTATTTCTCAAGGCATAAGAGTTATTATTAGTGTAACAGCGCTATTCTACAACTGCACGCAACTCCAGACGGATGTACAACAATTACTGTCAACCTCATTAATAAGGACTTAATATTTTTGCTTGCTTTAACCATGTATACTACATGTACCGACAGTTTCAGGAAACAGATGAGAATTAAATACGTTTGATTTATATGAACCAACCAATGTCTGTGCCCTGAGTTCAAAACCTAAAGAGCTCTGTTGACAAAAACTGGGATCAATCAATCAACCGCTTATTGCTGTCCGCTGAAGGTAGTTGTGGCTCCAAGTCTCGAAAGAATTTGAAAACTATCCATCCTGATGGATAATCAGGATTCCATCACCACATTTTTAATATCTGCCTCTCTTTTGCCGGTAGAATTGTCCAATCCATGTCTCAACTCCGAACCTACATAATTATATGAATGTTAGTAAAAATTAATACATATTTATATTTGTACCTATATTTTCTTAAAACAAACATCTTTTATCTTAGATTTAAGGGATTTCAACCTTCAAATACCAATCTCCGAAATACACGTGTACATACCTACCTATGTACTTAAATGTTTTGAAATGTAATGTAACTAGGTAGGTACATAGTTTTCTTTTTGTTTTGTTTTTGTTAACTAATAGATCATTTAAGAAGCAAAATAATACCAATTAGGTATTTATAACAACTTACATATTAAATTAGTTAGAATATCTAGGACTATAAAACGTTTCTCAGTGTGTTCTAACTAACCCTATAACCTAGCAATTATTTAATACATCGACCTATTTATGTCCTATCCAATTATGTAGTAATTTCATTGTTTACGCCAATTACTATTCTCTCATTGTGTGCCAATTAATGTGTCTTAGAAAGTGAATATAAAGGACTTCACTACTGTACGCAACATTAGTCCTCATATCTCTGCATCTCAACATGTCTCGAGTCGTGGTGAGTACCTACCTTCTTATTTATCCAATATACGTAATGATATCATCATCATCGGCCTATCGCAGTCCACTCAATATGTATAGGTTTTTAAAAACAACATTTACAAATTGCCGAAGCTACCACTGATTCGGAAAGCAACACTCTACCGAGGAGACTACACTGCTGGACATAGGCCTCTCCAGTTGTTCAACACTCAGGGCAAACACCTGGAGGATATAACCATAATCGTCACGCTGGGCAGGCGGGACGTAATGACGATATAACAGCATTTTTAGCAAAAAAAACCTTCATTATGCTGACAATGGGTCAACCAGGAAGTCACACAAGCACCAGTCAAACAAGAAGTTCAGAATTCTCGGAGGTATATGGTAACAAAAAAAAATCAATCAAACTAAGATCCATAAAAAAATGTGAAGGTTGCTTGGAGCGAAATGATGATGTGTCGCTCCCTTACATCCCATATTTTATTACTATTAGGTATAATATATTTGTAGGTTGAGCTTTTATTTTATGTGATGAAAATGTGTTTGTGTGTGTGTTACTTCCGTTTCGCGAGTTTAATTTTTCATAATAGAGCTAAGAGCTCTTTGGGCTCGCATCCATGTCCGTAGGTAATTTGTCTGATATTGGCATTTGATTTTAGATCTTCGTCTGTCTCCTGATGCTGGCGTCAGCAGTGGTGAGCCTGGACCTGCCCGGGGCCCCCAAGCTCCCAACCGACCTTCCCAAGCTCCCGGACGCCCCCAAACTCCCCGACGCACCTAAAGTTCCCGATACAAAGGGCTTGCAAGATCTCGGGAAAAACTAGCGAGTGATATCCGACCCCTAAAAGTTCGCCAAACCGACCATTATACGCAAATGACTGTAATTTAATATTTATATCTAATTAAAGCAATAGACGGAGCTCCAAAAATGCATGTTTTTTTTTCAATAACAACCCTACAGATGAAGATAGAATAATATACAAGTAGCGAATTACATAATTAAAGAAATAGCATGACTTTTTTATGTATTTATTGAGATCTTTTATGTTCCAGATAAATAAATATCGAAGAATTTTAAAACTATCTTTTCTATTAAGCGTGATAAAAAGCGTTAGAGATCTGACGTGGCGGATGACGTCACGTACGAATCTAGCAAGCTGCATTAACGAAACAATTACAAAAGTTGCATGATACCTATGTAGTTACCATCTATAGGTTACATTACCTAGGTGTCCCAAGTAATCTCAAATGCTCCATACAAAAATAGACCTATTCTAATTTCAGTTTAACCTCGGGTGTGGATTTAATTAAAAAAATAAACAAAGAAAAACATAAAATTAACTTCTTACTTCCAGATAATTTATTCAATTTTAATACATCGGTATTTCAGATCTTTTATTACAAAGCAAAGCTAAACTTAGTATCCGTGTGTTTGATATCCACCCTGGTGGCCCCCTTGACCAAATCCACCCTGGCCAAATCCACCCTGTTGACCGTGACCTCCGCCAAATCCACCCTGTTGTCCATGACCACTGCCAAATCCACTATCTTGGCCGTGTCCACCGCCAAATCCCTGCTGACCATGGCCCCCTTGACCGAATCCACCCTGGCCAAATCCACCCTGGCCAAATCCACCCTGTGAACCACCTTGGCCAAATCCTCCCTGTTGTCCGTGACCACCGCCAAATCCACCCTGCTGATCATGACCCCCACCAAATCCCTGTTGGCCGTGGCCTCCCTGACCGAATCCACCCTGGCCGCCACCATGGCCGCCCCCGTAGCCACCCTGGGGCAAGCCTGTCGAGTAAAAAGTAAATTAGTTTATATGCAGTTACTTCATTATCCACTTCATAAAATGGTCGCATTTCCTGAAATGGTCAACTAGATTTTTGGAGGAAAGGAGAGGAGGATTAGGTATAGCATATTTTTTGGGAGGAATCAAAAAATTTGACCGGGTCAATAAATCGTCAGTGTAACATCTCATGATATGCGACCATAACATAGCATACATATATGTGGGCTATTCTACGATAAGGCCACGAATATTCTCTGTTGACGACTTGTAGGTAGGTATATCTTCTCCGCAATACAAAGTTCTACGTAATACATGCAGCATTATTTTATCGTTGCTATCTTACTCAAATCGGTTCATATTTTAATAGGCTTGTTAGGTACTCGCTTACTGTGTAGTTAGAACTTCAAAAATACATACCGTAGCATGTTATGGCCAATGCCAATACTGCACAGAGAATCTGAAAAGAAAACGTTTATTAAATTTAGTTTTTGATAAATTAATAAATCCTTTAAATGCCTTTAATATATTTATGCGCTATAGAAATAGCTTATTACAAAAGGCGGTTTTAATGCCGCATAGGCATATAATACGTCTACACTAACTATCAGTGTAGAAATCGGATGGAACTACATATTTACCATTTTGTGAGAAGTTCCCCACCCTGTGTCATTTAATAAATATATATAATATATAAATAAGTACTAAATAATGTTGAAATGGTTTTAGTTCATAACATTTTAGGTTAACAAGATCCTCATAAAAGCAACGAACAGTAGAATTAATTTTAAGACCTTTCTTTATCAATATAAACGATTACACACCATAATATACATATAAATTAATAAAATATAGGTACTTACTTTGAATGCCATTTTCCTAACAAAACTACAATATGACTGAGACAAAACACTTGTTATGTTGTAAAATTTTGCTAGAAAATGTTTATATAGAGGCTCTTATCATTTGACCCCATCGGGGATATGTTTATAATAAACAGCGTCGATAAGCATTTACTTAGAAAATTGTTTGTACACATACAAATTTAGTTATTATTTTTTATATTTAAAAGATTACGAGAAAAACCTTGATACACTTTGTTAACCAGATCCGTCAAAGGTCTAAGATATCATTACTTTATAAAAAATAATAGATTTGCTTTTAAATATATTTTTATTCCAAAAAAAGTATAATATTAATCTACTGATTAATATTATACTTTTTTTGGTATCCCTGTCCAGTAATATTTCAGTACTGCAACCTGCTCCAATGGCTTAGTTAGGCTAAGCGTATGCTGTGACCACAGATTAGCTGTGACGCAGGCAGCAGGTACATGCAAGCGTAGGGTAGAACAACAAGGAACAAGTTTTGTAAAACAAGGAACATCCGAGACATGTGTACGTTGCGGCGCAAGCACTTGAGGTGCAAAAATTCGTCTGCTACCTATATAGCCGCTGTGCTTCATCGCCTACGATTCAGCATAGGTATTGTTCGATGGTTGATGGAAGCGGCCCAGTACTTATGATCGCGCTATTGTGTATTCTTGCCCTTCATTCTTCATCGCTCCTATTACCCGACCGCTCTCATTGCCTCCCGTTCCCCTAATACTTAGCCTATCATTGCCAAACATACAAGAGAGGTAGGGCATAGCGAATTATAACTCGAATTGAGCCGCCCGTCCGGGGATGGACCCTATAGAATACCGCAGCTAAACTTGACTGACCAGTTACTTGTCCGTTGTCGCAGCGACTTGGACTCCTATTTCGCTTTCCATTAGAAGTAGCCATTATATCTACCATAAAAAACACATTGAATATTAACCCTATCCTAGTAGGTATATATCGTCCATAGGTATCCTTCTGTTTATAAATGGGTCAAAGGTTCACCCAGGTGATTTTGCTGAGGAATCGTAGTGTGAGCCAAATAGCGGTGTACCATCATATTTGGCCGACCGTACGATAACGTGTTTTTTGGATTATAGAGACCCAATCATCCGTCTATCTACACCAGTGGTTCTTAACCTTTTAGACATCAGGGACCATTTGTCAAATTTTCTGTCTTGTTAAGAACCACTTGGTCTAGTTGGTTTACCTATTAGTTTTGAAGTACAAGTAATATACATTATCTAAGTGTAAATAAATGCAAGGTTGTTCTTATCTATCTATATAGGATGGCTTCGTGGACCACTGGGAATGCTTCCAGGGACCACCAGTGGTCCGCGGACCACTGGTTAAGAACACACACTATCACACTATCTACACACTGCAGCACTGATAACTTTGCAAGTCGCGTCGCCGTGCCGTAGGTAGAGCGCAAACGCAAAGTCGACGGGGCGTCGTCCTTTACAACCACGGTATCCTTCAGGCCGCATCCTGGACGCCAGTCAAATGGCCAGAGCGGGCGACGGAGGCACGCCGGCAAGTTCATAGATTTGTATGTAAAGTAGTTTAAAAAGTCGGTAATTGTCTTAAAGTATACAATGTACCTACATAATGATTTCAGCGGAGACTATTTTCTTGTTTAGTTCTTTTTAGAGCGTGTATTTAGTAGTCGGGTTTCAGTTTTCTAAACTTTTTCATTTCATAACTATTTTTACGCTTAATGATAAAGAAAAAGACATTTCAATACTTTTAGGCAATTTATTGGAATATCGAACTCTTACAAAATAAATCACACTGAACTAGTATCCGTGTGCTTTATATCCACCTTGATCAAATCCACCCTGCTGACCCCCTTGGCCAAATCCACCCTGCGAACCGCCCTGACCAAAACCACCCTGCGGACCGCCTTGACCAAATCCGCCTTGCGAACCCCCCTGGCCAAATCCGCCCTGTGGACCACCCTGGCCAAATCCACCCTGGCCGTGCCCTCCGCCAAATCCTCCCTGTTGGCCGTGACCTCCGCCGAATCCACCCTGACCGCCTTGGCCAAATCCACTTTGTCCTCCGTAGCCACCTTGGGGCAAGCCTGACAAGTAAAAGAAACATTTAAAGAATTTAAATACACAAATGCTTTAAAATTTACACAAACTACGTACACTAAAAAAGATTGGCTGTCTAATAATGGATCCAGACAGTATGTACATACTGTCCTACTAATTGTTATCTTCTCTACTCCACTCGCTCGTTTTAATTAATATAACTTCTTCTATTAACATTTTGAGTTCTAATTTATAATATCATCGATTTCACTTGACCGAGGGTGCTTGTATCGAAAAAAATGCAAAGTGGATCTTCATTTATCCATGTATTTAGAACAACTGTCACATATTAATTTCCAGTTAAGTAAGTTTTCAAAACTTTTAACTTGATTTATAATAAAATGTTCAAAATATTCTTGGTAATACAAATGTAGTTTCAAAGGAATTACATACCGTAGCAAATTACGGCTAATGCCAACACTGCACAAATTATCTGAAAAATATAACAAATTACATATGTTACAATAGGTAGGTATAATATTATAATTATCATGTACACTACAGTTACATGGCTGAAGTAAACCTGCATTAAGCTTTCTCAGTGGTTTAATAAAGGTGGTTTGGATCCAGTGGCAATGTAACTTTTATATCAGAGCGTCTGTTTTCCTCGCTGATCGTAGTCCACAAGCCGGAAAATTAATTATTTGTGCCAGTGTCTATCAATTTAGTTATAACTATAATTATCTACCTAATTATTTATTTATTTTTTATAAGAAGAGCTTTCAGGGTGACCTTACTCCACCTGATGGTAAGCGGTCATGAGGTCCAAAAGTTAGGTCGGCAGGCACAATAGAACAAAACCCAATGCAATTAATTTGCTCAGCATCTCCAAATTCTAATAATACCTAGCTTTATTGATTAAAGGGTCATTTTTTAAACAAACAACAATAAATATGACAACAAAAAATCACCCTGATATGTTGTAATCAGTCATTATGGTGTCCCACATTGGAATCGCAAAAGTAATTACATGGTAATGAGTAACCTAATGGTTAAAACAGGAAATAAATAAATGAGAACTTACTTTGACTGCCATTTTCTTAATAAAACTACAGGGCACCTAAGAGAGAACACTAGTTATGTATCAAAATTGAGCAAAAAGTGTTTATATAGATATTCTTATCATATGACCCCATCGAGGATGTTTATAATAATACCACATTGACGCGAATCAAATTTTAATGTACTAACAAAAATATTTAGTAGATATTTTTAAAATCTGGGACTTGACAAATCCTTAAATCATTTGAAGCTAAAATAGGTATGTTAATCGTTGCGCGTAGGTTTTAGTTTCTCTATTTCAAAAGACAGTAAGCTCAAGTCGTAGGTATGTTCTAAAACGGTAAGTGTAAGCCTAAATAATGAGCTTTATAAGCCTGATTTGGCACAATTGCAGTAGGTATGTACCTACATCAAAAGAGAGTAAAACAAGGGCATATAGTATTGTGTAAGAAAGAATGTAATGTCTCTGCTAACGCGTAATAAACGTAATAATTAGGCGGGTCTTAGTGACATCAGTTGATATCAGACGGGGTTGGCTAGTAAGATCACTTTGGAAACGAAAGTACCTACCTACCTACTGGTTAAATGTTTTCTATGTCACGTATGTAGGTATGTACTCGTAGATATCGAATTCAACATTTCTTTGGCAAATTACATTGCTTGTTTGTTATTTTTGATCAATTTGATATATATACCTATTTATAATTACTTTTTTATTATATTTATATGTTTTGAACTTTTATACAATTTTTGGATTATACCTATTCTTGTAAGGTTTTTGTTCGAATGGAAAACTACACTGCTACTTCCTAAACTCAGTAATCTGAGGTTCATGCGTATTAATAATTTGTGGAAGTTCAGGGATGGTTTAGAAAGTGAATAAATATGGAAATGCTCAGGCTTATTAAAAAAAACATGGATGTAGGACGTAGGTACTATAATAAATACCTACGCCGGATCAGCTAGTAGATAATAAAAAAAACATCGGCTCAATTATGTAAACCTAGGAATTTATTGCACGGATACATTGTCGGCTCTTCAGTTCACACACTTATAAGACAAATAAAAGACAATTTCATGTATGCTAACATTTTTAATATAACAAGACATAGACTACCGCAATTTTGAAAATAATATTTACATCACCTGACCAAATCTACCATGACTGCCGCTAACCATTTCCACGAAAAGATCGAAATGGATGTAGAAATTTGGTTGTTTGACTATGGAGAGTTCACTGGAATCGTTAATTAATTTGTTTTTTAGTGGATGCCCTTGCCGATGCCGATGGCGCCGAGTCCTCCGTAGCCGAGCCCGCCCAGGCCGATGCCGCCGATACCGCTGATGCCGCCGACCGCGACGGGGATGCCGGCGGCCACGGGTGCGGCCACCACTCCGCCGGAGACTAGGCCGGCACCGCCGAGCAGCAGGCCGCCGTCGTGGGCGGTCCTGGCGACGCTGTCGGCGACAGCTTGCGCCTGCGCCGCGGTGCTGGCTACGGCCGCGGCCTGCGCGCGCGCGGCGTTGGCGATGCGGGCCGCCTCCACCGCGCGGGTGTTGGCGATCGCGACCGCCTGCACGCGGGCGGCGTTAGCCAGGCGCTCGGCTTCGACGGCGCGGCCGACCTCCGCGGCGCTGGCGGCGGCGGCGCGTCTCGCAGCGTCGATAGCCCTCGCGTTTTCCCAGGCGGCGGCCTGAGCCCTCTGCACGTTAGCGACGCGCGCCGCGTCCAAAGCCTGAGCGTTGCTGATGGCGTTCACTTGACCGGCTCTAGCGGCAGCCTCGGTCACGCGGGCACCCTGAATGGCGGCGGCGGCGGAGTTGGCGATCTGGGCGGCCTGGACGGCCTGGGCGTTCTGGATGGCGCTGAGCTGGGCGGCTCCGACCGCGGCGGCGTTGTTGAGAGCGATGCCGCTGCCGATGGCGGGCGCGGCGACGACGGCGGGGCCTGCGAGGCCGCCTCCGACGAGGCCGCCTCCGATGATGCCGGGTCCGGCGGCGATGACGCCCGCGGGGGCGCCCAGTCCGATTCCGACACCGCCGAGGCCGACACCGCCGAGTCCGACACCTCCGAGACCGATGGGGCCGGGAGCTAGAACGGCTCCGTAGCCCGACTGCTCCGGACGAGAGTCCGCAGGTTTGTCCTTTGCAATTCCTGTGTACATAACACCATAAGATTAATCATCAGCCTATAAAGCCATCAAAAAAATAACATGAATATGTAACTATTTAGAAAATGATTATTACCATCTCCAACTACCTCATACGCTACTGCGATGACGAAAAGAATCTGGAAATGAAATTTATAAAAGTAAGAACTCAGATCTCCTTACACCTAAAATCAATGGGTAGATTTAAATTCCAATTCCCATAAGACAATAAGCCACATCTTACCGTAAGTCGAGACATGGCTAAAATTTTAAAATGTAATGCTCGCTAGGATACGACACTAAATCACGCAGTGCGATGCAATTATGATGCATTGCACAAAATTGCTTGCACTTTTATACTGCCTCGAAAATTATTAACATCACATTAACAATGCTAAACAGACGGCCGATGCCGCCCTATTTGAATATCATTAGGTTGTCCAGTAAAAACTAATGGACGGGCAGCGCGGGTTGCAATCGAATACAATCAGTTGCGAGAGATATCAGAACGTTCGACGTCGGATGCGCGCACATCCCTTGGTGGTAGCGCGGATTGAACGCATAGAAATCAGCTGTTCATTAGATAACGTTGCTGGTTTGGTTACCCAAATGTGGGCTCGAGCAATGAACGGGCGCTATTGCGTCAGCACAATTACATATACATCCTCTCGCAGCTGAAGGCTTAAATTGTGAGGACAGGAAACGCGGCGCGAAATGATTCCTTGAATCGGCAATCTGCATAATAGGTTCCTTCGTGAACGCAATCAATTTGCATGTTTCAGCTGGTAACGTAAAGATGGCGCGGGCGCGGCGGGCTCTTCAATAAATCTTGTCCACGCTCTGTGCGTCGGCCTACTTAGCGCTTCTTTGCCGAAAACCGCATGTCAAACAGCTTATTGTTTCGTACCGATCGAAAAAAAGGCAAATAAAAACCGGACTATGTTGCACATTGCGTGTCATTGTTATTCGCCTATTGGGTAATCGATTTTACAAATTGCCACCAATTTGTGTTGATTGGATTCCAACGCAATTGACCGATTAATCGCTGAGGACACACCATGTCTTAATATTATTAAAAACTGAGCTGTTTTTTACTCCATAATTAGGAGACAAAAAAGAAAAGTGAGCATATTATAGAAATTGAAAATGTTTTTTTTTTATAATAGCTCGACATAATGGCTTCCCTACGCCTGATGGAAAGCGAAAGAGAACCCCAAGTCGCTGTGACAACTGGCAAGTAACTGGTTCCTGTCAGTTGCCACTGCCATGCCGGCCCAACCCTAACCCCCCACGAGCTCTGGAGTCCCTACTCACCAGCAGAAACACGACCCGGAGGTCATTTGGCTGCGGTATTCTATAGGGTGGAGGTCCTTCCCCGGACGGGCAGCTCAATTCGAGCGAATATTCGCTATGCCCTACCTCTCTTAACAATACATAATTGATCAATGTTGATCAATTATCCAATTTTTTCTTCCTTACAAATAAATACTTCAGTTTTTATCAACATTTCGTGTGTGTGTAGATGGTGAAATGACGGTACAATTTTCCTTTTTTATAATACTAAGTAACAGTATTATCCTTTAATTTTTTGCAGTTAGGTGTAGGTACCAGGAGGGTGAGCTTAAATTTTAATATGTTTATAAATACGCTTCGTATATAAAATTGATCCATACCTAAAGCTTTTATGAGAGTTTCTTGTACATAGGACTCAATAGAACGTTACCTATATTGCGTTAAATAAAGAAATTTAATGCAGTACCCTTACTATTGATTTTTTCTTTCATTAGTCTAGGTTTTATTATAATTTAAACTTCAAAGTTTAAGAGATTAATATGTACAGTTTTATTTTATTATACTTAATTGCAATAGTTATTATATCTATAACAGGGTTCTTATACTATAATTTCTTCGCAAACTTTTCCATCTGTATGTAGGAAAACACCGTGCACTTCGACTTTCTGAAAAGTAAGAAGAAAATAATTGATATGGTTTTAACATAATAATGCCTAGACTATTTATATATCTATTTCATTAACAAATAAACACAAACAGTATTATAGTAAAATTTTTATTTTTAAATAATTTACATCAATACGCTAATTAGAGGCTATCATTTTTCCACAACCTTTTCAACCATGGGTACGCGGTATAAGCTCGTGCTCGCCGGTTTTCTGAAAAAAAAAAACAAACTTGAGTACCTACCTAGTTGAAAAATAAAATAAACTAACATACCTAGCTACCTATAACATTGTATTTAGGAATTAGAGTCAGGCAATAAAACGTGGTATTTATGGAATTTAAATAACTCTACATATAAATCTAATGGACATTTTCCTCTCTTTTGAGATAATAAGACCAAAAGACGCATTATGGCGAAAGATTTAGGGCTTTTATTCTTTCATACCACGATGGTGGCAAAATGGCTGCCTCGTATTACCGCAACCCATGAACGCACCACAAGGCGCATCGCATGTGGTCATCTGTCCGCTTTCAATGCTTTTTGTTAGGGTTCCGTAGCCAAAATGGCAAAAACGGGACCCTTATAGATTCGTCATGTCTGTCTGTCTGTCTGTCTGTCTGTCTGTCTGTCTGTCTGTCTGTCTGTCTGTCTGTCCGTCCGTATGTCACAGCCAGTTTATTCCGAAACTATAAGAGCTACATTATTGAAATTTGGTGTGTAGATGTATTCTGTAAACCGCATTAGGATGTGAAAATAAAATCAGAAACAAATCCAAAATTTTTGGGGCTCCCCATACATAGAACTGAAACTCAAAAATTTTTTTTTCATCCAACCTATACGTGTGTGGTATCTATGGATAGGTAATTAAAAATGATGTTGAGGTTTCTAACAACATTTTTTTCTAAACTGAATAGTTTGCGCGAGAGACTCTTCCAAAGTGGTGAAATGTGTGTCCCCCCCCCCGTAACTTCTAAAATATAGGCATGATAAAACTGAAAAATATATATGATGTGTATTACTATAAAAACTACTAACGAAAATTGGTTTGAATGAAATCTAGACAGTAGTTTTTTTTTAAACGTTATAAATCAAATTACCTAATTTTTTCATTTAATCGGTGGTACGGAACCCTACGTGCGCGAGTCCGACTCGCACTTGGCCGGTTTTTTGTCTTTTCTTCTACATTTTGTATCTATTCGTTTGATTCGTTGTCAGTATCATTCGTATGCAGGGCCGTCTTAAGTATATACGGCGCCGTGGTGCCGGACTCAACCTGCACCCCCTGGTAGAGACGGCCCTGTTCGTATGAATCGTAAGTCGTGTTGTGATATGACGTAATAAAGTTTACATGTTCTTAAATAGGAGCGTACTTCAAGTCTTACTCGTAAACCACGTTCATGGTAGGGCCGACCACCGCCACAGAGGGCCGGGGCGGGCTCATGATGTACTTCGGGACTTCCACTACCGTCGGCACCTCCACCATGGTGGGAACTTCTACCACTGTGGGCACTTCGACAACAGTGGGCGGCTGGACAATGGTCTTAGTAGGCAGCAGGGAGAGCAGGAGTTGGCTGACGGCCATGGATTTCTCCTTGGCAGCATTGTGCACTGTGCTGGCCAACGCGCCGATGCGTTCGAAGATTGCGGAGAGACTTGGCGGCCTGACCAGCACTGTGGGCGCGGGAGCAACGATCTGGAAATAAATTGCATATTATTTATTATTAAATTGTTGACTTTCTTCCTTTGAATATATGCAGCCTAAGCTGCACAATCGTTTAATCCTGAAACACGACCGAAGTCATTTCACTTAGATTTCCAAATCTGTCTTCAATCAAACGTCGAGTTCTAAGGTAATGAAAATCAATTCAGCCGAATTGAGAACCATCCTCTTTTTGTATGTTCTTATAAGTAGATTAAAATGTTATTAATGTTCACATGAACTAAATAATCTACTTATAGCTAAAAGTGAAACCGTCATTCTTTACTACCCATTATTTTACATTACTTTCAGTATTCCACGCCTTTTTTACCGTTGCCTTGTTTATGTGCCATAAATGAAAACTTGATTTTGATGAGAATCATTCAAATTCAACGGCCAATGTACGATTAATACTACAAAGCAAGGTCTTCCTGAAAAACTCGTTTGGCAAGAACATATTTAACCTACTCACATAATTACTCGAAAACCATGATAAAGCGATAGACCAGTTTTTTGATGGACAGTAATTTATTAATGAAGACATTTTATCGCCTCTATAAGGAAACCCATATTTCTATCGAACTATTGTGGATACTCAACCATACCACTTGTTTTTTAATCGAAATGTGAGGAAGCATCTAGCATAAACTAAGGTTTTCCGCTAAAGTTTTTTAAGGTCTGAGCGATTCGGGCTTGGCATCCTTTCGAGCTTTCCATCAGGCAAAGGGAAGCCTCTATGCTAAGCCAATATAAAAACGGTACCTAACACGAATGTAAATAATCAACAAAAAACATACATATACCTACCGTTACAACTTGACCTATAAACCGTGAACAGATAAATCGGCATTGATACCTAATCTTACCTACCTAAAAAGTTCATGGTTAAGAGGTATATTGTGATTATGAACATTGTATAACGCTCTGATTTACAATAACAATCTGAAATGATCGTTCGAACGATGGACAGATAGCCATGGATAGTAGACCATTTAGAATGACAAAGTTATCCGCGGTCAAATTGAGAAACCTCATCCTTTTGAAGTTAGTTAAAATTAACAATTGTCCGTGTTGTTACCAGATTTAAAATAGGACCACCCGACCTCATCACATTGGTGTCGTAGAAGACAACTAAGAGAATATCAGGAAACTGGCAGCAGCGTTTACCTGAGTACAAATAAAACCTATTGCGTTCACCAATCCGCCTGCCAAGCGTGGTGACTAAGGCAAATCCCCCTAAATGGCTAGTTTCATTGGGGGAGACCTATAGACATAGCAATAGACCTTTGCAGACTGATGAAGATGGCATAATGATGTTAATACCTCAACTGGCGGGGCCACTACGGCGGCGACTTTGCTGTGCAAGGCATCCTTGGCTGCCAGAGCCAGCCCAGCCTTGGCTGCGAGGGCCTTGGCTCCCAGGGCCGCCGCTCCCTTCACTGCGGCCACCTTCGCACCTAGCACAGCAGCACCTGATGACGAGACAAAAGGTAAGTCTAACAATACTCTTAGGTCTACCAGGATCTGATAGCAAAAAAAGTTATAAAAAAGAGAGATTTTCATATGGCAACAAAAAAGTGTCGTCTGTCAACTGAAATTTCGAGGAATTGTTCTTGGTTTGACTTCAAATTTCCTTTAAAAAGTCGTGAATATGTCGAAGAAACCTCCGATCGCAAGCAAGAAATATTCCCTTTGGCAATCAGATCCTGGTAGACCTATTAGTTTGGCAACAGAATGGAGTTTGGCCACAAAACCTTGGAATCAGAATGGAATCCGCTAATTTGGTAAGTCCCAAATTACTTGACAGTGCAAAAATAATTGTTAAATATACCTTAGTTATCTATAAGGTTTATGAAAAACAATCAAAATTATTAGTTCTTACTTTAAGAGTTTCTATTTGGTTACTAAACGCACACATTAATCTGGGAAAATAAAATGATGGGACACTTTCTCCACTCAAGCTTGTAGATATACCTTGGTATTTCTAGGTCGATGGTGACAAAGTACCTACTACCGAATTCTACTTACATATATAGTTTCTGAAGTGTTGTGATTGTGAATACCTATTCAAATGCAAAATAACACGAAACAAATTTAGTTTCTTAGATGTTTCATCATCAGCCCACATCAGTCCACTGCTGGACATAGGCCTCTCCCAATACTCGCCACTTCGATCGATCCCGGGCCTCTCGCATCCAGCTCTTGCCAGCCGTCCTGCGCAAATCATCACTCCACCTGGTCTGAGGGCGTCCTACACTACGTTTGCCGAGACGCGGTCTCCACTCCAGAACTCGTTTACCCCAGCGGTTGTCGGTTCTGCGGATAATGTGGCCAGCCCACTGCCACTTCAGCTTACTGATCCGGTGAGCTATGTCGGTAACTCTGGTTCTCTGCCGGATCACCTCATTTCGGATCCGATCTCGCAGAGAGACGCCGAGCATAGCCCTTTCCATAGCTCGCTGAGCGACTTTCAACTTGTGGACTAGCCGTACCGTGAGTGTCCACGTTTCGGCTCCGTATGTCATAACCGGTAGAACGCACTGATCGAAGACTTTCGTCTTTAGACACTGTGGGATCGACGATGTGAAGACTCGACGAAGTTTTCCGAATGCTGCCCAGCCTAGCTGAATTCTCCTATTTACCTCGTCCTCAAAGTTGTTTCTACCCAACTGCAATGTCTGCCCGAGGTATACATATTTTTGAACAACTTCGAGGACGGCGCCGTGAACTGCAATCGGTTCCGGTAGAACATGTTCATTGAACATGACCTTGGTTTTATCCAAGTTCATCCGTAGGCCGATGCGCACAGAGGAGTCAGCCAGTTCATTCAGCATCTGTTGTAGGTCCTGCAGCGATTCTGCCATTATGACGATGTCGTCTGCAAATCGCAAATGAGAGATGTATTCGCCATTTATGTTGATGCCACGTCTTTTCCAGTTCAGCGTCTTGAACATATCCTCCATTGCATTAGTGAACAGTTTCGGGGAAATAACGTCCCCCTGTCTCACTCCTCGATGCAACGGTATAGGCCTTGTTTGCTGATTCTGTACTTGGACGGACATGGTGGCGGCTTCATAGAGACATCTCATCACTTGGATGTATCGCCAATCTACTTGGCATCGCTGCAGGGACTCCAGAACAGACCAGGTTTCAACCGAGTCAAAGGCTTTCTCATAGTCCACGAATGCTAGACACAGGGGCTGATTATACTCTTCGGTCTTCTGTATAATCTGCCGCACTGTGTGGATGTGGTCTATGGTGCCGTATCCGCTCCGAAACCCAGCCTGTTCCGGCGGTTGGAATTCGTCGAGTCTTCGCGCAAGACGGTTCGTGATCACTCTTGAAAACAGCTTATAGACGTGGCTTAGAAGGGAAATGGGTCTATAGTTCTTCAATAGGGTTTTATCTCCCTTTTTGAAGAACAGGACAACCACACTCCTAGTCCACGCCTCCGGAGTTCTCCCTTCCAGAAGGACAGCGTTAAAAAGCTTTTGGAGCTCTCTCAATACGGCTCTACCTCCAGCCCTCATCAGCTCTGTTGTAACGCCGTCCTCTCCAGGGGCTTTTCCATTTTTAAGCTGCCCAAGAGCGATCTCGATTTCGTCAGTACTGACTTCTGGCAAGTCTTCGGTGAAATGGCGTGTCAATGTGGCTCTAGTATCCTCATTTTCGGGATCAGGTCGAGATGCATGCGAAGCGTATAACCGGCCGTAGAAGTCTTCTACCTCCGAGAGAACCGCCGGCTTTGAGGCAACGACTTCTCCACTTGCTGTGGTCAGCTTAGTCAGGTGGCTTCTTCCAAGAGATTGTACAAACACCTTAGACCCCCGATTTTGCTCAATAGCTCTTTCGATCAAAAGAGTATTGAAGCGTCGGAGGTCGCGTCGTACGAGTTTATTGATCTCTCGGTTTAGAGTCCGTTTTCCTGACGAAGTGACGGGTGGGTCTTCACGTCGTTGCCTCATTAGCCCTAAGGTTTCCTCGGAAAGTTTTGACTTCTTACCCATACGCCGCATGTTGCAGAATCTCGTTCCTTCTTCCCTGAGGACTCGAACCACATTTTCAAGATTCTGGTTAACGTCAGTTGTGGTTTCCACGGCAGCGAATCGGCTTTCCAGGTTCAACTGAAACTTTTCAGATCCTGCCTGGCTTTGGAGCAGAGTAGGCCGGAGTCTTGACTTTATCAAGCGGACGCGCTCGGCTCTAAAGACGATATTCAGAGAGCCTCGGACAAGTCTGTGATCGCTACCGGTGTTAAACCTGTTGATCACGGAGACGTCTCTGAATATATGCCGGCTGTCCGCTATAACGAAGTCAATCTCGTTCCTTGTCATAGCGTCGGGGCTTTGCCACGTCCACTTTCTTTGGGGCTTTTTCTTGAAGAAAGAATTCATCAAGAAGAGCCCCTCCCGTTCGAGAAAGTTGACGAGCATCTGCCCCCTATGATTTCTGACTCCAAAACCATGGGATCCTACTACCGATTCGTTGCAAGTCTGTACTCCCACTTTAGCGTTGAAGTCCCCCATCACGACATTGTAGTGGGCCTTGGTAGTGAAGTGGAGGGCCCTCGATATGTCATCGAACATTTCCTCCACTTCGTGATCCGAGTGTGACGAGGTCGGTGCGTACACTTGCACCACCTTGAGGCTATACCTCTCGGTGAGCTTGATAATAAGGTACGCTACCCTGTTCGACACACTGGATATTTCCACAACGTTGTCGGAGAGAGACTTATTGACCAGAAATCCGACGCCACCTTGGGATTGTTGGTCTCCCTCGCGGAAGTACATGAGGTGGCCTGACTCTAGGGTTACGGTGTCCTCCCCCTCTCTTCGGACTTCACATAGCCCCAGAATGTGCCACCTAATCTTCCCAAGTTCCACCTCAAGTTGCGCCAGATGCGAGTCAAGCCTTAAAGTGCGGCCGTTATACGTTGCTAAGGTCAGTTGTGTGTGGTGGCCTGCCGTATCCCGGGGATTCTTAGCACCCCCCGCCCCGCCGTTACCGTGGTCGCCACCTTGACCAGGAATAGCGGGGCCGCCGGGAACTGGGGGCCGTGGCTTTCTTGTACAAAGCATTTGGGAGGGATTGCCCATAATCGCCACGCTGGGCAGGCGGGTTGGCGATCGCAGGGCGTAGCCTCTTATACCGATGACGCTGCTGCCCGTCATCGGTCTGGTGTATTTCGCTACGCCTTATCGGGTGGTTATACCGCCATCAGTCGGTCGCCAGAGCCCCGTCTGTTGGTCAGCAGGATGCACCACGGGCAGGTGAGGGTGGCTTGGAGCGAAAGGTTGGTAGGTCGCTCCCTTACATCCCTTAGATGTTTAAAATAGCGTTAAATTGTATTTACGAACTCTGCTAACACATAAACGATTGTTATCTGAGAGATAGCAGTACTTCAAATGCGGGTAGGTATTCAATATCTAATTAAAAGTAAGTTGCTAGAGGGACTAGTCCTGATACTAACCTTTAAGCGCTAGTCCTTTAGCGGCTGCCACTGCCAGGCCCTTGGCAGCGAGGCCCTTCGCGGCGAGGGCCCCGGCGCCCAGCAGCGCGGCGCCTTTGACCGCGCCCGCGGCGACAAGTGCCTTAGTTGCCAGGACCGGAGACCCTAGGGCCGGCGGCACTAGGCACGAGAAGCACGCCAACTGTAAACAATAAAATAAATAAAAATAAAATAAAATAAAATTTATTTGGAACTTTTTCATGGTACTACAATTAAGGTTATTTCTGTTTCCCCAAATTTAGAGCTATTGTTACTAGGGACAAGACAGGAATTTCGGTTGTTCCAAGTAAGCTGAATCTGTGAGCATTAGATTATTCCCATTCTTTCAGAAATTTCTCATCTTTGGGGAAAATTTCCCCATTTTAGGAAATTTCCCTTCTTTGGACATTGGTAGAGCCGGTACAGTAAGGTACGCATAATTTTTTCTAAAAATTATAGGGAATGCTTTAATTTAGCAAGTGATAAACTTTTCATAAAATGCACTCTTATAAAAATTTGAAAAAAAGCACTTGACTTAACTCGAAATTTTTGGAAAAATTAGTTACGTGAAAAAAAACACTATTTAGAACTATTTTTTCACATAAACTTATTTTTAATAGCAAAATGAGATATTTGTGCAAGTGCATTTATGTGACGTCATTTAAAATTCCATCAAGCAAATCACATTTCGATCATATCGTTTCATGGGTAAGTCCTTTTATTGGATTGGATTGAACGTTTTAGGTTTACAGAGTTAATCTTTATCTCCATTAAAACGTCACGAACCGTCCACAAGTCTAATAAGACCCGTTAACATAATATGTAACTTCACTTCACTATATAGAGAGTATTTACAGTTGAACTTACCGATAGAATAACCAATTTGACCTCCATATTTCACTGATGCCACAAAACTATGCCCTCTGTCAAGGTAAAGTGCACTTATATAAAAGCACTCTTGCAACATAAACTTTAACAAGTTGTATAAATGAAAATATCATCAAATTTGTCCATAAAAATACCAAAAATTTTGAACCTTATCGTTATAATAATAAGCTTGTATAAACATAATAACATTAATTTTGCAATAGCCACTGTTTGGACAAGTTTGGTAGGTAAACCCTAATTAGGATCATTAACTCGTCCACGTAATCACTTTTGTTACTATGTATGTACTTTATATACCTAAGATTCAAAGTGTTGACAATTTCATTAAATCGAATTTTCTCGATATATTGCTCGGAGTCCGTTCGGCACTCCCTAAGGCCGGCCACATACGTTCACATAATTCACGTTCGCAACAAGAATGCTCTACTTGCATACAAAGCGCTTCAGCATTTTATAAGTAAGTAGAGCATTATTTCTGCAAATCTAAATTTCAATTCGGAATTCCAATGTATGTGACCGGCCTAGAACGACTTATAGCAATAGGTATTAGAATAAAGAAGGTATATTAACAGCCTAAAGGCATTTGTTTTTTGTTTTTTTTTTTATCATATTGGCAACAGAAATACCTACCTCATTTGTAAACATTTCAACTTCTAGCCATCGCGGTTCTTGAGATCCCCTGTGCATATGGGATAATGGGACCCCTTATCAGACAGAATACTATTTTGTAAGATCTGAGAGAAACTAGGGACTTTGTATTTGATCTAAGATACGGATATCGAGCGCGGGGCCCTATTACCAAAATCGAAAACGATCGTTCGTTAAACGGATCGCGTATTTTTGCCCCATAAATCCCTCCTATTTGTCCCTTCTTTGTTTGAATAATACCAACTAAAATTAGTCAAAGTTGATTTCCAATAAGTTGGGATGGGAAAGAGGGGCCCGGAACCTTCGCATTGGCGCACCTTGCACTTTTTGAAAACAATAAAAATATGTTGTAAACTTGTAATAATAGATTTATCAGTCCAAAACGATAGGTGGGGTTATAAAAACAATTCTTGATCCATTAGCCTCTTCCCCAGAGGTTATCGAATCAAACACGCCACAGACGGAAACACAACTAACGTTCTGTCAAATTTCTCCAATCAATTTTAAATTAAATTTCCAAGGCATTAAGTCCATTATCCATCGATCCATTTCGATATATTTGCTTACTACTTTAGGTAAATAACTTTTATGATAGTGAGATGACAACAACATTATAATGATTATGATATAAGTCATATGACAATAGTTACGTTGTTGGTATTAGTCTCAGTTTGATCCGAACTCAGAGATAGCTTAAGCTATAGATAGAAGAAATACCAGGATTTTGAAGATCATATTTCTTACATGTTCATACTTTTATCTTTTTGACAGTTCCAAAATTAGTAACGTTATCAATTCAAACAACGATTTCATTTATTAAAATATTTTTATTTAAAACTAGCTGGCCCGGCAGACTTCGTACCACCCATTATTTACCTTTTAAACCTTCTGGACTTCCACAAATAATTTAAGATCAAAATTAGCCAAATCGGTCCAGCCGTTCTCGAGTTTTAGCGAGACTAACGAACAGGAATTCATTTTTATATATAAAAAAAAGAAGATATTAATCATAGAAAACATTCAAATACATAAATATTATTATCATTTCCTCATGGCCGTGCAACATGACCATCCAATTAGAAATTATATGAAAATCTTTAAGCAATTCTCGATTAATGTCCAGTGTGTTGCGTGCGCCAGATGCGCCGCGCGCGCCAGCACTTTGCTCCCTTGTCCGCTCGGACGCTCGTCCGCCCATCGTCGTACGAATCGCCACTCTGACAAAAAGCCTGACAAAAGCCGGACAGGCCAAACTCGTAAATATTTGGCCGGACGCGACCGCAAAAAGCCTAACATGTCCGGCTAAATCCGGACATCTGGCAACCCTAGTTGCGTCCCACATGTGTTATCAGTTAATAAAGTATGACAGTACTGTAGCTGTAGTACATTTTTAGGCTATTACCTACCTATATGTCAACCTACCTTTCCGACACAACACCTAAGGGAACTGTAACACCCAATGCCAATTTCTAGTCAGATTCAGAACTTTGAATAAACGTCATACAAAATTGTCAAATTAGAAAGAGAGAGAGCGTGAAAGTTTCCGAATACAAGTCGAAATTGGCGTTGTGAATAGAACTGCTGGTCTTCGATTGAGAGTTACTACAATAAGTTGCCCGGGACATCACTCAGAATACCCATCGGAACCACTTTATAAGTCCGTTTTCCTAAACTGACAAGACCGGAAAACTAGCCCGGAACCATGGATTTTCCGCACTTTACAATGTGTGTAAACCGTTCGTCATGTAGTTCATACGAACTATTCATCAAATTCGTGGTTCAGTGAGTGACTGAGATGAGTGTGTCAGTGAGACAGTACCTGATTTACATATTCGTGCTAATAAACTGTGTACATAATATCGAATAGACACAAAATGTGTGGAGTAGACTAGAAGTGTCCGCTAGAGTATATTTTTTAACACTAGCTGGTTACTGCGACTTCGTTTGGGTGTATTTCTTGTTTTGAATTTCATAATTTCATGACACTAAATTTTTTTAAGCAAAGTTCAAATAATTCTTTGTCGATAAATAAAAGTAGCTTAAATTATTCTACATACATTTTTATACACTTTATAAAGTGACCTTTATAGTGAAGTGATATTAAATGAAAATTAAAAATATCTTTATAGTCTTATAAATATAATAAATATCAGACAACATCACATACATTTAGAGGATTCGGTCCCGGTCATATTTTAGTCCCGAAATTTTCGGGATTAAATTTAAAGAGTCCCGGGATTTTCGGGATTGATATATTGTTAATATAAGATAGTAAAAATATGCGTGAAACGAAACGCACTTACTTTCTTTTGACGTTTTGACGGCCATCTCATTTACACGGCTGATTTTATATGATTTTGCTATCGACCGGTACTGGATTATGTGTAAAAAATCCGGAATCAGCGCTGCACCAACCGGAGCCAGGGGGACTGTTGTTGCGACAAGTGCCGGACCAGTGGAGTTCTAGCGGCGGTATTGTGTGGACAGAGTGGGTCAGCCCGCCGGCCAGGGAGACCCGTAGCAACGGTGGTGAGGCTGGCCGCCCGCGGCATAGTACAGGGACCCGACGGTGGCTGACCACCTCCGAAGGCTGCCCCACCAGGCCGCGCATAATCCCGGGATGGCTCGTCGTGCCGGGTGGTGCCCGGGTTGAGTGGGGCCCGGTGGCAATTTCCGGTGGGGTACGGGGGCCCTTCCGTCTGGCGGACTGGCTCCCCCTGTACCACCACCGTCCAATACCAATGTGGGACTCCGCGCCTTTTCTAGTTTTTGCCGCGACAACGGTCACTCCTTTCATGCCCTCCCTCCCTTATCCACTTCAATGGCACGACGACGACATCGCACACGTCCTACAGCGGCTTCCCAATCCTTCCCCACCAACTCGCTGTTTGAGGTGGAGTTCACCAACATCCGTGGACTTCATGCAAACCTCAATGCCGTCCTCCACCACTTCGAGATGGCGAGGCCTGCGATGCCGTTTTTGACGAAAACTCAGATTGGGTGCCCTGCCGATTCGGCATACCTGCACTACCCCGGCTATGTGCTGGAAGAGTCCTTCCACGCCAAGGCCTTTGTTCAGTTTTTTGAAGATTTAACAAAAGATTTAAAATAAAAAGTTGAGGTTTTATTGTCTTTTCGTTACCACTTTCTATTACCAATATAATCCCGGGACTGTCCCGGGATCCCGGGATGAACTGTCGAAAATCCCGAAATCCCGGGATCGGAAAAATCGACCGGGATCGAATCCTCTACATACATTGCTCTAATCCCAAAGTAAGTAGCTTAAGCACTTGTGTTATGGGTATCAGAACAACGAAGGTACCACAACTAAATACTTAAATACAAATATAAACACCCAGACACGGAACAAACACAAGTATTCATCAGACGAATGTTTGTCCCGTATTATAAAAAAAAATATATAATCCCGTAAAAGTGTATTTAAGTTGCATCTAATCAACTGTTTGTTGTTTAGATCTTCTTGAAGTAAATATAATGGATAGCTAACTAATTTATTTAACTATACATACCTAACTAATTCTTGGAAAAGATAAGAGCTGATAATGTAATACGACATGTTATTAAGCAGTGTTGTTTATAAAGGCGATAGCTGCATTACAGTAGATAGGTATTAATTACATATTATGTAATTTTAACAGTTGGTATCTCTTTTATGTTCGAAACATATATCGAGTGCGGTGGAATACTTTATGAAGTTGCCATTTAGACTTTTAAGAGAGGTAGGGCATAGCGAATCTTCGCTCGAATTGAGCCGCCCGTCCGGGGAAAGACCTCCACCCTATAGAATACCGCAGCCAAATGACCTCTGGGTCGTATTTCTGCCGGTGAGTATGGTTTCCGGAGCTCATGGGGGGGTTAGGGTTGGGCCGGCATGGCGGTGGCCACTGACAGGTAACTGACCAGTTACTTGCCAGTTGTCACAGCAGGTTGGGCTTCTCTTTCGCTTTCCATCAGGCGTAGGGAAGCCATTATGACGAGCCACTATAATTTTTTTTTTTTTTTACAAATGAAGCGTTGCCTGCAATCTTACCTGATGTAAAGTAACGATAAAACCTTGGGATGGAGCTAGCAGCAGCAGCTTACTCAGTTAAAATAGGCTTTATCTGAGTTAGTGTTCTCATTGAAGTGTAATAATATCATCACACAAACAATATTCTTCAAAAAGTTAATAACCGTAAAGGTCTAAATTCATCATCAACATCAGCCATTGTCAGTCTACGTTACATTACTCGTTAATATTTACGAGCGTGTTTATTTATTTACTTGTCACACAAAACGGAGCTACACACTAGTAGTACAATAAATAATAATGATACTATATATACTACAAGTAACGTTGCTTAAATTTAGGTTGTAACTCTTCTAGCATGTATATACTTGCCGACTCCATAGTCTTTTGTTCTAGAAAAGCCCCAGTAGGTCATTGGTATGAACTATCGCCATAAATACAAAATTCAAGTTCAAGGAAGGTTTACTTACTGTAAGGAGCTTGTACCTAACGAAGCTATACCATAAGTGACCATATAAGAACAAATCAACAATGGAGTCAAATCTTCGTCTATTAATTTTGAGGGTAAGATTTTTTTATTAATACAATATTAAGTTTATATACCTACATACCTGTTAGATAATAAAATTGGGACAGAAAAGTCAATTTTCTTTACAATATGTTGTATAAAAATGGATTTTCCTAAACAACTCATTGTTACAGCAACATACTAACTTCTTCTGACTCGTAACATATGCAATAACATTTATTAACGATTTCAATTGACTAGCTTTCGCAGTACATAAGTATTTATTAATCTGTGCTTTCGCTTCACCTGCTTATACGTGGTAAATTCTTAATTGAATTTACATAAAGATTTAATTTAATTAGGCCTACTTCGGATTTTTATTTTATTAGAATAGTATGTCTGACTGATGTATGTAAGGACTCTCTAATAAGTAGCTTATTAATTTTATAAGCCATCTTTGAGTGCACTAGCGGCAAGTCAACGGCTGAAATATGTTCGAAGATCATCATAATCATCACTTACGGGTCTCCCCACATTTATCGACTCGGGATCGGCTAAAGCGGGTCAAAAAGCCTTTGTATATAAAACTAGCTGTGCTCGCGACTTCGTTCGCGTGGAATAGTTATTTTTTCACCTTTTTTTTTACATTTTCCATTATTTCTTCGCTGCTAATAGTTGCAGCGTGATGTTATATAGCCTTAAGCCTTCCTCGATAAATGGTCTATTCAACACAAAAAGAATTTTTCAATTCGGACCAGTAGTTCCTGAGATTAGAGCGTTCAAACAAACAAACAAACTCTTCAGCTTTATAATATTAGTATAGATAAGGATGCTGCTAATGAATGCTATTCGCATCGGCTTGGTTCGGACGACGTGTCGCGACGCCGTATTGTATTTTTAAAATGACGAAATGTATTGTAGTTTTAAGACATAGTACCTATGGATATGCTCACTCGCCTTTAGCCGATACCGCGTCGATAAATGTGGGGAGACCCTAATTTACAAAGTCCAGTTGGCTAAATACACATTCTTTTGTTTCAGCTAATACTAGCTTGCATCATACTCAACCTATTAACCATAACAGAAGCCCGGAAACACAGCAAGCACAACAGTCTAGCCACACCAAAGGTGGATCACACACAGAAACTTCTAGAAACTGATAAGATTTCGAAGAAAACCCATCCGAAACACGTTAAGAAGACGAAGCGAAGTGCATATGCAAGGAACTGGTCTTCGAAGGAGTACAGCCATATGCCACCTTACTTAGTCTTCAATAGGAAAACAGGAGCTTATTACCCTTACTACACACAAAGCAATAATATTAGGAGAAACATGTTCAACAGTATGAAAAACGGTTATAGATCGAGCAATTACTAAGTTTAGTTGATTATTAAAGTTAGGTTGTAAGTATTTATTGTCTTTAATTTGTATAAATAAATGTAGTTTTTGTAGTGCAATTTTTTATGGCTATGAATGGCCGACGAGCAAGAGGCCTGTCTGATGATAAACAGTAGGTAACCTCCGCCCATAGACATCAGCTTGACTGGGGGCACAGCCATTCCGCTGCATACTGTCTTCTTGTCTTTTTTTAGAAGAAGAGCTTTCAGGATCACCTCGCTCCACCTAATGGTAAGCGGTCGTGAGGTTCAAAAGTTAAGTAGACAGGCACAATGGAACAAACCCATAGCACCTGTCGGCCCTGTCGCCCTCACCCTGAAGGCCCACTGAGATGCCGTTTCACGCTCCGCCTAAAGAACCCGGGATTGTAAGAGGAAGGAAACACATGAGCTGGAAGGGCATTTCATGACTTAATGGCCTGACTTCAGCGCTGCTACCGAGTGATTTCTTTATAGAAACCCCCTGTAGGCAACAATTTGTGAAACATTTTTGTGTACACGGAATATGCAAATCGTAAATTCAGTGACTATTGTTAAAACTTTGGTGCAAAAATAAAAATCTATTTCATCTTAATTTTTTCAGTAAGCTCCCTTATCAACCTTTACCTAACTTGTAATAATTAATTGATACTCCTAATCAATACGGAAGATCAAAGACATTAGCCCAGTAAGCAGAATTGAAAGTCCGCCAGCTGATACTACTTAAATTAATATATCTTAACTGTATTAAGTTTTTCATAGTTCGACCGCAACCTTGCCACATGAATGAAAAACTGACTCAATTACGCGAGCAAACGCGGTACGGTATAAATGTGTGCTTGAACAAAAGCGCACTCTCTGTTCTTTAACTAACCAATGGGAAGCCATTACTAACGAATAATAAATAATAATAAATAACCAAGACATGCCACTCTGGGCCACACAACGCCATCTAGCCCCAAACTAAGCCGAAGCTTGTACTATGGGTACTAGACAACTGGTAAACTTACTTAGATACATTTTTTTACAAATACAAGAAAACAGTTACAGAATTGCTATTTAAAAAGAATATGGGGAAATCCAATGCATGCTGTAGATTGTTAGTAGGTAAATGCCTATTATAAGATATAGTATGTTGACCTACCTAATTGTATTAGCCCGGATTTACTTACATTCGAGCCTAAGTTTTATAATTCAACTAGAATACCACCAAATTGTATCATTCATTGTAATGTTATAAACTAGAAAAGTGCCTACTTATAGAAAAGACATCAACGCATTAGTTACGAATGTTTCGTCTGAGACTTGTTGCTTTAATATTTCCTGTAGGCGTATTATCAAACGATAGTTAAGTACATATCTATATCTTTTCAAAAAACTTAAAAAAACATGAAGTCTGTCAGACTCTCTGATCCTCATATAAGTAGCATTTAAGATGGAAACTTATTTACATAACCAAAGTGGAACAGGATAGGTAGATTAGACATAAGCGAACAGTAATACGAGTGTAGCGACATGTAGCAACATCTATCTATACATCGCTACAATACAGAATCCTACAACGCGCAAAACGAAGTTTTCATCACGACTCGCTATACCTATGTACGAAAAACCAAGATGGTCCATTGGACTGCGGTCCCCGAGCACGATCACCTAGCTCGGCGGAAGTGCTACCACTTTTCGTAGGGACAAGTCTGTTCCTACACGAGTATCTATGAACATAGGTTCATAGACTATAGAGTCTACCCGGGTTATTATGGCACACCTACATTATTAAATGTTAACATTAACTAAATAAAAGACTACTTCGTTTAACCCTTACCTTGGAATTTACACGTAAAATCCCCTGCGCATGCCTACAGGAAATGTCACAGATAAATGTGACGTCATAAATCGCGAAAGCCTAACGTCAACGACCCAATAAGTTAACAAGTATCGTAGCTGTCCCAAAGGTTCTGTATATTATATGAACCTAGCAAAATAATTGATGACAATCATATCTATGTTCCTCCTCGCTCCGGTGACACTGCTGCCCGTTATCGGCCTGTGGTATTTAGCTACTTCAATCGTGATGTTTATAACGCCACCCGTCGGTTGCCAGAGCCTCGTCTGTTATTCAGCAGGACGCACCACGGGCAGGTGAGGGTGGTTTAGAGCGAAAAGATGAGTCACTCCCTTGAATCCTTGAGGAGCTACGCCCTGTGATTGCCGACCCGCCTGCCTAGCGTGGCCATACTGGCCATTATGGGTAAATCCTCCAATTGTTTCGCGTACTATATTGTACTAGCGCATTATTCTCGTAGTCAATTTATAAAAGAAGAAGCCCTTTATCTACTAAAGTTTATCTAAATTGACATTCGAAGTAAGAAGGACACATCGATTTTTACTTGATATTTTATTTATTAATATCAGGATAGTGTATAATCCCAAATATTTTGTTTTATTTATGAAAAACTTCAAAGTCTTACTTAATTAACTGTAGCAGATTAATTTGTCTCGCATAAAGTTAACTGCACTAACATGTCTGATTTTGTTTCAAGGAATCCTAACAGACATGACGAGACCCCTGCCTTAATTTTATTTATTTCTATTTGCATAACAACTTTAATGGGTAGGTAAACTGCTTTATTGCAAACCAGTTTACAGATTTGTTTTGTTTATAAAATGTAATCTGCCTGCCTGTTTCAACGGTCCGTTGCTGTGTAAACATAAAATTCGCATCTTCTCAATATTTAGGTATATTTATTTGGGACCCAACTGATCACAATTTCACACTTCTTAAACCACCTCGTTTTACAGTGTTTTCCTGGTAGGATTATACTTGGGTAGGTACTAATATTTTTTTTAATAATGTGGACCCTATTGCACTTAGAGTTATCGTGAACATCTTGCAAACGCGTTAAGTGTTTAGAGCGACACGTTAAAGGGCAGTTAGCGGTATTCTGTGGCTACCAAACCGTAAGCATCTATTTTTCCGATACCCATTAGGTAAATAAAGGTAAACAAATCAGCTAATCACTACTTCCACAACAGTTAATAAGGTAGGTTTTCTAGGACTCCTTCCTTACTTTTTGAACCTCAATTAAAACACATCGCTATCTAGCCCCAAACTGCCCAAACTATGCCGAAGGTTGTACTATGGGTACCTACTACTAGACAACTGATACTCACCTAGATTCTTTTTTTTGTAAATAAATACATATTATACATAGTAGAACCCAGACCAATACAAACATCAAAGGTTGCTCCAAATACTCTTTAAATGGTCATAAACCAACGGTTCATTGTCGGTGAACATTTTTAATTTTGTAAAGTCTCGGCTAAAGTCCTCACAAGTTACAAGTTTATCGTAACCCCTATCGCCCTAAGGCATAGGAGCCATCCGCATTTAATTAGTTAAATCATCATTATTCCAATAATAATAATAGACGGGGGGCCATCTACGAAGCAAATTCGAAGAAAAATGGTAAAGTACCGAGGAATAATTGACAACTAGTCAGTAACGATAATCAATAAATCCATTACAAAACGATTAAGCTGATGAGAAAGAAATAAAATCTTTCGAGTAGGTGCATGGTAGTCGTAAAACCCTACAGTTAACTAAGTAATTAAGTTAGCTGTTAAAATAACGCTAGTCGATTTAGAAATATCAAATTTGAAACGTTTAACGGGCACAAGCGAATATGCCACGCGTAATAACTTACCTTATTTTGTTTAAATAAAGTAAAAATCATTTATGTTTTTCACTTGTTGTGCCGATGCCGTAAAATGCTAAAAATAGCCATAATATTTTTCTTATTTTTAATTCTTCAGAGACTATAAGTGACATGAAGGACAGAAAACCAAACATTACCTACTAACCGACAGATTCGTGACGCCCTATGAGTTGGGTCATGCAACGATTATGTCCTTTTGTATGGGTAAATGGACTTGTATTTGAAACACACAAGGGCGCGAAAGGGACTAGTATGCGGTGCTGCTAAAACCTTCAAAGTCACTTACCTACACTATTTTAGAACCAAGAATTATTTCCCATTACCTACTTAGAAAAAATATAAGTTTCTAGATTAGAGGATTAATTTATAATAGGACACATTCCTAAAAGTAGGTATACCTAACCTAAATTTTTGACCACCTCCTAATTCCACCACTCCAATCCACCTATTAAGAAAAAGTAAGGATTGACCGAACCCCTTGCTGAATACCTATTCATTATCTAAGCAGGTATCTTCATTATCCACGTACCTGTAAAGAGAAAATTGTGCGAATGTATTTTACCCATTACCTATAGGCGCAAGACATCGCTTACCAACCTAATATAAAAAAAACGCATCCCAACACGCGTTTCGCATCAAAATTCACATCAAGAGAGGTAGGGCATAGCGAATCTTCGCTCGAATTGAGCTGCCCGTCCGGGGAAGGACCTCCACCCTATAGAATACCGCAGCCAAATGACCTCCGGGTCGTGTTGCTGGTGAGTAGGGTCTCCGGAGCTCGTGGGGGGTTAGGGTTGGGCCGGCATGGCAGTGGCAACTGACAGGTAACTAACCAGTTACTTGCCAGTTGTCACAGCGACTTCGGCTTCTCTTTCGCTTTCCATCAGGCGTAGGGAAGCCATTATGTCGAGCTACTATAAAAAAAAAAAAAAAATCATTTTTAAAATTCATAAATGTGAACAACGGGCTCATGTGGTAATGGTAATTTTCACTTAGAGTTTTGAACCGTTTCATTAAAATCTATTAGGTATTTCGTAGTCAATCGGCTCGGTCATTTTCTCAACTGCCCAGTCTGTACGCGTGACCGCAACACCTCGCCAAAACAAGATGATGAGCTGATGTCAATTGCGGTCAAATCACGCACGAGAACACCCTGTATAAAAGACGACCGCGAACTTGGCCATCGGTTAGTATAAGGTATTCAGTACAAGGACAAGTTGTGATAAGTGTTCATTATGGTCAAATTATTGGTGAGCGTTAATATTTAGTTACCTATATCCATAATCAGATTTCTACTGCTATATTTTATTATAGTGTTAAATCCCATCGACTTAGAAATACCTACCTAAACCTAGAAACTCAAGTGTCGAAAGTGAAACAATAAATTGATAAAAACTACTTTTCTTGTGGTACTAAGAAGTAATGATACTTACCTATGTTTGCATTTTACGTAGGTCTTGGTACAAATACATATCTTATCCCGAGGAGAGGTGTAAATTCACGATACTTCAAAAACGAAATCGAATAAAATCTTTGCTAATTTGCTAACATGTAGCGTACAACATAAACGATGTGACAGTGACAAATTAAAGCTATAATAAATTCTATTCCGTTTCCGAAGTGTTCCCAAATGGGGAGCCAGCACAGTGACTCGTGTGATAGTTTTCCCTGCCTTTTGAATCATAAGTGATGGGTTCAAATCCTACCCAGGACATATTTTATGTAATGATTACTTTGTGCTCTACTTAGTCACTTGAAATTTGGAAGGGACGTAGCTTAGGTACCGTAGAGGTGCACTAAGAAAGGAATTCCCGAAATTTCCACGGGAACGGGAAATATTGCGGGTGAACTATAACGCGGGTAACACCGCGGGGTGCAGCCAGTTTAAATATATTTTAGTATGTTAATGCTCACCTTTCCTTTGGGGTTCTAATGTTCATCTAAAACTTTGAGCTCCGACTTGTGATATCGTTTCAATTTGGCCGGTAATGGGATTCCAATGTTAGTTACAATAAAAGTTAACGGGCTTAGACCGGTGCTAATTCTATCATTAAATTAACTAATATTATGTTTTTATTCCAGATTATATCCCTGGCTTTGGTAGCCCTAGTGGTAGCTGCACCAGGTTAGTACCTATCTGTAGTTATTATTTTATATTCTATTGTTGTAATAGCAATACATAGATTTAAACCCTATAATATGATGTCTAATGAAAAGACGTCATCATGACACACAGTTTTGATGTGCAAAAATAATAGTATGTACTAGTTAATCGTAATAAGTATCAGAAATACATTAGTGTGTGTGTAGGTAGGTAGGTACAAGGTGTGCAGCGTCACCGGATTTAGGAGCTACGCCCTGCGGTCGCCAACCCGCCTGCCCAGTGTGGCGATTATGAGTATATTCTCCAGATGTTTGCCCTAAGTGGCGAACAAGTGGAGAGGCCTATGTCCAGCAGTGGATGATGATGATGTAGGTAAAATGCTTATCATAAATTATTATTATAGTCGGATATATTGCCCTATATAGATTACAATAATTTGATGGCAGGTAAACACGGACACGGTCATGATCATGAACACGGCGAACATGAACACGGCGAACACGAACACGGCGAACACGAACACGGCGAACATGAACACGGCAGCTTCGAGCACGACGAAGATGACAGTTTAGAGCACGAAGGTCACGACAGCTTCGAGCACGGTGGTCACGATAGCTTCGAGCATGAACACGGCGGTCACGGCGAACACGGCGGTTACGAACATGTCCATGGCGGTCACGGCGGTTTCGAACATGGTGAACATGGCCATGGCGGTTTCGAACATGGTGAACATGGCCACGGCGGTTTCGAACATGGCGAACATGAACATGGCGAACATGAACATGGCGAACACGAACATGGCGAACATGAACATGGGGAGCATGAACATGGGGAGCATGAACATGGGAAGCATGAACATGAACATGGAGAGCACGGTGGCTTCGAACATGGTGGCCATGGCGGGTTGGACCACGGCAGCCACGGTGTACTCGGCGGCATCGAGCATGGGCAACATGGCGGCCATCAAGGTCAAGGAGGAATCGGAATTGGCCAAGGACAACCTGGAGGTATCAGCCAAGGAGGACTCGGGCAAGGCGGTTATGGTCAAGGCGGACTCAACCAAGGCGGTATCAACCAAGGCGGACTCGGTCAAGGCGGTCTTAACCAAGGCGGACTCGGCCAAGGCGGATTCAACCAAGGTCAGATAGGCCAAGGACAAGGCGGATATGGCCAAGGTCAAATTGGTCAAGGGGGTCCCGGTCGCCAACAATTTTAGAAAGACTGCGCTAGTAATGTAAATGATAGAAACTAATTAATATCGATATTAAAAACCGAACTAAACTGATTACATACTTTCATTTTTGTGCCTACTGATTTATTAAATAACCATAGGTAATAAACTTCTGTTACCAATCGTCATTGCCTCTTAAATCCTAATTAAAATCACAAAAAATAAGAAATAGGTATAATTAGTTATATAGGTAGGTACTTGTCATTTTCATGGCGCTGCCTAGTGATCACGGTACGTAATGTCTCATGGTTTCAAGTAACAGTCAGTAAGTATCGGTGAAGCTATGTACTTAGTCGAAACATCAATGCTGGAGGTACATATACAGATTTTCAAACAAATTAGTAGGTACCGAGTAAAAGGGGGTAAATCGAAACGTAGGGGTGAATAGACACAAAATCAAAAAGATTTTCTAAGCTTGTAAATAAAATATAATTGAGATTTATAAAGGAAATATTAAATCTATTTGATGGTGTTCCTTCAGTTGGTTTTAAATGAAAGACTTACATTGAAAAACAGTATTATTTATTTTTTCATAATATTAGGGACATAATTTCTCCTATCTGTTTAACTATCATAGTTTCTGCTTTTACAATAATTTAAGTCTTCTCGAATCAACTAAAGGCAACTCAACGCGAAGCACAACTTGCCTTACAAATGGTTTGTATGAGAAAATCTACTTTTCCGTTAATAGAAAAATACACGTCCTCAGTGCTTTATTAATTACCTATAGCTACTCCAATTGCTTGTGTACCGTATTAATTTACTTTTATTATACACTGTGCACATTTTCGCAAACTGTGATTATAAAAATTACCAATGTTAACAATTGCACCTTTAAATGATGTTATATTTTCATTAATTATTTTAAAATCGTTTATTTCTTCCAACATAAATCATAAATTACAAACTGCGTTCTTCTAATAAATATATTTAATACCTACTATTTACAAACACTAACAATTATATACACAGATCAATAATTTATTAAAAAAGAAAACAAAAATAAAAGCGTTATCTATTTTTCAACTAACATTAAAGCATTTTAGAAGGCGAATAAACGAACACTATTATGTATTATAATAATTTCGAGATAATTTTCAATAGTACGGCCTGGCCGCACGGTCGCCCAGTTGCGAATAATTACCTCCACCTCAAGTCTCACACGCATTTAGGGTTACCCTGTGTAGCAAAGCGAAATAGCAACCTAGGCAGGTAGACACGGCACAAACAAGTCAACTTTCTTATTTCCCAATTATATTAATTTGCTGTCATAATGCGCATGTAATTAAGTCTGACTAATATTTTTATTTCCTAGTTTAACTATGGAAATGTTGTACTTTAATGAGATTATTAAATGAGCTGAATAATTTACCAACACACTTATTTGTAGCGAAAAATAGGTGTTGTTGATTTTAGACAAAACAAACTGATTTAATACAATATACATTATCAAATTAGTAAACCATTGCCGTTAACTTTTTATCATACATTTATTATTTAGTACTTAGATATGCCCTTGAATAAGCCGTTAAGCATTATACATAAGTTAGTTTTTAAGAAGCGCCGACCCATCATTGTTTTATCAACAAATACTAATTCAATAGGTTAATGTTATTAATAAATATTTTATCGCCTATCCTTCCCAAATACGTACATAGCAATGAAATGGTACTTCGTATAATAAGAATGTGTACAGAACTAGATGTATATCATCATAAAGTAGTAAAGTTGATAGACACATTTTTGTAAAAAAAATAGAGGCTTAATGTTCTGTAGGTAGGCCCTACGAATTTGCCTGACTTTTATAAGGGCCGTTTAAATAATTATACATTATGTATTCCCGAGAATCTATAGTCCCAACCTCACTTATCCAACTTATTGATACCGGTAATCGCCACACTTTGTATGCGCAGGAGACCTATACATTATTCTCTTTTGAAACATAAGTGATCCAATACGACAGCATTTCTAGTACATAAAAAGGTTACTTCATTATTCTATTAAATATAAACAGGGTTAAATTAAAAAAAACTACTTCTTTTGTTTGAACGTTTTACGAACAATTATGTAGTACCTACCTTTTAATTCATAACATTCCAAAAATATTACGTACTTTACAGGGCAGAAAACATAATTATCTTGAAAACTGCATTGATTTAAATCTTTAAATAACCAACAGAGTTATATATATTTCGTATAAATAAAATATCATTTGACAGAACTCTCTGCCAACTGGAAGTTACTCTATAAACCGCTATTGCTTCGTTCACATCGCGCCTTAATTGCAAATAGATAATATTTCATTTAATTTTGTTACAAAAGATACTCTTAACTTTCGTATAACAGCTAAGGCTGCACAAACATGGGCTTGATTTTTCTCATGATTCGTTTGTTTTATAACGTCATTCCGGGTTACGAAGTATTTGATTAATTTAGGTATATACTTTTCCTACTTAAATGAACTTGAAAAATCTCACATAAAATGAGCAGCCTTAGCAGACAACACATTATACAAAGTAAAAGATTCTTTCATAAAACAGGAATTATGACGACGACATGAAGACATTTAACATTTACATATTTTAGATTAAGACACATATATCACGAGCGTGATATGCATTTCGAATTAAGTCATAAATTTATTTGTAAAACATAAAAAGGTGTTCATTAGGCCAGTCCTCTACGGCACTTAGTTTACTCAATACAGAGTTTTGTGCGAACAATTAGGTATGTGTTTATGAACTGTAGTCAAACTATGGTTATATTTTCAGTCCCATTGCATTTTTGACACATTTCCGCTTTATACAAAGCCAATTCGTAGTACACACAGCCACAAATCATTCACAATGGAATAGATGCAATGTACACTTTATTGAAAATTTTGGTTGAAATTTGACAGGTGAGATGTGTGGCCGTTAGTACGCAACGAAAAATGTGGTGAAATTCTTATTGATTCGACTAACAAAATTATGCTCGTCAGCCAATCTACAACATTTACAGTTTAACTGGTTGAGTCAGTACAGTTAACGATCGCCAGTTATAATTCATGATCCAATTGAATATGAGCAATTTGAGGAATGTCATTTAATTGTTTTGTAATAACAATGTTCATAATCTCAATAACTTCTGAATAAACGGTATGCAAGTTCCTTGACCGTACCATATCGATTTGTTTTACAGGGAATAAGAATAATTATATTTTAACGAGGCCAATTCAGCAAATAAATAAGAATATATGCTTCTGCATTCCCAATGTAGTCTACAAGACCATAAATTATGTTATAAATTTAACAAGTCGATGAATAATCTCTATTTAGAAATACATTTTTAAATTTACTTATTAGTTTTAATAGGTAAATAATGAAGTTACGAAAGTTGTCTTACACGCCTGTAGACGTTTCCTTAATGCCCAAGTGCCATTAGGCCAATAATAAAATATTTTAAATAAATAAATCGCCTTTTTATCTATCAATACATACCTACATTGTGTTGATAACACTCTATTGAGCGCGAACATAAACACGCTTGCCATTCAAATAGGAACATACCCACATTATATGCTTCAATGAATTGACAAAATCCAAATAAGTATTTGGATATAATAAATAAATAAATATAACATTCCTCGCCTCAAAATTGGCAAACATAGTTTGTGCTAAATAAAGAAACTTACAAAAACTAACCTACTAAAAATAAATACTAATAAATGATTAGAAATAAGTTGGCAACCCGATTATTAAACTTTCATTGCAAATAAACTTTCCACTCAACAATTGCACAAGGAATGACTTGATTTTAGAAATTAATTCATTTGTTTTTATAGGTAAATGCTTGTTAAAGTGTAGTTAATATAATGCCTTTAGGTTCGTTCGAGTCCACTGTCTCGAGAGTTCTAGTAGTTTCTGAAGCGATTTTTATTGTTTCAGCTGCAAAACTCGTGTCGTCTCGTCAATACTATTCTCCTTCATTCCTCAAATATTATTATTACATATTTATAAATTAATATTATTATTAATAACCGCCTAACAAATCAAGTCATTCCGATGCAAAATCCACCAGCGAAGTGCAAATATGTACAGCCGTCCACCCTCTAGTTTTTTTAAATTTATGTTCTCTTGAATTGTTATTCCTACAAAAAAAAATAAGAAGTCTACTGGGCACATTTTAATGAAATAAAAAATGAAAATTTTACGCATCCAAAAGTGTTCTGATATTATACGACGCTCTCGTTACTAAAATGGCATTTTGGAATTTATTATGAATCTACAGTCATAATAAATTTATCTATTTATTGCTCTAATAGAATAGATATTGGGAGTTCGAGTCATGTGTGAAGCTAGGGACCTCCAAATGAGGGTGTTTCAAAATGAAGTATCCGATAGATGGCGTTATGTAGACCTGCAGTCCAGCTATCATGTGATTGGTCAGTAGCTACGTAAATGTCAGTGCCATGTCAAAATGAACCAATCACGTAACAGTTGGACCTCCCTTTTATGTGGTTCCATCTGGTGGATTTCTTTTTAAGAAAGGTAAAGAGGTGTAGATGCATAGCGAATCTTCGCTCGAATTGAGCCGCCCGTCCGGGGAAGGACCCTATAGAATGGCGCAGCCAAATGACCTCCGTCGGTTTCCGGAGCTCGCGGGGAGTTAGGATTGTTTGTGTGTTTGTGTGACTGTGACAACGGGCAAATAACTGGTCAGATACCTGACCAGTTATTTGCAGTGCGAATAGGGAATATGCATGACTTTTTTTTAAGGATTTATTGAGATCTTTTATCTTCCAGATACATAAATGTCGAAGAATTTTCAAACTATCTTTTCTATTAAGCGAGTTATAAAGCGTTAAAGTTATTGCTTAGACAGAGAGATCCGACGTGGCGAATGACGTCACGTACCGTGCGCGCCATACAAACTCCATAGAAAAATCTGTTTCGCGTGAGAGAGACGGACATATTTACTTTCAACGACTGTATGTCGCTCATTTTTCAGCTAATTTTGATTTTGTTTTCACTGTTCGTAGTATATTTTTATCTATTATACGATAATAATAATAATAATTATTATTATTAACTATTTTTCATGCATATTCCCTATTGGGGTTCTCTTTCGCTGACTATCAGGCGTAGGGAAGCCATTATGTCGAGCTACTATAAAAAAAAACCTCATTGAAAATGATTGATAATGGTAGTTCTAGCTATCCCGCACGTCGGCCTTCCCTTGTTTGTTTTGCCTTGCGGCTTCCTTTAATGTAGCCATAAATACCTATGTATATATGCAGACACGAGTGGTTTGATGTGTGGGCGTGTGTACCCTTACTGTGTGTGTGTTACATGTGTTTTTTTTTGCTTAACTGTTTTGTTTATTACCTTTTTGTTGTGTTGCCAATAAACGTTTTTTCTTTCTTTCTTTCTTTCTGTCCGGTGTCTAGCTGTACATATGTCGCAGTCATCTGGTTGAATCTGCTATTCAATTGAATGACTAGCGCGTTCATTGAATGACGACATTTAATTGAATGCCTAAAGGACAACTCGTCAAGTTATTGAATGAAACGTTCAACGTCTTGACTGAACGTCATTTTAGCATAGTCGTTGAATGGGTAAAAGCCGACTGCTTAATGTTTAGTTTTGAATTTTTCTTTAAAAGTATCCGGAGGCGGCGTATTAATAGGTAAATCCATGCTGTCACACTATTTTATTACGTTTAAAGTAAATCTAATCAAAAAAATATCAACACTCAGGTGATCATGTTCGACGCCATATTTGTTTTAGTGACTACTAACGCCGCGCGGGAAAAATATGAACTAAATTACAATCACTTGACTGCTTTTACGTCCGCTCTTTTCAAAGGGCTATGTTTCAATCCGCTACCTAGTTGGACGTTAAGTGACGCGTGTTTAGTCAACGTTCGGTCTAGTCATTCAATTGAATGTCGTCATTCAATGAACGCGCTAGCGATTCAATTGAATAGGAGATTCAACCAGATGACTGCGACACATACACGCACCGACCAATCCTCCGCCTAAATGTAGGTCGGACAGTGGTCGAGGCTGGTCCCGCAGGCGTCGCACACGCCCGCGTCGCGCCGGTTGACCAGCGTGCAGGCGGGGCACTCGCGGCCGCCGGACGTCAGCGGCTGGATCTCCGGCCCACGCTTCGACTTACCGCACATTTCGCAGGCGGCGAGCGCGTCGCTGTTGGATAGATAAAAAAAATTACATTGCGACCCAATACACAGACAAAAAACAAGTACACTAAACATCACCATGAGAATAAACGCAATCCAGCCATAATAGGCTATTATGGCTAAAAATTGTAATTAGTCCGTCTTTTAGCTTATTCAAAAATAAAAGACACGTATTTTTCCTTTTTTCATTCAAACAATAGCAAAGATACAAGGTATCAAAGGTTAGGAGTGGGAGTCTTTGACTTCATTCGCTCCCGTAAAAATGCCTCACCGAGTGACGTCACGCGTGATTTCAACGGGCTATAACTTTGTAATTTTTAGTCTAATTTACAAATAAAAAATTACGTGTCTTTTATTTTTGAATAAGCTAAAAGACGGACTAACTACAATTTTTAGCCATAACAGCCTATTCACCGTGAATCTCATTACCGTTGATCCCTTTTGCACTTAAAAAACGAATAACCGAACGTAATTCACAATCGGACACGCTTGACAATGGTAACTCCATGATTTTCGAGCTCGTATTACTGAAAACAGTATTCTCGGTCACCAAAACTTATTCCGTTTTCTTCGGTAGAATCTACACTGGAACTATGTTCAGCTAGAGTCCGCTAGGTGGCGTCTGAGTGAAATGCCAGACTAGGGAAACTTACTTTTTGAAAACCCCTTGTATACAGGTAGTAGACAGGCTCGGTGGCTCATTTGGTAGTGACCTCTGCCCTCTGAGCCAAGGGACGTGGGTTCGATTCCCGCACAGTACAAACATTTGTGTTCATGAACATGTCTGTTTGTATTGGTCTGGGTGTTTTCTATGTATAATATGTATTTATTTACAAAAAAAAATGTATCTAAGTAAGTTTATCAGTTGTCTAGTACCCATAGTACAAGCTTCGGCTTAGTTTGGGACTAGGTGGCGATGTGTGGCCCAGCGTGGCATGTCTTGGGGTTATTTAAGTATGTCTCGTTGAGCTTCCGGCATTGAAGCGATCAAACGCAACCCACCTGTTCAGGTACGTGCAGGTGCCGCACTGCCAGTGGCGCGGGCGGTCGCGGTCGGAGCGGTCGGAGCGGTCGGGGCGGTCGCGGTCGACGCTCGCCGGCCGCTCGACCGCCAATCGGGGCGGCGACCGCCGAGCGTCCGGCTCGTCCAGAGACACGATCAGCTGCGCTTTTAGCTCGTAGTTCGGTTGAGGTGGTACTGAATAGACGAGGAATAATGTCATGAGTATTGTACAAAGGTCAAAAAGAGACCTATACTATATCAGCGATGTTCGTGGTATCGCTTGATTACAATAACAGGACATTTACCCCTAGTGTAAGTTTTTGCGAGATATAAACGTAACTATCGCGTTTGCGTATGTGCTCAATTTGTATGAAAACCATGTAAGCGCCTCTAGCGGCAAGTAGCACAAGTATAAAACGCGGGAGATATTTTCATACAAATTGAGCACATGTGCAAACGCAATAGTTACGTTTATTTATTTCTCACAAAAACGTACACTACAGATTACAGATTATATACGTACAGGTACAGATTGTAGTGCGTGAACGCACTATCGGTGGGTAACGGCACGCCGAATTTTGATTCTATTGCGGCCCTCTAGAAATAATGTACATGATGCGGTTAATCGTGCCGTGTGTGGAGCGGTTGACATCTGGCCGCCGTTGCTATCATGTAAAAAAATATTTTCGGTCTGCTGCATTGCGTTCCCGCTCTTAGGTGGGCCGCACACATTCGGAATTCCGATGCGGAATTCCGAATTGAAATTCACGTTCGCAACAAGAATGCTCTACTTGCATACAAAGCGCTCCAGCATTTTATATGTAAGTAGAGCATTATTTCTGCAAATCTAATTTTCAATTCGGAATTCGGAACTCAGGAAGCAGATTGCATAATAAATGTTGCGCTTGAGCCCCTTAGTTAAGTTTTAATTGTTGCAATAACTCATTATTAAGGTTAATTTAACTTTTATAATATGATATATTTATTATATGATAACCAAAAGATACATACCAGTCGTAGCTTTGGAACTGTGCCCGCTACTATGTCCGTTCTCTAGCGGTCTGCTTTTCGTCACCCTCTCCGCTTCGGGAGCGAGCTTAGCTGGCTTTTTAACCTTCCGCACCTCGGACGCGCTGGCCGCTCCGTTCACCGAACCCTGCTGCTTTAGAACCTCCTTCCGATCCTTCACATCCTTCTTAGTCAGCAGCTTCACCTTATCAGGAGCCACTTTAGACGCGATTAGGGCGTCCGCCTTCGGATTCGGCAGAGGCTCGAGTTTCCTCGGCCTCCGCTCCTCCGCCTGCCTCCTCGCCAACTTCGCTCTCTTCAACTCCTGCTCCTGTTTCAGCTTCATCAAGTTCTCGTTGACTTTCGCCGTCCGGTACGCGTCCTCGTCGTACGACCTGTCTATGTTTAAGGCTTGCAACCCGTCTTCCAGATCGAGTGTCGTCGGTTGGTACTTCGCCCGCCTCTCGTCTCTGTCCAGCCTGTCGAGGGTCCTCGAGTCTCGGTCTAAGGAAGGCGAGTACCGGCTCCTGCTCTCCCCGTCCTGATCCTTGCTGGACAAGTTCCTGAACACGTAGTCCCAGCTCTCGTACGTGCCCATGCCGTCCTCTCTAGCCTTGCTGAGAACAGGCTGCGTGTCCGAGCGAGGAAGGCTCGGTAAAGACACGTCGCTAAAGCCAGATTTAGACGTGCTATTCCGCCTGGAACTCTCCGCTTGCCTGCTTTTTCTGTGGCCTTCGTCCCTGCGGTCGAACTTCCCATTTTCGTATGGAGTATCCAGTTCGATCAGCTGAGCGGTAGGGACTGAAGGATACCTGTATTGGGCTGAGGGTGGGTATCCGTTGAGGGGGATGTTGGTGGCTTGTTTTATGGGGGCGTACACTGGCGTCGGGATCATGTAGGGCGCTTGGACCGGGTAGTAGTAGGGCACGCCGTAGGGGGTCATGAGGAGGTGGGGGTTGGTGACGGGGACGGGCACGTCGGGGTGCATGTGCGGGGGGTACATCATCTGCGGGGGCAGCATGTAGGGCGGGTGCAGCACGGGCGCGATGGGCTCCTCGAAGGGGGCGTCCTCGGGGCACAGGTGGTTGCACTGCGAGAGCGCGTGGCTGTTGTACCGGGTGTCGATCGGTCTGCTCCGGTGGTGTATGTCTGTCACCGTCACCGGTATATTCGAATATATTTCGGAGGAGCCTGGAAGGAGAAAGAGTTGTCTATTGTAGCGTCAGCATAGATTTTGCACAGTAGGTCACAGCTGACGCACATACACATTAGTATATAAGTAAATAATAATGAATAAACGAGGCTCTTGATTATTGCACTACCTACTGGCTGTTTCATTTGTCGTCTCCCTGCTCAGGAGCCAAATTGGTGACCCCGACGTGACAAAGTTTGAAAGCGTTGATGGATTTAAATTGCACGAAAGTTCAAAGTTATGTCGCCCATTTGATCACGACCTGTCAGAAACACAATCCTTCGAGGGGCCGGACTATAATGGAGTAATCTATATATATAAAAGGAGAAACTGACTGACTGACTGACTGACTGACATATCAACGCACAGCCCAAACGGCTAAACGTAGGCACTTGAAATTTGGAAGGGACGTAGCTTAGGTACCGTAGGGGTGCACTAAGAAAGGAATTCCCGAAATTCCCACGGGAACGGGAATTAGCGGGAAAATCCTTTTGTATGAAAAATCTAAACCGCTTAAGTTAGACGCTTGAAATTTGGCATGCAGGTACCTTAGTAAATATAAAGTTTAGTTATGGCTGTATTTTGAGAAATTCCCACGGGAACGGGAGTTAGCGGGAAAAAACTTTTGTATGTATAAATTTAAACACGCGGACGAAGTCGCGGGCAAAAGCTAGTCGACCTATAATCGGTTACTATACCTACCGGCCTATAGGTCATATACAAAGTTCAGGTATCAGGTCATATTCAAAGTGTTTTACTGTTTACAAAAAGTATACATGTAATAAGTGTACAAAAATCAAAAGGATATTTAAATTTTCAAGTTATGATTTATCAAAAAATTTCCATGTACCTACTACCTCGCTTCTTAAGCGCTGCAACCCCGAAATAAAGGGATAGTCGGGGTGACCGTTGGTGCCCTTTGACTTGGGACAGCTGATTTTGCTCGCTACTTACCGTCAGTGTAGAGGCCTGCGGCAGGGTCCCTGGCAGCGGCAGCTAGACGGGCGGCGGCAGCAGACGCGTCGGACGCGCGGGCGGCGCGCGCGCGGCTGACGGCGGCCCACGACACGCGCGACCCCAGCCCCCACACGCCCTCCCAGATCTGCGACATAATCTGAAACGACAAAGAAATAAATGATGAATTCGCTCTGAGATGACCAAAATGCATACTTCTTGGGACATGATATCTGTCAAAGGTATGGCAACTGATGTTTTCAAGATTCTCTGATTGTGTTATAGCGACCCTATTTTACCACACAGTATGTGCACTAGCAGAATAGCGTATTTTGGGAGAGGCCTACGTGTACGCCCCAGCAGTGGACGGACTGCCGCAGGCTACTGATGATGATGATGATGATGTGCACTAGCAACGCAAAAAATAGTATGGAGTAAGGATTCCGTGGAAATACATCGCCGCGACACGCTCGTTCTGTCGGTGGCAACACATATCTGGCACTCGCACTGCGCCACGAGCGCGTCCCGCGAGATAGCCGCGACCATGTCTTGGAGTCCATAGCGTGACAACGTCTCGCGTCACGTACCTGGCACTCGCACTGCGCCACGAGCGCGTCCCGCGAGATAGCCGCGACCATGTCTTGCAGTCCATAGCGTGACAACGTCTCGCGTCACGTACCTGGCACTCGCACTGCGCCACGAGCGCGTCCTGCGAGATGGCCGCGACCATGTCTTGGAGTCCATAGCGTGACAACGTCTCGCGTCACGTACCTGGCACTCGCACTGCGCCACGAGCGCGTCCCGCGAGATAGCCGCGACCATGTCTTGGAGTCCATAGCGTGACAACGTCTCGCGTCACGTACCTGGCACTCGCACTGCGCCACGAGCGCGTCCCGCGAGATAGCCGCGACCATGTCTTGCAGTCCATAGCGTGACAACGTCTCGCGTCACGTACCTGGCACTCGCACTGCGCCACGAGCGCGTCCTGCGAGATGGCCGCGACCATGTCTTGGAGTCCATAGCGTGACAACGTCTCGCGTCACGTACCTGGCACTCGCACTGCGCCACGAGCGCGTCCCGCGAGATGGCCGCGACCATGTCTTGCAGCCCATAGCGTGACAACGTCTCGCGTCACGTACCTGGCACTCGCACTGCGCCACGAGCGCGTCCCGCGAGATGGCCGCGACCATGTCGGGGCAGATGGGCGCGTCGAGCGCGAGCCGGCCCGCGCCCGCCGGCTTGTAGCCCATCGCGTGGAGCAGCGTCTCGGCGCCCACCATGTTCGCTTCCACCTCGTGCTTGAAGTAGCCGCAGTACAACTGGAAGCAAACGGAAGAACAATGTCAAGAAAAGCGCTACTATAGACAAGTCTCGTAGGTATAGGTATATAATATTTTCTTTGATTTTATCTGCATTATAATTATACGATATGAAGCTCAGTGGCCAAATTAAATAATTCACAGCATCTCAGAAGTTACCTACGGAAAGTATACATGCATACAAAAATCTAAACGAAAAACTAATTGAGAGTTTTCGGTTTTCGAGGTTTCCGTATTCCAATTCGTTTCCGAAGTGTTATGAATAGGATTTTTTCTGGATGAGAGCCTTCCATCGTAAACTGCGATATCGCTTACCACCAGGCAAATGGCAAAAGCGCCAACCGAATAAATAAATATCAGAAAACGTCACATACATTGCTCCGATCCCACAGTAAGTAGCTTAAGCAATTGTGTTAAGGGTAACAACGAAAAATTTTAAAAAAACAAGCTTTTATACATTTTCATCCGAACTGAATATGCACTGCAAGTTAAATAAAAGCTTGTAAAAAAATAGAAAAAATAAATACGAACAGTATCCCTCACCCTAATAACGAACAGTATCCCTCACCCTAATAATGAACAGTTTCACTCACCCTAATAACTTTATATTCTTTTCGCCAGGGTTGCGCCAGCAGGTTCCCGGCATACCTAGCCAGAGCGGCCCACCCCAGACCGGCGCGGTAGGCGCTAAAGTCCGGCAGCTCATTGACGGTGCGCTGGAACACCTTGCTCGTCTCCGGCAGACCGAACTTGCATTCGTGAGGCACTAACGACAGGTACTCTATAATATAATCTGTGGAAAGAGCAGTTGGATATTACTGAAACATGTCAAAGAATGAGTGCTACAACTGGCCAACGAAAATACATCAACTTTTCTCACAAAAGGAGCAGATAAAAAATGGCGTGGCGCTCCAGATGAACTTTTACTCACTTATTTATATGAACTTTGAACAAAATGGTACAAAAACCGAATTTCATGCCAGGAGTATTCTCCTACCAGTCGACCTCTCCTACTAGGTCATGCAGAGAGCAGATTTATGTGTCATCAAGAACTCCCAGATATGAAATAGATATAGAAACGGGCAGCAACGTTTACCTGGATACAAATAAAAACTACTGTAGTGTCACCGACCCGCCAAGCATAGTGAGTAGGGCAAGGTTGCAGGCTGATGCATATAAATACATACAGCTCACTTGTTTTTAGTGATGGAGGAAGACATTAGTAACCTCGCCCATGGCGCTGGTAGTGCTAAAACTCGTACTTTTTGGGTGGCAACACCTACCTTCCAACTTCTTCTTCTGCTGCAACTTCTCCGGGCTGTCGTCCGTCTCCAGGTAGCTGTAGTGCGCGTCCTCTATGCGCCGCCACAACGCGGGCAGCCGCTCGCGCAGCGCCGCGTCGCCTGTGCCCGCCGCGCACGTCATTACCATCACCACTGCGCGCTACGTGTCAACTGGAACAATGCGACATGGATTAAAAACAGTAATGTAATCGCCAAGGGATTTCCATTCTCCCAAGAGATTCTGCCTTTAGAGAAACTATTAAGAGATTGCCCGACGGGGCTATTCACAATGACTATTTCTGCTCAAATTCGGAAACAATGTGTTTTAGTGTATAAATCGTATAATAAGTGCAACGGTTATTTGGAACCAACTTCGACTTACGAGCCGACAGGGACTCCCCTTGTGTTGCGGTCTATGGGTTGAAATGATCATTTACCATTGACCTGTTTTCCCCGTTTGCCCTTAGTCATAAATAATATTAAGTGTTACTTTGTGCAGTGCAGTAACATACAATATATCGTCATTATATCTACTGTAATAAATGACGAAGTTTTATCCTCAAAACAATCTTCGCTAATTATTTAAATACGCGGAGACACTAAAGAAACAAGATATACAAACATAGTAGTATTAACTCATGGCTATATTATGCAAATTGTAGAATAATTTTAATTAAAAAGAAATTGGATTTCTCGGTAATTAAGTACATTGCCAAATTGAAATCGTTTTATTACATTTATTACATACATTTACACACAACCACACATAGAGTTAATAAAATAGTCTATTGTATTGGATACATAGTTGGAAATTGTTTGGGTAAATTTGACAGAAGGGCTGACAGGTTGATATGTGACTGTTGCGTGTGTACAAATAGGTAATGTAAATACATCACACTTAACCACAAACGAGAACAAGCTATAATTACGTTACATTACATACCACTGAACTGTATCACTATAATCATAGTCACGCAAAGTCCACTTCATTATTGACATTAAAACAAAACACTCTACACTGAATAAAAAAATAGAACTTCAAATCTTTACAAACATTGTAGAGACGCATATCGAACACTGTTGAAAAATTCACGAGAATCCAATTAATATCTTGATCAAGTGTGTGATTGATAAAGAAGTAATATCGCTCTGAAACCTGTAGGTACACAAACAGAACCAATCACGGTTCACCGGACAGTATTGAACTGGTATCCATGCCGACTGAATTGTTATCAAACAAAGGATGAGCAGAGCATAACGAGTGTGTGCGTATGACTTAGCATAGAGATCTGCTGTAGTTCATTCAAGGATGACGGCGATTCATGCTTTTCGCTGTAAGGTATCCAAATGAGAAACAATTGAACTTCAGTTAATTTTATTTTCGTATTTTTTGGGTGCACCGGGTATGCTTTTGCAAGGCGTGTACGTTACCTACATTTTTTTATTGTAGGTAGGTAGGTATTTTTTTTTTTTTTTAGGTAGGTAGGTATTGTATGTATAGGTACTAAAAAGCAATATAGCTATAACAGAATAAAACAATATTATTATCTGTAATACATCTACCTAGGTACATATAAATGAATCACCAAATGTGTTTCTAAGTGCATAACTCATGAATAGCTGAACCGATTTCGATAATTCTAGAATATTCTTTGAAGTACGAGGATGGTTCTTACGTTGTTTTTACGCAGAGAAAAAGCGGTAGGTATGATGGCTCAATTGGACAGCGGAATGAAGTCGCGTCGGAACAGCTAGTTGTCAATACAAATCATCATAACCCGACATGTTATCAGGTATGCTGAAAAAAAGTAAGTATTAATGACAACCCTACGTTACGACAATTTAACATACGAGGGGCATGTGCAAAATATCAACTATTGGACCGTAAAGAGCACAATAAACGAATGTGACTCAACATAAAGCCCGTCATGGTATATTAAGTGCATTTCATTCGTTACGATTACTCACCATTATTAAAAACAGTCGGCTTGAATTACGAACGTACTTTAATACAGCAGCGACTTTTCCAAATGTAAATAGGTAGGTATGCTTGGGAAATTAGAGACGTACGAAAACATCTGAATCATGTGGGTGGTAGAGTCACATCTAATACTATTAATATTTTATCAAGATTGTCCTGGCCGAATTTCGGCTAAAGAATATCTCCAGAGATAGCAACGTACCTACGTACGAAAACTCGACTATATCCGGGGAAAATAATGAGGCAGTTCTATAATCGGAAAGGAACCCAATGTAATGGTATGGTAATGTTTCTAATTGCTCATCTGGGATTTCTGTTTTGTGAATCTCACGCAAAGTTATGCTAGTGTAGTAATAATATCTAGGTATGTTTTAAATTTAACTTGAATAATTTGTTGTAGAGAAAGAGGATTGGATTCCGCGGGCAACTATGTTTGTCTAACGATTTGATCCAATAATATTATTTGACCTAAAGATGGCCCAGAGTACACCACGTTTTCGTTGGCGCCTTTCAACTAGGGCATCCTTAATGTTTCGAAATATCTTTATGTAGGTAAATAATTAAAGCATAAGGTGCAGCGCAGACGGCACACTTTTTGTGCGATAGAGTCTGCGTCTGAGACATTTAAAAAGAGCGTCTAGGTCCCTACGGCTCTGCGGACAGAATGATCGAAGATGTGCGTCGTCTGTGAAATATCCGCGACAGATTTTTGCGCGTCGTGTGCGTTACTGCATATAATTGCATAGGTTAGACTAAAAAGTGCGTCACGGATAGTCTGTCGTCTGCGCTGCCCCTAAAGCGAGCAATTAACGAAAAAAATATGTATTATTATGTATCCTACAAGACTGTAAGTTTATATCAACATTTGGTGATCCCTGTTCTGCTTAATGAATAAATTTATTAGTAAGCGCAACATGGAACATACTCAATCATTTGAATTTTGAAGACTAAATGGTCTATTGCGAAGCCTGAAACTGAAGTACCTACAGTTGTTCTCTCAACTTTTTTAAACTCTTCATCAGTAGTGGCTATAAACGTTTTTTTTTACCCATGATTCATGTACCTTCAACTCACGTAAAATAAAACTCGCGCATAAATTCTCCAATTCATAGTACATACCTAGATAAGTTTTAGATAGCTTCGTTGAGATCGCTAGAGAATGGATGTAGACTACCTACGTCCTATAGCTGTTTTTGAGAGCTACCTATATTGCGTAAAATGTTGTATGTAAATAGCGTCAAATTTTGAAAAAAGCTAAGCTTTGTAATGTAATGACGCGGGTGATATGCCCATGTTACCATAGATAGCTACTATTTCTTTTTGCTACCAGCTAACACCAATTCAACTAACGCACTACGGCTTAACCACCGCGTTTTTAACCGCGTGATTTTGTGTAAGTACAGCGGTGGTAGTAGTAGTAGATAGTAGGAATAGGAATACCAGCGGTTGCACTAGGAGTTTTTAGGGTTCCGTAGCCAAAATGGCAAAAACGGGACCCTTATAGATTCGTCATGTCTGTCTGTCTGCCTGTCCGTCCGTATGTCACAGCCAGTTTATTCCGAAACTATTAGAGCTACATTATTAAAATTTGGACGTAGATGTATTCTGTTAACCGCATTAAGATTTTAAAGTAAAATCAGAAAAATATCCAAAGTTTTGGAGTTCCCCATACATGGAACTGAAACTCAAAATTTTTTTTTTCATCAAACCCATACGTGTGGGTTATCTATGAATAGGTATTTGAAAATGATGTTGAGGTTTCTAACACCATTTTTTTCTCAGATGTGTCCCCCCCCCCCCCCCCCCCCCCCCGTAACTTCTAAAATATGGGCACTATAAAACTGAAAAAAATATATGATGTGTATTACTATGTAAACTACTAACCAAATTAGTTTCAATGAAATCTAGACAGTAGTTTTTTTTTAAACATCATAAATCAAATTACCTAATTTTTTTCATTCAATCAGTGGTACGGAACCCTACGTGCGCGAGTCCGACTCGCACTTGGCCGGTTTTACTTGCGATATGGGCGGGATTTATACTGTTTACCACTTGCGGGATAAAACCGTAGTACGACCTAAGCCTAAGCCTTACGAACGATAAGTGCAAAGTTTCAAAGTCAATGCAGAAGGTACTTATAAAACGTAGGCATTGAGCGTCGATTTATTTCTACTACTACAATAGCTGCAAAAACACAGTTGCAAAATAGAGATGTTTTGAGGGTCAAAATAATTACCTACATTATAATTAGTCCATATTTTAGATCATAAAAATGTATTGGACACGTATTCTTCTTCTTTTCATTCAAATAAAAAAAGCAAAGATACAAGGCATCAAAAGTTAGAAGTCAAAAAGGACGTCACTCCGTCCCGTAAAAATGCCTCACCGATAGACGTCACGCGTAATTTCAACGGGCTATAACTTTGTAAAAAAAATACGTGTGTTTTATTTTTGAATAAGCTAAAAGACGGATTAATTATATCTTTTAGCCAAACAAGCCAATTTTTAAAACAAAGAACATTAATACCTAAGATCAAAAATTGTAGTGGTAAGGATGTGTATTTGGATGAAGTGGCCATTTGTAATCAGTAAAAATTAAACTGAACTGACAGAGAATTTTATATATTTTTTTAATAAATATCAGACAACATCACATACATTGCTCCGATCCCAAAGTAAGTAGCTTAAGCACTTGTGTTATGGGTATCAGAACAACGAAGGTACCACAAATAAATACTTAAATACAAATATAAACACCCAGACACGGTACAAACACAAGTGTTCATCACACGAATGTTTGTCCCGGGTGGGAATCGAACCCACGACCCTTGGTTCAGAAGGCAGGGGTCACTACCAATTGAGCCACCGAGCCAGTCATATTGCTATCCTAACCTTATGAAAATCTATACTTCACTATCAAGCACCTGTCTTATTATGATATTTTTATAGAAGCCCAAGATAATGAAAAGTGAAAGAGAAGCCCCACTCGCTGCAGAAGTGGACAACTAACCAAATCCCTTGTTCGGTAAGATACAACTGTTAGTTCATCCACATAACAATATTACCAGCTACAATGCCCTTTACCCTAACATAAAAATGTTAGTCACTTCTATGTTACTCAAATTTAGCATAGAGGATTAGATAAGATAAAAATAAAAGTGATATGAGTACACATACATACTGTTACTGAACAAAAACAATGTTTGATGTCAACTCATCATCATCCTAGCCTTTTTCCCGATTGTCTCAGGGTCGGCTTCCCAAACTGAGAGATTTGGCGAGGGCTAAGCTTTTACACAGAGCGACTGCCATCAGACCTCCGCAACACTTAGTTAGGGTAAGCTATACCCATTCCCAGTTTAGGCGTCAGAGTTATCATCATCTCTGATATGATGTAACGACTGCTATCTGAGTTGGTAAAGATAGCACCCGGGACCAACAGCTTAACGTGCCTTTCGAAGCACGGAGGAAATCAGTGTCAAATTTTGGTCACCCATCATCGGATTGACCGCGCCAATGGCTGCACAACTTTTGCGATCATTGTTAAGTGAACAAGACCGCGGCGCCACCGAGCTCCTCTCCCGAGCTCTACTCGAATTTAGCATAGAGGATTAGATAAGATAAAAATAAAAGTGATATGAGTACACATACATACTGTTACTGAACAAAAACAATGTTTGATGTCAACTATCTAATAAAACGCACATGGCCTGATACCTGATGAGTCAGAATGGTATTGTATAAATACCTATTCTGAGTGGTAAAAATAACATACTTGATTCAGAGGGACATGAATTATTACATGAATAAATTTAAATATAGTTCATTCGCGTTAAGAAAATAGTGACTGACAGGTCACTGACAGGCCACTAGCCAATTAAAACGCTAGAAATTATAATTCTAGTGTTTTAATTGGCTAGTGGCCTGTCAGTGACCTGTCAGGCACTATTTTCTTAACGCGAATGAACTATAGTTCTAATGATATAAGAATAAGGGATATGATTTTAAATTAGGAAGTACCCCAACAACATTAACAAAATACACAAATTACATCTTCAACCAAAATAATTCACCAAAAATTTTAATAAATAACCCAATTTGAACTTAGATTTATAATAAGGAAAAAGAAAGTTACTCACTCGTTAAAATTACTGGCATTTTCGTAATTAACATTTAATGACAGTAAGCATTCCGGTTACACTATATTTTCTGTTTATCATTCACCGCAATGATAATGACTTCTAATAACACTTAACGCAAATTATTTCAGTAAGGAGTTGACACATTGCATTATCTAGATAATCAGTCAGTCCGCGGGACCCGTTTAACGTGGACGCGTACATCATCTACGCAAAATTATAAAGTCTGTATTAGTGAAACTTGTACTTTAGCTCCTCTGTATTAAGAGCAATTATTGTGTGTGTTGTCATTACGGCAACTTAGTGCGACAGTATATGGTGCTCGCTCTGGCAACGGACTCCGTCCCACTCGTGCATCGCCTGACCCTTTCTCACCAAGGATTGACACCATCTTTCGTCTCGCACGATGCAACGTTCTCCACCATTAACATCATCGGCGCAGAGGCAGAAATGTTCGTCTATCCCAAATTTATCCGAATCTGGCGGAGGCGTAGATGGAAGTTATAATGATAATATCTTTGTGAATTTCCGCAAACGTAAACAACCTGATGGAGAGAATGTCATACCAATCCTGGAGCAGGTTGAACAGAAGATTAACGACAACCTGAAGACATGGAAACTGGAATTGGATACCATCATCTCGGACTGTATTAAAACGTCCCTAGGCGCCGTTATTGATGGCGAGATTAAGAAATTAACATCTACAATAAAGGATTCTCTCAGGGAGTTTGGGGACAAACTGGACACCATCGACAAATCGTTATCTTATGTGACAGAGAGGCAGGATAACATTGATGAGCGCTTGAAACAGGTGGAAAATCAAGTAAGTTCAAATAATGACATGTGTAAACAAGTGGCCATACTGCAGGATAAAATTGACGCTATGGAGCAGCAGGCAAGGTTATATAATATTGAGATTGTTAATCTACCCGAAAGACGTGATGAAAACCTACCGGACATTGTTGAAAAAATTGGCTATATCGTGAAACATCCCATCAACAAAACGGACATCGTATCAGCTCACCGGGTGCCGCATTTCGACAAGACGTGTACTCGACCGAAAAATATAATCATAAAAATGTCAACGAAAATACTGCGAGACAATTTCATCACAGCATCGCGAGCAAGCAAAGGACTAAGATCCGACCAGCTGAACATTACCGGCACTGTTCAAAACGTGTATATCAATGAACACCTTACGGCTAAAAATAAACAGTTATTTCGTTCATGCCGCGAGCAGGCTAATAAATGTAACTACAAGTTTGTTTGGGTTAAACATGGTACTATTCTTGTGCGTCAGTCTGAGACATCTCCTATCTTTGCCATACGAAACAATCAGGATCTTAAAAAAATGTATAAAACTTAAGTTAATTCGAACTACAATGTATTTTCTTGGTTGTGTGTGTGTGTATCCTGCTTTGCAATGTATTCTAACATTAGTCCCTAAAGTAAAGGTATTTAATTTATATATGTGTGTGTGTCAAATTCAAAAAATCAATCTAAAATATATCGGGTCTATTCAAATAAAAAATAGTGTAGTTAACACCATTATTACGCTGTTCTGGTATATACTAAACTATGTTTTTAATTTTTTAACGTGTACTGTTTTCAATTCAAAATGCATTACGCTGTTCTGGTATAAACTAAACTATATTCTGAATTTTTTAACGTGTGCTGTTTTCAGTTTAAAATATGATTGGGTAGTAACACAAATTATTGTTAATTATAGAAATGGCTAACAACATTGCTATATATTACCAGAACTGTCGTGGCCTTAGGACAAAACTTCATACACTTCTCATGAATATACTTACACAGTCATACGACATCATAATACTAACCGAGACATGGTTACACGCAGGGATAGCTGATAGCGAATATATAGACAATAGGTATACAGTGTTCCGTGCGGACCGGGACCGCGTAGCGAGCGGCCGGGGCGACGGCGGTGGCGTGCTTATCGCGGTCCTGCGCACACTGTGCCCGGCCGGCTGCGCGCCCGCCGCCGCCGCCGCCCCCGGCCCTCCGCCCGCGCTCCCGCCGCTCATTGATCACGTTCTTATTAAATGCAAATATGGGAAGCGATACTTTTATATAGGCGCTGTTTATATCCCACCTAAACAGAGCTCTGAGGTATACTTTAGTTATTTAGACATGTTACAGAACAGGCTTCTTATGGATGACAATGATTTAACTAACTTTTTTATAGCAGGTGACTTTAACTTACCTAACCTAACGTGGATAAACAATGAGTCCTATAAACAATACCCTTGCATTGAAGATCTTAACCAAACGCATATCTATTTAAATAATTTCATGGCAGTATTAAATTGCTTCCAGTTGAATAATTTGAGAAATGAAAATAACCGTATTCTGGACCTTTTTTTTACTAATAGGACTGGTTGTGAAGTAACGGCTACGTCAAGTGTATTACTCCCGGTGGACAACCATCACCCACCTTTTTGTGTTTCATTAGTATTTGAGGAGAATCAGCAGTATACTAAACTTAAACCGTATCTTAGCTTTTGCTATAAAAGTGCTGACTATAATAAAATTGCAGAAGAAATTCAAAACACGAACTGGGAGGAATTATTTATGAATGTAAATGGTGATATGGCAGAATAGAATAGAATAGAATAGATATACTTTATTGCACACCATACAATCAACTTAAAACTAGTAAAATGGACATTAGTTGTACAATTAGGCGGCCTTATCGCTCCAAGCGATCTCTTCCAGGCAACCTTAGGGTAGAGGATAAATTAAACAGACAGGGTGAGGTGAGCTATAGACTGACAGAGATTGTTGATAGTAAAACATAAATATTAAATACATGAGTAGGTACTAAATAAAATACAAATATAATAACTACATGAGTTTAGAATAATACACCATACATACATATATATATAAATATAGATATAATATATGCATAAATAATACGTACATATATACTACCATACATATATACCATTATATAGGAACGAATTATGCAGTGCCAGCGTCCGAAACCATGCAGTGTGATGATAAAAAGAAGAAGAGAATAAGAAGAGAAGAAATATGGAAATAGAATAAAACTCAAGATGCCAAAAAATGCTCTTTTACCCGAGCCTTGAATGAAGGAAGAGATTGGGACTGTCTGATGGATGAAGGTAAGGAGTTCCACAAGCGGATGGATTGGACAGTGAAGGACTGGGTATAGGAATGAGAGTGATGAGGTGGGAATTTGAGAAGGAGTGATTTCGATGACCGCATCTGACAGTGTGCAGGCTGTAAGAAATTAAAACGCTCCCGAAGATAAGATGGAGACTTTGGGTTAAACAGAATAGAATACAGAGCGCAGAGAATATGACAGTCGCGTCGAAGGCGAATAGGAAGCCACTTGAGCTGTCTCCGATACTCCGATATGTGGTCGTATTTACGGAGGCCAAAAATAATGCGAATGCAAAAGTTTTGGAGACGCTCAAGCTTATTAAGAAGATTCTCGTTGAGGTCGGGAAAACAGCAGTCAGCATAGTCAATAATGGGTAAAAGGAGGGCTTGTACAAGAGCAATTTTGGTGGGTATAGGCAGGAAATTACGAAGCCTACTAAGAGCTCCTGCTGCAGCAAATACCTTCCTGCTGACCTCGGCTATCTGTTTGGTCCAAGAAAAGGAGCAATCCATATGTAAGCCAAGATTTTTAACCTCTTTACTAAAAGGGATTTGGATACCGTCAAACATGACTTGAGGCAAGGCATTCCAGTTAATTCTGGAAATTAGCCTTGAACTGCCAATAATGATAACCTGTGTTTTTGTAGGGTTTACAACCAGACCAAACGACTTACTCCAAGCCGAGATTCGGCTCAAATCCGCATTTATCCCCTGAACAGTGTTTGAGAGGTCGTCAAGGTTACCCTGGGAATATAATTGCAAATCGTCCGCGTACAAGTGATAGAAAGATGAGAGATTCTGAGATATTGAATTTATAAAAATTGAAAAGAGAAAACGGGTATTAGTACACAAAATAATTAAAATTAATTTATAGTAGTTATTGGGTAATATTGATATATAACCGATCATTGCGGAGAAGCAAATATTATTTACATTTTAAGTAGATCAATAATAACCACTAGCAAGCATTTTTGAGATACTGCTTAATATATTGTGCCAGTCTCACCTCCAAGTGTATGAAAGAAAAGTCCATTGTTGTTATTAACATTCAAAACCCAATCTCTAGATATAAAACCTACATTATTTAGTGGCTGTATATTCTTCATAGGCAAAAGTTGCTTGTATAGAATACATGATCAGAGTGTAGTTTATATAAATTGTAAATTTCTTCTTATAAACGTACACTTTGACCAAAAAACAGTTACCTACTAGAAGAAGATCCAAAGTTTTTGCCATACTTTTCCTATTAGTATACTCCATTAGTACGCTCAGCTGATTAGTAATATTAAAGTCTCTTTAATTAAGTAGTAAAGAGTTGCCAAAAGAGAGAGTATCAATTAAAACGCACAATATGTGCGAAAGTCTATAGTAGATTAATTACAATATTCGAACAAAAAATATGTAAATGACCGTCAATCACACACAAGTGATACTTGCACACATGTTGGACTTACCTAACCTAATTACTTCCTAAACATTCTACAACTAGGAAAGCATAGGGTCTCACCGTACAGGAAGAACATCTTTTCCTGGATGTCAAAATTATTTCAATGCACCGAATGTAGAGCGGACAAAAATAGTACACCCAAATTATCAGTCAAGAAATTACACAATAATGTTATTAAATTATAATTTCTATGCACCTTGTCTGTTCATAGCCAGGACTTTTTGATGATAAAATTCTAACTTGAAGAAATAATCGCAAAAGTAAAACAGTAAAACAAAATTTTGGAAATCTTGTTTTGACGTTTATCAATTCGTCTGGCATTCGCCACAGATATTAAAAAAAATTCACTGACATATTCTTTGTTGTCTATGTCGCTAAAAAATAGAACATTATTTTTTACGAATAGTTGTCAAAACAATAAGGTCACTGGTCAGCTTTTCGTAATTAAACAAACAATCATGGTAAAATTCACATTATTTGTCGATGTGATACGCCAGGAAGAAATAGAAACGTTCTATAAGGTTTGATAGCTTTTCGTTAATGTAGTTCACCTTTATTTTCTATATCCCGGGCATGGACGTAGAAATTCCGGGAATACTCCACGGGATTTGCAGTGAATTAATTATGGTAATGATAGGTAGGGAGACAGAACATAATACTTTTTTTAACATATGGAGCGATGTTTTCGTAGTAGAGACTACAAGGGGCCTACCGAGTTCTTTAATTCTCCGCTGCTGTACCTAGTCTTTAGCATTCCATTCTTAGAAATTTTAAAATGGGCAATGTCATACTTTTTATGGTAAAGTGAATTGTAGGCAGTTTCAGTTTGTACATATTGGTCTATGTATTTAGGTACCTATGTATAGTAAACATGTTGTTTTTAGGTCTGCCAACTGCATCGTGAATTTTACAAGGGGTATCCAAAATCATATCATCCTTACACTTACTTCCGTGAACCCGAGTACAAGGGACAATGTCCAGCTGAAATGTCTCAGTTAGTATCAATATTAATAATTTAATATTATCTCTGTTAAATTAAAATATGCATATAACGCTTGTTAAATAAAGATACACAACAACAACACTTTGGGAGTTGCAATTCCTAAAACTTTATTCATCTTTCAATTTGTTTTTCTGTACTACAAATAATTCTTGATCGTTTTCAGAGTTTACCTGAGTTTCCCAGAGTTCCATGTAAGATACAAGCAGCCTTCAATGCTACCAGCAACCACGGGTCGTACGACTCCATTCCCACAACTACCCGATCGGAATTTAGCAGCACGCTATAATAAAGCAGCTTGTAAAGCATTTATTAGGTAGATCATGATCTGGAAAATCTTTTGCATAACGTTTGTATGTACCTACAGAAAATTTTGATTTGATTAACTTTTTTGATGTACAGTAAAAATATTTTACCCATCGCTACGTTTTGTTTTAATTGGAAGACTTGATCCCCCTCCCAAACTTAATTCAATAAACTTGAAGATAACAGAGAGTACCTAAGCTGATTGGATTAGAGAGTAAGCAGATTACTTGCTGTAAACAATAAACAATCTGTAAGCGCCTTTATTTAAAATGCATTCTCAAAAATTTTATATTAATGAAAAACCATAGACAATATTATGAAAAAGGTGACGGCTGATCCAATGCCGTGCAGACCTAATAAAAAAAGTTACTAACAAAAGATCTACAGCGCTAAAATTCAAACATAGTTTTTGTACTTCATCAAAATTTTTTAGTAAAATCAATCTTGACACTTTTAAACTAAGATGGATAATATATTATTTTGTGATAATGGGCGGCAAGACGAAATTGAAACCTTTTATGAGGTAATTAAAGGATTCGTGATCACAGATTGGATTCGTGGCAAATAACAACCTACATTAAATATTTTTTCAGGCAAGTCAGCGCCATAGAGATTTCTATAGAGGCTACCCGAGAGCATATCATCCGTTACTTTACTTCAAGGAGCCTGTATTCATCGGTCAATGCCCACCAGACATGACACCGTAAGTACTTAGCATCTTAGGCTTCCTTCAGATTGACGTTTAACCGCCATCAAACCGCCGTCAAACCGCTACCCCTGTTCACACTACGAACGCGGCGGGGCGCGGCGTTCAAACTGCGGTTTGGCGGTTGATCCGCACACTATCGGCGGCGGCGGCCGCGTTTTGACATCGGCGGGCTAGGGCTGCTCTATAGTCAAATTGTGAATATCGATGAAAGTAGAAGACAAATGCCCATCGCGAATCTTACATATGCAAAGTAAGCGTATCTGCACTACGTAGTGTCACTAGGAAAATAACTTAGTGCCGACGTAAGTTCTTTAGTGTAGGTACTCTCGTAATTAATGGTTCACAATTGGTGGGCAGCAATACTATCCATATTTTGGGTAAAATTTTCAACTACTAAATATTTTTAGCTAGAAGATATACTCTACCACAAGTCAATGTCGCAAAATTTCATATTCATTAATTCTAAAGAGGTTTGCTCTTGTCGGGTGAGCAATATCCACCACTCCCTGAACTCCGCCAGTGCCTTCAAATCCCATTACATAAAACAGTACTCGAAGGTAATATAGAATAGGAAAGAAAGGATGAGAGAGGCCACGACGACCATTACACAACAGCTAAGGAGAAAGTTATTTAACTATTTCCTAAGTGATAATAATGGCCCGTTTGCACTATAAAAAAAATTACCTTTCTTTACTCTTTGTCGAAATATTTTCTCAAGAAACTATCCATTTCCATTTAAAATTATTTTACTTTTCAGCTTATTATATTTAGATATTATCGAAACTTTAATAGCACTATACCTCCATCACTAGCTAGTGACATTTCTTCTTCTGTTTTATAGAACGTAACTTTACACGGTTAAAATAAAATATGAAATTTTAATTTTATTTGAATTTATAAATTATGGTGGAAAATATAAGTACACAATGAGGCCACACTAATTATTTAGAAATGGTTATTAAACTATGGATACATTTTTAGTTAGCATTTTTCTATACCAAAAATCAAACATTATTTTCTATGAAATACGAAATAATGGAAATCTGAACATGATTAATTCATGAATACTTATACGGTACTTATGTGGTATCCATATTCAAACTGTGTTTCTTATTACACATCTTTTATTGTGTTCTCATAAACTTATTTGTTAGCGAAAATCCCCAATTGAACCGGTATCGACCCTGTGAGATTTGTTTGTGTGCGTGTCGACGATAGCACCGACCAGCCTATACAATCTAGTACAAATTGTATGGCAATCACATAAATACAGCTGACCAAATTTAATTGTACACAAATATTTAGATGCACACATTAGAGCTTATACTTTTTCAATTTACCTGGGTTATACTATGTTAGTTCCATATTTGAATTCTAGGTGGAGTTTATATTCATTGATTAAAGTTGGTATCTATTTTCTATACAATTGTAAGGATTAAATTGCCTTTCAAATTCGGTAGCATATTTTAGTTGCGACGTTTCGACAATATTGTACAGTTTGTGAAGTTTTTTTTTATTACGGTCCTTTTATTTAAATTTAGAAGCCAGATGAACGCTAGTTATATTTCACTTTAATTTCATTTATTCCTTATATAATATATTACTACACTTAATTTATTGAATATTGCGTTAAATAACGTATTATTCTCCATTTTCAGTATTTAGTGATTTTAAACTGTAAACTATAGATTCAAATTTCTGGCAACACAGTATAAAATGGCGTGTTTTGAAATATTCCTTTCAGACAATATTAATTTATCGAGTTTTCAAAAGTTTGTGCTTTTATTAGAACTTGAAACTCCTAGCATATTTTAAAACGGTCGTACAAGAACCAGGCTATAATGTGATTGCTAAAGTTTGTGCCCAAGGGACTAAAATCCGCAAGAAAATTGTAATTGCAAGAAATCCGCGTGTAGCGACACGTAGCGACACCTATCTCCACACCGCTACAACAACCTCCACGTCGCTACAATATGCAAGTTCCGCCAGCTAACAACAGATGGCGGAATAAAATGGAAAAAGTGTACAGAATCCTACAACTCACATACGAAGTTTTCATCACGACTCGCTATATATACGAAACACCAAGATGGTCCATCGGACCGCGGTCCCCGAGCACGATCACCTAGCTCGGCGGAAGTACTTCCACTTTTCGTAGGGACAAGTCTGTTCCTACAATTGGTGACCCCGACGTGATATGAACACGCAACAAGATGGAGCCCGACGTGATGAAAACCGACGAGATCCACCATAGCGAGCCCTGCATCGACGACGCATCATCTCCAGCCTCTCCATCCTCAGCAGCAGTCTTCAGCCAGCCCTCATCACCACCAGCGCCTTCGTGAACCACCGCAGCTTTCGACGCTCCCTGGTTCAGCGGCAGCTCACACCGTGCAACCGACGCTACGCAGCCCTACGTCCGGATCAACGGCGGCACCTCCTCGACGTGGCAGCAGCTGCTCCTGCCTACATCGCTCATCCCGAACCACTGCGGATTCGAGCACACCGGCACCGACGCTTCTCATCCGTCCTCACTGAGGATCCGAAGCACACGCACGCACACCGCTCATCCTGACTCACCGCGGATTCGAGCCTACTCGGGCACGACGCTGACCAGACTGCTGACCTGCTGAGACGAGACTTTCCATCTAGGAGGGGAGTGCTGTAGCGACACGTAGCGACACCTATCTCCACACCGCTACAACAACCTCCACGTCGCGTCGCTACAATATGCAAGTTCCGCCAGCTAACAACAGATGGCGGAATAAAATGGAAAAAGTGTACAGAATCCTACAACTCACATACGAAGTTTTCATCACGACTCGCTATATATACGAAACACCAAGATGGTCCATCGGACCGCGGTCCCCGAGCACGATCACCTAGCTCGGCGGAAGTACTTCCACTTTTCGTAGGGACAAGTCTGTTCCTACACGCGGAAAGTTTATTCTACATTCGATAGAAAATGTGATTTTAATAACTTAAATGATAATGAAACCAAGATTCTAATTTTATAGTGGTGTGTGGTGTGTAAAAATGTGAAAGATAATAAAAGTTTCTATGATTTTACACTTATCTTTTATTTTTCAAATGTTGAATGATTTGCCAACCTTATTGTTAGTTTGTGTTTCTATGCTTAAGTTAATAAATAATTAAGAAAAATGTGCTTGCGGTTGGCAATTCATAGCAAAAATTCATCATTCCTTAATGAAATAACTGTACATAGGTACTTATAATTAATTACAAGACCAGAGTATGCTATAGTTTTATCGCTCTAGATATGTATATTGACGAAAAGTTGCCGTAAACTACCGTCGTGTGGCGCTGTATTTATGTTGCCTCTTTTGACAGCCAAGATTGGTCTCTATTTCAGTATATTACAAAGCACAGAGTACTTTGTAATACACTGAAATAGAGACCAATCTTGGCTGTCAAAAGAGGTAACAAATACAGCGCCACTCGACGGTAACTTACGGCAACTTTTCGTCAATATACATAATCACGATACAGCGATATAACTACAGCATACTCTGGTCTTGTACCTAATTAATTATAAGTATTATTTCATTAAGGAATGAATGATGAATTTTTGCTATGAATTGCCAACCGCAGGCATATTTTTCTGAATCATTTGTTAGCTTAGGCAAATAAACACAAACTAAGATTGGCAAATCATTCAACATTTGAAAAATAAAAGATAAGTGTAAAAACTTAGAAACTTTTATTAACTTTCACATTTTTACACACCACACACCACTATAAAATTAAAATATTGGTTTCATAATCATATAAGTTCTTAAAATCACATTTTATTTCGAATGTAGATTAAACTTTCCGCGGGTTTCTTGCAATTACAGTTTTCTTGCGGATTTTAGACCCTTGGTCACAAACTTTAGCAATCACATTATAATCGGCTTCTTGTATGACCGTTTTAAAAAATGCTATGAGTTTCAAGTTCTATTAAAAGCACAAACTTTTGAAAACTTGATAAATTAATATTGACTAAAAGGAAAATTTTAAAACACGCCATTTTAAGCTGTGTTGCCAGAAATTTGAATCTATAGTTTACAGTTTAAAATCAGTAAATTCTGAAAATGGAGAACAATACGTTATTTAACCCAATATTCAATAAATTAAGTGTAGTAATATATTATATAAGGAATACATGAAATTAAAGTGAAATATAACTAGCGTTCATCTGGTTTTTTAATTTAAATAAAAGGACCGTAATAAAAAAAAAACTACACAAACTGTACAATATTGTCGAAACGTCGCAACTAAATTATGCTACTGAATTTGAAAGGCAATTTAATCCTTACTATTGTATAGAAAATAGATACCAACTTTAATCAATGAATATAAAGTCCACCTAGAATTCAAATATGGAACTAACATGGTATAACCCAGGTAAATTGAAATGATCTAAGTTCTAATGTGTGCATCTAAATATTTGTGTACAATTAAATTTGGTCAGCTGTATTTATGTGATTGCCATACAATTTGTACTAAGATTGTATAGGCTGTTACAAAGTACTCTGTGGCACCGACATGACTGATGTGTGCTTCTCTAATTGAAAGTACCAGGAGTGCATATCACATAGGAAGTTTAAATTATTCAATTTCTAAACAAGAAGCATTGTAATATTTGATAAGAATTTCTTTAAGTACCTATTGTGGGAACGAAAACTCCCATTAGATCTACCGTAAAAACAGTAGTAGAACAACATAATACAACATAATTTTAGTATGAAGTAAGTAAATACAATAATTCTTTATTTTCGCAACGCGCTTCAAAAATGGTTACGTTTTGTTAGTAGATACGTAATTGTTTTATTTTTAGTGTTGTTACAATTTAATCGTTACGCTAATGGATCATAATGATTACCGACACCAGAAAGTTAAACGATCACTAGGAATCGTTTATAATTTGCTGTTCGCTTTAGACAATTGTGACAACTGTATTAATGTGAGTTTATGAAATTTATTTCTTAAATGAAGATGTTATTATAGATAAAAATACGATAATATTATAATATAATCAAAACTTAACTTTTGTAATAATATTTGAAGTTTGTAGTCATCAATAAACTTCGCATTTGCAATCAATTTAGTACTCATGGCTCTCAAATAAGTTAAATTGTACTTCTTCTTAAGGTGACCAGAAAGTAATATAAAACAGTAAACAGTCGTGTATCCTATTCCCAAAAACAGAGTAACTAAAGTCACACATAAATTATCTTTAAAGCGATTATCGATGTTTAGATTGTAAATCATTTGGTACTTGAATCGATTTATTCTCACTAAAGAATCAACAATTACCTATAGCCGACCATCGATCTACAACACTACCAGCTGCCGAACCGCAAAACCGCGACCGCTAGTGTGAACACCTCGGCCGTTTTGCGGTTGATCGGCGGTCGATTTGCGGTCGCCGCCGGGCGGATCAACCGCTAGTGTGAACGAAAATAAACGCTAGTATGAACAGGCGCATAAGAGTCAATTAGACTGGTGCACCTCCTACTCAATCCTGCCTATAAAATGGACTTAGTCTTAGTCGATACCAATTAAATCTATTTAATTTGCAGTACATACTTAGACTTCCCGATGTTCAACGTGAAATACAAGCAGCCTTTGGTGCTGCCGAGTTCGACGGGGCGCACTAGCGGCATGCCTTCGTTGCCGGACCGCACGCTCGCTGGCCGGTACAATAAGGCAGCTTGCAAGCTGTTCGTGAGATAGCCCGTAGTAAGTACGTACCTATACTGTACATACATTACCTCCGATCAGTTTAATTCAGCAGTAAACGGTGCAGCTGACACAGTGGTCGCGGCTTTAAAAAACTTTAAAAAGTTTACTTACTTACCTACCTAAAATTTGCGGTTAAACAAATAGTCATCTTCAGTCAATGTAACCCACTATCAAACAGACCTACAATAAAACCTCTTTAAAGAAAACTTGTTTCACTTTTGCACTAATTTACATTTGTCTAATTATAAATAATTCTATATTAAACACACTGGTCCCTACGAAAAGTAAAAGTACCTACCTACGTCCTAACGACACCATTTTGGTTGTCGTATTTATATACCCAGCTATGTGGCGATGAAAACTTTACAAGTGCGTTGTAGGCTTTCCATAGAGATTGTATGAATTTCTTATCTCAATGTATGGAGATTGCTATCCGCCACGGGTACATCTCCATCTGTTGTTGGTCAACGAAACTTGTGATTGTATGTTGTAGCGCGTAGAGATAGTTGTCTCTAAATTTTTCCTTTTAAGAAAATAGATAAATATTGTATTTAAAAAAGGTTTTATTATTATCTACAATCTAAAATAAAACGACGATTCAAATTCAGGCAGCCTGGACATAATGTACTGGAATTCATTTGAGCCAATGCTTCCGCTATCGTCCAGATTGATTTCTTGCAGTATCTGAAAACGTAAAAACACATTCTCTAATAATCACACATTTCATCTCCGGTCCACTTCAATAGAACAAATACCTACCATTGGTCAATTTTACCCTCAGCATAACTTTGCGCAGCTCACTTTTGTGGAAACGCTTCCGAGACCCGAACAAACTAAGTATACCTAATGTTATGCTTTGCTATTGTTGGTTATTTTGTAAAGCCGGCCATACACGTAACAGTAGATATACTTGCCCAAGTCCAGACTTGCGCAAGTATATTGTTACGTGTGTTGAAAGATAATTGCGCAATTATCTTCCAACACACGTAACAATATACTTGCGCAAGTCTGGACTTGGGCAAGTATATCTACTGTTACGTGTATGGCCAGCTTTAGGTATGGAAATAGGTAGTAGGTAGGTACTTACCACTTTCGCTATCTTTTCCTTAGATTCGTCATCAAGGCATTGATCCCCAGTTGAAGGTGCGAACGCAACCAAACGGTCTAGAATTTCGCAGACGTCTCTTTCAGTTATCTGGTTATCCTCGTCTAAATCTGATGGTGAAATATACATATATAATTACCTTATTTATTAGTTGGATGAATGTGTGGATATTTGTCAGTCTTTTAGGCAAAAACTACTAGGTACCTATATACCTCCTTAAATGGATACCTAAGTATCTACTTACTTAATACTTTGAAAAGGTCAGGGGTTCACAACTTTTTTGTATCGCACATAAATACCTACGTTTTGGATTTATCCGACGGCGCCCTAACTAAATTATATACCTACCCTAGTCAGTTAGCTACTTAAGCTAGATATTGCAAGTTAATGTTCCTGCTTTTGAGACGTCCCCCCTCCTGCCACTGTCACCCCCTGACATAAGCTATAATTTATAAAAGATCATGTGTACCTAAAGAGCTGTTGTGACAAAGTTGAGCCTCTGGAAGAAGCTATTATCTTTACCTAAGTGCTAAAGTTACTAACCGAATATTTTAAAAGCCCACGCCGCTTTTACCTCTGGCGTACAGTCGGCGCTCATCACGGAACACAGATCTAACAAGTCTTCGAATGATAAACAGTTATCTTTCTTTGAAGAGAATACTTGGAAAATGCGATCGCTGAAAGGGTTAACCTGAAACATTTCACATCGTCAAGGAGAATAAAGGGCCTACTCCAACGCTTACCTATTACCGAAGGGATCGGGGTAATTTCGTTAACCTTTGTCTGAAATCATCATTATAATCCGAAACAAGTTTGATGTAGGTATATTAAACCTTCAGTAGGTAGTATTAGCTGTGACTGTCTGTGTGAGTTATCTGAATACCCTCGCGAAGTTCGGAGGCGAGGATAACTACAAGTTTTCGATAGGTGAGTTTTATGGTAGGTGCAATCGATAACAATGGGCTAGCGAAAACTTTGACAATACGATCGAATATTTGAATGAATGTGAATGATCGAGAATGTTTGCATTTGTTAATAGGCCCGTCTGAATCGAATGATCTTATTGATCTTACCCCCAGCGCAGCAAACTTGTCTATGAGATCATCTTTATGAAATCGGTGATGATAGTCCGCCTGCACTTTTTCCGGATTAATAGAATAAAACTTCTTCCACAAACTGCAACAATTAAATTAGTTAAACAACTCTAGTCAACAAGGCTAATTCACCACTTCATTAGGTAGGGATGTACCTAGGTACATATCCTTTTACACTCACTGTAATATCTCCCCTTTTCCCAAATACGTCAGAGTAGTGTAATCTTCTAGAAGATCTTGAGTTAAGCCGTTATAACTTTGAGAGCTACCCATTTTGAGCACTTTTATTTAGGTAAGTACACAATGTTAATAGAACATAAAACACTGAAAACGAATATGTGTGATATTATAAATGAAGTTTAATCTAATCTCTAATTGTTTTCGTATAATGTGCTAAATGCTGATAAGTGTATGATGGCACAAAGTAAAATTGCCTGCCTTATAAAAGCATTGTATTCATACCTTGTTTCTTTATTTCAGTTGTATTCAGACTATTTAGTAACGGCGTACATTATATAATAAAACAAATGTTCATACCATGAAGTCCAAAAATGTAGGCGATTCACATCGCACTGGTCAGTTGTATGAAGATCACATACATTATGACGAGGGGGAGAATCTTTCTACTACTAATACTACAATTTAGAACTTATTATTTAGGTACTGTGATTAGTCTAAAATAGCACACTATACTATACTTTTACCTGCCCATGTATGTATGTTTTGTAGTTTAATGTGTACCTAGTTAAAACTGTATATTATTATTTAAAAAATATTCAAGTAGGTATTTGTATGTACTTATAAAGGTACGCCCAGAAATCAGGCTCAGTTCCTACAGAGTCATATAGAAGCACAAACTGAGACAATTAGGAATTAAATTTATTAAGCTCTGATTTTTCAATCGACGGAAGTTTAACTGGCTGATATAAGTTACCTGTTAAAATTTATAAGGCCATTTAAATATCAGAGCTTAACAAAGGATGGTGTTTGAAATATAAATAAAGACAATGCATTAAGAAAAAAATAATTTATTACTTATCATAAACACCTGAGATCAAGCTCAGCATTAGTAACGCATTCTCTACACCGATACATGGGCACACACTTTACTTATATTTAAATATCCTGTAATGTGCATGTTGATCAAGCAAAAAGCGAAATGTATTTGACATTCTAATGTTCATACATTTGTTAATTTACCTAAGACATCGCGCCATTAACAAAGTCATTAATTATGAGCTACTAATTGCTAAGGAAGTCATGCACAACAAAATAAAATTATAAGACAAAACAATGAGCACAAACGACTCTCGTCAAATGACAATAATATTTCAAGACGTCATAAAAAGGCTATCTCAAATGTAATACGTTTCTAAGGAACCAAAGTTTATCAAAAAGTTTCAAAGTCATGAGAAATAAAAAATCTTATAGGTACTAAATGGAATTACAATGAAATTATTTTTGCTTAGAAATAATAATTGCCAGTTTATTTACAGTCGAGTAACATGAAATTTAACTACAGAATGCTTATTTTTAATGTAAATATTGAGTCACCTTTTCAAAGTCTTATTAACTAATCATAATCACATCACCTCTTAGGAAAGTCGACATTGTCAAAGCTAATTTGTCTTCTAGCTCTCATTTTAGCAGCTTCTTCGAATGAGGGCATTGAATTCGACTTGAATATACCCAGACTATTTTTGTCAATCAAGCTCATTCCGCTACTGCTGTTTGAACTAGAGTCGATATTCACTAACTTGTCTTGGAGAATATTCTTCGAATTGCTCCTAGGTTGGTCCATTTTGATGGAGCCATCGTTGTATGTGTTTTCTTTGATTTGGGACGTGAAAGTGCTTGTGGTTGGCTGTCTGGCCTTCATTTGCTGATAAGCGCTAGCCGATATGTATCCGGATACTTTACTATTCGATTCCGAAGCGAGTTTCGTTTTCTCCTCGTCGTAACAATCTTCGACTGTGCGCCCCTGGATGATGGCGAACGCGTACTGGCGGGCGATTCTGTGGACAATCGGTTTTGGTCAACATTGTGTATTTCAGATATCCTAATAAGGATCCATGTCACTTGGTGTAAAGTAATACCATTTTTTTTGCGACTAGTGGATATTTTGCGTAAAGACTTGAGATTGTAACTTAGAAAGGCCCATGTGAGTATGTAAACTCGAAAGAGGCGATTGTGCCAATTACAAAAAAAATAAGGCAAAAAATTTTTAGTTAGATTGTTGTTACAACAGTTGGTTCTTAAAAATTAGAACATTTGCGTACGAAAGTCGGTTCTTACAAATCAGGACATTATTTTAATACACACAAGTACTGGTGGAACAATCACCCTGGCCATCATAATGTATTTTCTATATACGCACATAGAAAGGGATCTTCGAAATGTATGTACGCCCATAATTTTCGAACTACTGCACCAAACTGGCTGATTCTCGATGTTATGTACCAATTCCATTATTATGACCAGGTTCTTGTAACAAAAATTACAAAAAAAATTTACAAAACATAGTAAAAAATGTACAAACTAAGTACGCCGGGACGGCTGGTTTCCAATTATACAATGTTTTTTTCTGTGGACTATATACAATACTAGTATACTCCCTTGATTAAGGGGTGAGAGCCTTCCGCTCCCCCACCAGTCCGGTGATGATGACAAGGCCGCCCTGGCCATAATCGTAGCCATATAGAAAGAAAATACTCACTTGAGCATGGTCTCCGAGGTGGAGAGGTTGGGCTGCGCCAGCCGCTGCGCGTGCGGCGGCAGGCGCAGCAGGCGGCGCGTGAGGCGCGCGAGCGCGGCCGCCTTGTCGCGGAAGCCCGGCGCCGCCATGCCCCAGCCGTGCGCGCGCAGCGCCACCGACACCGCCCACAGCAGCTTCTGACAAACCAACAGACAACTTTATTATAAGCCAGAATACCAGCGCACACCTATACCGCGCCGTGACAGCATTAAGCTGAGGCGGAGCCTATTGGCCTGCGCATTATTACTTGTGTACCTTTATGTCACACTAGCTGTGCTCTCGATTTCGTCCACGTGGAATATTTCCCCGTTTTTTTTACATTTTCCATTATTTCTTCGCTCCTAATAGTTGCAGCGTGATGTTATATAGCCTAAAGCCTTCCTCGATAAATGGTCTATTCAACACAAAAAGAATTTTTCAATTCGGACCAGTAGTTTCTGAGATTAGCGCGTTCAAACAAACAAACAAACTCTTCAGCTTTATAATATTAGTTAAAATTATGTTTATTCTATAATTTATATGTCTGTATCGTTATTGTTTTCTTCTTTTCTATTGTTATTATTTTGTGCTGTGTAATCTGAATCTATGTATTGTCATTTAAAGGCCAATAAATTTTTCTTTCTTTCTTTCTATTATTGGTTCATACTCTCTCCTTCATAGGTTCGAGAATAAATAACCAAACCAGTGACATGCCACGCTGGGCCACACAGCACCACCTAGCCCCAAACTAAGCCGAAGCTTGTACTACGGGTACTAGACAACTGATAAACTTACTTAGATACATTTATTTGTTGTAAATAAATTCATAATTATACATAGAAAACACCCAGACCAATACAAACAGACATGTTCATCATGAACACAAATGTTTGTACTGTGCGGGAATTGAACCCACGACCCTTGGCTCAGAAGGCAGAGGTGCAAACGCACACGACGCGCAAAAATCTGTCGCGGATATTTCACAGACTCAACGCACATCTTCGATCATTCTGTCGGCAGAGCTGTAGGTACCTAGATGCTCTATTTAAATGTCTCAGATGCAGACTCTATCGCACAAAAAGTGTGCCGTCTGCGCTGCACCTTAATGTTCATAACATTTATTACTTAGGTACACTCTACAAACAGCCTATAAACCCCGTATCTACCGAGACGTGCCTAAACCGAAGTAAGTAAGTACCAAAATCTATTAATTGGGATGAAGCAAAGAGGGATTCTGATCTCTTTTGTGACATTTATTTTGCCTACCTGAAGGTTGTCTGGTAGAGATCGCTAGTAGCGATGAAACCGCTTAAATTGTACTGTAATAAGTTTGTAAATATATTTTCCTGTAAGATTTGTGTTTGTGCATTTTAACCTGATTCTATAAAATAATGGTAGAAAATTGTAACTCCAAGAGTTAAAAAAAAATTAAACCGACTTCAAAAAAAACACAAACGACCAAAACTAAAAAGCGATAAATAACGTAAGTAATTCTATCCTTAATACATAATTATTTAAATATTACAATTATCACTTATTTTTGAAGTCGGTGCCAGCCTCTAGGTACTTACCTAACGTAGACTGTTGTTGTATGACGCGCGCGGCCGGCAAATCCCCACGACAATATACCTAGATACATTTATTTGTTTGGCTGGCACCGACTTCAAAAATAAGTGATAATTGTAATATTTAAATAATTATGTATTAAGGATAGAATTACTTACGTTATTTATCGCTTTTTAGTTTTGGTCGTTTGTGTTTTTTTTGAAGTCGGTTTAATTTTTTTTAAAAAATAATTTTATTTCTCTATTTTTAGTTGCGTTAATGTGCTGTAACCTTGAATAAGGGTTAATTAATGTCCTTAAGAGTTTTACTTAGGAATGAAAAATTTTGCTTTAAGTCAAGTGAAGACTTTGCGATCTAGAATCAAGCAAATCACCTGCCCTATTAGCCCTGCATAAGTACATACTACTACCTAGTTTCTATCGACAAATGTCAGTACTGTTCCCTAACTCCTAACCGTTAAGGAGTTCTGTGGCTTCATCATCAGCACCAGATGTTGACGCCCGGAAGCATATACCTGAGTAGAATATGATAACGTAACAAAAACACCATATGAGCATACAATTTTCGGTTGTTGCCCTCAATTTCTCCAGGATCCCATCATCAGATCCTGACTTGGTGATAATGGGACCACCTCGGAAGTGTCCTCTGTCGAACAAAAAAAAAAATTTTTGAAATCCATCCATAATTGACGGAATAATCGGTGAACATACATAAAAAAAAAAAAAAAAATATTATACATACAGACGAATTGAGAACCTCCTCCTTTTTTCGAAGTCGGTTAAAAATATTATTGTGACAACCAAAACTCTGGCAATATCTAAGAGTTTCAGAAGCAGATATAAATGTTTACCTTATTCGATAAATATATTCAATAAACGCAAAACGATCCCTCTTATCATTGTTTGCAGAACACCTGTATTTATAGGTCAAACTGATATATATTTTATAATAATAATATACACAGCATAATTGATAAAAATAACTTTATACTAACCTGTTTATGATTTTCATTCAAGTCCGACATGGTCCTTGATAAGAAACTTTCTGATGCTCGCCGATTCAGGGAATGTGGTTGAGAGCTGCATGCTGTATCACCGCCGAAAGACAGGCTTTTAGCTATTTTACTACGACTACTTTCAGGCGTGTCGTCCAACGCATCGCGTTTCCTTTTCAAAAACTGGTCGCTCTGTGATCCGTCACTGCTTTTCGTTTCAGCCAAAGCCGGTGACCCAAAGAGGTTCCTCTTAGACTTCATAGCTTGCATGGGGACGGACGAACTCGGCGCTGGGGGCATGCACTTTCTATGCTCCGGGCTTATAAACAGAGCTCTCTTTAATGTTTCTCTAGACGGTTGCGACCTGGTCATAGTTTCAGTGTCCATCAGAAGGCGCCGCATGGACTTCTTCCTGCTGGAGCCTCCGCTGTTCGTCTTGGGCGTTTTGGCGGGCGTCTTCTTCCCCGGCGTTTTCCGTACGGGCGTTTTCTTTCCGGGCGTACGCCTCTTCCTCGGGCTTCTCCGTTCGGATGTGTTTATCAGCTTTCTGTGTGGAAAGAAACTTAAACAAGTTTTTGTGAGATTAGTGGGTCAAGCAGTTTGTAAGAAAAGGGATAAATTAGCCAATGTGAATCATCACATCATATCAATCAACACATCTTTTGGTAATCTTTTACTGAAACATTATTTATCACAATCTTAATGAAAATTGCTGCAGAAAGAAGGAAACTTGGTACAATTATTTCTTCATACTCCTGGGCAGGTTATAGTATACTTTTCATCACGCCACAATCAATAGGTGCAGAGCAGGGATAGGAAGTGTTGGGAAAACGGGAGAAATTTTTATCTGTATGTTTGATCGCGCATCACGCGAAAACTAGTGCATGGCATTAAATGCGGTTTTCACCACTGTATTGCTAGAAGACTAACATAAAATCTAGGTATCCACGCGTGCGACGCCGCCGGCACAGCTAGTCTTGAATAATCATAATAATACTATTAAAAAGATAGGAAAGGCAGGTAATACATACTTCTTATCGATGAGCACCATCTTGGCAGATGAGGATTGCGCTTTCTCGTTGATGGTGGCTGCGCTACAGAATGTTTGGCGACGCCGCGCCAGATGCGACAACCGTCGGCCCGGAGATTTTGCTTGAGCTAGCCTGATCATTTGATAAAAAAACACAGGTGAAATAACAATAAAGATTGTATTTTAACTAGCTAAAGCAAGGTCTAATGTGATGTGATCCAAGTCTGGATAAATTTTAGGACCATTGGTCTGTGGCCAAAGGCTATGTACACCCAGCACTCTATGGATTTTATTGTCCTTTATATAGTTTGTTTCATATAGCACTATGTCTGCCGGAATTAATGATGAATTCACTCTTAGGCATGGAAGTATCAAGTACTTCGTACAACAGGAAGGCGCTCTATCTATGCATATTGAAGCTAAAATAAAGAAAATGAAACCTTATGTTAAGGTCGTAAGAGTCTTGTTCAAAATAAGTCTTGTCAAAATAAGAACGTAACCAATGAGAGGGAAAATAGTGAACAAAACGTCCCTTTCTAGCAGCGACTAGATTGCTAGATAGAGTACGAAACACCGGACCTGGGCCCCTACCACCAAAAACGAAAACGATCGCTCGCTGAACGGATGGCGTACCTACCCTTGAGCCATGAATCCCTCTCATTTGCCCCCCCCCCCCCCCCCCCCCCCCCCCGTGTTTGAATATACAAACTAAAATTCGTCAAAGTTGATTTTCGTTAATTTAATTCATATATTCAAACACGGAAAGGAATAATGGGAGGGATTGATTTTGCAAAAATACGCAATCCGTTCAACGAACGATCGCTCTCGAACCGGTGGTAGGGGCCCTGACAACTTCACATGACATCGCCGACTTTGACGTCGGTGGCGGGGATCTTTAATTTGTTATATTTTTCTTAATGTGTAATTAAAATGGGGAGAATTTGTGTCGGGGGGCTTGTGAAAGCGAGTATTATCCGGATTGTAGTTTGTCTTTTCACAAGTAATACTTTTAAACATAATTTGTTAGTGAAGAATTAGGGTGACCATGCATGACTATCCAATCATAAAGTCCGTTGTTTTTTTGTATAGGAAAACTAAAGCATGTTTCCCGATTCGTCTTCGAAGTTCTAAAATACACGTAAAAACTATTTATAACATTATCAAATCAATCATTAAAAAACGTAGGTACACAAAAATAAAACTATGATGTATGTTGTCCAAGAATTTTATAGCAAACAACATAGGTACATTGTTAGATCCACCACATCCTTCTCAATCTATATTTGAAGATCCACGTGATATTCAATTGGTAAAGGCATTAGCCAATTCATATTTACATTTTCGCCATATTGAAGTCGGTTTCTTTGCAAAAAAAAGTGGTGTTATTTAAAAAACGATTACGAATAAAAAATATTTTGGCTTTCAATGTTGGCTATTTTTTTTGTACGTATGTATTGTCATTGCCCTTAAATCATATTTTAATATAGTCACCCTATTCAGAAAGAGACAAAAGGGACATGCACTGCGCTTTCGTTCGGCTTCGATTTTCCGACAAACAGCTTGTTCCTTATATATTACTTCTATGCTCTTAGGAAACTCAATGTTCAAATTGAAATGGCATTTGCTGTTCTGAGAGGCCACAGTCATAATCTTCTTTTCTTTTTATAGATATTTACAATATAATGTAGGTATGTGTGTATAATTAAGAATGCTGATATAAAGAATTGAATTGACTAAGTTGGTGCTCACAGTACTTGAGAAACCCTTCATTTGAGACCAGATCTTTGGTGTGGATTGCCTGGTGCTGTGTGTTTATTTATTTCAGTTTCAACTGGCTGATAAGTTAGACATGTCACCGGAAAATAACAAAACTCGTAAATTGATCAATTTCCTAGGTAGTTGATTAACTTCCGTACTTAAATCAACTACCTAGGAAATTGATCAACTTACGATTCTTGCTATTTTCCGGTGACAGACATAATATTCCATGAGATAATGAAGAAAGCTATTTCTACTAATTGCTTAGTTAGAATCAAGTAAAATACATACCTCAAAGCTTTCCTTTTACTAGCACTGCTGGGAGACTGCAGGCCTCCAGAGTGCACACAAACACTGGAGTCGGTCTCCGCTCCAACAAATCTCTCGCCATACCGTAAAGCTAAGCATTCAAACTTCTCAGAGTACTTGGTTAAGTTGTAGCTGAAAATACATAAATGAATCAGGTCAATAATATGCACATACAGCTAAAAATGAGCAAAATGCAAACATTGTGGAAGTAATTAAGTAAGTATTATTAAACAATGTACTAATGACCTAATTCTAACAACCGAAAATCTAATTGTAGTGATAACAGGTTAAGTGTCATACTTGACCTTATTTAATAATCTAGAATAGGTTTAAAAAATAGAAAGCTGTTATTAACAACATGCCAGTCATAGGCCTGTAGTAATAAACTACACTTTCGATTGTAATGGTTATCCACCACCAGTCGGATGCCACATTTATGTGTGTAAAAAGCAAATGTGTTTTTTAAATATTCCCATATTAGCAACAATTAAAACATGTATACTTAAGTGCAACCTAATGATGCATGAATAAGCAATGTGAGGGCCAGAAAGTTAAACATGTCTGAGCAGAATATGTATGTTAGAAAATAAAAAAGTCAAATACATGTGGCATTGGCATGTGGTGCACGAAAATTTAAGACAAAACTAGTTCTTATAATTTTGTACAAAAAACTTGTCATCAATACTTACTACACATCATAATGTCTGCATTTGAGCACTTCAGGCCATGATGTTTCCGCAGCCTCTAGCTCGGTGGACATCTTAAGGTCTACAGTCTTATCACTCACAGTGTTATCTAATTCAGAGTCAGACTTTATACTTTCTTTGGACAGTCTGCTTTTAGATTTTTCTGTATTTACAGTTGCACTTCTTCCAGATGAATCGTGTGTTGTCTCTTGGAGTGGTTCTCCTAATTCTGTTGGTATGTGTACGAACGAAACTCTCTTTGTAGGTGTGACGGAGTTGGCCTCGGATGTCACAACCTTGTCTTCTCCGTTAAATGCAGGCAAGAAACAATAGTACTTCTTGAGCATTGTTGTAACATCTGTCTTGAGTATTGTCACTGATGGTGGGGGCAATACTCCTTGAAGTACTTGCTAAAATAGTAAAAAAGTATTCAAGTTATGTTGTAGCTAATATAATTTAATACAAATATAGAATGAAGAACATGTTAACAGGATATCTTAAGATATTAACAAATATTTACAAATGTATTACAAAATAGAGTTATTTAACATTTCCCAGACCGATAACAATAAACCACATAATGTACTATATATATATAGTTTTTAGCCTTGATAGGTATTAAAAAATTTTAAAATTTATGACTAACCTCTGTTTTCCTGACCCTCCTCTTATCATGGGCCTCAAAATCTTTGAGAAAGTCCCAAAAAGGTTCTGGAGGCGGAGGAGCTTGGACATCTTCATCCTCATCCGAGAACATGTCCGGAGACCTGACCCCACTATCAAATGAGGCTTCCAATGAAGAGTAGCTTTGTTCAGAATTCCACTTGTTGCTACCGTCTTCATTCACCAGAGGACAAACTTTCTTACCATTGAACTCTTCATACTGGGAGTCACCAGTACTCTCAGTGGTTCTATCTACACAATTCTTTCCAAACAAACTGTGGTCCTCAGACGCACTGCTCAGTCTGTTGTCACAACTACTTTTTGCATCAGAACTTGATGCATTATCGTAATTTCTAATAGGCATCTCACAACTTTGATCCTCAGACTTCTCATCTAGATTAACTAATGCACTGTTGCAACTCAGGGCAGTCAAAGGATCCACAATAGGTTTTAGTTTCTGAACATGTTTTAAAGTGCCATTGAATGATAGTTCACTTATTGGTAGCTTGAAAACGCTTTCAGCTGGTCTGACGTCACGGAACATTGGCACACTATCCACTGCATTGTTACTGTTTTCCATAGTGGAGGTTATGAATATTGGCTGCTTGGATATCCCTGATTTAGAATCTTCAGACAAGAGAGGCGCTTCTATATGCTCAAACTTGTCGTTCAAGGTGCAATGTTCGGCCGTCGTCGACGAATCCAACAGAGACGAAGCTTGGGGGGTGCACGGAGATCCAATCTTGGTACAGTTGTCCACATCCAAGAACACTTCCTTGTCCAAATTATCACACGCACCAGAGTTCAGCAAATTGTATTCTGGTTCGATCAACTCGGCCTGCTTATCTAAAATATTTGTTTGGCCAACAGCTGACAAATCAATGTTACCTCTGCTGTTCGAACTCTCATAATCGCAGTTAAACGATGAAGGGCGATCACTTGGATCTAGAATATTGTTTTCTTCTACAAAGTTGTCCACGACGTTAAAACTTCTCAAATAACGCTCATACAAAGAAAAACTATCGCTCAAAGAGTGACAATTCGACTCTTCGAGGGATTCCATTACCGTGTCATTAGAAACATAGTTATGTAGTAAAAAAATACCTCTTCCAATAAAAACACAAACTAATTAATACATCGTTTCACTAGTTCACTTACAACTATATAATTAAAGACTGAATTATTTTATTTGAGGCTAAACGCGCCATCGTACGTCACGCCATCCATTGCGAGATTACACCACAAACAATACCTATGTACCTAGCGCCTAGCGCAGTTGATTGATATCTATCCGTAGGCAATTGTCTATAGTATTCTCCAAGACGCCGGCCGAGCAATAGCTTCATGTATCTGAGCTTTACATTATGGAGAATTTTACTAATTTAGTGTCTATGGAATAATATACCACAGACAGACGATTAATGTGACCGTCAACTGTCAATGCTTTCTCGCAGGCCGCTGACCGCTCTCTCTGTCACATCAATTGTCAAACTGGTGGGATAATCAAAACGACCAAGGTTATTATTTTAATTTATTTATTTTTGTAAATACGTTTTATCATGAAAATCTAGCGGTAACATCTTATCCACGGGTCATTTTAAAAGATGTGTTTGAATAAAGTTCTCTACATAATAACATCCATCGTTGATTGTTACAAATAACTGATTCTGCGTTCTCTTCCCTCATCAGTTTTAAATACGGTAATTAATCATTAACATTTCCAGATTGTTGATTGCTACCGGTGCTAAGATAAAAGCTAGGTTAACGCTGGAAATACCGGCAGAATAGTGGCTCTTCTTACATCATTGAATAAATTTAAATAGTGGGTAGGTGCATTCTAATTTGAGAATGAAATAAATTTGTCTAAGCTTAATTATTTAATATTTTATGATAGTAGCTATCGATATTTATTAATAATTTCATTTCAAATAAGCTAATCCAAATATTCCATTCTTTAAACCTCTAATAAAATACTTTTAGACTCCAATTTTAATTACTTGCTTCAATTCATTTTGAACAAAAGTAAAACATGTGGTTTGGTACACTATTAGTGCTAATTCTGGTCAAAGTGATGTCTACATTCCTTCTTTCTAATTTAATATCTTTTGAAAAAATTAAGAAATTGTATTGTAATACATCCAAATATTGTTAAGTGTGACTTTGATACAAGCTGAGCAATAAACAGACTATTTTTTTATTTTTTAATATTTATAATTTTGTAATTCAAAAGACCTTTAAATATTTTTATCTTGCTTTAATTTATTTTATATTACACATACTCTGTGAAAGCCTGCTCTAATCAAATTCAAATGAAAAGGTATCTTTGTTACAGCAATTAGATGCTGAAGACTGTACTAACATTATCTTCAAAACAAATTAAAACTTATTGAAAACTAGTATTCAAGTAACAAGATTCAAATATACACTCAAGATGCAAAGTAATCAGCCATTTGGTAATTTAAAGTAGCTAAACCTTTAGTGATGTTGATGTAAACAACACTAAATCGCTTTTCCTCTGAAATTATGTAAACTTTAATATTTGGGTAAGAAAAAATAAATTCTCCATTTTCTTTTTGAAGTCATCAATATTTCTGAAACATAAGTGGCAGGTTATTTGTACCGCTTGAGTTTAGTTATACAAGAATGCATTTATATTGATATGTTGTGTATTTGTCTCGATGGCTCCACCGTATCTGCCTATGATTGCACTGACCTCTGCCCTTTGCCACTCTCCACTTATCTAAGGTATAAAGAAGTCAAAATGATGTATTTATTCTCGATCCTGCACTCATTAGCGTTGTGTCTCACTGAAAATAGATAATATTGCATTGTGTCCGCTCGTATGCACAGAAAATGTGAATGGTGCGCCCCATTTTGTCTTATAATAGTTTGGTCAAAGGTCGCCACATTTCTAAACAAAGTAATCACAAGAATAATATTGTGATAATAGTAAACAATAGAGAACAATTAAAAGATTGTGAATTTGGATTTGTTTTTTTTTCAAGTAAATAGAGTGCAGGTGAGTTTCAATTAGCTTGTGCATTTTTTTATCTTCCAATTTTCACTGTAATCCATCAATATTTAAAGCTAGTTACCTAAGTTATAATTCCTAAAATTGATCATGCATAAACTAATGTATTCTATATAATATTCATACAGATGAAATATTAATAGTATGGATGTAATTGATTTATGCAAAATGAAAAAATTCAGTCCCTGAATCGGAACAAGATTCATAACTTCATCATGTCATATAAATAACTTTATAGCTGTCTATATTTAGCCCTTAGTTTATTGTGAGCATTCTTAAAATTTATCACTTATTTAGACTATTTGTGTTTCGGTCAGAGGTTAATTAGCATAATATCACATGGTTCCCGACTGATCCGTGATATCATCATCTTTAATAATGTTTTGAAGGAGGTAATCAAATAGGTATACATACAGGATATGGTTGTTCTATTATTTATATATAATATGACAGTTATGATAAAAGTACCTTTTGTTACCCTTACTAATCACTTAAAATTCGAAGGTAAACAAAATATTCATAGGTAGTTATTTAAAAAAAAACTATATTTATCTACTTACCATTAATTAATGACCATGGTTTCAGAGGGCCTTTTTCGATCTTTAACTATGATCATTAGTAAAACGACTAACAATAAGCTTTAATTAAAAAATATATTTATTAATTTACATTTTTGTAATACCTACATTGATTCCACAGATTGTGACTTTCCATTCATTAGGTGTAAACACATTGGTCATAATATCAATATTGATAACTCTGCCACATTGGATTCATGCAAATTAACTGACCTATTCATAATCGCGAACACCTAGCCACTGATTTCAGTTTGTCGTGTCATAACTAGGTGGGTATTCGCTCTTTTTCATGCTCTATTTAACTACATTTATTATGTTAATTGCATATGGGCTGTTTACTCACTGCATATGTTCAAAATTGGGTCAAATACGCGACATTTGTAATGTTCGTTACTTGTAAAATAAAGTCCAAGGTGTCTTCTAATTTATAGAATCTTGCCTATTAAATTACTAAGGAATGAAAAAAATGAATGAAAATGAAAAATGAATGAAAATGAAATGAAATGAAAATGAATGGACAGTAAATTTAGTTTATATATGTTCGGGCGCGATATGAATACCCACAACCCTTTGACAAATACATATAAGTATATTTGTCAGGTGGGCAGTAATCAGGGGCGTAGCTACCGCCGTATCTTCCGTATCAATTATACGGGACCCCCAAAGTGCATAAGCAAAAAGTAATAAAAACTTTCCAAATTTTGTGACAAATCTTTCCCTTCCAAACAATATTTTATTGGGGACACACTACGCTTCTGGCGGTCATTTGATAGTTCTCTGACCGTTGACAGATATGGAACTGGTGGCATTCGGTAAAGAGGTACTACAGAACATCGCGGAGCAGGCGGCCAGCTACCGGCTGGGGCAGAGCGCTCTGCGGCACCTCGACCGGGCGCTTTGGGTCGTCGAGAAGTGTGCCCGATGGGCGGTGCCACCACCACGTGAGTATCTTTCTACACGTCATCATCAGCCTGTAACGGTCCACTGCTGGACTTAGGCCTCCTTTAATGACAATAGGCTATTATGGCTAAAAATTGTAAATAGTCCGTCTTTTAGCTTATTCAAAAATAAAAGACACGTATTTTTTTATTTGTAAATTAGACTAAAAATCTATCTAAATCTAAATCTATTTCTGCTTAGCCCAATGGTTGGTTGGTAGAGAATTGTGCAATAAAGATTTAATAAATAAATAAATTTTGCATGCAAAGCCTCGGGCTGCAACGAGTTTTTTTATATCCTTTCCAGTGGATCAAGATGAGAGGCCACAGCCCGAGCTGGTGCGGCCGCTGCCCTGGGTATTCTTCCTGGCGCTCCTCATAGCGCTGCGGGTCACCAGAGAAGGCATATCGCTCGTCAATCTTGTCATGGGAAAGCCGCCGTTGAGATCTGCTGACGTGGTGAGTTTAGTTATACTAGGTCCAAGCCCAAAACCCCCTTGAGGTATTCTCGTTCCGGAGGGCGGCGAGAGTCATATACTCCGTCACTCCCCCCCAGTGACGCGGATGGGAAAACATTTTCTCCGACTAAACAAAATGGTCCATGACTCCTAAACTCCAGATTATAATGATATTCCTAAAATTTTATCTAACTTAGTAGTTCAGTGGCTTAGGCGTTTAGGCTGGCCGGCCATATCAGCCGCAGAACCGATAACCGTTGGGTTATACAAGTTCTAAAGTGGATGCGGTCTTTTCGGCAAACGTAGTGTAACGTAACGACTTTCGGCAGAGTATTGCGAGAGGCTGATGTTGGTTAAGTGTATCTATGTTCTGCTCTCTGGTGCCGGGGGAAGGGGTATATGCCCTCCCCAGACCAGGAGTGCTGGCCGCTTGACATCTGCGTCTAGCCAGGGCAGGAAGGGATACGTCGGCGCTACCAGAGTCCTGCAAGTTGCTGCCGACTGGCAACAAAGGAGAGTTTGGTGGGTATGCCCTCCCAGTCTAGGAGGTGTGAGTACCACATACTACTTACCGTCTCCGTGGAGGCGACGTGTATCTGCCCAATTCATGTCCCTCTACAAAATAAAGTGTTTCTATATTCCAGGCGTATAATAACTAGTACGTAGGATGCCAACGTAGTATGATTAACACCTAATGCACGTGTTCCAGGTGATGTACATACAAAGCAAGCGCCGCTACCTGCGCACGCTCAAGTACCAGGGCAGCCGGATGATGCGGGCGCGCGCGACGCCCGCGCAGCCGCCGCGCGCCTGGTACACGCGCGTGCGCTCGTTGCTCGAGTTCGCGATGTGCGCCCGCTCGCGCGCCTACGGCAACAACAACACCACGCACGTCAGCAACAACGACGAGGTGCTGGTGAGTGGTGCTGCCAATAGGCGACCTCGATATTAACGATAGTTGACCTCGATATTAACGATAGTTGACCTCGATACTAAAGATAGTCGACCTCGATACTAAAGATAGTAGACCTCGATACTAAAGATAGTCGACCTCGATACTAAAGATAGTCGACCTCGATACTAAAGATAGTCGACCTCGATACTAAAGATAGTCGACCTCGATACTAAAGATAGTCGACCTCGATACTAAAGATAGTCGACCTCGATACTAAAGATAGTAGACCTCGATACTAAAGATAGTCGACCTCTATACTAAAGTAGTCGACCTTGATACTGTCGAAGTCGACATTGATTATGTCGAAAGTGATCTATAGGATTGAACACTTGTGTTATGGATATCAGAACAATTTCGGCACCACAATAATATATATTATTATGTACGTACTTAAATACTAACACCTAGACACGGAACAAACACGCTTTTTTGATTAGGTACCAAATTTCAAATGCTAAAAAACTGAGTATAGTTGTAAATATGGTTATGTAAAGTAATCACAGCAGTTTTCATTTACTCGTCTTCTATCCTTCATACAGTGAAAAGTATCCAATGTAAATGTCTCGAACAGCAGTGTGCGGCGTTTGTCCATTTTAATGTTCTTTCAGGACACTTTGGAAATCTAAAGTAGAAACAATAACATCTTTTCATTTTGCATTATCGACATACTTGAAAGTAATACATTGCAACACTATTGTCAAACGTGTCTATGCTAGAAAGGGATGAAAATAGTGAAATTGGTAATGAAAGAAAGGGATCATGAAAAAAGACATCAACGCGAGCTAACATCTGTCAAAAAATTTCCATTGTAACTTGAGGCGCCAAGGAGTTCAATACTAAGATTCTTACGTTTATGTTCTACAAACTATTAAAAGTGTCTCCGATACACACGTGTCTGACTTCTGGTCAGTACTGACGCACTTTACGCGCATGCGTATTTCGCGCCTGCATGCATCCAGAAATGCACCGATGCCTTGCCTCGCGTCCGATATCCTTAATGCGGTATCTATTGGGGGTAATCTGTGGTATCTACTCACTAACAGCTTATGAACTAACAGTTTATTTATACCTATAAAATGGATATGAAATACGTTATTTTCGGTAGATAGTGAAGCGCAGCAAACGCAGCCGGCAGCCGCAGAGTCCTGCCGCGGCCCCCAGCGATACCAGCATGGAGCGGCTCATCGAGCGCATGATGCAGGACCTCGACGCAGACTCCGACGACGACTCCAGCTACACTGTGAGTGACGGGACAAAGAACAACTGAACAAAGTAGGGTCGAAAATTCAATTTGTGGAAGGCCTGGCCACAAATATTTTTTTTTATAGTAGCTCGACATAATGGCTTCCCTACGCCTGATGGAAAGCGAAAGAGAAGTCCAAGTCGCTGTGACGACGGGCAAGTAACTGGTCAGTTACCTGTCAGTTGCCATCGCCATGCCGGCCCAACCCTGACCCCCTACGAGCTCCGGAACCCCAATTCACCGGCAGAAACACGACCCGGAGGTCATTTCGCTGCGGTATTCTATAGGGTGGAGGTTCTTCCCCGGACCGGCGGCTCAATTCGAGCGAAGATTCGCTATGCCCTACCTCTCTTAAATACATACATCAAGCAAGTATTAATCAAATTAAATCATTTATTCCTCTCCATAATAACACTATGTACAAAGATGTTGGAAGTAGGTTATGTAAGACAAAATTATGGTGGGCTGGCACCCAAACTAGGACAAGTGTTGTATCTTAGGTAGTCTACGCACCCCGTTAAAAAAACAATGCTACCTTGCTAATAATAATCATCATCAGCCTATTGCAGTCCACTGCTGGACACAGGCCTCTCCAGTTGTTTGCCAGTTAGGGCAAACCTCTGGAGGATATACCCATAATCGCCACGCTGGGCAGGCAGGTGGGCGATCGCAGAGCGTAGCTTCTTGCTCCGGTGACGCTGCTGCCCGTCATCGGTCTGTGATATTTAGCTACGCCTTCTATCGTGATGGTTATACCGCCACCAGTCGGTTTGCCAGAGCCTCGTTTGTTGTTCGGCAGGATGCACCACGGGCAGGTGAGGTTGGCTTGGAGCGAAAAGGTGATAGGTCGCTCCCTTACATCCCAAAAAAGCAATGCTACCTTGCTAATAATAATACTATAGGAATAATACTATTTTGGTAGGCAACATTAATAATAGAATCTAATTAAAAAAAATGTTCCAGCTCACCAACGTCACTAGCATCAGAAGCGACCCCTCCGACACAGCCGAGTCGGATCAAGACACGGTCCACAGCGACACGTCACCGTCCAAGTCCACACTCTCCGACACCAGGACCAGCGTGGAAATGACCTTCTCACCCAACAAGAGCTCCGTATCCACGCCAGAGAAAGACTCGAACACAGAACAGAACGCGTCAATATCCACACCAGAAAAAGACTCTAATGTAGAACAATACGCCTCAAACGAAGACTCACTCATGCAAAGAACTAGCAACGTGGAACAAAACGAAGATACAGTTGTATTAAACGCAGAAAAGGCTTTATCTACGCCCAAGGAGGAAACTAAGCTATTCCTACAGACAGAGAAATGCAAGTCCCCGAGCGAAGCGAGAACCGGTACGAAAACATTAAAGAATTGGTCAATTACAGCGTTCACTCGGAACATTATGAGACACAAACAAGCTAAAGAGATTGGTTAGTTTAGTTATGGGTACTGATGTTATTTTTCATTTTCAGCCAATGGGGGCGTAGCGAACGCCCCTGGCAAGAAGAGAGGTATTTAAAGTGACAGTTTTCTTTTTTTTTATGGGCAAAGACATTTTTCATGCTTTTCCATTGGTTCCATGCAAAACTGGGAGCTTTCGCGTGTAATGTAACGTTACAAATTTATTAGTGAAATGAGGATGTTTCAATCCGATAGATGGCGTTATTATGTAGACCTGCGGTCCAGCTATCATGTGATTGGTCAGTTGCTATGTGAATGCCAGTGCCATGTCAAAATGTACCATTCACGTAACAGTCATCATCATCATCATCAGCCCACATCATTCCACTGCTGGACATAGGCCTCCCAAACTTCGATCGGTCCCGGGCCTCTCGCATCCAGCACTTGCCAGCCGTCCTGCGCAAATCGTCCCTTTTTTTTTTTATAGTGGCTCGACATAATGGCTTCCCTACACCTGATGGAAAGCGAAAGAGAAGCCCAAGTCGCTGTGACAACGGGCAAGTAACTGGTCAGTTACCTGTCAGTTGCCACCGCCATGCCAGCCCAACCCTAACCCCCCACGAGCTCCGGAAACCCTACTCACCGGCAGAAACACGACCCAGAGGTCATTTGACTGCGGTATTCTATAGGGTGGAGGTCCTTCCCCGGACGGGCGGCTCAATTCGAGCGAAGATTCGCTATGCCCTACCTCTGCCCTACCTCCCTCCACCTTGTCCTACACTATGTTTGCCGAGACGCGGTCTCCACTCCAGAACTCGTTTGCCCCAACGGTTATCGGTTCTGCGGTTGGTGTGGCCAGCCCACTGCCACTTCAGCTTACTGATCCGGTTAGCTATGTCGGTAATATTGGTTTAACTATGCTTGGTTAGGCTTATAACAGCATAAAGATATGCTACTTATTAATCATCTCTGCATAGGTATTTTAATCAACAAAAAATTAATTGAAACTCCAGCGCAAAAAAAACAGAGGCATTATGTTAAGTATTTGGCTCTCTATTTTTACTAAGAATCCTTTTAACTCAGGATGATAACTATTGATGATTTTGATTTCAACTCTAAGTCTCCATTTAATTCTAAATACCTGAATCCTATTGATTGGATTTTGTTTCCATTACTCAACATAATGTTTATTACAGTTGTATACAACTATATCATTATCATCATATAACTGTGGCATTTTCAAGTTAGCCTAATCTGTCAAAATAGCACAATGAACAATGTACTTTATGCCTTGAGCATATCGCTGATATTTTATTGAGAAATTTTCACAGAAAGGAGTAGGTTGATTTGTGCCGTACATACCTTGTAATCGGATAAATATGTCTGATAGTAATATATCATAACAATCTTATCTCGAAGTCATCATCATTGAATTTAGTTATGATGTCATTAACTAACACCAAAATAAACAAATAGATTAAAGCTTGTACTAAAAGTCATCAATAATATTTGTCTCCGAATACTTTTTAAGACCAACATAATTTTGTTTCAGGTTTGAACAGTGAAAGAAGGGATACCGGCGCGTCTGAAGAGAAACACAAGTCTCCGGACAAAACCATGTGAAAAATTAGGGCAAGTATGACATTGATAATGCACTATTTCTTTAGGATGCAATTTGTAACACTTTGATGTTAATCTCAGTATAAATAATGCACACGGTGTAATGAAATAGCAAGGAATAAGTTTACAAGAAAGACATATCTTTATATAAAAAAAAACTTCTATTACAGAAACCTAATTCCTAATGAAAGCAAGATTTAAAACAGCGAACAGAAGAAAGGAGGCTAATTTTACTGAACGTTATGACTTGCTAAATTATAAAGTTTCTTTCGAACCTACTTAATAATCGCAATGAATAGATGTAACATCACATGCATGCTATATATTTTATTCTGTGAATATCTTAAGCAAATGAAATTAGCAGTCAGAAATTATTTACCTACTATAGAAACCTAACATTTTTTTTTTTTATTAGTGAATGGGTAGCGCTTGACCTCAACTAGCCTGATGTTAAGCGATGTTGAGGCCTAAGATGAAGCGCGCTTACCCATCAGAAACCGATTCACTCTCGCCTTGAAAATCTGAAGATTATATTCCTCGGGGAACACGGACATGTTTGTAATCTACAGAATTAAAAATGTACAGTTATTCACAAACGACAAATAGCTCTCCCTTTCTATATTTCGGTTATTACTATTTAATTACTTAAATCACAAGCATGTATGTGCGTATTTATAAATATTTTTCACTGTTTGATGGTCCAATAAAAAATTATAATTTGTTAAATATGTTCGCCAATGACTTTGGCCGGAAATAACATCAAATAAAAAAAACATTGTCAATTTTATAATGGTATAAAAATGCGCTTATGAAATGCGCATGTTTCAGCCTTCATATCTAATGTTTCCTTCCAGTTTCCGTCTTTATCTTTCCCTGTTGTCTCTCTACTGTGTAAAATGTTTTCGTGAAGGTTGATCTGAACCAATTACTTTAATAATGTACCTTAGTCGCCGCTTTGACAGTACATAATGTTATTGTGCAAGTCATGGGAAATAATAACGCATAGATTATAATATGTGGAGGATGTCTGGTCTGCCTTGGTTCGTCCGTAGAGTCGGCAATTAGGTGTATAGGATTAAGAATTTATTTCTATGTTAATGTTTTTATGTAAACGTGCACGCCATTCATTGTAAAGATAAGACTGCGCGCCTTCGAATTATTTATTATAAGAGTAGGTTCTACAAACCGAACAATAGTTTTGTACTGTAGATTTAGAGTCTCGTTAAGGATATTTTATTAAACGACCGTTGTTAATAAGAGTTAATATTACGTAATCAATGAAAACAAACATATTTTAATTTAATTTAATGAAAAGATGAGGGTTTTATAATATTAAAATTATCATTACAATTATTATGTTCTACCTTTTTACGAAATGAGTGCTAGGTATGATTTATCATTTGTAGACATTTAGGATGTTTTCTTTTGTAATTTATTATGTTTATGTCCATTTTCATGTACTTTTAAGAAACCCAGAACCTAAGCAGAGTTTTAGGGACATTTTGACATTGTTTTGATGAAGGATTACTTAAGCACAATTTAGTGCTCAAGTAATTCTTAGCTTAAGTGGCTGTTGGTGAAAATGGACATTAGTGTTTTAGATCTGTGCATTTATATGTAAGCGCTGAGCGCATTATTTGTTACATACTCATAAGATTAATTTTAGTGTTAATGTCGTCCAGATTTTTTATATATTTTATAACCTTATGAATTTGTATTAGTGGATAATATCCTTCTATTTTAAATGTAGATTTAAGTTGTAACTGCAAATAATCACGTAGATGGTTTGTAATTTTAAAGTTTTTATTTTCAAAGAATGTATGTCGTAAAGTTATCCTCGTTGATAATTCCTTCGACAGTAACAATTTAATTATGAATTTCCGTGCAATAAATATCACGTTTATTTCACTCAATAACTTTAAATAAATATGACATCTAGCGCAAAGCGCTCAGCAGGTTTCAACTTTGCAAGTTGTTACGTACTATGGCATTTCATCGCAATCTGTGTGTCGCTTTCCTATTGGGCAACTGCGACCTTGCAGAGAAACGTTTGCAAAACATGATCAACTAGTCTGATGAAATAGTTATCCAAAATATCAAACTAAATTTATGCATATATATTAGGTACATTAGGTCATTTGTGAATGACGATTCTTCAGGCTAAGTAACCGCTCTACCAAGCTAACCTATCGGCGATAAAACAAATGATAAATAAACTGGCGATGTTGTAACCGTTTTCGTGGCTCTCGCCTTATCTTATTTGCAGTTACAATTAATATCAGATTGTACATTCCCCGCAAAAGTGCAATACTCAGTTGGCGTTAAATCGGTAAGATTAGATAAAATTCATTAATCGGAATTCCCAAAGATTTGGCTGTGTGCGTCTGATAACGAACAGAAGACTGAAAAAAATATTCAACTGTTCCTATTGTGTAATTATTATTGTATCCTAAATTATCTTAGCAATCATGAAATGATGTATGTAATAATAATAAACCTTTGTAATTGTTTATGAAATGTCAAATTCGTTATATAAATATACAATTTTCAAGTTACTTTATTTTTCTTCTTACTTTTTCTCTTTACCTACCTATTCAATATTTTATTGCGCTCCGATGTTATACAAATGACTCTATAAATGTCTGAGATCAATGGACCCGTCAGGATAGCAATATAGCAATTTTAGGCCAGAGGCAGAGGAGGGTTTCAAATCATGGTCTTTATTTAATAACGGAATTAAAGATACCATTTGAAATCCAAAGTTAATCGGGCATTTGAGTAAATACAAATGTAGAGCTAAGAAAAACTTGCATAAAAGAAGTGTTTCCGCCCGGGATCGAACCGGGGACCTTGTGCGTGTGAAGCACACGTGATAACCGCTACACTACGGAAACTTGAAATCAAGTGTCGAAATTATCCTTTCCAATCCAACTAGCCATAACGAAAATGAAATAAAAAAGTTTTAATAAATGCCACTGACTCGTGTCAGAACTGACAATAACACAAAATGTCCGAGCGGAACTCGGCGAGCCGCATGTTGTTTTAGTGCTTCAGCCCAAAATAATCTTCTAACCGGCAGTCAATCAAGCCCGCGGGCCCAGTCTCGCGGCTACTCTGCCCGCGTAAGGTCGCGGCCGTGCGCGCGTGCCAATATTGTCGGTGTTTAGTTGTGCCATCATTTGACTAAAAATCGTGAGACCCACATAAATCCGCCACCATGGATCCCGAAGCATTTTTGGACCTGGCCAACCAGGTCATAAAACTGAAAATGTACCCCTATTTCGACATAGCGCATTCTCTATTGTGCGCTCTTGCAGTCAGGGAGGACTTGGGGGCTGGTTAGTATTTATTTCTTTATAAAACCCGCCAAAATATTTGGTGTCACACTTCCGTATCCTGTAAGTTATTTATTGTGTCGGCTTTTGGCTATTTGAAGCTTGGAATGTACTAAAATAAAGACACCTAAACAGTTAAAAATAGATTTTAGTTCCCTGCGGATCACAGTCAACCGCAGTTGTAATAATGATAAAATATAAATGAACGATTCAATTAAATTATTTAAAATGTAGGTGATTAAATTACCCAGTTGTTCAGATAACTGAGGTAGAGTACATAAATACGATGAAATAGAGCTGATTAAAACCTTTTCTATCATGATAAATGTTCGTTACATTCGTATCATATCAATTTACTTGACTGATAAAAGGGAAATAACTATGTTCTTTCATGTTTGGTACTTTCTAAAAATTTTTCCTCGAAATATAGCGCGATACAGGTTATATTCCATTGGACTCTATGCGGCATCGGTAGGTAACAACTCGTCGAATAAGATAATCATTCTTTTATTTCTGAGACGGAAATAAATAGCACGAGAAAAAAGCACACATGTCCAGTCACCACATCTCATGCTAATATTGGTTTCCTGGTACAAGAGTTAGATGGCGTAGCAAGCAATGAAAATATTATTTACAGAGCACCACAGAAAATTTAACACAGCAATGATTCTTTTAGCAATAAATAACGCTCGTGCTATTTAAACTGAGAATAGAGCAAATAAAAAGTTAACCCTGCTTGCAGGTTCGGGCTCGTCCGGGATTTGAACCCGGGACCTCTCGCACCCGAAGCGAGAATCATACCCCTAGACCAACGAGCCTTGATAAGTGTTGGCGAAATTATCAATTATGTGTACAGATTTACTACGTCATCAAAGCAATGCAATTTACGTTATAAAAATAATAAACAAAAGGGCATGAGATTAAAATACTTCACTATTAATACGAGTATTCCGTCGTGTACACAAGATGTAATGCAGATATAACTAGTTAGGTTAGGTCAGCAGATAAATTAACAAAGAATAAACTAGGTTTAAAAGAAGTGGGAATAACAGCAGGCTTCGAGTCTATTTATTAGGTAACTACATAATTTAATAAATATTTATGTACATTTAGTTGTTCTCAAATTAATTAGGTACCTATAGTGGTTGCAGTAGGTAGATGGCAACTTTATATGCTTGAACCAAACACAATTGAAAAAAACACAAACACCAAACAAAAATCTTGCTTTAGCAGGTACCCTGCCTCCGCAACATCTTACAATTCCCACATATACTCATTGTCCATATTATGGTCCAATCAACCAAAAAGACCAACTGCTGAAGCAGGCATGGCATTTTAAAAAACCGGCCAAGTGCGAGTCGGACTCGCGCACGTAGCACTGAATGAAAAAATTAGGTAATTTTATTTATGATGTTAAAAAAGAACTAATACACATCATATATTTTTTTCAGTTTTATAGTGCCCATATTTTAGAAGTTACGGGGGGGGGGGGGGGACACACATTTTACCACTTTGGAAGAGTCTCTCGTGCAAACTATTCATCTGAGAAAAAAATTATGTCAGAAACCTCAACATCATTTTCAAATACCTATCCATAGATACCCCACACGTATGGGTTTGATAAAAAAAAAAATTTGAGTTTCAGTTCCATGTATGGGGAACCCCAAAAATTTTGGATTTTTTTCTGATTTTACTTTAAAATCTTAATGCGGTTAACAGAATACATCTACGTACCAAATTTTAATAATGTAGCTCTTATATTTTCGGAATAAACTGGCTGTGACATACGGACGGACAGACAGACAGACATGACGAATCTATAAGGGTCCCGTTTTTGCCATTTTGGCTACGGAACCATAAAAAGGGCATAGGCTTTTTTCTTAGTCAGAGTTAAATACCTATATTCATTATGAATCCTTATTAGATACTCAGCAATAGGTCGGCCTACTAGGTACACACAGCCACTGCAGTCTCTTGTCACATTGCTGATTGCAGGTGCTCAGGCGTTTTCCCGCAAGCACCCCCTCTCGTGCTGGCTGTCCACGATGCTGGTGATCTTCGCCGGGGGCATGGTGGTCAACGGGCTCCTGGGCGAGCCCATGCTGGCCCCCCTCAAGAACACTCCGCAACTCGTCATCGGCACCGTCACATGGTAAGCAGTTCAGGCCCGTGGCAAATTCATCGGATTTTCACTAAATGTGTAAAAATAAATGTTGGGAGCTTGGATTCTCCTCTGACGGGGCCCCTAACGGCTGGGGGCCCGTGGCAATTTGCCGACATGCCACCCTGTAGTTACGCCACTGAAGCAGTTGTAAAACGGGTACCAACTCATATTTTATCATCACCGCAGACGACAGACTCCTTGACGCACTTTTTTGCAATTAGGTATATGCAGTAACGCACACGACACGCACAAATCTGTCGCGGATATTTCACAGACTCAACGCACACGACGCACATCTTCGATCATTCTGTCAGCAGACCTAGACGCTCTTTTTAAATGTCTCAGACGCAGACTCTATCGCACAAAAAGTGTGAGGAAAGAGTACCTACTGATTTTTCAATTGAACAGTTAATAGTGTACCTAAGTTAAAATAATGAACATAGATAATTATCCTTGAACATTTATATCTGTTAACAGGTACATCGTTTTCTACACGCCATTCGACGTGGGATACAAGGTAGCCAAGTTTTTACCTGTCAAAGTAGTGGCATCCGCCATGAAGGAAATCTACCGCGCCAAGAAAGTATACGATGGAGTCAGCCATGCTGGCAAGCTCTACCCTAACGCTTACGTCATCATGATCATTGTCGGTAAGTCAAATAATTTTTATTTATGTTAAGTGATACTCTTGTGTTACGACAACAAATTTTCAACAAGGATTAGGATTAATTCGGACACACCAAAATAATATTGTTGGAAATATTTACATTTACGATAGATATTACATAATACCTACGTCTTCAGTAAAATTAATTGCTTGATTTGGCGGGGACACTGCCGTGCCCCCTACCTGAAGACTGGAAGGAACCCTATTGGCGATAAGACCTAAATTATAGCATGTTAAGTTTGTAATGTAAGTATTCAAAAAAGTCTGTAATTTTTGTGTTTTGTGCAATAAGAAAATCTATTTATCTACCGCGCAGAGTTCGTAAAGACCAGAGTTTCCCAAGCATTCAACGTCATTCATACCTTTCATGAACTCAAACCTACCTCAACAAAGTTAATTGATTGGTCATGTACCTACACTTGAGTAAACAGACGAACACAATATGGAACTTAATTTTGAGATGATCTTTAATTCCTTATTTGTACAGGTGCACCAGTTTACATGTATAATTTTTGATTAAGACTAAATCAAATATTTAAAAGCCTTGATTGAAGACCCTTTTACAAAGATCTTAGGTAATCTAATATTTAAAAATTAAAATGGTCTTCTAATAAAATAGGGAAAATTCTCGGCTGTTGGGTATGTGAAATTACAACTTGTTTATAAAACCTTCTCTCGTTGCAGGCACCCTGAAAGGCAACGGTGCCGGCTTCACCAAATTGGTGGAGCGTCTCATCCGGGGCGCGTGGACCCCCACTGCCATGGAAACCATGCAGCCAAGCTTGTAAGTACCTACCTACACGTTATCGAAAGGTTTCCTCATCTTATCACATGTTCTCTTCATTGTCGAGCTCCAACGATTTATAAATGTTTCAAAGTCAAAAGTCAAAATACCTTTATTCACATAAACTTAAAATAAGCACTTATGAATCGTCAAGTAAAAAATAATGTAAAAATATAAAAAGTAATGTAAGAATGTGAATAAAAGCAATTTAAAAGAAGCTACCGCCGTGGTCGGAAAGTAGATTTCTACCGAGAAGAAACGGCAAGAAACTCGGTAGTTACTCTTTTTAAATCGCCAATTGTTAATTGTTACATGATTTGGTATTATAACATTTAGTATATATTTAGTTTGATAGGGGCGTTTCTTTTTTTAAAGACTACGATAATGGCGGCCTTGTCATAATCACCGGGCTATTAGGGGAAAGGAAGGCTCTCACCCCTAAATTAGGTGGGGCGTGACTACAATCGCTTACTCATACAGCAATCCTCGGTTCATTCTCGCCTCGAGGACAAGAAGATTGAAGATTTTTTTTTGGGGAACTAAGAGCATTACAAGGGCTTCTTTACTTGGACCACCACTATAATACTAGACAACTAGAACAATAAAACTAGAGGCAAAATGTACGAGTTCTTGGGAATTACACCATAGATCCAGACACCGTTTGTCCCTACCGTATCCCTCATTATAGGTAGGTACTTTTTCTATGGGGTACTTATCATACGAGTTGGTATGTACGGCGATTGCTGATATTTTATTAATTTACTAGCTGTGCTCGCGACTTCGTCCGCGTGGGATAGTTATTTTTTCCCCGTTTTTTTACATTTTTCATTATTTCTTCGCTCCTAATAGTTGCAGCGTGATGTTATATAGCCTAAAGCCTTCCTCGATAAATGGTCTATTCAACACAAAAAAAATGTTTCAATTCGGACCAGTAGTTCCTGAGATTAGCGCGTTCAAACAAACAAACTCTTCAGCTTTATAATATTAGTTAAGATTTGATTTATGCTCACTTTCTTAAGTCAGGATCTTTTTAGACAGTTTTTCTTTATCGAAATATTCTATGGACGCGATGATGTCATGTATCATTTGTGTACCTATCGCATATCGTAATTAAGTAGGTAACCTAAATGGCTAAGCACTTAATAAGAGACTAGATATCTTTACTTATAAACAAAATAATTTGTTACTGATAGATAGTCTATGACTAAGCGATATACGTCATTTGTAAACGTAACGTTTATGATAACGTAGAAACTGTATAAGTACTGTAGCCGGTTTCAGCATTATAGCTGATAAAGTATATGAAAAAGTTTCGGATGAATCGTAACTAAGTATAACGCGTTTGCCGAGACGCAATATCCATCCACTCTAGAATTCGTTCGGTTGTCTGTTCTGCGACTGATATGGCCACTGCCATTTCAGCTCACCAATCCGTTGAGCTAGGTCGATTAGCTTGGTTCTCCGTCGAGTGGAAAGAAAAATATGACCAGCTCACTGCCACTTCAGCTTACCTATCCGTTGAGCTATGTTGATGAACTTTGTTCTCTGTGGGATGGGAAGAAAATATGACCAGCCCTACTGCCACTTCAGCTTACCAATTCGTTGAGCTATGTTGATGAGATTAATTCTCTATCGGATGGGAAAAAAATATGAGCAGCCTACTGCCACTTCAGCTTACGTATCCGTTGAACTATGTTGATGAGCTTGGTTCTCTGTCGAAAGGAAATTTACTGAGTAATATTTTATTTCCAGCTACACCAAGGCTTCGCTGGTAGCGTCCATCATCTTCGTGCTAGACAAGAAGACTGACCTCATCTCGGCGCCGCACGCTCTGGTCTATTTCGGAATCGTCATATTCTTTGTCTATTTCAAGGTAAATATTGTATTTTAATCTAAAGTTATAATTAATCTACTCTCTTACTAACTACTCTTTCTCTTCCTTACTACTCTTTCCTAGTATTTTAACAAGCTCCACATAAGCATCCCATAAGATATGGGTACTAAGTACAATAACAAATTTTCGTAGACTATAATAGCTAAGCGTTTCATGTTTTAAATTAAGGACGTATTTATTCATTTCAAGACGGTTCGACGAAGTGATTCTGTATCTAAAGGTTTCGTACGTTCATTTTAAGGGCGCTTAAAAATAACTACAAACAAAGAATCGCGTTTTTAGTCATCAACAAATAGGTCCAATAAAATTTAAAGTATTACAGGGTGTATTAAATTTCTTAACTATGCTTTATTTCGCAGCTGTCGTCGATCCTGCTGGGCATCCACGATCCCTTCGTGCCCTTCGAGAACCTGTTCTGCGCCCTGTTCATGGGCGGCATCTGGGACTCGCTCGCCAAGCTCCTGGGCAAGGGACAGCCCAAGGAGGAGACTAAAGACGCTAAAAAGACTAATTAGGACATTTAGTGGGTGAGTTAGTTACATGTTCATACAAAGTAAAGATACGTAACAGATGGTATGCCAGTCTAATAGATAGGCTTTGAATTTAGTGATTGTATGAAAATGCAATTGGTCAGTAAAGGCGTACGACGAATATTAATTTAATAAAAAATACACTTTGCTTTCAGTTTACACCTGGTAAGCCACTTCATCAACTGACACCGACAATACGTTTGCGACGGCTTCCTTGGACGTATCATAATAATTAAAATAATAAAAAACAAAAAAATAGTAAAAATCCCTTAAATCCTAAAAAAATGGCACAACGACCAAAGTTTTGATTTCATTAGTATTAAGTTTGACTAGTCATAATAGTTTGTGTGTATGACGTGTTAGACGTCGTGTAAATGATTCCTATTTTTAAAAAACATACTTTCCTTTTCACACATTTATATTTTATTCAAGAAAAGTCTACGTAAATAGGAGAAAATCCTTTTAATTCGGATGTAATTTCATCCCTAATTTTAATTACCAAATCAATCCGGATATTTCCCAGTTTAATTATTATTTTAGTAAAAAAACATTAATAACTTAATAATATGTTCGTTGCAGAACACCTACCTACAATGCCAAAAATAAGTTAAGTTTCATGTTGTATTTCGCATTATATTTCCTGAAAATAAAAAAGTATTTAATAAGCTTTATGTTGACCCAGTTTTTCCTATGTGTGAAAAAAATATTGTAAAACGAGCATTGAAGTTATATTAGTTTAGTATTATTTTTCAATCGAAACGACACGACAATCGACTTCCTTTATGTAAGAAGCATTTTACACATTCTTCGGAGGCAATTCACAATTATTCTGTACCTATTGACATCTACCTATTGGTAGGAAATTATTTTAACTTTTATGCATTATATTTCACTTTTAAATATTATGATAATTCATATCATTTATTTTCATTTGAATGCGGTCATTATAATTTAAATAATGCCTCGTCATGACTTCCATTTACTGTAAGTACTTCCAATAATTTAGAGAATGTATAGAAGTTCAATGCGAATGGTGCTAAATACTAATGACGTAATGGTTGGTAAGGTTTGTGATATAAATGTAAGGTACCAATTTGTGTGCATTTTCTAAATTATATAACGAAACATCTGTCCAAGTCGCACGGGTGCTCGCGATGAGGCACACATGTTTCGTTGATAAAACAGCAATCATTCGGTGTTTGTTGCCATCGAACTTGGCTTGTTTCACCACCGTGCCTCCACCGCAAATGCTTTGTTATTATTAAATCCCTTTGATACGGGACAGGTAAAATTTTATGTCTTCCTGAAATTACGTTTTGCCAAAGTTATGATATGATTTAATTCTTTAAGCGTAGTGCTAAAACATATCCCGAGTCCTAACTTATCGAGTAGTTATAACTCGGGATATATTTTTATCATTATTTTTAATCATCAGATTATAATTGACCTATTCTACGAAAAAACTGATTTGAGTTGCTGACGTTAGCAACGAGGCTCATTTATTTCGTATGAAATTGTGACAGTACTTAATATTATTTGTTATTTTAAATTGTATTCTAAACACAATTGATTTGTTATTATTACATAATGTGCTGAAGGAAGCAATAAACTGTTTTTATTATAAAAATGCTTTTTCTTCTATCCTTGCCATTAGATTCTGGTAGGTGCGTCTAGTCAGGAGCGCCAAGCAACCGTCTTGCATTCCCAGGAAATGTTCTGGTTTTCAAATTGTCTTGAAGGTCTTGGGGTTTTAAAGCGCAAAGGTAACGATCAAATAAATCAAGTGATTTTAAACTGGTACATTAAGTAGTAGATATATTTTAGGACTAATCTTAAAAATTCTTTGATTTCTATCGGTTGTCATATTTAATTAATTAGATAAATTCCAAGTAGGTAGGTATTAGGTACTCTTTAGTAGATCTTCGGATAAAATTAAGTAGCGACACATGTTTTTTGATAAATACGCTTTGATTGAAAGCGTAAAGATACCGGATCGTGAATTTATGACTGAAACTACTAAAGGTGCGTTTTCAAAGGCTGCGCGGAGCTTACAAAAATTTACCATTGATATTGCTCACATGTCATATCTGAGTCTGAACCTCTTCAGTGGAACAATATCATTGGTAAAGTTTTGTCAGATTCACGCAGTAGGTATCGTTTTTGAGGTCCCACCCCTATGGCTGTGGATATAAGCTGTGCCGCAATTTACATACTAACCACATGGCATGAATTTCATGTGTTTGTGGATTTAGACTTCACTAAATGCTAGTAGCATCTTACTTATTAAAGTGGGTGACAGCGACATAAAACGATTAGATACTGGTAGAGAATCCATATATGGCTAATGCCACATATGCAATGTAGTGCGCCTTTTGTAGGTACACTATTTCTATTGTGCAATAAAGATTAAACACCTAAATACCGTCTACAAAAAGTTATAGGTATACATAGTGCCAAAATTGTCTTAAATTGGTTCACCGCGTTATAAAGTTGTTACTTAATGTTGAAAGAAAAACCTTTGGCAAATTAGCCCAGAGGTCACGGTAACTGAACTGAATAGCTCGTTTTCCACTTCACTTGCAGGGGTACCTACGCCGCGTCCCGACCCGATCAATAGAACTGAGGTTGTGTCTAGATATAAAGTCAAATTTCACACTACATTTATCGTCATCATCCTACTAATATTATAATATAAATTACTCTGTTATTGAAATAGCCACAAAAAAATTTGTTGACTGGTAGGAAATGCCATACGATAGGTATTAAGCCATTTGTAATTTTGTACTCTTTTGTGCAATAAAAATGAAATAAACAAATAGGTATACAGTTATCTATATAATCCCCATGTACCTACATTAATAAACAGCACCATACATGGTAAGAGTTATCCATGGAAAAAGTCAATATTTATGTACCTAGTAGGTAGGTAGTTTTTAATGAAAACCTAACTTTCTACATCGAATAACAATTTTATACTTTTGCCTACCCTACGTTATACGAAAATTCCAACGAGTAGGTATATAACGTTATAAAACGGGTACATTATAAAATGCCGCCAAGTCGAAATAAAAATCTGAATTAGTCAAATATTATTATCTACAAATACAAGACACTCTTTATCAGGAAAGCAAACCTTAAGTTATCAGACTACCTACTAACTATTTATTTATCGGAACGATTGATAGTGCTATTGGTATTCCGACTGATAAGTACTTATTATGTAACACCGGCGATATTTTTAAAAGATTACATTACATAGGTCTTACAACAGATGCTGAATGGAGTAGTGACATATGTGACTCTTCTCTGAGCAATTGATCTACGGATGAACTTGGACAGAGTCATGTCATGTTCAGTTCAATGAACATGTTCTACCGAAACCGATTGCTGTACCGCAACGGCGCTGTCGTCAAAGTTGTTCAAATATCTTCCTTCGGCAGACATTACAGTTAGGTGGAAACAACTACGAGGGCGAGCTAAATAGATGAATCCAGTTGCGTTGACCAGCTTGGTTTGAAACTTTGTTGAACCTTCTCCTTGTGGATCCTACAGTGCATAAAGACGAGTGATCATCACATAGGTACGGAGCCGAAACGTGGACACTTACCTACCTTCGGTACGGCTAATTCACAAGTTTGAAATCAGAAAAAAAATACACTGCAAACTATCGTTATATTTATGAATAAGTACGAACTCTACTAATATGGACAGCACCAGGGTCGTTATTAGTAATGGTATACCATTCATTCCTTTAACGAAAGATAGACCGATTGTTTCGCACCCGGAATAAACTTGACAACAGTCAGTCAGTGACGCTCACCTACTTCGTTACACATAGAATTTATTGCTCAAAACAATGAAGGATTAATATAGGAGATTTCTAGCAGCGATCTCTTTCATCAATCTTAAGGTACCCAAGTCTTAGTGCAAAAATAAATGTGTTAGATTACATGTAGCATGTGGGAATCCGCTATTTTTTCATGAGGTCATTCAGGTTAGCTGGTCGTCTTCTATAAGTTTTAACGGTAGGTAATTATTGTAACTTTGCTTCTTTTACTTACGTTGCTACACATATCTACTGTATAAATCAAAGATATTGTGTAGTAGAACACACTCATCTGGGTACTTACCTATGTGATACACGCTCATTTCTTCAAAATAAAACAAAAATAACTCAAGACATGCCACGCTGGGCCACACATCGCCATCTAGCCTCAAACTAAGCCGAAGCTTGTACAATGGGTGCTAGACAACTAATAAACTACTTAAATACTTTTTTTTTTAAATAAATACATATTATACATAGAAAATGAAAACACCCAGAGCAATACAAAACAAACAATGGATTAGACCAAATCATGGAAGTATTAAGTACTACGTAACTTCCATGGACCAAATCAGTATCTGCATAAAAACAATCGACACTCGTTCCGCAAGACGTGTTACGAATGATTGATTAGAAATGGGTACAATTAGCTTCACTAACGTATTCTAAGTCACCGGACGTGCGGGTGATGAGACGGTTACGGTATTCGTGTGATTCTGCGCTAGTGGCCACATGGCACATGGTACGAAGCCACTACGAGGTCACTGCCGGCCTGCTTGTCGGACCTCAATCACACCGAATGTGAGCACCACGAATAATGAAATGTCGCATTAAATTTATATGTATATCTCCGAACATGGTATTATTTTGTTCTGTTTCCAATATTCAGCGGACAAAAAATATTATTTTACCTAATTAGAACCAAAAACGTTTCTTAACATTTAAACGTAGAACTTGTCCTTTCAAGATGGTGTAAATGAATATGATTTTGATTCAAAAGATTTGATTTCATTCAGTCGCCCTGTCGAGAAATGTACGGTCAACAAAAAAAGTCAATAATCAGTTGCATTAAAATAAACACATTTACCTACCTACTAGATTTTTAACTGCATTAATGCTGTACTGTATATTGTTTTACACCTGTATTGTAAGTATAATACTTATTATGCCGCTGCTGAGTGTCAGTTGCATTCTTAGCATTCACAAATTCGTTTTTCTGCCCAAATAAAAGCTCTCTTTAGAATTCACACCAAATAACAAAGTCATTGACCTGACAAATTTGTACGGAAATCCCAGTACCGTACGCGGCTGTGTGACAGTGTGTTCAAGTTCGCAAACTTCATCGGTGACGTTAACTGGTAGACTAGACATCGCGCGATCGCAGGCGCAGCGCTCAGTCAGATGCGCGAGCGCAGAGGGCCGACCGCACGCGCCCACCCGTCCACATACCGACCCAATCAGTGCAGTGATCGACGCCTATGGGACTATAGATCAACCGGTGAGTGACTCCTCGTAACGGTCATGTGAAAGTGAGCCAAAGTTTTTACGCGAAACAGTTATACATCGGTTTGTTTGTTGACGTCGTGCGATGCACGCGATAGGTGCAATATTAGCCAGTAAAATAATGTTCCTTGTTTACTTTTAGAAAACTTTTACCATTGTGTTGAAACCACGGGAAAAATGTGGTGGATTCTTTACTTTCTATGACAACAATAGAGCTCTTCTTAATGAAATATCCCTACCTATCCGGCGTGCTGCATTCCCCGCGTAGGTATAGATGCATTTATTGGATTACAACTATGTCAGATATTAATAGGGGCTGGATATACCATTAAATTTAATTAGCTATCTACCTATTATTGGTCGCCTCTGTTATTTCTAGTTATTTTTAATTGTTTATTAACATTTATTAGGTTAAAAATATTAGATGCGTTTCTAAGAGACCAAATGTATGTCACAAGTCTTCTTAAAATTCTTGTATATTTTTTAGAGTTCCTATTCATCTTGATGACGAAGATATTTTATGACATAAGTAAATAATCATCTTTGAATTATAGTCTAACTGTGGGTAATAAAAAGGAGGCTGTGAGTGTCTACCGATAGGTTGCCGGAAAAGTTCCCTTATTTGTCCTACCTACCTATTTTTAAAGACCTAAGACCCAGACTTTCAGACCCTCCAGATATCTTAGTTAATACAATTCGATTTTGGGGCATATGAGGGCATTGGGCCGGAGGAGGTTCAATGAATTATTTTAGGTGCTAAAGGTATAGAAATATCATAGTAAAAATATATTTATAGGCTTAAATTCCACTCTAAGGTGTATTAACCCAGATTTGTAAGATCTACCTACCACACGAGCCAGTAGCTCATGCAAAGAAAACTTCCATCAATCACAAAAACTACTCTATTGATTTATTATTTTCATGACCGTATTTCTATTAAATCTACAAGATATATGTAGAGATATACAGGAAAAGGAAGACCGAAAAAGGAGTGGATGGACTGTGTGAGAAATGATATGCGTGTCAAAGGCGTGAGTGGAGATGACGGCTGATAGAGAAGAGTGGAAGGAGAAAACATGCTGTGCCGACCCTACTTAGAGCGGGATGGGATAAGGGCAGAAGAATGATGATGATGATGATGACCGTAATCGACCGAGATTTTGAATAAAGTAGCAATCTAATCGTAAAGGAATTATTAAAATCGTTTCATAACTTAAAAAGTACAATAACAAATCTTTCCTTTTTATTACGAGTTTAAAGTAGATAAGATTATGTCCATTGTTGTCAAGTACCAAAGTGTTTTCTTTTTACAAAACTCGTATTCAAAATATAATGAATAGAAAATGCCTTTAAACATGGCAATCTTGCAAAGAAGCTTTTCAAAAATTGTCTTTCTTAACCATTCCTGGAACCAGTTTACGAGATATTATCTTTTTGAAAGATATCTAATCTTTTATATTATAGGAGACTTCCGAGAACCTGAAATGAATCATACCTTTGATTTATTTAGGTAACTCGTACTTGCAAACGTACCTAATCGGATCTTTCGGTCATTAATCTACGCATACCTACTTACATGTCTACATATAGGCACTTTTATGACTAACTCATTCCAGCATTCTTCAAGATTTATTCCCACATGTAACCATGTTTCCAACGGTTCGACACTAATTATACTACATTGCCCCCGTACATAAAGTTTTCCTTTTGCGTGTTATTTAAGAATTACAGGCTTTGCTTGTATCCAAGGGTTCATGAACCCATCGCGGCAACAGGATACAGTAAAAAAACCACAAGCGTGCGTCAGGACGGCGGCAAGCTGCAATTATGGGATATTTAGATTACTCACACGTCCTGCGGATACCATCAGTATTGGTATCTAATATTTATAGGTATGTACTAGTATATACCGGTAAAATATGTGTGCTAACGCGTGCTAAACTCCTACTGATGATGATGATAGAATTGTACCTAAGTAAACCGTGGTCTCTAAGCGATACCTGTAAAGGCAAAACACCTAAATTACTATCATTCGCATAAATACCCACTTATAAATAATGCCCTGTTAATTAAAAACATAGCTAGAAAAATATATTAGAGATATCGAGATGAGAATAGGTAATAGTTAATATTGAATGAACTGCTTTAATTAGTTAGTTCGTTGTAGGTACCTAACAATTCAATGAAATTTCGTACCTATTCATTCGTGAAAAACAAGTCATCTGAAGTTAAATGGAATTCGTGTAAAATAGAAAATAGATAGGTAGGAGATAGAGCAAGCAAGGGTGCGGTAGCTAGATATCTTGGCTGACACGCTTCCTCGTGCCCAGCGTTTTTATAAAATAGAAGTGAAGAAGAACCTCTTGTCTTCTGTTTAACCCAGATATAGCTAAATCTGTAAATTATAGGTACAATGAAACATTTATTAATGAGTTGTACCTACCGATTAGCGAAAAGCTATTTTTTGGATGACACACATTATACCTACCTACACGTATATCAATCAGGAACTGCTTTGGAAATAAGTAGTAGGTAACTAAGCTAACAGTATAATATCCACCCAGTTACCCAACATAGGTATAAGAGATAGGTGCAAGTACATATCTAAATGGTAATTTGCTAAAACAGAGCACTCACTATCCTATTTAGAAATCTATAATAGAAAACCACGCTCATAATTCGTGATGATAAATAATTAAAATTACCTGTGTTATGTAGATACTACATAGATTGCCGGTAAATACTTATAATATGTGATCACCAATACCGATCTGACGTCAACATAGACATAAAAAAGAAATTTTTCCTTGATGAGAAATAGGTAATGTATTTTAATTGTAAGTGATTCAAACTACCTATATACATATTTCCGTTTCCGATAAGATAATAGTACACTCACGTTTTTTTTCGTATTTACGTAATCCAACCAAACTTTGACTGGCCCGATATTATGGCTCATAGTGACCTCTGCCTTCTGAGACAAGGGTCTTGGTTTCTTTCTTTCTATTCCTTTCCATCACTGTCCATGTTATATATGTCGCAGGCATATCCTATAATTCGCCCATATACAAACGGCGTCGGCAGTTTACAAAGACAAATTCGTTGTATAAAATGCCGAAGGCAAATTGTTCGCGAGTTCGACTGTATCAACGTCGACTTGGTTTGTGTATTAGGGTGACCATGATATTAGGTATACGAAAAGGACATTATAATAATTTTATGTAGGTGACTTGGATTGTGTTTTGGGGAGACCAACAAAAACGAAACAGGCATTTTAGTAACTTTATTATGGAATTAGGTATTTAATTATTTATAATGGAATAAGTCACGAATGGTAAAGATTTCTTCATAATCTAATAAATTTTATAAAAACTTTTTAAAATGAGTTACATAGTAAAAGATTCACTACTCATTATAAAAACAAATAATTTGCAAATTATCTTTGTACTTTTCAGTCCAATTACTTATTATATAAGTATAATCACAAAGTAAGTAATAAAATGAAATAAAAAATATGTACCTATTTATGTAGTAAATGATACTTTGATAAACTTAACACTTTATTTGCTGATACTTCACACCTTCTTATAATATTCTCGGTTTACCAGTCACAGGGTAGGTATAATAATGTTCAATAACTTTTGCACTTACAAATAAGTTTAAGTTTAACAATTTTATAATATAGCATGTTACATGTTCATTACATCATATCTGCTGTACCAATAATAATCAGCCGCAGTCCGTCGAACACCAGTTTTTATGGACACCACAGCAATTTTTACGTGACGGATAACCTTGAATATTTTTTGTTTGGTCCACGGTGTTTTCACTGCCCCTTTTTGTGCTTCATACACTTTTAACAATTCACAATAATAGCGATCCTTAAAATCACAAAGATTACTATTTAAAACAGCCGATTCGTTAACATTAGACATGTTTTTGTAACTTTTTTCTTCCGCACTTTCACTTGTGTCCGCCATGTTTGTTATGACATGCAGCGCCACTCGCGCGCGGTGAAATGTGGTACTAATTCGTACAAAATGCCACGGCACTTTGTGAATATCGGTACAAACGTCTACCGGCATATTAGAAAATGTCAACATTTTATATCCGGCGTACGGCATTTTTCAAAGCAAATTTGTCTTTGTAAACTGCCTACGCCGTTTGTATACGAGCGAATTATAGAATTTGCCTGCGACATATGGAATAGGACCACCCCGTTTCATGCCGTGGTATAGAAGACGGCTAAAGGAATAGAAAGAAACAAGCAGCCTTCAACTGAGTACAAATTGAACTTACTGCAGTCACTAGTCTACCTGCGCATCGGGGTGTGTCCTATGTCCAGCAGTGGACATTAGCAAGCTGATGTGGCTTATTCCACCAATACCCATTGACAATCCCCGTCAACGGGGATTAGTGAACTTTTGTTCAATAATTCCCGTTTACGCCGATTTGGAGCTATAACGAGGATTAATAAACTAAAAAGTTTAGTGGATTAAGCCGCTGCTGATGTTGCACCCAAAATGAAATTGTGCTGCAAACAGCTGTGAATTAAACTACTAATTCATCTAAAAACTTAGGAGTACCTACTTACTTAGTTGGTGTACGCATTACCTACGCTTTGATGTAGTTTGAAGTTGTGCAACATTCAATAGCTCCTTGATGAACATTTAACAACATGTTGTGAATGACGGGGACTACTACCTTCGCATTTTAAGATACGTAGAGGGACATAATAAACTTAACACATCCAGTTTGCGCTAATGTTTACCTACGAGTAGGTACGAGTATATAAATTACCGCCCTTGATATCAATAAAATGATAAATAAGCTGCGTTAAACTAATTTTTACTAAACTAGCACAACATTTTTATTAGAAAAATGTTTAAGCTGTGTAAAGTCCCATGGTCCAACTAGTTGGACAGAGCATTTGGACCTACCTAAGAACAATGCAAGTTTCTGATCGAAGGTCATGTTTAATGTGAGTTTAACGTATCTACACACGTTTTATTACTGAATAAAAAAAAAATATGCATTCCGAATTCATTCGTCATTGATCAGCGGGGATCATAATACCTACCTTTCGAGAAGGCTTCGGAACCTTTTTCGCACGTTCAGACAGTGTACACCGAACAATTTTCCGAGAGCTCTAAAGCTGGTGGAGGGGTTTCGTTACTTCAACTAATTTAAACTTACCTAATAGAATAAAAATAGGTACATTGTATCAGAAAATGTCCGCGAGGGTTCAGTTGGTAGCCAAAGATGGCTGGTGGTACTGATAAATAATTGATTTGGTCAGGTTTGCCATGTCCGTTGCCGCAGTGACTTGGCAGGGGTTTTTTTTTTGTAACGGAAGAAATATACAGTAAAATCTACTCCATCGTTACTTTAACCTCCTTCTTCATTTCAAAGCGTCGTCCTTGCGTACCATTTACCTAATCGCTCAAAATAAAATTGCAATTAGGCGTCAAATGTTAATTAGTGTCGGGAGATCGTGACGCCCGACCGACGTGACCGAGCCAAGGCGAGGGGTCGCATCGCACCTAATGGCATATTGTTTTAGCAGAACCGAGAAAGGCCCGAGGCCGTGTTCGGAAACAAATTTTGTTTGTAATTGAGACACTGATTGTGAATAATGGATGAGTTATCAGGATCAGAGGATCGAGGTAATCATGCGCGTAATCCTACTAATATTATAAATGCGAAAGTCTGTTCGGATGGATGTTTGTTGTTCGTTCACGCAAAAACTACAATAAAACCCGTACCCGTAAGGTTATGCTCTCAGGTATCCTCCATAGTTTAGTCTTCAATTTCACTGTTCTTTCCTCCTTCATCATCATCTTAGCCTTTTTCCCGATTGTCTTAGGGTCGGCTTCCCAAACTGAGAGATTTGGCGAGGGCTAAGCTTTTACACAGAGCGACTGCCATCAGACCTCCGCAACACTTAGGGTAAGCTATACCCATTCCCAGTTTAGGCGTCAGAGTTATCATCATCTCTGATATGATGTAACGACTGCTATCTGAGTTGGTAAAGATAGCACCCGGGACCAACAGCTTAACGTGCCTTCCGAAGCACGTAGGAAATCGGTGTCAAATTTTGGTCACCCATCATCGGATAGACCGCGCCAATGGTTGCACAACATTTGCGATCATTGTTAAACGAACAAGACCGCGGCGCCACCGAGCTCCTCCTTCTGTTCTTTCCTCCTTCAAAAGAGGTAAATAGGTTTCTTTCGATTTGGTAACCAATCAGGTTAATCGTTACCATTAGGAAGTGTGGGCGAAGTAACTAATGGAATACCTGGTAAATACCTACTTACTACTTCGTCACTTTTAATTTAGGTACATCGTTTCCCATTCATATTCGCTAATCTAAGTTCATCATAAAATATGTAATCTGATCGAATCGAATTTCGAATTAATAAAGATTTTAGAGACGAAACAGCTGGTAGAGATGACTTCGACTCTACTTACATAAGTATAAGTTACTTACTTAAATCTTAACTAATATTATAAAGCTGAAGAGTTTGTTTGTTTGTTTGTTTGAACGCACTGATCTCAGGAACTACTGGTCCGAATTGAAAAATTCTTTTTGTGTTGAATAGACCATTTATCGAGGAAGGCTTTAGGCTACATAACATCACGCTGCAACTATTAGGAGCGAAGAAATAATGGAAAATGTAAAAAAAAAAGGGGGGAAAAAATAACTATTCCACGCGGACGAAGTCGCGAGCACAGCTAGTAGGTAATAGATATAGGTACATTGGACTGCACTGAGATGTCTTAATACTACGGTATATTCATGCATATTTCACACGCATCTTACACAATACATTGATCAGTTGAACAGGCAGCTGTCTCTCAGAATCCTTCATAAAAACATAAAATGTTATGTAGGTATGCGCCATTCATAGAAAAGATGATTAAGTCATACAATATATCGACAATTTAACCGAAATTATGCACAAATTATGTTATGTTTTGTAAAGTTAAAGATAAAATGCTGTTTACGGTTACAGTCGGGCACTGGAACCGTAACCGTAAACAGCATTTTATCTTTAACTTTACAAAACATGTCAATATTAAAATTTTGGAATTGAATTTAAAATTTTGGAATTATTTTGGAATAGAATTTACCGCAGCACATTTTTCATAGTTCTAGTTCGCCAATTTCTCTCAATATGAAGGCCGAACGGTATTATATTTGCATTGTAAAATATGAACGAACAGAGGATGATTTATAAATATTTACTTAAAGATTAACCAAGAAAATATATGCGTGAATGGATCTGTTGGAAGGGTAAGACCTAGGAGGACATTCCCTGACCAAATAGAAAGTGTCCTAAAAAAGGTACCTACCCTACCCTACCTATGAGCATGTATTATGTTATGAGACTGATGAATGTGCACAAAGCATAAATTGTGTGCCAGGATCGTAAATGGAAGGACGTGGTCTCTGCCTAGCCCTCTGGCAGAAAGGCGTGACGTTATGTATGTACGTACCCATGTGTGTATGTACTAGGTATTACCATTTAAATCTGTACATCATTTATATATATTTTGAACTTCTACGCATTCTGATATCCTGAGCATTTGTCTAATATTACTTTTGGATATTGCTGTTTTGACCATTTGCGACCGTCTGACATCTTGCACTTTTGACGTTTATGCTCATAAACGCTTTGTAAGTGAAAGCTATTAGATTTTTTTTTTGGCATACCTACTTAGATATTTGTAGGCAAGATCTCCGCTGTTAGAATTCGCAACTGTTGCATTTTGGTTACTTCTCGTTATCCTAATGAGTTCTAATTACACACTTATTGCTTCTAGTGCTGTTGAAGACGGAGACTTTTATTTTTTAACTCCACGCAGGAGGTCGCTCGCTAGATCTAATTATTTCCGTTACCACCATGCCAATTTCCCGTAGAAAAGTATGTTATTTTATAAATTTCCGCTCCTAGGGAAGAGGTTTCTCATAGAGACTATAGGTATTATTATTATAATAGATGTATGCTACATCGTTGGATGTAGGTACGTCTATATATTGCGAGCAAAAACTTGTTGATGTAAACAAGTTCTGGGGCAAAGACCCTTAGACAAATGTGTGTTGATATTACGCTCACTAGCTCTTAGGACATACCTTTATCTTACCTTACCTTATGTCCCGTGCTTTATAAAGGCTGGTTTTCTAAGATACCTATTTTAAAATTCCACGTTCACATATTTTGTATGACCATTGATTGATTGAATACGAATAGAAACCGGAAATCAAATAGGTACCTATATAATATAAAAAAATAGATCCTAGCAGGACATTACTTAAAATTATGACATTCAATGATTAAGAACCCTGAGTTATGCCTCGATGGCTCATTTGGTATACCCCTGCCTCCTGAACCAAGGTCGTGGATTTGATCCCTGTGTGTTGAGTAAGTATTTATTCTTTCCGTGTCTGGCGTTTCTATTTCTATAGGTATTTGTGGTACCTTCGCCGTTGTTCTGATACCCATAACACAAGTGCTCAATCTACTTACTTCGGGATCGGAGCAATGTACCTATGTGAAGTTGTCTGACATTTCTTTACTTATAGGTATTCTTTTAGATAGATAGATATATTCTTTATTGCACACCAAACAATTTACTTAAAGTTAAAACTAGGTACAGTAGACATTATGTTGTAGAATATAGGCGGCCTTATCGCTATAAGCGATCTCTTCCAGGCAACCGTTGAGGATAGTCAAAAAGAGAGGGTGGGGTGGGCCATCAACTGAAACATAATTTATGGTAGATAATAATACATACATTTAATCATACTATTATATAATATATTTTATTTATAATGGCTCAGCATAGTAGCATCCCTCCGCCTGATGGAAAGCAGGAAACGAAGCCCAAGCCGCTCTGACAACGGACGGGGAACCATGGTTTCCAATCGTATTCGAATCTAACAAGACACGTTTCTTTTACAGAATAAACACAAGGCAAAATGCCACGGTTCAAGACAGTGCTAGTGACGGGTGGGGCGGGCTACATCGGCAGCCACTGCGTGGTGGACTTACTGCAGGCCGGGCACGACGTCGTGGCGATTGACAACTTCGTGAACGCGGTCGGGGACGACGACGGCTCCCCGGCCCTGCGACGCGCAGAGATGATCACCGGCAAGACTATCACGTTCTACAAGGCCGACTTGCTGGATAAGCAGCAGATTATGGACATATTTGATAAGGCAAGTGAAGTTACGTTGATCATCTTCAGCCTGTAAACTTCCACTCAACAACACAACAAGGCAACTCTGCTTCCACTGCTCCCCCAAAGACAATAATCTTTTGAAGGGGTTTGACTTCACGTCAAGTTTGGTTTTATTACCCGTGTAAACGCTGCTGCCCTGATATTCTACATCTTTAGAAGAAGCAACTACGGAAAAGGACATAGGTAGGGCTGGTGCTCGACTCAAAAATAAACCCATGCGAAGTCAACTTTTGAATTTTTTTTACTAAAGTTGTTCTTTATTTTGAAAAGAGGAAATATACGAGTATCTTGTCGGTAGAATACTGCGTTCCGAACCGGTGATAGATTCACTTTTGAAGATTGGTAGCTAGGGGTTCATTTTAAACCTAACAAATAAAGGATTTTAGGTAGGAGCTAGAGCTAGCCAATGAAGAATGTAAAATCCTGTAGAAAATTACAAAATGCCAAAACTATATGCGTCTATTCTGTAGGTAAGCTGAATTTCCTAATATCTCATTTCTAATTGCAGCACCAAATAGACTGCGTCATCCATTTTGCTGCTCTAAAAGCCGTTGGCGAATCAATGCAGCAACCTCTTCTCTACTACCAGAACAACCTGCTGGGGATGCTCAACTTGCTAGAGGTATGTGTCTGTCGCTAAACAATAAACTTGGTTGGATGAATATTGCTAGTCTTATTTTCTGGAAAGTGATAGAAAGTCCGTCTTTCACTTTCCAGAAAATAAGCCCAAGAATTATCTAAAGTATTTTAAACTTTCCGTGCAAACACAACTTGGCATCTCTCGTTTGTTCTGAATCTGATTGGACGACATTTCGGCGCAACCTGAAAGAAATCTGGCGCAGGGCAAACTTTCAACGTGTCCTCCACTACAAAGAGTTTTACGGAGAATCCTTATAAATGCTTTATGAAAAAGGTTTTAAAGAACGCTAATTCACGGAAAAACTTTGATCACGACAGATTGAGTTAGGTACTTGGCAGGTTTTTAGACATGAATAAATAAAAGGCACTTCATTCTACTATGCAATATATGACTAACTAAATCCATTAACAAATCAAATCCGTTAAATCACCTTCCTTTATACAATTGCAGATAATGCGATCACACAACTGCTACCAAATGGTCTTCTCGTCATCATGCACAGTATACGGCGAGCCAGAGTACCTGCCAATCACGGAGACCCACCCCACCGGCAACATCACAAACGTCTACGGACGCACCAAGTACTTCATCGAGGAAATGCTCAAGGATTTGAGTGCAGCTGATGAGGTATGTACAAAGAAATAATAGCAGCTAAACTTTCTCGTTAAAAGATAGGGTAATCGTACCCTATCTTATGTTCTGTTATTATGTTATTATTCTGGCGTAGGTATCCCTATGTTATTATTCTGGCTTCTGGCGTAGGTATCGACCTACGCCAGAAGACGAAAGTTACTGACATTGCCCGAAGGATTAGTACGCTGAAGTGGCAGTGGGCCGGTCATGTCTGCCGCAGAGCCGACAATAGGTGGAGCAGACGAATCTTGGAGTGGACACCGCGTTTAGGCAAACGTAGTGTAGGACGCCACGCAACCCGTTGGGTTGATGACCTTAGAAGAACTGCTGGCAGTTGCTGGAATAGCCCGGAATAGAGAATAGTGGCGCGAATTAAAGGAAGCCTACGTTCAGCAGTGGACGGACCAAGGCTGTTGATTGATTGATTGAAGCTTTCTACGAAAAGTCGAGCACTAAGACAGGTAGGTACCTAGGTACCTATTGTTTCAAGATTCCCTGAGACGGAACTTGTAGCTTATAGGAAACATATCTAGATTCATTCTAGTAGCATACACTTGTGATTTAGGTACTAGGCACAGATATATTGCTGTAATCCGGTGTAGGTACATATCTTAGTTGTAACTTCTTCAATGGATATCAATTGGGGGACGAAATCCTTATCACTTTAAATCACAAATAGCTACTATCATCGAAACGTATCAAGTAGGTATACATATTTTTCCAAGTCATTTTAATGTGCATAACCAGTTCCGGTGACCTACAATCTGTCAGCAACTAAGTTCAAGGTTGTAACTAGAATGATATCACATTACCATAACGGATTTAGAAATCGATCTAAAATTGATTTAATGTAAAGATCCGCCATCATAAATCCAATTTAAAAAGTTTTTGTGAACAAACTCTAGACTGCTTTCCTAATGAAACATAATTAGGTAGGTATAGCCGATGCTTTCTTAGAGTCGTAAAAGCCCACATTTCCAGACAATAAATTAAAACAATGGAATTTCTGACACATCTGAAGTGACGTGACGATTTGCACAAGATAATTGACAAGAGCTGGATTCGATTCTAAAGTCATTGTGAAAAGCACAGAACTCTCCCCAGTGAGAGCCCATTTCAATGCCAGACTAAGTAATGACCTTAAATGACCAATTTCAGAAATGGAACATAATATCGCTCCGGTACTTCAACCCAGTGGGCGCACACCCTTCGGGTCTGATCGGCGAAGACCCAACTAAGGAGTTCACCAACTTAATGCCTTTCATGGCTCAGGTGGCCCTTGGAAAGAAACCTGTCCTCACGATATTTGGCAGCGACTACAACACTCCTGATGGAACTGGTAAGCAGCTGGTGTACCTACTTAATAAAAAGATAGGACGAACTCTAATGAGTTCGTCCTGAACTTCTGCTAAGTAACTTAAGCTTAACTTTAACTTAAGCCGAATAGACGCCATTTTTCGGCACCAGAAATCGATTCGAAAGGTGCTCTTGTGGAAAATTTATCAATGTTCGTCTTTCTTTTGTGGGCAACGGGAGCATTTGGGAATAGGAAACGGGCAAGTGGGAAAGCACCATTAATTAACTATAAATCATAAATTTACGTTCGTCATTCACTCCGCACAGAGTCTACTAGGTACGAGAATGATAATCTTATCTTTTAAGCTAAAATATTGCTGTTTTGGGTTTGCCTGAATGTGCTAGCTCTCCTTGGCTTAAAGCAAAAGGTGCATCATCCGAATGTGTAAATTCTTAAGAGAATCGACAGAGATTGCTTTTTAATTCTTTGACAAATTAATCAACAGTAACGACGATTCATTTAGCGCATGCAAACTTATAGGTATTTCAATATCCGAAATAACAAGCTTGATGTATCTTTTCCAGGTGTAAGAGACTACATTCACGTAATGGACCTCGCGAGCGGACATGTAGCAGCCCTAAATTTGCTGAGCAGTAACCACATTAAACTAAAGGTTTGTTGAAACAGGATATTATGTACCCGACCAGTAGGTATATTATGTACTACTCAAGAATTGGATATACCAAGGTCTTTAAACTATCATACTATGATAATTATTTTCTTTTAAGAGACATCTACGTACGTATGTGTACTTACTTAGACTACCATACCAATTATTAAGGTACCCTACTCGTTCTAATCGTGCTACATGTATGAAATTTGTGAAATCATACAAAAGCAACATAAAAGTCCGTTGCGTTACGATACGGGTTACGGTGCAAGCGGTTTTGATGTCTAATAGAAATGAAAGGACGAGTGGACTTCTCTCAAACGCACGATCTTGTTCTTAAAGTGTAAAAGAAAAGAATATTGACTGAAATTCTCAATTCTCAGGTGTACAACTTAGGTACCGGCAGAGGAGTGTCAGTCAAAGAGTTGGTAGAGGTGTTTGAACGTGTCACCAACACCAAGGTCCCGCTGAAGTATGTGGAGCGGAGGCTAGGGGACATCACAGCTATGTTCGCTGACGCGAGTTTAGCTAAAGAGGAGCTCGGCTGGACCACCAAACACAGCGTCGAGGAGATGTGTACGTAGAAATTTTGCCTAAAGCTAGCCTAAAAATGATAACCTAAGCCTAGAAATCATTCACTGCTTAATTAGGCCCATATTTACGGCGTGGTGGGGGCAGAGGAAGAAAGGTTAACAGTTATGTCGTGACATCGTAATTTCGTATAGTGCTACGAGCTACGGATCCGTCAACATAACATACTGCCAGCTAAAATTAAGTTTATTCTTTTAGCTTTCATAATAGGCTTGTTTGGCTAAAAAATGTAATTAGTCCGTCTTTTAGCTTATTCAAAATAAATAAATAAATAATAAATAAATAAATAACCCAAGACATGCCACGCTAGGCCACACAGCGCCACCTAGCCCCAAACTAAGCCGAAGCTTGTACTATGGGTACTAGACAACTGATAAACTTACTTAGATACTTTTTTTTTTGTAAATAAATACATATTATACATAGAAAACACCCAGACCAATACAAACAGACATGTTCATGAACACAAATGTTTGTACTGTGCGGGAATCGAACCCACGACCCTTGGCTCAGAGGGCAGAGGTCACTACCAAATGAGCCACCGAGCCTGATTGGCTTAATTATATAACATGTAAAAAATACGTGTCTTTTATTCAAAAATAAAAGACACGTATTTTTTATTTGTAAATTAGACTAATAATTACAAAGTTATAGGTGGTTATAGCCCGTTGAAATTACGCCTGACGTCACTCGGTGAGGCATATTTACGGGACGGAGTGACGTCAAAGACTCCTAGCTTTTGATGCTTTGTATCTTTGCTATTATTTATTTTTATGATCTAAAATACGCACTATATATAATGTAATTATTTTGACCCCCAAAACATCCATAATGAACCAATTTTCCAGACTTGTGGCATAGTTCGCGGTAGACGTACATGTGCAATACCGGTTATACCGGTAACAGGGGATGACGTTAAATGTATTATGTCGTGTATATTTTACAGGCACAGACTTCTGGAGATGGCAAACAATGAACCCAGATGGATATCCCAAGAAAACTGCGAAGACAAATGTGATTGTCAATGGAAAAAGTTAATGTGGCATCCTCTAAGGGAATTATTTTAATACTTAAATAAATAAGATTTTAATTTATAGAAAGTGTTTTTTTAAATTAACTAATTAAATTTAATAAATGCATCCATTAGCAAAGACGTATGACTTAGGAAATTATAATTATATAACATGTTTCCATTATATAGTACCAATATCTTTATTTTTTAATTCATATAATGATATGTGTTGCCATTTCAAAGGTTCAAAACCAACACTAGTAGTATGTGGGAGGAGGTACCTTGCAAAAAGCTCCAAAGTTTCAGGGCTTTCTTCATACACATAAGGCTTTAGAATATCTGAAACAAGATTAAAAAAATGAAATTCAAAGCTAGAATTTGACAGTCCTAACTCAGTAAAAGCTCAAACTTTAACAAACATTTATATTTTAGTAAACACAAATAATTATTTGAAAATTAACTGAAACAAGGTAAACTAGAATAGACTGGGCCCCAAAAACTGCCACCTTTGTGGACTGCTGGGCATGCAACTACCCCTTTTTACAAGCATGGCATATTTACCAGCCATCACTTCACCCATATTGAAGGTAATAAAATGGAATGCCACATGATGGCACCAACCAACCCAGATATATTTTAATGAGCATAACTTTCAAACTACCTACAGAACAACACTTTATATGTACTTTCATCCTTACCTAATAATGGAGGTTTATGTGAATGTAGTGCACTGGGCACACTTATAATAACATGTTCCTTTGGTATATCTTTTATTTCTCCTACTTTTCCTATAATAAGCCTTTCATATGGCTGCTTTTTACTTCCAGCACTAAAGGGACATATAGGTTCAATACCTATGGTTACTTTTAACCAGTACCAAGTGGTTACATACTCCACACCCCATTTGGGAAATATTAAGTTTTTAACAGCATCAATATTGCTAGGGGCATTGGTACACCAAACTGCAAGGAGACAATTTGTTGCTAGAAGGTTCTGTACAGGAATACTGGCAATGTCTTCATTATACATCATGGAGTAACTGAAAGAAAATTCAACAAAACTTATTAATTAAGTTTGGTTTTAAATTTGAAATAAATAAGAAATAAAATATTAGATAATCATACAATATGCTACACTAGTATTGTTTTCAATTGGATTTGTCTAACCCAAACAATTCTTCACTTACTATAAGTATACAAAGGTCCATTTAAAAATGTAAATATATTGTCTATTATGTCTATAAAAAGATTGCATTGCATTTCCTTTCTAGCCCGGTTACACTTCATGCAGATGAGATTCAAGAAGAATATTTGGTACTCTCCTATGAGATATCAAATCAGAGATCTTATCTGCCAGTTTGGAAATAATGCTCTTAAACAGATCACATTAAAAAAATAATCTACCTTAGTTTACTATTAGCATTCTTGAGCCGTCTTATATACTTGTTCCACCATGGAGGATCTGCTATAAGTATATCATACTTATTACCACTTAATTTAAGACATTGATCCTTAACACAGCCACCTAAAAACCTAGGGAAAAATATACACGGTTTTTATTTGTTTGGGTTAGTTTGTAAAAGCTACAAGTGTTAATTAAAAAAATATATAAATTATAAGAGACTACAAGACAACAATAATTAAGTCCATTAAAGATTTAACATTAGTAAATATAACTTTTTTGATAATTGGCAAAAAACCCCATGATACATACCTAATAATTTAAAGATGTGTGGATGACCACTAGCAATCATAAAGAATAGGGGTGCTGTACCTGCTCTATTATATGTATTTATATGGAAAAAGTGTATATATTTATATCTGAAATGACATTTATGTTCTGCATGAATATTATAAATATACACACCTCGAATTCTGCGGTATTAGAAAATAATCACTTCCGACTTTACATTTCAGAGGTTTTTTTGAGTTGTTACCTCCGCTCAGACCCTTGTGATCAAATAATGTACTTTCAAAGAGATGCTGTGATAGATCACGAAGTTCTTCAGTCCTGAGGAGATGGCACTTTTTCATGTAATTCTCCTTAATATCATTTGGTACCTCTTTAATGAAATTAATATAGTGTTCCTTAACAGACAATGCCTAGAACAAAGGTAGAATATAGGTACATATTTTATAAATATGATAAACATAGAGTTGAAATTACACACAATAATTTGTTATCATGAATCTAGTAGACAGCAGTATATCTAATAACAACATTGTTCACTTGTTATAAAGATGTTTACCTCAGCGTGACATTCATCATAGTATTTTCTTTTTCTGTTTCCTTCTACAGGTTGTTTGGTTTTTAGGCTAAATAACCTATCATTTATATCAAAAGAAAGTGTACCCAGTTCATCGTCAAAAACTTCTTTATAAAGGTTTGTTAAATACTCTCTATGATCTATTAAGCAATAGCTTTTTCTCTTTAACAGTAAACTCATGATAAATGTATCAACTGATCATTCTTCTAATTATATAAATTATTTTTATTTCTTTTAGTTTTGAAGGTTTATGTTTTTTTTTTTTTTTTTTAATAAGATTTTAACGGCCTGGGATCTCTCCATACAGCCAAATCTGTATTTTCTTGTGAAGGTTTATGTCTGTGTGTCAAAGTGTCAACTCACTGTCAGCAAAGTTTTTTTTATAATACGTTCCATAAAACCGGCAAATGCGCTTAATACACTGGTCTACAAAATGTAACTTTTTGTGTGCCTTTCAATTGAATACTTTATTTTTATATTGCTTTGAGGTTACTGAATAGGAAAACAAAAATATGTTTTTTGAATTAGCTCTTATTTTGGAAATATACCTAATATACAAAATTTGGCTTTTAGTAACATGTTAAAGTACAAAACATTTTATAAAAAAATACTATAATAATTATATACTATTATTTTTTGCTTTTTACTTATATAAAATTGGAAATATTACAATTTAAAAAAAATAACGTTATTGATTAAGATTTTCTCTTCTTTTTCGTTTGTCTTTTGTAATCACTGTTAGGGGTATCTCTTTTCAAATTCCAGCAGTAGTCCGCTAACATTGACGCATCCCATCGGCCCTGGTATCTCTTCTCCATTGTCTAGATAGCTTGGTGGAATCGTTCACCATGTTCGTCACTTACATCACCGCAGTCAGAAGGGAAAAAATCAAGATGAGAGTGAAGAAAATGAATTTTTAGGGACATATTGCAACCCAACTGTTGATACTTTTAAAGGAGTTTGTTCACAAGTTCAACATAATTTTCATTTCTCGTATTGCCCAAAAAACCATGAATGACTGCTCTAAAATATTCCCATGCTTCTTTTTCAAAGCCCTGTAAAACTGAATCAAAGTTTTGGTCCTTTAGAACCTCTCTTATTTGAGGTCCGATAAAGATAAGCATAAGTAACAGTCATTCGCATGATTGGTAGGTTCCCTCCACATCACTGACATACCAAAAGGCAACGAACGTTTCTTTTTGTTTAGCGACTTAATCAGATTTGTGGAGCAAGTTGTGCAACTAAAATGTGGTACCCACGATTTGTCTTGGTTTTTAATTTTAATTCCAAAATAATGGAGGTAAGCAGTGTTATTGAGCATCTTTGGTTAGTAAGGGTCACCTTACCACAAATGTAGCAAAAATTGTCTACACTATTAACACATTTACGCGACATAATGAAAACTGTAGATTTTTCACTAAAAATGACAAAAAAACCGTAACAATTTCACGTTTTAACTGTTGAACAAAACACAGTCAACATTAAACACAACACACAAATGTGAAATAATAAAATTTCCGCGGGTAATCACTAAATATTTTGAGTTATCATCATTAACGTGATAAATCTGTCGCGCTACGCTCTATTATATTTATAAGGCATAAATGCACAATAAGAGCTAATTATGAATTTTAACTTGTATATTTATGTTCAACGAGTGAAATACAATCAATATAGTATATTTTCATGTAGAAGGCAATTTTGATGTAGACCAGTGATATTATTTGGTTAGAACTTATTGGACTCACATTATAAGTGAGGGTGGTCTAATAAGATTTAGAGTAAAGCAGTTATTACACGACCCTAAATTACGACCCTAGAATAACGTGTGGTGTAATAAATGCTTTAGGGCGATCGGGCTGCCTATAGTTCATTCGCGTTAAGAAAATAGTGACTCATCACCGACTGCCGGCCACTAGCCAATTAAAACGCTAGAAATTATAATTTCTAGTGGCCGGCAGTCGGTGATGAGTCACTATTTTCTTAACGCGAATGAACTATAGCTACTTAACCACTCTGCCTATCGCGTAATGTAATAACATTTAGGGCGATTATCGCATATCAACTGATTTAGGGACCGATTTTCAGAGTAGTGTAATAAGCGCGGCACAAACTAGGGTCCCCGCCCACCCGGTATTCAGTGCCCTGAACATCGGGTGGTGTAATAAGGGTTAGTTCCCTGAATACCGGGTGGTGTAATAACTGTTTAAGGTCTGAGACCATGCTACCCATGGAACTATTAAGTACTCATGGAAGTAATTTGTACGTAGTACATACTTCCATGTAAGCACTACGTAGGTAGGTACAAACTTTTTAAATTTTTTAACAAACGTCAGAAAATGCCACATAAAAATCTACCTTCCTCAAAAATTTTACCCTGGATATTGATCCTTATAAGTACCTATGAAAATTGTTTGATCACATGATTTTCTTCGGCAGGTGGCCGAAAAATCTCATTGGACTTTTTGGTACATTTGGTTCTACTTTGGTAGAAACGGACATCAACTCAAATCGGATGGAGATACCTGCCCCTTAAAAATTATACAGACACATGGAGCATTACTGTGAAACATAATCAACATCCAAATTTAAATTTTAAGTGAGGACAAGGTTGATTTCGGCTTTACATAGTCATCATTGTCGTTTCGTAATGGAAAGCATATTGCTTATTTCCGAACTAGTGTAAGTCAAATTTTGAAATTTACTTGACATTGGCGATCCGTCCGATCTGCGCATCAAGTGATTTGCTAATGTCAGTCAAGCATTGTCTTGTCACTTTGTCAGATTGAGATGAATCTTCTCTGGGGTTTGTTTGTATAAAATCGCGTTTTGTAATAAAAACGAAAGTAATTTGTTGGAAACAATTTTACAAACAGTAATGATAAATAATTGACCAATAATAAAAGTGTGTGTGCAATGATAATATTCCAATAGCTGCTCTGAGTAAAGTTTTCCTCTACTACTGGGCTATTTTTTAGTCCCTGTTTTCTACAAAAGACAAGATAATTTCATGAATCCTTGGCACCATTGACATGTTTTCCTTATGATGGCAATTATCGTAGGTAAGATATATTAAATTTAATTAGCTTATACATGTAAATTGCTTTAATTGTGTTGGTAAAACAATAGGGAACCATGACCGGCATCCGAACCTGTTTTCACGCTAGACTTTGAGATAAATAAGTAGTAATAAAAAGTAATATTACTTTCTTCGCTGAATTTTAAAATTCTGGTCATTCGCATATTCTTGTCGACATAGCAACAAATTAATTAACCTTTAGCATACGATTTTACTACAATATAATAAACGAACTATTACTTTACAACAATATAATAAAATTGAGCTGTTACAGTGCTGATTGCAGCATGACAGATAATAAAAAAGCACTTGACTTGACAATTCGTTTCATTAGTAGGCACAAGAATGTATTTAAACAAGTAGGTATAAAAATTAACATAATTCAAGTAAGTATTACTAAAAAAAGGAATCTAACAAAGTAGTCCAAAGAGAAACAATTTTGGTTTAGTGTACTACCAACATGTTCACATGTTCTGTAGAATAGTCTGATTAGATCAAGCTGTCTGGCATGGACTTGAAAACTAGGTTTTATTATAGGTAATTATTTAATTTTTGAATAGTAATTTATCATTCTGATACCATCATTATGTACAAATTTTAGGCTAGCTAACCTTTATAGACAACTAGCTGCGCCCCGCAGTGTTACCCGCGGTTCCTCATTGCATTTATTCAAAGTTTTCCGCTATAAGAACCATCCTTGGTCTTCAACGAACATTTTAAAAAACGAATATTGGTCCAGGCATTGTTGAGTTATGCGCTTACCAACACATTTTGCAATTCATTTTTATATTATAGATTATATTATGACAAATTAAGGAAGACATTGAAAATTTTATATCTTAATTTATTCATATAACTCCTAAAGGGCCACTGTATCAATTTCAGTCAGTTAAACAATAAACAAATCTATGTGTATCTGGGATGGGGTTTGATACTTGAAGGAATAAACAAGTATAATCCACAATATAATTTTGTGTGGCCTATCACTGTACATAATATTATTATAAGATATAATAATCCAAGACACACATGCCACACTGGGCCACACATTACCATCTAGTCCCAAACTAAGCCAAAGCTTGTACTATGGGTACTACACAACTGATAAATTTAAGTATCTAAATTTAGATACTTTTTGACATAATACACATAGAAAACACCCAGACCAATACAAACAGACATGTTGTACTGTGTGGGGATTAATCCCATAACCATTGGCTCAGAAGGCAGAGGTCACTACCAAATGGGCCATCTGGCCATATAATTATGAGTAACTTATTATTGTTATTGTTGTATCTATGCAGCAATTCAACTTATCAAGTAGCCTTCACAACTACACTGCATGGCCTTTCCTTCAATTAATAAATAATGATTAAAAATAAATTGTTATCTAAAAACATTGCCCTTTATGTTCAATACCAGTGCACTGGCACTGGATGTACATTTTTGAAATATGTTGTCATTAAAAGTGGTACTGCAATACCTTACTAGGTATATTTGAAGAGTACTATACTTCGTTGTCATTAAAATAATTTTAAGTCAGAATTTTATTGCATGTAGGTATATTATTTGGCTTAAACACAGGTTGCTTGTTTTAAAGGACTCAAATAATTTTTAAAATACATGCATTAAAAATCTCTAGGACTCAAAAAAGGTGCATACTTAATTCAGAAAATTGTAAATTAATGGTTCTAAAGGTAATAAATCTAAAGATTACAATTGAAAGTGTAACAGTAAAAGAGCCAGGCTGGGCTGTCAAATAAAATGAACGGTTTCATTGAGAGGACAAATAAGACGTTGCACAGAGATGGGCGCGAATATTGATTAGGGGTAGTAACGCGCGTGTGTGCGCGGCGGGGCGCAGAGGGCGCGGAGGGCGTCGCGGGCGGCGGGCGAGGGCTTGCTGCGCGCCGCGAGTGCGTGCCTCCGAGTGCCGAGCGCTGCGGCCGGGAGCCTCCTGTGCCGCCCGGAACGATCACAAACACTAATGTTCATCGCGCTAATGATCCGCCACTCGCTCGGCTACTTGTAACTCTAGGGCGACATGCACCGACGTCCCAACCGCGATGCGCCAGAAACTTCCTGTCGAGATCGCCACCGACAGAATAAAAATCAATAAATCCCGTAGTGTAACACGAATATTGCATTTTACGTTCCCGTTGACGGTGCCCCCGATGTGAACTCGCGGCCGACGGTGTTAATACCAATAGTGAATTTACGTTTCAGTGATACCGAAAGGTTAAAAAGTTCCCGATGTTTAATCACAAGTTACCGACTGACTTTCCAATGCAAACCCTCCGTAAGAAAACCAGCCCTTGCAAATGTGAGTCCGAAACGTGATGATGTACCTATAGTTCGAACAAGCTTTTCACATAATATTTTGTACCTTATATTTTTTTAATTACAACTCTAAGGTCATGCGGTGTTTAGCTAGCGCTCGATGTAAATTCGACCACGTTATCGCATTAGCTTCCTTATTATTTGCGATTTCTGTTGTAACATTATGCATGGATCGGATGAAGGTTCACCCTACTAACTGTAAGATTCCGTGCCGGCATCGGCATCGTGTGTTCCATTTCACGTGCTAGTCCCATGTCATAATTAGTGACCCCTGGTATTTTGGACAGAGGGTGTGTTGTGGGCCCGTGGCGAATGTGGAGCGTTGGTGCGGCGGGGGGAGTAACTTACTATTTGTCGGTTTGTACGTGGAATAATGCAGGTGTGTCATTTCCAGCATCTCTTGCGGCAGTTCGGTGAGTATGTAACAGTACGAGTTCGCTTTCACACATTAACTTGAAGCTTTTATGTGTACATTCGCATGTGGTTGTGAGAGTTATCTGTTTGCTGCCGTTCGTTTATCCCATAATCATTAACTAAGGATCGAAGATCTAACACGCGGGTGTGTGTAAGCCAAGTTCCATTATACGATACTTGCTGGTAAATCACTCGTGCTTAGAATCAATCATTTCGATTCCAAATGATTGTCGTAATAACCTAATGAATCATTGTAAGGCGCTAAAAGACCAGCCATGATGGCGATTGGTACCGCGCCACTGTGTAAAAAGCTATTGAAATAATATTATCTTGATGAAATTTACAATTAGCTGTAATGATAAAGAAGCCGTGATTTCTATCCACATACTTTTCGATAGACTTTTAGAACTCTACCCATAATTAATTAATACTTAAACACATTTAGAAACTGCTTAGATTATTCTGCACCGAAGTCAACTAGTTAGAGTTCCTTCGAAGCAACCTGTAAATTGCTATTCGAGATCATTTTTATGGATCAAAACTGTAATAATGCCACGTTCAATGAGATCGCACGTGCTATGTATGACATTTGATGGTCGTGGCTTACGAAAACGATTGCAACCAAAATAATCATACACCAAATTTTGTCGTTAATCAAATTATGATTTACATAGCTGAATTCAACTTATATAAAATAAAGTACTGATTTCGTACGATGATCACGTTTCCCATAATGCACGGGCCAAGTTCAACTCAATACAAGACGATACAAATAAATTATTTTTCTACAGTAGATATCTTCTTATTTCTTACCTATGAATGTGATTATGTATTTAGGACCGCAATATAAAAGTGTGATATAAAATTGAATTAGAAGTAAACTAGGTAAATACTGTTGATAATACTTTTATCAACAATTTTCTATTCGTCACCTTTTTCTTTTCGACTAGCCAATATTTTTAAAGGTCATTAACCTTTCAGATACTAGACCACTGGTTTTGATTAATTCTCATACTCACGGGGCTTATTAAAATAATTTTCCTGATTAGCTCCGCAAAGAAATCTCCTCTAAACTGACCTAAGCTTCGGGCGACTCTAGAGCTGGCTCGTTCCTCGGATAGCGCAAGCGCAATTTGCTTACTCGCTCGGGTCTTATTACTGAATCCTCAGGCAGAAAATCTGAGCCCGAACCGCGAATCGAACACCTTGGTTAGTCTTTACTTTAACCAGAGCGGTTGCAAAGTTCTTATTACTGTTAACACGTTGAGCGCCATGACGGTCACCGGTGACCGACAAACAATAGTTTTTCTATTGTGTCTAGTTTCTCGGTAGTCAAAGTATTAAACACATTTATAATGTCAGTGGCGTGAATCATTGTTTTGGTATTATCACACAAACGTTTATAAACTTAATTTGATTTTTATGCCAGAAGTGGTGTGCTTTTATAATGTAAAGCATAATATCATAATTTTCAATAGTGTCCAGTTGGAATATTTCTTATCGTTCAATACACACACCTTTGTACATATTTCTTTAAACGGTCGTCACATTAGGTGTTTGTCATAATGTGATAGTTGTAAATGTTTAAATAGCAACCTATTATCTCCTATATCAGCTAGTATAAAAGTATCTATGTACTTTTATTCGACAGTAAAATAATAGGGCAATTGTTGACGTATACTTCTAGTATGGTCTGGCAGATATGAACGGACGACATCTACGATAAAAGTATCTATCTTGCTTGGTTACTAACATCTGCTTGATGATATCTCCACCTTAAACAAATTTTAATATACAAAGATAGGTAGATATTTGCTTGTAAATTAACTGGGTTTGCGCCAACAGCTTGTATTTACTAATAATAATACTAACAGCGTGCCTGGAAAGTAGAATTTTGAAGGAAGTAACAAATGGTTTCCCTAGTCCACGAAGCACTAGGAGAGTAATAGTACGTATCAGTCTGACCCCAACGAATCCCAAGATTCTAAATTTAAAAACAGGAAATTCAATTAAACCGGCAATGATGCACCGTAAACAGGGACCGAAATAGGATAACCCGTGCTCACTTTTATTTCGCACTCGCCTCCTGTTGCGCGCTCTGTGGTCTCGGCGGCTGAATAAAAAATGACACCGAAAAAGGCCGAATCAAAAAACCTCCTCAACAAAGGTGTTGTGTCGCTCCGTTCCGCGAAATGTGTGTGTGACAGTTTGTCAGCCAAATTGTCGTGCTTCTTTTAGATCGCTTGTTTATGCACTGTATGGTTTAAAATGGATTTTTACTTTACAATTGTTTTATGACTACTTATTAAAGTTTGTTGTTGTTTGAGTGACCTAGTAATTAACGAGTGTTAGTCATGAATTCATTTGTTTTAATAACGCTGATCCAACATGCGCATAGTTACAGTCGATTTAAAAAGTAAGATGCAAGCCAAAATACATTTATGTCGTAATTTCTTTGTTTGTTTTATCTTGCACTGTCAGAAACAACAAATTTTTCTTGCCAGCCAGTGTGTTTTTTTTTTCAAGTTTTGTAATTCCGTTTTTCTGTTTTTGCACTAGAACGCTGAATAGGAGAGAGGTCCAACGATGAATTCGCTGTCAGTCCATTAAACATCCCTTATTGTTGTTGATAGAGTTAGCAAAGAAGTGGACCAATCACATTATAATAGTTGACGTCTCGCCTACATACTGCCGTCTAGTGGAAATTCGATTTTGGAACATGTTAGAATCATAGATCGTGATATTTTTTCTTTTTTGAAACAGACAAGAACGAGCCTGGCCGCTTCCTCGGCGAGGGCGTCTCGTTCCGCGCCAAACTAATTGGTGTGCTGGAAGTGCCCGAAGCGCGCGGCGACAGGATGTGTCAGGAGGCGCTGGCCGACCTCAAGATGGCTATCCGCGCCGCTGGGGAACACAAGCAGAGGATACAGGTGCACGTGGCCATTGACGGGCTGCGGTTGCGGGACGACAAGACTGGCGTAAGTGCAAGCGTGTTTCTATAAGGCCGCGACCAGGACTAGCGTCCAGAACGAGCGATACGGGCGGCCTGGGTGGAATGCGCGGTTTACGTCGCACTGCTGGCGTCGAGAACAGCTTTGTGTGAAGCTATGAACTTGATCAATACGATATATGAACGCCCGCATCGCTCGCTCTGACCGCTGGCGTCTAGGACGCGGCCTAACGGACACGATAGTCATGCAACTCTTGTAGACTCGTGACATCACTGGGTTAACACTGCGTTGTGAGTAGACTTCTGTATGCGTCGGGAACGCATACACCATGACCCCAAAAGCCCTTTTGGTAGCCTCTTACGACAGGCGAGGATACCTTGGCAGTATTCTAAGCCCAGTAGGTACCGCAGGGCGTTGCGTCATGACTAGACTGGCGTAAATACAAACTGATTTTATGATATTTATGATACGCCATGTAAGCTAAAAAGACGAAAATAGCAGCTCAGTCTACTGCTGGACATAGGACAGTTGTTCGCCACTTTGGGCTAACACGTTAACCCTAATAAACCGCTGGGCAAGCGGGTTGGCGATCGCAGGGCGTAGCTCCTCGCTCCGATTACAATGCAGCCCGTCATCGGCCTGTGGTATTTAGCTACGCCTTCAATCGTGATGATACTGCCACCAGTCGGTTGCCAGAGCCTCGTTTGTTATTCGGCAGGATGCATCATGTAGATAAATAAAATTACCCACATCTGTCGAAATAGGTAGTTAATGGTTATATAATTGACTCTATAGTTCATTCGCGTTAGGAAAATAGTGACTGACAGGTCACTGACAGGCCTGTCAGTGACCTGTCAGTCACTATTTTCTTAACGCGAATGAACTATAGGCTTTGGACATTTAGGTGAAAATCGTTTGGATAAGTAAATAGAAGCTGAAGTGACTGTGGGTACCTCTATACAAAAAAGCGGGAAAGAGTACATAAATAAAGCATTGAACAAGGTTTCTTTGAAGAGATAAGTGGCGACGAGGGTTGAGGTCAGTCACACGATGATCTCACCCTCAACCTTGAGCGAGTTCACTTGAGAGAATCCTTAAGACTACTCTTTGTGTATATGAATAATTGCAGCGTGCCCTTATAAAAATTCCATCCGATTTTGAACTGTATACTAATTGGCTTAAGGGTGACTGTGTAAGTACATCTATCGCACAGTCAACGGCCTTAAATTAGGTATGTTGTTAATTATATGTAACTTTAGTGTTGTTGACATCAATTTTGTAATAAAGTATGATTATTTTGCATCGTTACTAGACTGACACCTTAAACCGTCATTGGGCGAAGCCTATGTCCAGCATTATGATGAGATATAATGACTGGCGTTTACAACATAAAGTTTCTACTGATTTACATACTTTCCTTTATGAAAACCATACCTCTTGTCTGTCCAGGATTCCCTGTACCACCACCCAGTACACAAGATATCGTTCATCGCGCAAGACATGACCGACTCACGCGCTTTCGGCTACATATTCGGCTCGCCCGACACCGGCCACAGATTCTTCGGCATAAAGACTGATAAAGCTGCTAGTCAAGTAAGTACATAATTTGAACTTCAAAAAGTGAGCCTACAAATTTCTCAAGGGCCGGCAACGCACCTGTGACTCCTTTGGTGTTGCGGTTTCTATGGGCTGAAGAGATAACTTACCATCAGATGACGCCTGTATGCCTCCTCTGACATAAACAAGTAACCTAACTTAGCAAAACTGGACACATGAAGTCCTCGCTGTTAGCAGAATGCTGTCTCCATATTTCTCATTCATTTTATGGTTTCCGGATTTAGAATAATAATAATAATAATAATAATAAGCCTTTATTCTCACCATAGTCTTACATTATGTCTTCTTAATATTAAGTCCGTGTAAACAACAATCGATACAAAAAACCAATAAATTGCAGGTAGTATACAAATTTATCGAACACAGTGAAGTTTTAAAATTTTAAGCACAGTGAAGTTAGCATACACAGTGATGTAAACTATGGTGGGCTAAACCCTGAATTAGGAAAATCCTGTATCTCAGGTTATTAACCCTCCACCCTTAAAAAGGGTCAGTAAATAAAAATAAATTCAATCTACAGAAGATTTTCTTATACTACTATATCACACAACCAACAGGTAAAGAGTAATTATAACATAAAATACAAATAATTTACGATCACATTTACCAATACTGAATATAACACCTTTTTGATCAGATTTATATAAGCCAAATTTTATATACATATATAGTAAACAATAGCATATAACACTCTTTCACACCAAGAAAACATTTTTGTCAGCGTCTTTGAACAAAGATATAAAATTATGACGCTCTTATCAAAATTTTTTCAGTCGCCTGGTAATTTAGGGATATTAAGGTCCTTTTTAGTGTGGATTTTAACGAGTTTCTATTTTTATTAAAGATGATTTCCTTGTCGTTAAAATATCTGTACAGAAACGGCCCTGTGTAGATAGTTTGGCGTCTTGAGAAGGTAGTTTTGAATGTGGGAACGGGGGTGCGAATGCGTCGCTTGTGAAGGGGAAGGGTTGAGGGATCTACGGATTTATGTTGCCGAAGTATCGAGCAGTAGATGAACAGCTGCCTGACTGATAAGAGGTTAGCTTCCTCGTACAATTTATCTGTTGGGAATCTACGAGGCTTTTTTAGCATTACCTTAATAACAGCTCGTTGTGCTCTTTCGAGTTCTAACAAATGGCTAGTAGCGGCACCACCCCATATCGGAATACAATAAGTAATGAGAGATTGGCAGAGAGCTAAGTAAACTTTGGTGATGAGCTCAGTGTCCGCCGAGTCTCTCAAATTTTTGAATATGTGGAGTAGTTTACGCACTCTTTTGCTCAATGCCGATATGTGTGGAGCCCAGTTCAAGTGTTCATCTAAGACCACTCCCAGGTATTTATGGGTATTAGTTTGCGTAATAGGAGTACAATTGCATGTAGTGGTTAAGTCATCATCAGCGACGCAACCGGTGCTATGAGCTTTTATGACAAAGTTAGACGGCGTTTTAGTGATGTTCGAGATTTTAAAGCAAATGAATTTCGTTTTTAGGACATTTAACGTAAGCAGATTGTCATCGAGCCACCGCATAACCTTTCGGAGACCCTCTTCGGCCGATTTCTGGAGAGCTGCCCATGAGTCCCCATGAAAAATGAGTGCAGTGTCGTCGGCAAAAGCCAACGTGATGCCCCCGTCCAACTCAAGTTGGCAGAGACTATTGGCATACACAAGAAAAAGAGTTGGACCGAGGGTGCTCCCTTGTGGTACGCCATAGCTGATCGTTAAACTAGAACTGGAGTCTGTCATTACCCTAACAATTTGGCTTCGGTTCGTTAAATAATTCCGGAACCAGTTTAGGGCAGTATCCCGTATGCCCAATTCCTCCAATTTACGCAACAGCAGCGGGATCGAAACGGTGTCGAAAGCTTTCTTTAGGTCAAGGAATACGGCTAAGCATCTTTTACCTGAGTCAAGGGTCCTAGTCACTATGTCAGAGAGTCTAGCGATAGCATCTTCAGTATTACGGCCAGTACGGAAGCCGTACTGGTTATCAGCTAGAAGACCCTTTCTTTCAAGGAAGCTGGTTAGTCGAGAGTTGACTACTTTTTCGATAATTTTACTTAAACTGCTGAGAAGCGATATCGGTCGGTAATTTGACAACGCCTCCATCCCACCACCCTTATAGATGGGAACAACGACAGCTCTCTTGAAGATAGAGGGAAATATTCCCGTTGAAATGCTCAGGTTACAGACATGGGATATCATGGAACATAAGATTGTATGGGAATTTTTAAGAATCACAGTGGGAATGAGATCAATGCCAGGTGCACTACGTGTCTTTAGGTTAAGGATAATTTTGTCTATTTCCATTTCGTCAGTAGGGCTCATGTACATAGAATCAACACTTAGATTTTTGACGTCTCCTCTCAGTAAATGTGACTCGTCAACTCCACTCTTGGCCATTATATCGGCTGCTAGTTCTTTACCGATTGATGTAAAATATGAGTTCACTAGGTCGAGAGATTTTTCTGGAGTGGGTAAGAGACCTAGCAGCGCTGCAGACTGAGTGTGATTGGCTTTGATGTTGCACAACTCCTTGACAGTGTCCCAAGTACCCTTATTGTTATTAAAATTTTGCCTAAATTTGTTCCTATAATATTCGGCTTTTTGGTCTTTTGTTACTTTATTACATATATTTCGATAATTTAAAAAGGCATGCCTTAACGTAGCGTCATTAGGATTTCTTCTAACAGCCATCTGCATACGATCTCTCCTAGTGAAACATTTGACTAATCCCACAGTAATCCATGGTTTAAGAGGCCGATTCTTTTTAGTGAATGTTACGGAGTCCGAATGCAGAGCTATTAAGTCTTGTAGTGTTTTAATTAGTGTTGAGGCGGCTAAGTCAGGATCGTTAATTTCCAAGAAAAAATTCCAATCTTTGTTTTTAATTGCTTCCATGAGCGATTGATAGTTAATTCGAGTCCTAGTTAAAGAATGAGTAGTTACAGATTTTTCGGCAAGTGAACTAGCAATTGTTAAAAATAGAAGTGAGTGATCTGTAATGTCCGAATTTAATACGAAGCTTTGATAAGATCCTACAAGTTTGCACATAAGGTGGTCAAGACAAGTGCGTCCGTGGGTAGGGATATCGACAGCAATTTGCAATCCATACGAGCCAATCATCTCCAGATAGTCTCTCACCGAGGTATTATTAGTGTCTAGGGTGTTAATATTTATGTCACCTGTAAGTACAATGTTTCGGGATTTGGCAGTTGACAGATACTTATCCAGTGAGTCAAGAAATGGAGTAGGATTCTTAAAGCCAAAAGGTCTGTACATACCCAAAAACGTCATGTTGCCTATCTTTGCTTCGAGACAATTTGCCTCTAGTAATTCAATTTCTTTAACCGAGGCCTTTATGTCATCCTTAATATACATGATTACACCGTCATTTTGGTTAAATGACCTTTTGCTAAAGTAAAGATTAAAGCCGTCTATTGTAGGTGGAACTGAATGTTCATCGCACCAACATTCAGAAAGAACCATAACATGAACTTGCGTGTTTAACCTCGTCAAATAAATTAGAAAGTTATCCAGATTTTTGTTTACGCTCCTGATGTTCAGAGATATAATATTGAATCGGTTGAGACTTTTGGAAGTGGATTTCTCGATTTCAATGGCAAGATCTTTCGGGTCGTTAATGACTTTGCAAGTTTTAGAGCAGGAAGCGTCTATTTCGTCGAACAACTGTATACTATTCATATTGGAGATTATTAGTGAGAAGATTAGTATGGTGATGATGTTTAGCTATTACAGGGTAAGAATGTGTAATTGAATTTGGTGGTTTATAATAATTAATTTTGTAAGGACATGTGTTTGAGTGTGTGGCGTGTAGATTGTGCGTATAAGATGTAGTGTTATGGGCTTGGTTGTTTCTATGGTTATATATGGTATTGACAAATATAGAGTGCTTACGAGCGTTCCTGATGCGATTAGAAGTAGGAGCGGTGTTGTGAGTTCCGTATAGTCATTTGTTCTTCAGCTGGGTTAGTTGGTCTTCGCTTTTTACCAGGATATAGGGTTCTCCTTGTTTTTTCCGCAGATAAACGAGTCCATGGGCGGTCCAACAGTAGTCATAGCCCATAGTCTTCCGAAACTCTCGAGCTAGAAAATGTAGTCGTGACGCTAAAGGCGTCAGATGCTCCGAAAGATATATTTCAGTCTTGGGTCCTTGTATTCCTAGATGAGACGAGTTCAACTGTTCTGTTTTGTATCTGATCGAGGCCAGTTTGTGATTTTTTGCTGCTGCTAGAAGGTTCTCCTTAGTAAGGGTTGACGTGAATTCGGCAACTACAGTTGAGTTGGTCTGGTCTCCCTTGGATGGCAGCCGAAAGACATCTCGAAGCTCAGCAGGCCCAATTGCAACATCAAGTGTAGAAGATAGATCCTCAACCATAGCGAAAAGTTGATTTTTGGTTTCAGCCCTTCGCTTTGGGACGTTTCTAATCTGGATGCTGGTTTTGCGACTTGCTCTCTCTAACGAATCACACTTGGCATCTAATTTGTTGATCTGGGTTGAAAGCAGTAGTCGCTCTTCTTCTAGTCGATTAATTGACAGCTGCACGTCGTTAACTTTAGTCGTAACCAATTCGATGGATTGCTCGATGTCTTGTGATTTCATAAGAGTGGTGTCTGTTTGAGTTTTTATGTCCAGTAATTGATTTTCCAAAATATCCAGGCGTGAGTTTTGTTGACATTGAAAAGCACCCATGAGAGTCGAGAGTTCCTCCCGAATTATATTTCTCAGGTTTGAGCTCACCGGTTCAATAGGCGTTGGGTCATCTGCAACTCGCCGTCGTTTGCTATCTCTTTTTGTCACATGTACAGCTTCTTCAGGGGCGGCGTACAAGGCAACCTTGTCCACGTCTGACTCAGACATGCTGAGAGATTTGTTCAATGGTGGTGAACGTTGCAGGTTAGGCATGATATGGAGGTTCCTCACTTGCGCTACTGTTATACTGTGGCAGTCGGGCTAGGTGACGTAGGCTCGTGCTCGTGCGGCGTCGCCGATGATCGTAGCTGCGTCTATTTGAACTGTTGCTGTCCTTATCGGCGCGGTGGACGTACTACTCGCGCGTTATGGGTGCCTGGTACTTGGCGTAATTTTAAGGGAGAATAGGACCGCCCCATCTCATCCCCTGGGTGCCGTAGAACACTAAGAGAATATCAGGAACGCGCAGCAGCGTTTACCTGGTTACAAATAAAACCTACTGCGGTCACCAACCCGCTTGTCAAGCGTGCTGACTAATACTAATCCTCCAAATGACAAATGTGATTGGGGGAGGCCAACGTCACAGGTAGCAATAGACGTTTGCAGGGTTATCCCTTTCTACCTGTATCATAAGTTAATGAATACTTTGATACCGCTCGAAGTACTGATTTGAAGGCATCTGTTATAATTTCGGACGTGAGTTATACCTTCCATATACTGAAATTGTAATCACCAAATTCTCCAGGTGTACATCTAACGGAAATGTGCAATTTCGGAATGTTAAAATTAGCTCTTGTCGTAATAAAATTAACCGAACCACTGACGCATTAGAAATTCTATTGCAAAATTCAGCGCTAACTCGACATAAACCAAAATCGGTACGGTTGAACCTCCTTCGTACATTGAACCAAAGGTACGTGAGGTAATATTTCTACGCTATTGTAAGTAGCGCTGCATGCTTCGCTGACTCAGCGACCCGAAGTAGATCTTGGTCTCCGATATCAAAGAGCGCCTTTCGCTTCTGCTTTGTGCCAATTTCATAGATCGTTCAAATCTTTCTTGCCCTCATGGATCTAGTCGCACTACGGTACACTATTATCAACTATGTAATAAGAAGAACAGTCAGTTTTTGACAGCTCGACCCTTTCTCTACCCAGAAAACTCTTGACAAGTTATTTCTCCTATGGTTGGTTGGGAAATAACGCTTCAATTATCTATTAGATCTATCTGAACATCTTTACCTCACCATGACAGACTGTAATTTTCCTTGAGTGTTAGCCTACCTATAGCATCTTTGGGTATATTAAGTTGGGCTGTAGGACCTATACCGTATTTTTGGAGACCATATTATATTGCCTTTGCAATTTGCATAGCTATTTGCAGACTGATGATGATAGCTGTTAAATATTTACATCCCACGAACAATAACGTTTTGTTTCCAAAGTTTCTCGATGTTGGAACTTCTTTATTACTCATCAGCTTGTCGCTTGCCTACTCGCAGTATACCTACTATGAATAGGAAGAGGACGTGTTACATAGTAAACTATCAATTCAGATCCGAGAAATGTTGTCCCCCCAGTTCCCCTTATAAACAATTGAACCAAATTAAGACTATGCGATAAACATCCGTCTGCATCGCATCAACTAAAAGAAATGCAAAATTATAATGAAATAAGATCTTAAACTTTGGATATAAAACGCTAAAGCAGTGGCGTAACTACAGGGTGTCATGTCGGCAAATTGCCACTGGCCCCAAGCCGTAAGGGCCCCCGGTCAGAGGAGAATCCAAACTCCCAGCATTTATTATTACACATTTAGTGAAAATCCGATGAATTTGCCACGGGCCTCGAATGGTATAGTAACGCCACTGCGCTAAAGGTAGCTTATTCAAGCTAGCCGGTGATATCTCCGACGTGAACAGTGTTCCAACTTAATGGCTATGCATAAAACAGTCAAATTGAGTTTTTCAATCCAACGTTGGTGAACGTTAAACTTAGAGACTGTAGTGGTATTTCCGTGCTACGAACGAAAAGTATCATAAAATTGGTTCTGGGGCCAGACTCCCAAAGTTTTGGGCACTTTTCACATTGTATTCTATAAATTAAAAAGAAATCGACGCTACAGACAATTCACTCCAACCTCGTATAATCTCAGACCTTGAGACCACGTTTCCACTGTTATTATGAGTAACAGAAGGTGATTTTCTGAGGGCGTCTTCAAGTTCAGTTCAGAGCACTCAAAAACTAGCTCTACCAACTCATTTTAGACAATTCGTTCCCTAACCCTGAATCTTTCGATCTTTCATACTACACTGCCACATGACATCGTCATTAAATTTTACAATGCACGGAAGGCTTTCCCAGATTAAATAGTCATGAAATGTCTTTGGGAAAAAGTTCTTGTATTATGCTAATGTTAGAGATCATTTGTTCATTTCCTGCGCATCGGGGGCCGCAACATGCAACGCTGCGTCCGTTCGCATGGCATATCGATTCGATTAGTATTGTTCGCTGCACCGACTCCAATACTTCGTGCCAACTTTGCTTTGTTGGACAATTTGGACAGCCCGGTTCCACGTGACCGATTGTGTTCAATCAGAACCACATGACAATATACGTTTGAGTGTTTACTATACAATAATAACATCACTGTTATTGCCTCACGGTGATGACAATGTTTGGTTTCCAGTAGCCAAATGTTGTGACGATTTCAAGTAATTTTGAGTAAAGAACATTCAATTGTTTTTTTTAACGCTTGATAAATCAATCCGCATGACTGAGTTTTGGTATCTTCACCTCAAATATGGTTTATAATTTGCTGTTGAATCGATAAGAAGAAGACGCATTGGAACGATTCGATCACTTCAACCCATAGACACGGCAACTCAAAGGGGCAAGGCTCGCTTCTTGTAGGTCCCTAAGTAGATTAATTATAAGGTGTAAGAGCTTCGATCGGAATACAATGGAGGTGGTTATGTAACATTCTTGTACTCATTCTAAATGTGATAATATTGTTACAGGTAGTTATAGCGATGCGGGATTTATTCCAAGTAGTTTTCGAATTGAAGAAGAAGGAAGTGGAAATGGCGAAGCAGCAGCTAGAAGGCAAGACTGTGACCAGCACTTTAGTACGCCACGTGGCCGCGGCGGCCGCTGAAACAAAAGCTAAGGTATTTCTTGAATTTTTAGATTAAAGATCTATATATTCTTCGAGGCTTCCAGGCACAATAGGATTTGGATTTTAAAAGGACATTTGGACTCAAAAAGCTTTTGCCAAGTTATTGTGCATTTTCCGTATTTGGCCGAAGTCCATGTAACAGGGAGGGTCTGAGTACAGTATTGGCATCCCTCGAGGTTGCTGACCCCTCTGGTCTTAAGAATAGAGGATAAGACAAATTACAATCGTCTATGGTGGAAACTACTTGGCCTTTTCGCCAAGCACGCTCCTCTTTGTTTTTCAAAATTCTTTAGGATTTATCGCTCGCTCGACCTTGATGAGGGAAAACTTCGACAGAAATCCTGCGCATTGGGATAATTCTTTATTTGTAACCATGATCCAATCGATCTGGTTCTGCTGTTGGTTGCGGAGGTCAGATGGCAATAGTTTTGTTGTTATAATCCATGGAAACCAGTCTACTTGATGATGACAATTGGGGCTCTTCCCTGATTTTTAATGTATTTGATGTTAAGCGACGTTATAGCCTACGATAAAACGCGCTCATCTAACAAAAACCTATTCACTCTCGCCTTGAAAACCTGAAGATTATATCTATCGGGTGTAAAAGTGAACCTCATTGCCAGCGTCTGTATTTCTACCTTTATATAATACGGGATTCTTTAAATAATGCCTGGATGGAGAAGCATCTTGCGGCCAGCATGGTTAGGTTGACTGACTGAAAACTGAGATGTCCCGTCTGTTGTTATAAGGCGGAGAAGGGAACCCTCTTGGGTTCCCTTCTATGCTTTCCATCTGGAGAAAGAAAGCTACTATTTTTTTTGCCATTATACAAAAAAAGTAGAGGTAACGTAATAAATATTGCAGACATGTATAAAATAAAAATCTGTCAATGTGTTATGTGCTAAAAGCAAATGCAATGTAAAAAACTGGAGTCCATATTTTGAAGCTAGCTATTTATGCACTATCGAGGTATTCAGTAAGCCAGTTAGCACCCTTTTTAAAACTGTAACCCGATATAGCTCCGTCCCCCGCTAGCCCTGACGTCAGACTTGACGGCGACACAACGAGATATTTTACAATAGATATGTCAACTTGTAACGATATTATGCGGATCGACCTGTAGTTCTATTATGAATATTATGATAGACTAATGATTTATTTACAATTAGTCGTAACTTTGTCACGATAGTGTATTTACGAATGCAATTTTAAAGTGGTATTTATCGAGTATGTAAGGCGCCTATCATCATTTTGCTCCAAGCCAAACTCACCTGCCTCTGGTGCATCCTGCCGAATAATAAACGAGGCGCTGACAAACGAGTGGTGGCGGTATAATCATCACAATTGAAGGCGTAGCTAAATAGCACAGACCGGTGATGTGCAGCAGCGTCACCGGACCGAGAAGCTACGCCCTGCAATCGTCAACCCGCCTGCCCAGCGTGGCGATTATGGGCATAATTCCAGATGTTTGCCCAAGTGGCGAACAACTGGAGAGGTCTATGTCCAGCAGTGGACTGCAATAGGCTGATTATGATAACTTATGAATCGCAGAAAAATCTTTTATTTTTAATGTCGAGTCCCAAGTCCACATGAAAGAATATACAGACCAGGTAGGAACTAAGTGCGAGTTAATAAAACATTCTATCCCCATTTAAACCCATCGGTCACGAGTTCTCTTTGTGTGACTAATATGTGTTTTGTGTGTAAATGCCGGCCTCCGTGAAAACAGCAAATAGCTTAGTGTTATGTCAACAAACATACAGCTTGCACGCCATTCGAACATCTGAAGTATCCATCTTTGCATTGTAGAGCAGTTAGTCGATACCCTGACGTCTGGTGTGTAATGAAATGTTTTACTCACTGTTGTAAATTACAACTTTGTAGCAAGAAAATTGTTGTAGTTATTGTATGTAGGTACGTTCATTTATTTATTTATTAGCTTGTGTACTCGGAGTTTCACCTACTCTAAATCGTCGGTATCCTTCCGAAGTCTATAAAACTTGACATTTTATTACTAGAAGAAATCAATTAGCTAAATAATGTTCAGGAATCCGGTAATTAAGGGAATGAATAAAGCTTCAATTTCAGGTAACTGATTGTGTAACCATGATTCGATCTGTTTTACCTTTCTCAATTTTCTCGTTATTGACCGTATTTCTATGAGGAGGGTAGAACTCATTCCGACTAAGCGTCAAGTTGTCCCTATTTGCCTAGCCTTACCAGGCCTTTTGGCATGCATTGCCCGGAAGAAATAGGGGGACTGTTCTGTTCTCACTGTGGGATTTTGTTGATAGCCGCTTTAGTGTCTAAGTTTCCAACTATTTATTGACCTTGTAGCCCAAGAGCGATGAGCTAAGTATCCCATCATCAGTTAGTTTGTTAGTCTACTTCTAACAAGAATCAGAGCTCATGTAAGCGAGATCAATGACCTAGTCTAAGGAAGAAGCCTGATGAATTGTTAAAATAAGCTATTTACTTTAGTGATCACTGTTGTATTGGTTTTGTCGTGAATTATAAATATGATGATGCATAGAACGGCCGAAGTGTTGAATGTATGCGTATGATTGTAAATACATAAATATGTATGAATGTGGTCGCTAGTGAGCAGACATATCATTTAAATTATAACCACGATTACAGCTATTTGTCGTAATGACTACATCCGCATCGTCTTAGATCTTACATTAATTTTTCAATTGAATTGAACCCGAGTGACTCATTACATTTGAAATAAACAAAGTTAAAGTCGGTCAAAGTTAAAAGCTTGTTTATCTTATATTTTTCTTTAGAAAAATATGCATTTACGTTATGTAATTGTTATATTTGGCCTTGCATTCTTTTTCTAAATTAATTATCGTGTGGATGTTGAGAAACGTGATTATAATTGATTAAAAATTATTGGGAATAATAGTAATAATACCTACTACTCGTTTTCGTAACTTTAAAGTCTCTGTGCCCAGACTCAATAGATGACACAATGGGATTTGGATCATGTAAGGACATGGGGCCTTAGAAGTTAGGGTGGTTCTTAAAATTCTGTGTAGGTACATAATAAATAATGTTTGAAAACGGATCGAACGAACGAACTCGCTACTCAGTACTATACTATACAACTCACCCGCCACCATTTCGTGAATAAGGTGCGTTTGTTATTTAATCGTCTCATTATTGTGGCTACCAAATAACTTCATGGTTATAAATATTTCGACTCATGGCATTTGGTGTAAATTAAATGGCGGTTATTGAACGTTCTTGGCCTTAAAGCTAAGGGATCGCTGCGATTAAATAAATACCTACCTACTTAACAAACGTATTATGAATTGAAATTATTTTGTCAGACAATGGCTCATATAATTATAGTTGCAACAATGGCATCCCTTTGAGACATATTTTTAGCTTGTGTGATACATAAATACAATACATTGTTCCATGGTTTGATATTTATTTATAGAATGCTGGCAACTTATGAAAAAATCATATCACAGTGAGTAAACTACATTTGTTTAATTAATTCGAAAACAAAAATACTTTTGCGAATACGTGTATTATATAGGTACCCTATGGATGAATAAAAGCTATGTTTTCATGTTTTATGGTATACTCGGTTTCTCCTTTATTATAATGTGGGTTTCTTATATTAGTTTTTCGCCTGATAGAATTTAAAATAAAAAGAAAGCTCAAGACATTGTGATGACATGGGACAAAAAGCCTCAGTTCCCAACGTCTTGCTAGCCTACAAAATGTCTTCATCCAAATATCCTATCCTATATTGTAGGTAGCGAGAAAAAAGAGTTTCTCGCTGCCTCGGCTAGAGCCATCCGCTCCCACGCTTGTCAGTGATGACGACAAGGACTTCGGTTGTCATCGTAGTTCTTTAGAAATAGAAGAGTGATGGCAAACAGATCCTTTTATTAATGTTATGGCACTATTATTACCTCTCTCTCCGGTGTCCGTATTGACTATTGTCCATCGAATTATGAGAGTAAAGGAACAGATAGTATTGCACACACACATTTGTTCACTTTAATATCGCCTGCGTACTTTGCGTGTCTCCTTGGAGATTAGCCGCTGTAACCGGATTTCTGTCAGAAGAGTATTATTACTATAAAATAAAATTTATTTGGAACGTTAACAAGGTACACATTACTATAGGTGTACGATAACAGCCACATTAGTTTTACAACTGTGTCGCAGCTGTTAACACCCACCTTCGAAACAGAGGTAACCCGCGTCCCAAGGGTACTCTGACCATACATATGAAGTAGTCTTGCAACTATGTACATGTTAAAATCCTGATCTTCTGGAGCAGTGATGGGCAAAGTACGGCCCGCAGTCCAACTCCGGCCAGCAAAAGTATACCTATAATGCAACCCGTCGATGGTCTATCGACATGGGTCACGCCTAGAAATTTATGGCGATGTTGGCGTCATCTTTTATGTGCGGACAGACCCTTTGAACCATGAAATTGCGGAAAAGCTCATTCAGACAGCGATTTACTGATGAACACCTTTTCGCACTGCTGAAAGTTTCTTCATCACTACTGGAACCTTCTAACATAATCGTAAAATGCTTTTCTTTAAAATAGTTTGGCTCTTCTGTGGAATTTCTAGAACTTTGTAGCCGGCCATTAAAAAAAGTTTGTCCACCACTGTTCTAGAGTATAACAACGACTGGCGAGACGAGCTCTTCGTTAGCGAAAGGCGCGGAGGCGGCGGGCGAGGGCGGGGTGGCGGAGCTAGTCGACTTAGAGCAGGAGCTGTGCTCCTTGCGCCGAGGCCTCACGCAAGTCGAGGGACTCACGCCGTCCACAGACCCCTTTGGGGATTCGTTCATCGTGCCTGCGCAATCACAAGTGAGTTTAATACGAGATACACCTGTATCGGTGATAAAGTGTGGTATTGGACTCTGCAATCCAAGAAGGATATGAATTGGATCATGGTTACAAATCTAGTTAAAGTTATTTGAATGTGCTGTGGATTAAAATTAGCTGTAGATGTTAGTGAGTACATGTAAAAGGATGAACTCAAAATCAGTATTGTAAAAAGTATTTTTCTTTGATGAAAAATCCCGACTACGTAATAGTTTTATCTTGGAATCTTGACAACAGATGGTGTATTGCTTTCAAAATAATTGAAAATATCAAGCACTGTCCACGTCCGAACACCGGCAGCTACAAAAGCAAACTAAAAAGGCCACGCCCACATCGCTCGTCATGATATGATGACGTCAGGTCCTAGTTAGGAATCACAGTGCATAGTTGCTTAGGCCTTCTCTTTGTATTGACTCCGTGATTTTACCGGATGCGATAGCACTTCTATTGTCATTCTTGTACCAGTAAATGGCAGTTCTTGGTAAAATAATATGTGGTGGATAGTTTAGAAAAGTACGTTTTGCCAGGTGCTTGTAAATCTGGCATTCCATGACGTGTTTTTTTAAACTATACATTCAGGGCCGTCTTTAACCTATTGGAGGCCCTGGACATATTAGGATAATGGGGCCCCTATTGTCTTTGAAAGAACACTATTTCGTCGGCCCTGACAGGAACTAGGCACTTTGTATATGGGCCCCATCGATCGCGGGGCCCTGGGCACTTGCCCATAGTGCCCACTGGGAAAGAGGGGTCTGTATACATTGAGTATGTTTGTTCATGTATTGCAGAAGGGCCTGCTGCCGCCGCCGCCGTCGGGCGCGTCGAGCCGCGGGCGCAACACGCCGGCGGCGGCGCGCGCCGTGTTCAGCCCGGGCCGCGCGCCGCCCGAGCTGCCCTTCGACCTGGCCGCCGTCGCCGCCGACTTCGACGCGCCCTCCTCGCTCGTCGACAACCTGCCTGAGCCGCCGGTTAGTTACATTTTACAGTGCAGCGGTGGCTTCAGAGGCCGTACAGATTCATTTTTACCAACGTAACGTCGATGGTGGTATTCGGTGCTGAGTTTCGGACTCCAAATCGTGCAATGATGGTTTCACTCAATGTCTGCTCGATGATGCTTATGAATAAAAGCTACATTTGTAGTGTTGTAATAAGGATGTTTCTAGGTTTGTTACTCTATCAGGCATCAACATTTTGGAGTGGGAGTCGTTGATGTCGCTCTGTGCGACAAAATGCGGCACAGCGTGACATGTTTGGTCTAATTTACAAATAAAAAAATACTTGTCGAACGTACGAATTTAAGCTAAAAGACACACTAATTACATTTTTACGACAACAAGCCTATTCAGTTTAATTTACTGTTTTGTCGATTTATAAGTCAAAGTAAAAATTACTTTATTCATATCATTTATATTTTAGACTTTGTCTGGTTCGTATGTGATACAGTTTGTTGGAGAATCAGCTATGGATAGATTTGAATACAGAATTTTAGCCCGATTTGGCATTATACTGACAAATTTCTAATAATGTAGGTACTTATCTATAGTATACGCTACAAATTTAGTATAAACAATATGATGGCCTGCTGACTTCACCATGCATCACAGCGCCAACATGATATGTGATAGATAGCTATCAGATAATATTTAATCAGCAAGTGGTACCAAATCCCACTCTTTTAAGCATCATCGACAGCACGGGTCTATAAACTCACTATACACCTATAAATTAGTGATAGCTAAACAATGCTTATGTATCTTGGGGTCCCGAAAAATACAATATACGTACTTACTCCTGGGTGATATTTACTATTAAGTACCTGCACTTAGTTATAAAATAGGATATTAAATGTATTAATGTGACTGAAAATGTATAGAAATGAAACTATTGTAGGTGAAATGATTTTTTAAGTTATAATTTGCCGATTTCCTTCTAATTGAAGCATGGTATTTGACTATCCTGTGCACCGACTGCTAAGATGTATGCTCTGTATCCAATAGAACCTTTATGTATGTGACGTCTGGCTTCCAATATTACGTGTTGCAATTCTTCTTTAGAATGGAGTATTTGACTATTAAGATAACATTTCGGTAAAAAAACTCGATTTTATGTTACTTCCTGAATGTTATATTCCATCGCTTCAGGCTTCTTACACTTTTCAGAAGAAATAAGTTCAAACATCGCACAAGAAAACGGTTTTTTACGTAATAGAAAATGGTCAAATACTTTATTGCGGTACCACTACCATAAGACTAAATAAATATTTGCAGACATGACACGTTATCTGGCTTTCGTTGTCCTCTTTTTCTATAGAATCTTTATTTAATTACACGTAAAGGTGTTTGCTTTATCGTTGTTTACGCAATGATCCTCCGAGCATGTTGTTGAAACAATCCAGATTATTTAATTATGTATAGTAATATTGAATGACAATTTTAAGTTCATTGTAGTTTACAAATGCATTGAATATTCAAAAGCTTCCGCCTTAGGGCATTTACAAATTAACGTAGCTACGGTCAATCTGAGACAATGATCGATTACCGGCTTTCGATGTGGGCTGAACGCTCTCGAATCGGGATACGCTAGCATAAACGTAACGATTAAGTGTCATGATTGCACAGAGGGCATGCTGTTATTTAGTCTCATGGTGACTACCTGTTCCAGGTGAGCCAGCCCGCCTCGTCCACGACGCCGTCGCTCAGTTACGACGTATTCACCGAACTAGACCCCCTCGGCACCGGCCGCAGTAAACCTTACGTTGACAAAAAACTCTTCTTTCAGGAGCTCAAAAATCCGCCAAAGAAAGTGCTCAAAGACCTCGTGCCGACGACTCAGAGTCAGACGCTTATAACCGACATACTGCCGGCCGTGGGCGAGCCTAAGCCCGATTACGGGACGGCGACCACGATGACGTCGCTCTCGCGGCACTCGGGCGGGACGGTCTCGATAGCGAAACCGCCGCCGCAGGCGCCCATGTTCACAGGGACCTTCTTCGCGGCGGACCCGTTCGCGGAGACGGACCCGTTCGACAACACCGACCCGTTCTCGGACTCGTTTAAGGACGATCCGTTTACGAGCATGCAGGAGTTTCCGAAGGCGGTACTGAGGGCGGAGGAAGTAAAGAGCAAGCTGAGTAGGGAGCTGGACAAGGCAGAGAGCGTGGAGGGCAAGAACGTGTTCAACGGGCCGCTGCAGGTGTCGCTGCCGCCGGAGCCGTCGGCCAAGTCGCCGCGGCTGCAGCGACAGGTAACTGCCACTTGCCATTATCAGTGCCATATTTGTTTAGAACAACTAATAGGTTTACACAAATACATAATAATTTCTCCTTAGTTTATCCTATACTTGTATTGTCCTATACGGAAATTAAATATTATTTTATTTTAGTTGAGATCAAGTAAATATTTAAACATCTTATTTTTAGTCACATATTTCTACTTGGATTCACATGAACCATTTTATTCTTCAAGTCCATCTACCATTTCGCCATTTGAGTAAGCAAAATTAATACACATATTGCATCATACCCACCTATTATAACTTCTCCACCAGGCCACAGAGAACAGTTCAGTGAGGCAACGGCCGCAACCGAGCGCGAAGCTGAGTGCCGAGAGTGGGTCCCCGCCACCCCCCTTGCCGCCCAAGAAGACAGGCGAGCTGCCCGCCAGCCGCCCGCCGCCGCGGCCGCCGCACGACCACGACGAGCCGCCCGACGCCGGCCCGCCGCTGCCGAGACCGGCCAGGAAGAAGGAGCCGATGGTGAGTGAGCAGGGACCGGCAGCCGACGACCACGACGAGCCGCCCGACGCCGGCCCGCCGCTGCCGAGACCGGCCAGGAAGAAGGAGCCGCTGGTGAGTGAGCAGGGACCGGCAACCCACGACCACGACGAGCCGCCCGACGCCGGCCCGCCGCTGCCGAGACCGGCCAGGAAGAAGGAGCCGATGGTGAGTGAGCAGGGACCGGCAGCCGACGACCACGACGAGCCGCCCGACGCCGGCCCGCCGCTGCCGAGACCGGCCAGGAAGAAGGAGCCGCTGGTGAGTGAGCAGGGACCGGCAGCCCACGACCACGACGAGCCGCCCGACGCCGGCCCGCCGCTGCCGAGACCGGCCAGGAAGAAGGAGCCGATGGTGAGTGAGCAGGGACCGGCAGCCGACGACCACGACGAGCCGCCCGACGCCGGCCCGCCGCTGCCGAGACCGGCCAGGAAGAAGGAGCCGCTGGTGAGTGAGCAGGGACCGGCAGCCCACGACCACGACCACGACGAGCCGCCCGACGCCGGCCCGCCGCTGCCGCGACCGGCCAGGAAGAAGGAGCCGATGGTGAGTGAGCAGGGACCGGCAGCTGCCGCCAGCCGCATTTAGCTCTAGTGATGCGCAATCATTTATTTATTTATTTAATCTTTATTGCACATAACAATTTGTACAAAAGGCGGACTTAATGCCGCGTAGGCATTCTCTACCAGTCAACCATTGGGCTAAGCAGAAACAGTAAGAAGGTAGTGTGCTACAAACTAATAGGTACATAATTATGATGAGACTTATAGGAAGACCCAAAACAAAAAAAATAAAAGAACTAATAAAGAATAAAAATGTTATATGTTGATTCATAGCTAATTACACGTACATAATAACTATTACTATGCTGATACAAATAATATATATATATATATATATATATATAAGTAGGTATATAAATATGTATAAATAAATATAAATGTATAAATAAATATAAATGTATAAATAAATATAAATACATAAATAAATAAATAATAGGACGACGACGAGATGTGAAGAGAAGCCACTAACGCGCGGAAAGTTGGAGCTGATAATATTTAATAACCTTAATCTTAAACGATGCCCTGCTAGGAGCACTACGGATATTTTCAGGTAGTCTGTTCCAGAGTCTGATGGATTGTACGCAGAAGGAGTTGGAGACGAAGCTCGAATGGTGTAAAGGAGTAGCCAAGAGTGAGTTGCTGGAAGAGCGAAGCTGCCGAGTGTGAGTGGAGCTGAGAAATTGAAATTTAGATTTGAGGTAGATAGGAAAGTTAGGATTGTGAAGAATAGAGTAAAGCATACAGAGAATGTGTATTTCGCGTCTTAACGCAATAGGAAACCAGTGAAGCTGTATACGGAAAGAAGAGATATGATCGTACTTACGAAGGCCAAATATGAAACGTATACAGTTGTTTTGAAGACGATCCAACTTGTTGAGAAATCCTTGATTGAGATCAGGACAACAAACATCGGCATAATCAATAATTGGAAGAATCAAGGATTGAATGAGAGTAATTTTTGTGTTTATAGGCAAGAAGTGCTTGAATCGATAGAGAGAGCATAACGCAGCGCTGACCTTACGGCTGACCTCCTCTACATGCTTAGACCAACTCAGTGTAGAATCTATGTATAGCCCAAGATCTTTCACACTAGTGCAATAAGGAACTACTTCACCACGGTACATGACCGGCGAAACAGTGGTTAAGTCCAAATTGCGTAATTGGTGTGCACTACCTACGATTATCGCCTGACATTTATTTGGGTTGACAGCAACCCCAAAACGATCCGACCAGTTTGCGATAAGGCGGAGATCATCGTTTGCATTTTTAACACACGCGTTAATATCATTTAATTTACACTGCTGATATAACTGTAGATCGTCTGCATACAGATGGTGAGAAGAAGCAAGGGAGGCAGTTATCGAATTTATAAAAAACGAAAATAAAAGAGGCGAGAGTATTCCACCTTGAGGCACACCAGTGGAAAGGTCGCACCACTGTGAAACCGCCCGATCAACCCTGACCGCCTGTTGTCGGCCACCGAGGTACGACGAAAACCAATCAATGGTTGTAGTATCTGTGCTAAGACGAGTGAGCAAGGACAGGAGGATAGCATGGTCAACCGTATTAAAGGCGTTGGAGAAATCAATTAGTATTAGTACAGTCACCCTGCCACCCTCCATGCCCTGTCTGATGTCCTCGGTGACTTTCAACAAAGCTGTACTAGTGCTGTGTCCGGGACGGAAGCCAGATTGGAATTGACTCAAAAGATTGTTTCTAAAGATAAATTTTGAAAATTGGGAGTGAACAGCTATCTCGAGGATCTTCGACAAGAAAGGAAGTATGGAGATGGGTCTAAAGTTGTTGAGCGCGGAAGGAGAAGGAATTTTCGGGAGCGGGATGACGTAGGCCTTACGCCATAAGGAAGGAAAAGTCCCTGTACGTAAAGAAAAGTTAAGGATGTGAGTGATCAAGGGAAGTAGGATATCAAGAAGGATAACAACCATGGCTCGGCTTACGCCGTCACAACCAGTGGCCTTGGATTTAATGGAGAGTATATACCTCCTTGTCTCATCAATAAACACCTCGGATAGCGAAAAGGACTCTGATAGAAGAAGTGGCGAGGAAGTTATTTCTGAGATAGTCTTTGATCTAGTGGACTCATCAAGTGCCACTGTGGTTGAGAAGTGGTGATTAAGGTCATCAGGTGTGAAAGACATGGAGGAAACCTGGTTTTGGCGATTGCCAATGCCCAAGCTTTTTAGAAACTTCCATGTATGCGCCGACGAAGATTCAAGAACGTTTTCATGGATATAACGCCGCTTAGCTGCTCTCACCATCTGGTTGCAACGATTTCTAGCAGTCTTAAAATGAGCCCAGTTTATGTCCGAGCGATCCCGCTTGTACTTCCTAAATGCCCGGTCCCGTCGTGTCATCGCCGCGCGTACTCCTCTAGTGATCCAAGGTGCTGGGGGACGTTTAAGCTTAACTTGGCGAAGGGGGGCATGTTTATTAAAGAGAGAAAGGATGGAGTCATTGAGATACGCGACCTTAGCGTCAATCGAAGATTCGGAGAAAACAGGATCCCAATCATGTTCAGCAGCGGGCTTTCAATCATTAGGGCTATTGACCGATTTATCGATTGAAAATGCGCCTTAAAGTCTAAATATTGCACATAAGGTCATTGACCGGAGCACGCACGGAGCATGTAACCCTAATAAATAAATAAATAACACAATTATTATTTTTGTCGATTTTGCGATATTTTAGTAAATGCCAATTTTTGATACTATTCCCTACTAATGTTAATTTTTGTAGCCTAAGAAGCTATCTGTGAAAATGGGCATTAAATCGTTACCACCATTACAAATTTCGTCTGTTAGAAGTAGTTGTTACGACTATTACCTTCGAAGCGCGATCTGCTTAACCGATTATGTTCTTTGACCGCTTCATGTATTAACATGGATCGTATGTGTTTATCAGGCGGACCGCAGTACGAAGCCGCGGCTGTCATCGGCGGCAACAAACAGCAGTGAGGACGAGTACCTGACGCCGGCGCCGCCGCCGCTGCCCACCGCGCGCCGGTTCGACATCACGCTCAGCCAGCTACTGACCTGTACTATGGACGAGCTAGCACACCGGTCAGTAAAATTAAATAAATAATAATAATAAAATCTTTATTCAGTATCATATTTACATCAACTGTATAATTTTTATCATCATCATTTAATTATAAAATAACTCTATTGACCACGATATAAGGTCTAGAATGCAGTAGTGGCCGTCTATCTGACGCCGGTGCCGCCGCGTTCGACATCACGCTGAGCCAGCTGCTCACCTGCACTATGGGCGAGCTAGTACACCGGTCAATGAAATAAGCTCTATTGACTAGGATATAAGGTCGAAAATGCAGTAGTGGTACGCCATAATCTGTATTAGCGACGACTAACCGTGTCGTCTCTGTTCGGTCTCGTTCGTTATCTGCAATATGACGAGCTAGCATGCCGGTCAGTAAAATGAGCTATATTCACTAGGACATAAGGTCTGGAACGCCATATTTCGTAGTATTGGCCTTTCCGGTCGTCTCGCTCGGCTTCAGTTTTCACCTGCACCATGGACGAGCTAGGCTAGCTCAGCTAGCACACCGCTCAGTAAAATGAATCCTATTGCCTAGGACATAAGGTCTGGAATGCAGTAGTGGCAGTTGACGTTGTTTTATACTAGAGTACAGTAAGTGCTTATAGCAGATGCAGATGGGTAATGGCGGGCATTATCTATATAAATAAGGTACCTTTATGTTCATTACATAAACTTACTCTATACTAACATTTCTATTGCAGATTAAGAGTTCCGGCCGCCACGCTCTCTTCGATGACATTACCTCAACTCACAGACTACCTCAGATCGTATCTCGCAGCAGATAACGAAAGAGCGGTGAGCATACTTCTATATTTACATTTAATGGTGCAATAAAATTATGTACCTACTCAAAAAACCCTTCATACAATCGCCTACAAAAGTGTGACGTCAGGACTCTTTTGTATACCTCGCATAAAAGTAATAAATAATGAATCATAAACCGAGATTCAACGAACTTTAATTTTATTTCACAGTTTTGTTATTGACTTTCCCAGTCAACTTCAAAGATCTATTGCCATCTCATTTTGGTAGCTATGTAAAATCAAACAAGTTTAAGAAATTTCACAGATGAGGTGAGTTACGTAATAAATTTATCAATACTTCTCATATCTCTTCCAGCATATTCACGTCGAGCCTTCCATTAACAAAGAAAAGCCAGTATCCGCGCTGCCGTCGATTTTACCCGAGAAGCCTGCCGCGCCGCCCGCCGCCGCTCCGCCCGTCCCCACCGAATTCAAGCCTCAATTCGAAGACAACTTCGCCCCGAGTTCCGAAGCGAGCGAGTTCGTAGCGAACTTCGACGATTTCGACAAGAAAGCGAACCCCTCCTACGACAGATACGCGGCGTTCAGAGAAATACAGGAGCAGGAGCTGAAAGCGAAGTCTATATTAGATCCTATAGATAGCGTTGACATGGAAACGAAACAGGACTCAGATGAGAAAGAAGAGTTGGCAGCTATAAACGATATTATGCTCGCGAATGAGGAGAGAAAGTTAGAGGCTAAAGAGACTTCGCGGAGTCCGCTGAAGACGCTAGACGAGTTGACTCTGGACTCGTTCAACATGTTCCGGAACTCGGTGAGTCCAAAGCCGTCGCAAATTGACGCGAAGATAGAGGACATCAAGTCGGTGATGAAGACGCTGCAGATCGAGAAGACGAGGAGGAGCGTGTCGCCTCGTGACAACGGAAACGTGGACGTGAAGCAGGAGGACACGAACGATAGGTAATGTGAATATTATAGGCTTCCACAGCATATTATGTTCGATTTGTAAGCGCTTGTTCATATAGAACGCACAGGCGCAGTGGATTTCGCAGGCTTTGTTCACATAGACCGGCAGGCGTTCGCGTAACTGACATATTTTACAGAGTTTGTAAGATGGGTGACGATGTTTATTTTTAATAAAAAAAAATATTATGTACAAAGTGGGATAACATGATAATAACATTTATCCTAATTACGACCATGGCATTTTGCAAGTTTTCTGGTTCTTAACCTTGATAATAGATGGGGCATTGCTTATTAAATAATTGAAAATATTGCTGTGTGCACGTCCGCAGCTACTAGAGCAGACAATAGGCCACGCCCACTAATGATGTTGAGTGAAGAGGAGACGGATAAGGCAACTGTGCCTTATCTGTCTCCTCTTTGTATTCGCTTCGTGGATGTACCCCTCTGGATGCAGGTCAGTTAACTAAAGCTAGCACATTCAACACATATAGGCGTGACGTCGTACAGCATGCGCATCATGAAAAGTCTGCTTATCTCTCTCGCGCGCGGTCCAGCTTATGAGTGTGAAGGGGACAGTTATAGTTTAACTTTTGCTAACGTATAGTGAAATGCGTAAGTGTGAGTACTGTGAAGGTGCTATCTTTAGTTAACTGATCTGTAACACTTAACCACCAGACAGAGTCAAGTGTACAATACATTCATCATCATCATCAGCCTATAGCAGTCCACTTCCAGAAATAGGCCGCTCCAGTTATTCGCCACCTAGGACAAACTTCTGGAGGATATACCCATAATCGCCACGCTGGGCAGGCGGGTTGGCGATCGCAGGGCGTAGCTTCTTACTCCGGTGACGCTGCTGCCCGTCATCGGCCTTTGGTATTTAGCTACGCCTTTTATCGTGGTGGTTTTACCGCCACCAGTCGGTTTGCCAGAGAATACATTATTTTCATCTATTCATAGGTACGCGGCGCTACGTGAGATCACAATCACAGAACCGCCGGAACGAAATTCGATCTCTCCCCCGAGTGCCGAAGGAGCGCAAGAAGTCCACGAAATCCCGACGGGTTCGACAACTCGACTTCTTCGACTGCATCGACAACTCAGCTCCGGTCTTCCTCTACGCCGTAGGAAGACGCCAGTCTGTGATAGAGCGTGTTAGCTGCGAGGTAGGAATAACGATGTACATATATTACCCTATTCATCGAGGTTTTTGCTGGTCTAATTGAGACAGAGTACCATTGACTCGAAAAGAAGAAGAAGTACCAGTTTAGAACTACCAGAGCCCTGGGCCCGACAAGAAGTCACACGAGTACGACAACAGCTCGCTGTACTTCTTGCACGGCGAGAACGCGTTCAGGAAGAGTTCCGTGGTAAAGGTGCGTGTGCCAAATGAAAGGCTTTATCTCCTTGTCAGCCAATCACAATCCATTGCTGGACATAAGCCTCTCCAACTGTTCGCTACTTTAGACCAACATCTGGAGGCTTTACTCTTATTCGCCACGCTGGGCAGGCGGGTTAGCTCCTCGTTCCGGTGACGCTGCGGCTGCTGCCCATCATCGGCCTGTGAAATTGTATTTAATAAAGGCATTTTTGTCTTTAGTACAAAAACCAATATAACTTGAAAACCGTAAAATTTCGGTTTACATACTTTTCGTTATTTTGATAGGCCTTAGTGTCAACTACCACCCTGTAGAATATGTCGTGCTATATACGGTACACCTGTACATTGGGTTATTTATGCTAATTGTTGATCGTTATCCGGCACCAGCGCGAGGAGGAACGCAAGCCGGAGCCTCCGCCGGAGCCGTCGCCGCGGTCGCCGCCGGCCGCGCGGCTGTCCGCCGGCTCCATCAGCGACGTGCCCAGCGGCTCCTCGCCCGACACCAAAGGTGAGGCTTAACCACGGGACACATACCAATAGGCGGGGGCCTAGGCAACTGCTCATTGTGATATCCAAGTAGGTACTTAATACGAAGCAAATACAAAGAGCCACGGAGCATATACTATACAAAGAGGAGACGGCCTAAGCAACTGTGCACTGTGATCCCCAACTAGGTCCTGAATATGGAGCAAATACAAAAAGGAGACGGCCTATGCAAGTGTGCGCTGTGATCTCGGCTAGGCCCTGACCACGGACCTAATACAAACGGGAGACGGCCTAAGCAAATGTGTACTGTAATCTCCGACTAGGTACTTACTACGGAGAAAATACAAAAAGGAGACGGCCTATGCAGCTGTGTATAGTGATCCCATACTAGGTCCTGACTATGGAACAAATACAAAGAGAGACGACCTATAAAACAGTGCAGTGCATCTACCCTCCAACATCATTAGTGGGCGTGGCCTAAGAAGTTAATTCATTTACTTTGTATTTTTGTAATGACGATGTCGCTGCGCACAATCTACAGCTCCTTCGGGACCTGTGTAAACATCTGGTCTTCCACCAGCGTCAGGGCGTCTTTTGTCGCCCCGACATTTCAGATGAGCATTTTGTCCTTTTCGGTGACATTTTATTGTGTTTGTAATGGTGTTAGTCTAAGAGTCAATCAGTCTTTGAATAAACGTCTTTTCTTTCTTTCTTTTTTATTCACCACGCTAGGCATGCGGGTTGGTTTTACTTGTCCCCAGGTAAACGCTGTGGCTCGTTACCTGATACCTTCGTCATTATAATAATAACACATATGTTCAACTACAGAAAGCATGCATACTTAATACTTGCATGATATTTCGAAAATTTCTGCAAAATACATAGTTTTTGTATTCACTTGGTTTTAAACCCGTAAATATGATTAATTTGCCGATGTCCAGGCATCGAGATCTGAAAACAGATATCCAGAAATAATAATAAAAATCTTTTTTTCTAATATATGGTGTTATTTTTGTTCAGAGAAGTGCGTGGGCGTGTGCGGCGGGGGCGGGGGCGGCGGCGTGGTGGGCGCGGGCCGCTGGGCCGTGCTGGCGGGCGCGTCGCCGGGCTCGTCCGACTCGCGCGACTCCGAGCCGCGCCGCCGCCGCCGCCGCGCCACGCCGCCGCCCAACCACAACGGTGAGCCTTAACATAACACGACACACTACGATACATAACGTAAGTATAGCTCGTCCGACTCGCGCGACTCCGAGCCGCGCCGCCGCCGCCGCCGCGCCACGCCGCCGCCCAACCACAACGGTGAGCCTTAACATAACACGACACACTACGATACATAACGTAAGTATAGCTCGTCCGACTCGCGCGACTCCGAGCCGCGCCGCCGCCGCCGCCGCGCCACGCCGCCGCCCAACCACAACGGTGAGCCTTAACATAACACGACACACTACGATACATAACGTAAGTATAGCTCGTCCGACTCGCGCGACTCCGAGCCGCGCCGCCGCCGCCGCCGCGCCACGCCGCCGCCCAACCACAACGGTGAGCCTTAACATAACACGACACACTACGATACATAACGTAAGTATAGCTCGTCCGACTCGCGCGACTCCGAGCCGCGCCGCCGCCGCCGCCGCGCCACGCCGCCGCCCAACCACAACGGTGAGCCTTAACATAATACGATACATAACGTAAGTATAGCTCGTCCGACTCGCGCGACTCCGAGCCGCGCCGCCGCCGCCGCCGCGCCACGCCGCCGCCCAACCACAACGGTGAGCCTTAACATAACACGACACACTACGATACATAACGTAAGTATAGCTCGTCCGACTCGCGCGACTCCGAGCCGCGCCGCCGCCGCCGCCGCGCCACGCCGCCGCCCAACCACAACGGTGAGCCTTAACATAACACGACACACTACGATACATAACGTAAGTATAGCTCGTCCGACTCGCGCGACTCCGAGCCGCGCCGCCGCCGCCGCCGCGCCACGCCGCCGCCCAACCACAACGGTGAGCCTTAACATAATACGATACATAACGTAAGTATAGCTCGTCCGACTCGCGCGACTCCGAGCCGCGCCGCCGCCGCCGCCGCGCCACGCCGCCGCCCAACCACAACGGTGAGCCTTAACATAATACGATACATAACGTAAGTATAGCTCGTCCGACTCGCGCGACTCCGAGCCGCGCCGCCGCCGCCGCCGCGCCACGCCGCCGCCCAACCACAACGGTGAGCCTTAACATAACACGACACACTACGATACATAACGTAAGTATAGCTCGTCCGACTCGCGCGACTCCGAGCCGCGCCGCCGCCGCCGCCGCGCCACGCCGCCGCCCAACCACAACGGTGAGCCTTAACATAACACGACACACTACGATACATAACGTAAGTATAGCTCGTCCGACTCGCGCGACTCCGAGCCGCGCCGCCGCCGCCGCCGCGCCACGCCGCCGCCCAACCACAACGGTGAGCCTTAACATAACACGACACACTACGATACATAACGTAAGTATAGCTCGTCCGACTCGCGCGACTCCGAGCCGCGCCGCCGCCGCCGCCGCGCCACGCCGCCGCCCAACCACAACGGTGAGCCTTAACATAACACGACACACTACGATACATAACGTAAGTATAGCTCGTCCGACTCGCGCGACTCCGAGCCGCGCCGCCGCCGCCGCCGCGCCACGCCGCCGCCCAACCACAACGGTGAGCCTTAACATAACACGACACACTACGATACATAACGTAAGTATAGCTCGTCCGACTCGCGCGACTCCGAGCCGCGCCGCCGCCGCCGCCGCGCCACGCCGCCGCCCAACCACAACGGTGAGCCTTAACATAACACGACACACTACGATACATAACGTAAGTATAGCTCGTCCGACTCGCGCGACTCCGAGCCGCGCCGCCGCCGCCGCCGCGCCACGCCGCCGCCCAACCACAACGGTGAGCCTTAACATAATACGATACATAACGTAAGTATAGCTCGTCCGACTCGCGCGACTCCGAGCCGCGCCGCCGCCGCCGCCGCGCCACGCCGCCGCCCAACCACAACGGTGAGCCTTAACATAACACGACACACTACGATACATAACGTAAGTATAGCTCGTCCGACTCGCGCGACTCCGAGCCGCGCCGCCGCCGCCGCCGCGCCACGCCGCCGCCCAACCACAACGGTGAGCCTTAACATAACACGACACACTACGATACATAACGTAAGTATAGCTCGTCCGACTCGCGCGACTCCGAGCCGCGCCGCCGCCGCCGCCGCGCCACGCCGCCGCCCAACCACAACGGTGAGCCTTAACATAATACGATACATAACGTAAGTATAGCTCGTCCGACTCGCGCGACTCCGAGCCGCGCCGCCGCCGCCGCCGCGCCACGCCGCCGCCCAACCACAACGGTGAGCCTTAACATAATACGATACATAACGTAAGTATAGCTCGTCCGACTCGCGCGACTCCGAGCCGCGCCGCCGCCGCCGCCGCGCCACGCCGCCGCCCAACCACAACGGTGAGCCTTAACATAACACGACACACTACGATACATAACGTAAGTATAGCTCGTCCGACTCGCGCGACTCCGAGCCGCGCCGCCGCCGCCGCCGCGCCACGCCGCCGCCCAACCACAACGGTGAGCCTTAACATAACACGACACACTACGATACATAACGTAAGTATAGCTCGTCCGACTCGCGCGACTCCGAGCCGCGCCGCCGCCGCCGCCGCGCCACGCCGCCGCCCAACCACAACGGTGAGCCTTAACATAACACGACACACTACGATACATAACGTAAGTATAGCTCGTCCGACTCGCGCGACTCCGAGCCGCGCCGCCGCCGCCGCCGCGCCACGCCGCCGCCCAACCACAACGGTGAGCCTTAACAAACACGACACACTACGATACATTACGTAAGTATAGCTCGTCCGACTCGCGCGACTCCGAGCCGCGCCGCCGCCGCCGCCGCGCCACGCCGCCGCCCAACCACAACGGTGTGAGCCTTAACATAACAGCACACACACGATACATAACGTAAGTATAGCTCGTCCGACTCGCGCGACTCCGAGCCCGCGCCGCCGCCGCCGCCGCGCCACGCGCGCGCCCAACCACAACGGTGAGCCTTAACATAACACGACACACTTACGATACATAACGTAAGTATAGCTCGTCCGACTCGCGCGACTCCGAGCCGCGCCGCCGCCGCCGCCGCGCCACGCCGCCCGCCCAACCACACCGGTGAGCCTTAACATAACACGACACACTACGATACATAACGTAAGTATAGCTCGTCCGACTCGCGCGACTCCGAGCCGCGGCCGCCGCCGGCGCCGCGCCACGCCGCCCGCCCAACCACAACGGTGAGCCTAACATAATACGACTACACTACATTACTCAATTTTTAAATTAATATGTTACTATTGGTCATTCGCAAAGTACGACGGGACTCTAACCTCTCTCACTCTGTCTAGTGTCATTCGCAAAGTGCTTAATATGATTTTTCGGGTTTAAAAATTGTGTTAATAGATTTCCTCATACTTAGGGTAGGCCACTAAGAATCACGGGTAGGTAGGGTTCTTTTTTAAAAGGATGCTAATGATTTCAAATTATATTACCCAACCAACTTTGCAGCACACTACCTTCATACTTATTTCTGCTTACCCTAACTGATTGACTGCATATTAATCTTAACTAATATTATAAAGCTGAAGAGTTTTGTTTGAACGCGCTAAACTCAGGAACTACTGGTCCGAATTGAAAAATTCTTTTTGTGTTGAATAGACCATTTATCGAGAAGGCCTTTAAGCTATATAACATCACATTGCAACTATAGGAGCGGAAAAAAATAATGGAAAATGTAAAAAAAAACGGGGGAAAAAATAACAATTCCACGCGGACGAAGTCGCGAGCACAGCTAGTGCCTATATAAAATTATTTATTTTTATTTTGCAGTCCAAACGTCCGTCGTCGTCGCGCGACGTGTCGCCGTGGGACGAGGACCTGCCGCCCGTGACGCGGCTGCAGCGGCCGCCGTCGCACCACCGCGACCGGGACCACAGGGACAGGGGACTCCAGGTACATGACCTGTTTATGTCGAGGACCTGCCGCCCGTGACGCGGCTGCAGCGGCCGCCGTCGCACCACCGCGACCGGGACCACAGGGACAGGGACTCCAGGTACATGGACCTGTTTATGTCGAGGACCTGCCGCCCGTGACGCGGCTGCAGCGGGCGCCGTCGCACCACCGCGACCGGGACCACAGGGAGCAGGGACTCCAGGTACATGACCTGTTTATGTCGAGGACCTGCCGCCCGTGACGCGGCTGCAGCGGCCGCCGTCGCACCACCGCGACCGGGACCACAGGGGACAGGGACTCAGGTACATGACCTGGTTTATGTCGAGGACCTGCCGCCCGTGACGCGGCTGCAGCGGCCGCCGTCGCACCACCGCGACCGGGACCACAGGGACAGGGACCTCCAGGTACATGACCTGTTTATGTCGAGGACCTGCCGCCCGTGACGCGGCCTGCAGCGGCCGCCCGTCGCACCCACCGCGACCGGGGACCACAGGGACAGGGACTCCGGGTACATGACCTGGTTTACTGTCGAGGACCTGCCCGCCCGTGACGCGGCTGCAGCGGCCCGCCGTCGCACCACCGCGACCGGGACCACAGGGACAGGGACTCCAGGTACATGACCTGTTTATGTCGAGGACCTGCCGCCCGTGACGCGGCTGCAGCGGCCGCCGTCGCACCACCGCGACCGGGACCACAGGGACAGGGGACTCAGGTACATGACCTGTTTACTGTCGAGGACCTGCCGCCCGTGACGCGGCTGCAGCGGCCGCCGTCGCACCCACCGCGACCGGGACCACAGGGACAGGGACTCCAGGTACATGACCTGTTTATGTCGAGGACCTGCCGCCCGTGACGCGGCTGCAGCGGCCGCCGTCGCACCACGCGACCGGGACACTGGGACAGGGACTCCAGGTACAAGACCTGTTTATGTCGAGGACCTGCCGCCCGTGACGCGGCTGCAGCGGGCCCGCCGTCGCACCACCGCGACCGGGACCACAGGGGACAGGGACTCAGGTACATGACCTGTTTATGTCGAGGGACCTGCCGCCCGTGACGCGGCTGCAGCGGCCGCCGTCGCACCACCGCGACCGGGACCACAGGGACAGGGACTCCAGGTACAAGACCTGTTTATGTCGAGGACCTGCCGCCCGTGACGCGGCTGCAGCGGCCGCCGTCGCACCACCGCGACCGGGACCACAGGGACAGGGACTCCAGGTACATGACCTGTTTACTGTCGAGGACCTGCCGCCCGTGACGCGGCTGCAGCGGCCGCCGTCGCACCACCGCGACCGGGACCACAGGGACAGGGACTCCAGGTACATGACCTGTTTATGTCGAGGACCTGCCGCCCGTGACGCGGCTGCAGCGGCCGCCGTCGCACCACCGCGACCGGGACCACAGGGACAGGGACTCCAGGTACAAGACCTGTTTATGTCGAGGACCTGCCGCCCGTGACGCGGCTGCAGCGGCCGCCGTCGCACCACCGCGACCGGGACCACAGGGACAGGGACTCCAGGTACATGACCTGTTTATGTCGAGGACCTGCCGCCCGTGACGCGGCTGCAGCGGCCGCCGTCGCACCACCGCGACCGGGACCACAGGGACAGGGACTCCAGGTACAAGACCTGTTTATGTCGAGGACCTGTCGCCCGTGACGCGTGACGTGAATGTACGGAAGCGACTTATTATTTTATCATTTCGCTCAAAGCCACCTGCTCGTAGTGGATCCTGCCGAATAACGAACGAGGTTTTGGCAACCGACTGGTGGCGGTATATTTACCACAGGGTGTAGCTATATACCGGCTTAAGGGGACACCATGCTTCAAAATGGGAAATGTCCCGGCATGCCGGGATGTATGGCAACCCTAGACTTGGGTGTTTGGACCCGTATTCGGGGCTAACGCCGCACCTTATATAAACCGTCACCTAGGGTATTGTGACGTGTATTCGGTACAAACGCCGCACCTCATACAAACTGTCACTTTGTCCTCGATTTTTGACATTTTTGTTTCACGCCCTCATGTCAATGTCGGTCTCGTGTCAAAACATCCTTATCGTATATTAAAGTACAATTTCAAGCCGGTCTTTTCGCTTTGTGGTTTTTAGTCTCCGACAACACGAAACGGCACGAAACGGGTTTTGTGCCGCTCAACCAAATACTTGGAGCTCGATTAGAACCTTTGTTTCGAATAGTAGCAATAACAATGCCATTGTATTTGTTTCAGACACAACTCATCAGGGTCAAGAGAATGTCTAGATTCAGGAAGCGGAAGAGAAAAAGAGAAACATAGAGACAAACGCGACATGCGGGACAGAGACAGGGATATTAGTAGAGACGGCAGAGACTCGACTAGGGACAGAAGGGATTCGGGGAGTGGGCGGGACCGGCGTGACGTCAGCAAGGAGCGGGACCACAGGGACCATAGGGAGAGGAGGGATAGACGGAGTAGAGACAGGGACAGTGATATGTGGGAAAGAGATAGGAATTACAGTAGGGACAGAGATTACAGGGATTCGAGGAGTAGAGAGAGATCGAAGGACTACAGAGAGAAGGACAGGGATAGACATCGGAAGCCGCGGCATTCTTATGACGAGGAAGAAGAGTGAGTAAATTTCAAAAGAAGATAAAGCTTAATACATATCTACGACTACACGTGATGTAAGGGAGCGGCCTATCATCTTTCCGTTCCAAGCCAACCTCACTTGCCCGTGGTGCATCCTGCTGAATAACAAACGAGGCGCTGGCAACCGACTGGTGGCGGTAAACCACCAAGCTACGTACTGCGATCGCCAACCCGCCTGCCCAGCGTGGGTATATCCTCCAAAATCCAGATGTTTGCCCTAGGTAGCGAGCATCTGGAGAGGCCTATGTCCAGCAGTGGACTGCAATAGGCTGATGATTATACGCGGTCGCTGGTTGTCACTACACATCTGTAGAAAATGTTTCCCTATCACTGCTTCTTTGCTTACCCTGACGCTAAAAAATGGGGTATAGGTAATGTCAATATAATTGAGATAATAACAAATTCTTATTTCCATTTCAGTTACAGCGACGGGTGTGGATCCGGTAGGTCGTCTCCCAGAGATCGGTGGCCGGACCAACGGTGGAGGAGAGATGGTACTATTACAATATTCTTGATATAACTTATAATACATAGGGTATTAGTCTCTAAATTAATTTATTTTTTATATTGACAGGCTCGGTGGCTCATTTGGTAGTGACCTCTGCCCTCTGAGCCAAGGGTCGTGGGTTCGATTCCCGCACAGTACAAACATTTGTGTTCATGAACATGTCTGTTTGTATTGGTCTGGGTGTTTTCTATGTATAATATGTATTTATTTACAAAAAAAAATGTATCTAAGTAAGTTTATCAGTTGTCTAGTACCCATAGTACAAGCTTCGGCTTAGTTTGGGGCTAGGTGGCGCTGTGTGGCCCAGCGTGGCATGTCTTTGTTTATTTATTTATTTATTGCTACAGAAAGAAATTACGGTTCATTGGGATGGCGGGAAACGAGACGCAGAGCTGAGATGAGACAAAGCGAAGATCCTAGCGATAGAAGGTAAAATATTTCGTTATTCTGAACAGCAGACTTAAATTTTACTTACTTTGTTATTTTTGAAATGTAGGATTAGAGCCTTGACGATGATCCTATTTTTAACTGACTTCAGAAGTAGAAGGAATTTGTATGATTTATTAGGTTTCTTTTTTTGTAAAGACTCCTTTGAACACAGTGGTCAGTTCAGTCCGTGACATATAAAACATATGTAAAGCTATTTTTTCTACAGAGTCTGTATAGAGACCACAGATTTTCGATCATCTTCACACTGATTATTATGAGCTCTATAGTTTAGTCGGGCTCATAATCAGTGTGAAGATATGCAAGTCCGCATACTACAACGATTTGGTATCGGCTAATCTTCATACTGATTATTAGCCGGACCAAACTATTGACCGACAAAAAGTCTATGGCTTGCGGGGTCTCTTAAGAATACGTAGGTTTTAGAAGAGAGCGTACCAAAACGTTGATTTTTACACTATAGCATGTACAGATACGGGTCGACGCTGGGCTGGCCGGCGCGCCGCACCGTCACGGGCGCGGGCCGCCGGGACGCAAGGGGCGAGACTCGAGACAGCAGGGGCGAGACACGGGACAGTCGCGAGACGCGAGACGGGCGCGAGACTGAGCGGTCGCCGCGGAGGCGCGAGCGGCGGGAGGAGGGACGAGCGAGGCGGGACTACCGCTTCTCGAACGACTTCTCGCCGCGCGACCATACGGAGCCGTTCGATCACGATATGCAGGACCCGCCTGTGCCCGTCGGCAAGAAGCGGCCCGTCTACTCCAGCCTCGAAGGTGCAAGGTTAGTACCATTAAATACAAGTCCCCTACACCCTCGCAATTCTTTATTGCATACTATACAGTCAACTTAAAACCAGGTATAGTCTTATCGAGGATGTTGATATCATTTTGAAATTTTCGATGGGGAGATATTTTTGGCTATCTCATTTTTGTATGACAGAGGTGGCGAACAGTCCTGAAGGTCACCTGATCACTTCAGCTTCATAGACACCCAAAAACCAGGGAACAAAAATTTTTAGGCTCGCTTTTTGAAGGTCCCTAAATTCGGAAAAGTCACAGCGCGCAAAACGTACCATGGAAGCCTTCGAATATCAAGATGATAAGGATGAAATCTTAAATTAGTACGATGGATTGGTTGTATGATGATAAAAAATAGAAAGCTGGTGTTAGATTAAAAGATTATTGTATGTAGAGATCTATTTGAATAGCTTACATGCCCACTCAAATCTGATGCCGACCACCATCCACTCCAGGTTCGCGTTCGAGCCCGAGGAGGCGACGGCGTCCCCCCTCTCCGCGAGCAGCACGCGCGCACGCGACGCCGACTCGCCCGCCACGCGCTTCCGCTTCGACTCGGACTCCATCTCGCCGCGCTCCATGTTCGAGGACGACTTCACCGCGCTGTCCACGCCGCGCGGCCGCACCGCCTCCATAGCCGAGGAGGACGAGGACGTGCCCCCCCTCCGAGCTAAACCACCCCCCACCCATCGCGATATCAAGAAGTCGGAATCCGTCAACATTTTCACACGGGAGTCGGACCCGTTTGAGGGCGACGCGTTCTTCGCGTGCACCGGCTCGGACCGCGCCGCGCGTCGCGAGAACTGGCCCGGCGACTTCCAGGGCTTCGATAACGCGTGAGCCGTCCGCGCCGTCCGTTTCGTTACTCTGTGACGGCCTCGCCTTCGATGACAAGATGCACTCATATCGTCCCGTAGCTAGTAACACCGTACAAGTCATTTATGTCAACTTTGCAGGAGTCAAATGAAATGAAATCAGGATAATTTCGTATATGGTGCATTTCGGCGCCATATTGTAATCTATACGACATACTTACATTGCTCTACAGTTTACTATGCTATCGACGGCGAGGAATCGCATTGACACTGATAAGTACCTTCTCTAGTCCCTTCGCACACGAAGCATAAAGTTACCAGAAATAAAATAAGTTGAATGTATAGACGTCAGTGTCAACGTGCCTCCGTAATACGACTGACTCGAACGAGTAAAAGCAGCGGACACACTAGAGTCTTGCCATTAAAAAAAATTTGGTATTTTTTCATGGATCTCGTATATTGCAACTATTTAGCGATTCCCTATAATTGATGGGTCGGAATCTGCGGATGGGTGGTTTCCAGTTCGCTTAGATAATGTTGCTTTGCGACACATTTCATCTATTTATTTTACTTTTATATCTTGAGCTTTGCTAGGGAATTAAAGATCGGAGATAAGGTACGCTCGAATGTGTATGGTCGATTTCTACCCCTCAATTATAATCTATGTTTATAATTAATATATCCACGATGATGTTCCCTGAATAAAAATAAGTCATAGTTGTAAGATAATGTGCCGTTATTTATTAATTAACTAATGTAACATATTAGGCTGTATACCCAATGACCATCGTCACCTTAGTATTATGTATATTATTATGTTAAGACATATACGAACTTGAACCGGTGTCCAAGTTTGTATACGCCTTTAGACGCAACCTGTGATATGTATAAGCAACGCCCTATACTACATTTATTTGTTGAAACGCTTCGTAGTTTGATAATGTGTTAATTTTTTGTATATTATCGTCATCGTTAATCTAAATTAACTGAGCAATACCGACACATCCAGAAGACCCTACTAGAGTAGAATATACTACCAATGTTGAAATAACAAAACATATCCATCGTGTATGCTATTAGCATTCTTCCTGAGAGGTTCTTGTTAACATCTCTTAATTGATAAAGTGTCCCTTCCGTTTTGCAGTGATTTATATCCTCCCATAACAAGTCATATAATATGTATGTATCTATATTATGTATTCGTCATATACTTTGACAAAATAGTCCTATTCTCGTAGTCTTTTTTAAGTGTTCTGTAATACCACTTCACAAAACATGCTATGGGATGTCTACTTACCTATTTATTGACGTTGTACAATTCAGTTTATTTATATTACATAACATATTTAAAATAATTGACTGTATTAATGTTCAGACTCGGTCAGACTGTTATACATTTATGTATATTCACTATTATAATCAATATTGTTATATAGATATGGTACATTACAAACTTGTCATTTGGTTTGATTGTTTGGAGTCTATCACTTATTTGTAATATTGTACAGGTGCGTATACACGCGTACTGTGCGAGACATATACTCAAATCTGAGTAGGTACATAAAAGGGCACAAAAATTGTTTAATTTATTTCATTGGAGTTGTAAATATTTTGCTAAAAACTTTTGATATCGCTGTGTAAATATATATTTATAAAACTATACATTTAATGTATCCAACCTCCACTCCAGTATGTTTTACATTTCATACATAATTTAAGAACACATGAATTAACAATGTATTATTATAATAAAAGGTCTTGTTTGATTGAAGCTTATCCTTGCATCAAATATGTTAATTCCGATTTATATCATTAGGGACGGTTACAAATTGTACCTGTCGAATATTTGGATCGTTTGAACTATTTTTTTTTAATCTAATATTTGTTTGTATACCTAGTATTTTATTGTAAATCAAATATGTTTTTTTATTTTTTCATGACTGACCCACCCAGAGTTTTAGTTTCAATCAAATAATTAATAAGTATGTATCATCATTTCCTTTTACTTTTATTTTGAAAATACATACTCGTATTTGAAAAAATATTTTTAACGTATTTTACTAGTGTCAATTAGCATCGCTTTTTAAAGTGTGTTTATTGTGCTCTTTAATTTATTTGTTACGATGCTTAATTTACATAATTCGATACCACACGAAATATACATTCTTGTATTTAGAAATTTTATGCATTATGCTTTGTTTATTTATTATATTAAGTACTGTGATATTTTTTGTATTTAATTGAAATCGTCAATTTAATTTTGCTTATGGAATATTTTGGTAATCTTTATTTTGTAATTATCCGGTTAGGAACGACAGGAATGCAATTATTGTATGGTAATATTTGGGGACGCTTAAAGATAATATTTAGTCCATATACTAACAACTGAAATATGCAGAGTGTGAAGCGCAATCGTTATATTTGCAACAATTATTTAAATGGTTATTCTTTCAATTAATATTTACATGTTAGTTGATAATAGTGCAAACAAATCTTGATAATTCCAAACCAAACATTCCTTTATTATCTCAAGAAAATAAGTTAAAGCTAGCGTTACCCATTTAATATTCGCTGTGCAGTCCGGCGCATCTGTCCGACATTAATATGTAGGTAATTAATACCGGGTACAAATATATTTATTTTTACTTTGGTATTCTTCTAAAATATAATAATAATTAAGCATTAAATCTCAGAATATGGTCATCTCTATAGACGTTTTATATAGCACTGACATTATGATGTTACCTGTACCTAGTGACGACGTTAGTTTTTGTATTAATGTATTTTTTGTACATAATGTAGTTAGAGGGAATAAATTATGTGCAATTATGAACACATCCGGCGCAATACCAAAGGTATTTATGTTCTGTAACTGTTGTGTAAAATACTCGGAATTATTCAAATTATAACGAAATGATTGATAACATACAATGAGTTTTTCTTACAATCTTTATTGCCTATTTCAATAATTGTATCACAAAAATAAATACATACTTAGTCATACTATTATGGACTGAGTATGGACAGTAATGTTCTGCCTATCTGAAATTTACGCTAAATTTATATTCTTAACAAAATAAATAAAAAATATCGACGATGACTTCTATGTCGCTGGCAATATCATCGTCATCATCAGCTTGGCTGGGCGGGCCGGTGCAGTATAGCCCTATTTTACCGGTACTTTTTTTACCGGTAAAATAATTACCAGTAAGTCGGTAGCGATACTAAATTATAACGGTAATTTTTACCGGAACTCAAACTTAACGAAGTTTCAGGTATCGATCCTGTAATATAACGTTAAAAGTATCGATACCTGCTTTAGTTACCGGTAAAAGTAACGATACTTATTACGCTACTTTGCTGCGTTGCCGCTCCGCACGGTTATAGTAGCGCAGATACCTATAGCAGAGCGGCAATTTCGCGACACGAGACGTATGAGACCATGTTGGGTGGGAGCGATAGAGAGAGAGAATGAATTTATTCTAAAATCAAGTAAGTAACGATAAACGTTTACCGATACTATCATGAAGTAATTTATAACGTTAACTGAAGAGAGGTAGCGGTAATATTTAACTGTTATATTGGTACTGAATTCCCGCTACTTTAGGTATCGATACTTTTTGAGTAGCGATACCTCCGCTCAGTGGCGGCGCTAGGCGTCGGCGACCGCCGACGGCCTCGCTCCTTTGGGGGCCTCGCAAAAAGTTTAAAAATGCTACATTTTAAAGGTGTAGTTATTCGTATGTACCTATTTTCGTACGCGTGAGTAGTATTTGGCCAGAGCCGCTCTGAGTGGTCTGGCAACACTACTGGTAAGTAGAGTGTGGGCAACACTATAAATTATAAATTAAATTGTAAATTATAAATATCAGACAACATCACATACATTGCTCTGATCCCAAAGTAAGTAGCTTAAGCACTTGTGTTATGGGTATCAGAACAACGAAGGTACCACAAATAAATACTTAAATACAAATATAAACACCCAGACACGGAACAAACACAAGTGTTCATCACACGAATGTTTGTCCCGGGTGGGAATCGAACCCACGACCCTTGGTTCAGAAGGCAGGGGTCACTACCAATTGAGCCACGGAGCCAGTCAAACTATGAAAGTTAGACTGCCGCGCGTGAGAGTCGGGGAATCCCCGAGTAGTTGATTATTTCTGTTTTTAAGCGAATCCGCGTCCGAGGATGCTTGGAGTAATCCCCGAGTTCTTTGTGTGAATTTTTGAAATCCATCCATAATTGACGGAAATATCGGTGAACATACATAAAAAAAAATATTATACATACAGACGAATTGAGAACCCCCTCCTTTTTCGAAGTCCTCGCAAAGCTGATGTCGCCGACGCCTACATTTGGTCTAGCGCCGCCACTGCCTCCGCTAGGCAGAAGTAACGTTACCATATTTTACCGGTATTCCAAGCCCTGCCCTGTGCGGTGTACAGATCGAATATCTTTGTGGTGTCAGCTATACGAAAAAAATATGAATCGTCTATGAAAAATTGCCAACTGTCACTAAGTTGTCAAACGGAAAGTGCCTCTTTTGTATTCGTGATCTATCTAAAAATTCAGCACCAGCTGTTTCCGAGTTTTTTTAGAGATAAATTCGCAATAAGAAGCTGCCAGGTAGAACATCTTTACTGTTCAGGTCATGCTAGCTATTCTTAGTGGTAGTGTAGTACCTAAAAATGAAACAAAGGTGAGTGGTAGTAAGTAATTTTAGCTATTATTTTGTTGTTGTTTACGTGTTACTGAGAAGTAGTAGTTTTAGGGCCCGTGTGATGAACAGTGGAGATGACCTGATTTCGTATAATATGGGCAACAGCAAGAAAGAGGACTACGACCAGAGCGAGATACAATTACACAGGATGAAACCACAGGAGCATTTTATTGAAGCGCAAGTCCAGGAAGGCGATACGTTACAAGCTATCGCGTTAAGATTCTATTGTTCAGTAAGTTTTCCTGTTTCTATAATATACAACTGATGCTAATAAACAACTAGAATATAAATATTTCTTTTCTAATTGTGTCATATCATGTTACAAGACATAGGAACTTGTTGAATGTGTTTGATTGTACTTATTTCCATCACAAATAAACAGATAGTTATTGTGATTATATCTCGTCTCACATTATACTTATCTATCAATGATTTCTCTGTACAAAATATGGTACTGATGGATCTTATCTCTAGAGTTCAAATACAAATGAAAAAGGAGGCTTATGCTTGTTTATTATTAGGTTTATATTCCTTTTTTTATTATGCATTATATTTATGACCTTAGTCTACCTACATTATTGAATTTTAGGGCCCCATGTTTCGTTAAAAATTATATTTTTTTCCCTTCACTAAGATACAGTACTGTTTAGGTAGGATTTACTACTATATTGTGAGAGACTGCTGCCTAATGTTGGTTTAAAAATATCTATTACGAGTTACCATTGTCTTACTGGAAAGATAATAGTAAATTATCTCTATATGTATGTAAAGATCTTTCATTAAAGTTAAATTTTAATAAGTAATAATGACTTTACAGTTGTTATTTTGACCCTTTCAATTCAGTTATCTTAATAAAGAACTTTCATTGAAAAAACTAATGATAATAAAATAAATTGTCTTTAGATTTCAGAGCTCAAGAGGATTAATCAAATTCACAAAGACAATGAAATATTTGCGAGAAGAACAATTAAAGTACCAGTTACCCCTTACTCAGTTTTGACTGAACGGTTACCACAACCCGCTGAGCCTGTTCCATCTACATCAAGCCATGTTCCAACCAACCATGTCATACAAAACTTGCATGTTTATAACAACCATGGACAGACACAGCTGCACAACATGCCAACAGACGTAGTAACAAATAATAGTGACTACGCAGTAGACTGCAATGCAGTTGTTATGAACAGCATAGTGACACCTTCTTTAGTACCCTACACAGACGCAGAGTTAAACGAGCCTGTATCTGAGGATACACAGCTATTGCCAAATAAAGAAAAGATACCAGTAGAAGCGGTTGTTGTAAAACAGTTGACATCACATGGAGCAGACTTTGGACTAAAGTGGTTTCATCTATTGTGCATGGTACTTGTAGTTTGTGTTGTGTTACCTCTATTTATCTGGTTTAATTTACACAAACCTGATAAACATCCCACATGACAAAGGGACTATAATAATTCAATTGACTGAAGAGCTTTAAGTTTTGGTGGTATTTTTGAAAATGAATTTTATACATCCTATTAAGGAAAATTAATGTGATTCTTAATATAAAGATCAATGTAACATTCAATGTTTATTGTAAAAATATAGTCAAAAATATGTATGTATAATGCTCCATCTTAAATAAAGAAATACTTGTACTAATATTAAATTAGTTTGACTGGGTTGGGCCCTTTGGGTTATTAGTAGCAGATTCATTCAATTTAAATTCCTTTAAAATTGTTTAACAGAACTTTGATGTCTCCCAATATATATTTAAATCAGTTTTATATAATTTAATATTACTATGAATGAAGGAACAAAAGTGATGTAGACATTTATTAATGGACATCAAACTTCTGTTTAGAGTGGTTTCTCAATAGGCTAATTTAACAGTGTGAGCCGGGCCGCGCGACGGACCTGTGACTGTTGTTGCGGAGAACACAATCTCCTTCACAACAGGGTGACTGAACTTTACAAGATTTGTGTCCTTGGGTGTGTCAGTAAAAAGAAAAAATATACTACTATGGCAAGGATAGCAACTTTACAGTGCAAAGCCATTAAGTTTAAAAAAAAAGGATAGCAATTCGTCTGTAAAAAAAATTGAGGGTAGAGCATGGAGCACTACCACATGTACTACGTACTAATACTTCCATGGGGTAGAGAGAAAAATGAATACGAGTGTTGACGCGCATATAAGTGCGAGCCGCGAGAGACTCACAGTTAGCAATGTTTCTTCGTCAGCATGTTGATACTGACACGATATCACGCGTTCGAGCGAACTCGCCGAAATAATATGTGCCCTTTCTGTTTACGCTAGTTTAGTGTAAGAATGAAAATACGCTAGTCTGAGACCGCCCGGCCCCTGAGTACTAATACGGAACAAATACAAAGAAGAGATGATGTTCTTAACTAATATTTTATAAAACTCTGAATAGGTATATACTGTATAAAATAGTTGTACATAATTATCTATCGCGTCAGAATTACTAAAGCGATGGTAAGAAGTAAACCTAAAAAAAAGGAAGTGACGCAAACCCGCGGCGCGTCAGAATAGGCATGGTTCATCTGTATGCCATATACATGCTGTTTCATAACCTGAAGATTATCTGGTGGGATCCGCCTAATCCGACAGTGAAAAAGAATTCTTTTTTATTTCTACATACATATATGGCGGCCATGTAATTATGTAGATGGGGTTTATCTTTGGTGGAAGTTCTTTACTGGGTACAAGGTATCTACCGCGCTGCACACTGGAACCCCGCAACACTAGGCGATGCACAAAACTCAGTTTTATAAAGTTGACTTTTTGAAAATATTTCTACCCTACAATGAAGTTGACAAAATAATCTTTTACCAAAATAACAAGTAGTTAGCAGTTACCATTCCAGAGCGTTGAAATTGATACAGTGCCATGTTTTAGAAACCTGCCGTTAGTCATCGATGTGGGCTCCTCTCCTGTACTAATAGTTACAGTTGCTTATGCCGCCTTTTCCTTATTATTTGCTCCGTGGCACTGAACCGAACTTGGAACGAACGGAACGGAAAAGGGGCAGCGCAGACGACAGACTATCCGTGACGCACTTTTTAGTCTGTGATGCAATTTTATGCAGTAACGCACACGATGCGCAAAAATCTGTCGCGGATATTTCACAGACTCAACGCACACGACGCACATCTTCGAATATTCTGTCGGCAGACATAGGCGCTCTTTTTAAATGTCTAAGACGCAGACTCTATCGCACAAAAAGTGTGTGCCGTCTGCGCTACACCTAATAGTGTCTCAGCGTATGTCTCTAATCAGCGTACTGTGGTCGGAGCGTTCAGGAGTATTATTTACCTAGAGGTCACAATAATTATGTACTAGTGTGTAACTCTTTCTAATAAATGTTCTATTATGTCATTATTATTATGTTATAGGATAAAGAATTTGGTTATGATTGAAATTCAATCCTATAAATTTTTGTGTTCGAATGAGTACCTAGTTAATAATCTACATAAAATGAGGAAAACAAAAAAAACAGGATATCCCAAAATAAACTATTTATTTGAATTATGTATATTTACTTAGAAATATATCGATGTAACAAATATGAGTAAGTCACACAATCTTACTTAAATATCTTTTTATATTCATAATAATCGTAAATGCATTTTCGAGTGACAGCAGAAACTCGCCAGGATATAAAAAAAACATAATACACAATATGTCCTATTAATATATATATTTTACATAGAAGCAGACTTCGTTAACTTCTGCATGAAGTTTAGTCTTATGTTCTTTTTGGATTTGTAATACAAATAATGCTTAAAAATATCATTGCCAATACATATTGAACAATATGAACAAACAGTACTCAGCCTTTTATTGAAATGGAACTATGGTTTTTCTAGGTAATTATTATTGGTTACACTTTTATATTACATTACAGATATATTATGAGCCTCGCTACAGGTTGTACAATGATGTGGAATTTGAGGTGGCTAACATAAAGCTTGCAGTAGTTTTACTTAAAGTTATATCCGGAATCAGAAGTTCCCGCGCCCGCCGTGGTTTAAGTTGCTCTCGTGCACGCTGTGGATAAGAAGTAACTTGGTTAGCTAAATCTCATATAATATCACTTGTATAAAATGGCATAATAAAATGAAACACACAACATTCATGTTACATATAAAAAGTTAGTACACATTTGAAGGAGTCCGCAGAGCAGAAAGTCTTGATCTGTAGAGCGTGCAAGCGCTTTGTAGGCAGATTAGTGATTCCTTGTTAGTAGGAAAATCAAAACAACAAAATCACTAGTCTTCCATACAACGCGCCGCAAACAGCCGCCAGTTAGTCGGTCACTCCTAGAATGTTATTTACCAGACACATGTTAGTTACACAGAAATGATGTATGAGATAGAAAACATTAATGTTAATTACATGACATGAATAGCTTTGTACAAATAAAACTCCCTAAAAGGTGAGATAAAAGATAGAAATGATAAATACACTACAAGTCTAGAAATTTTTTAATTAATAAAGTGATGATGATGCCCAGTTTAATAAGATTTACTCTACTAAGTTGATTTTACAATACAGTCTGTTAAATTACAAATAAATCTACCAAAAGTGTCACAGTAATGTTACCTGAGCGTTACAACATCGATGTGTATTTAAATCTTAGTTTTGTTTGGGGCCAACGCAGGGAATTCTTCAAACATTCTATCGCAAAACAATGCTGTGTTAGTAATGACAACAAAAGCAGATTCCGGTATGTAAATCCTTAACCAGGAATTTGTATACATTATTAGGCTAGTAACGATTGAGAAATTAGTAGCGACCACATAGCGTAGTGATTGTTAAACATACATGCATGATAATAATTTGCATGAAATAGGTCAAAGTTAGTTGATTTGTCAATTTGGTATTTTGCTCCACAGTATAATAAGAAGACTACTCAAACAAATCTCTTTTACCAATATAGAACAACAAGTATATATGACATTTCAAGCTATGTATATTACAGGATTGCTTCTACTTGTATGCCATCCTTAATATGTCTGTTCTAATTCTGGCTAGATGTAGCTTTACTTATACAGCCATGTGCAAGCACTAATGACATGAATATTTAATTTAATAATTTTCTGTTATATGCTATAATTCTTATAAACTTAATAGGCGGATGGTATGACAGTAACAATTTTGATGTATGTGTCTTACATTTCAATTAAACGGCTTTATTGCAATAGGGTCTTTTATATGCATTTAAAAGTTTAATAGATTCTACCTAGATGACATCAAGAAAAATACACCCAGTTTTTTAGAACAGAACATTTACTACATTCTAAGTTGATTACCTTCTATGACAAACTGAGGCGTTTTATGAAATTAAACCATAATTTGGTTTCACTTACATGATTGACTACAATTATTTCAAAAACATTTTATATAACATGCATGCATATTCAAACCAAACATTTGCAACAAAAACCGTAATATGAAAAAAAAATATCAAAAACATCAATTTGAATGAATGTGGCAAGAAGTTTGCGAATCTGAGAATATAGGGACTGCGAATAGGCTCTGACACTACTATACATTGGTATGTGCACAGGGCCACAAGGAAATAAATAAACATTTCAAAAATAGGAATATTTTAACGAACTGGCTATTCACAATGCCTATTTACCACTCGGAGTTAGGACCAGGGACTCGGAAATTGAAAACTTCCTCACACATTCATTCGACGTTATCTGTACTAGACTAATATTAAATTTAAATGAATGTACGCGAAAGTTACAACTAATACCAAATTGGAATCAATGTTCAAAAGGTTTCAGTATCGTTCAGAATAATCTCGTGAGCCTAATAAGTAACAGAGACCCGCTACAACAAAGTCGAATGTTGTCGATAAAGAAGCGAATTCATATTACGATTAAGTTAATTTAAAAGTAGGATAAATAAACTATATAATACTGACATAAATAATAATATGTCGGTAATAAGAAAATTTTTACTTCTGTGGTAGAAGGCGGGTACCTAGTTCGGAGAAGCTAGTCATATTTACAAGAAAAAAGTATATAAGTAAGTTTATGAGCGGTCTAGTACTGTCTGCTTCGGCTTAGTTTGGGATTTGATGGCGCTGTGAGGTACAGCGTGTAACGCAGTGGCGTACCTAACTATACCATACGAGGCTCATGGCAAATAGGGAATATGCATGAAAAATAGTTTCAGGTATTTACTAATTTATCGTAAAATAGATCAAAATCTACTACGAACAGTGAAAACAAAATCAAAATTGGTTGAAAAATGGGCGAGATACAGTCATTGAAAGTGAATATATCCGTCTCTCTCTCGCGAAACAGATTTTTCTATGGAGTTAGTACGGCGCTTACGGTACGTGACGTCAACTACCGCATCGGATCTCTCTGTCTAATCAATAACTTTAACGCTTTATAACTCGCTTAATAGAAAAGATAGTTTAAAAATTCTTCGATATTTATGTATCTGGAAGACAAAAGATCTCAATAAATCCATAAAAAAAAGTCATGCATATTCCCTATTCATAGGATTTTTACTAAATGTGTAATAAATTAATATTGTGAGTCGAGATTCTCTTTTGACCGCGGGCCCCTTACGGCAGAGGGTAGTGGCATTTTGCCGACTTGCCACCCTGCAGTTACGCCATTGGTGGCAAGTCTTGGGTAACATGATCTTCAAAATGTATGTCCGCCCATAACTTTCAAACGACTACCAAATTGAATGATTTTATTCTCGGTTTTATGTATTCGTTATTGTTAGGACAATAATATAAAAATTACAAAAAAAAATATGGCTATACTAAGTACAGATCAGTTAAATAAACCTGGCACGTTCATCATCACATTTACACTAGTGTCTGTGATTAAGCGCGCTACATAATTGCATGCGCATGATGAAATGTCTGCTCGTCTCTCGCGCGCGGTGTAGCTTATGAGTGAGAAGGGGCACGGTTATAGTATTACAGTAGCTAGTGTATAGTGAAATTGCATAAGTGTAAAGTGCTGTGACCATGTCAGCTTTAGTTAAGCCTAGTGTAAGTTTTTGCGAGAAATAAACGTACTAGGTATCGCGTTTGCGTATTTGCTAAATTTGTATGAAAACCTTATAAGCGCCTCTAGCGGCGAGTAGAACAAATAAAAAACGCGGGACATTTTTGGCTTCGGCTAGTTTGAGGCTAGAAGGCGCTGATGCCACCCTGGGCCGCGTGGCATGTCTTATTTGTTATTGTTTTCCCTCGAAATTTCCCTCCCGAAAAATCCCTCAGTATTTGCCCGCGAAATGATTTCATGTCCGTGGGTCGCATCCAAAAGCCGAAGTGAGCCTCTTTGATGTTGGGTTCTCATCCCGTAGGAACTTCTAACGATCCTGCGGATGTTAAGGATTTATTTCTCACAGAAACTTACTGTACGGGTACTGTATGCCGGATTAGCAGGTGTATGTGTACGGTCGGGGCCTCACCTCTGCTGCAGCAGGTACTGCGCCATCTGGATGCGGTGCGGCGTGCCGCAGATGGTGATGATGCGGTCGCTGGAGCCCGGCAGCGGCTCGGCGATCTCGATGCGCGCGCCGCTGTCGGCGCGTATCTTGCGGATGCGCGACCCGCCCTGACCGATTATGGCGCCCGCCAACTGGTACAAATGGACAATTTTGTTAACACCTTATTGTAAATTTGCAACTAATCATTGGCTACTAATGACTGGCTCGGAGACTCAATTGGTAATAATGACCCCACCGGGACAAACATTCGTGTGCTGAACACTTGTGTTTGTTCCATGTCTGGGTGTTTATATTTGTATTTTAATAGGTATTTGTGGTACCTTAGTTGTTCTAATACCCTTAACTCCCAAGTGCTTAAGCTACTTACTTTGGGATCAGAGCAATGTATGTGATGTTGTCTGATATTTATTATATAATCATCATTAGCCTGAAGACATTCACTACTAGACATAGGCCTCCGCCAATGACATTTATAATTTTCTGGCGGATTGATTTCCTCGTTTATTCTCAACGAGTGACTGGTTGAGAAAATATTAGTATCCAGGCAAACGGTGCTGCCAGTTCCCTGATATTCCCTTAGTCGTCTTCGTAGGTATCGCCTACGGGATGAGATGGGGAAAGTAACAACTAATATCGATTTAAAAGGTTGTATATCTTGTGATCTGAAGTCACATAAACACATTGTAAGTTTTTAAATACACAATCTTAAAATTTTGAGAAATTTCTTTCCTTTGGTCAAAAGCCACTGTGATCTTTGCGATCAAACAAAAGAGCCAACCAAATTTCAGCTTGATACGTCCTCAAGTTCATGAGAAGAAGGGTCCTGACAGGGACCATTTTTCCTTTCGATGTACGGAATCTAAAAAATACTATTTATTTTATTATTCCTGATAGGAAGATGAGATTGACCAGGATATTTGCAGGATTCGAAAGATAACTATTTATGTAGCCGCGGGATTAAAAGATACTCACGTCTATAGGTATCGTGACCTGCGTGGTGGTCTCCTGCTGGTTGCCACCCCCGTTGCCGCCAAAGTTGCCCCCGGATCCGCCGCCGCGGCCACCACCACCGCCGCCGCCGCCGCCGAAGTTGCCTCCGAAGTTCCCGCCGCCAAAGTTGCCGCCGCGCGGGGGCCCGCCGAAGCCGCCGCGAGGGCCGGGCCCGCCGAAGTCGTCGAAGCCGGCGCGCGGAGGCCCGGGCGGCCCGCGGGCCATCGGCGGCGGCCGCGGCGGAGCCCGGCCGGGTCCGGGCGGCCCGCGACCGCCGGCGCCGCCACGGCCGCCTCGGCCTCCTCCGCCGCCGCCGCGACCGCCGCCGCCGCCGCCGCCGCCGCCCTGCCCGCCGCCGAACCCGCCGTACTCCTCGGCGTAGAAGTCGTCGTAGTTGTGCGGGTCGTAGTTCTGTATCGCTCCCTTTATCGGCACCTGGAAGTGAGCGGTCCGAAGTTACGTGGGGGCGAACTCCTACAATCTCGCTCCGGTGAGTGTAAAAAATTAGATGATTCTGCGACGAACGACTGAGGCTACGTTCACACGGAGTCATTTTTCACGTATATCGTATACGAGATTTTATCGAATATCGTAGTGACAGCCAAATTTGTATAGCAATTTTTAAAATCGTTCACACGGCGTCTATACGAGAAAATCGCGTATTCGAGACATATTTTTTACCGTATACCGTAGGGTCTTACCACCGGGAATGCGAGATTATCGAAACGATTTTAACGAATGCGATACTCATTGGCGCTTGCGTTTACGTTGAGAAGTTCACACGGACAAACTGGTTTCTCGTACACGAGACGCATGCGGGGGCAGGCAGCCGCCTCCTCCTCAAATACCAATATAAAAGAATTGGAACACGGGGATCCATGTCGGTGTGCACTCAACGACTGGCGGCAGGTTGCATCGAATAGACGTCGCGCGCCGCGGCGGCTGTCACGTGTACGGGAAGACCGTATACGAGAAAAAACCGTGGGCCTCGCACCGTGTGAACAGCCGTCCCGTATACGGTACTCCCGTAAGCGAGAAAATATCGAATCGAATAGTCGCCGTGTGAACGTAGCCTGAGAGGTTGGAAGTTATAAACACGTTTGCCCTTGCCACATAGTTCGCTACGATATGGTTCGTAGTCGTAGCATCTTCGTAGCGATCGTAGTCCTTACATAGCTATGGTCAACTACGCACCGCGGAACGTCACTAACTTTACCTTGAAGTCGTCATTTACACTTCCTCGATAGAATGTTATAATATTATGAAGACAAAGTCGAGTACAAAAATAAGTATAAACTAAGTACTTCAACTGTCACTGTCATCAGTTCAATTACAAATAAAACCAAAAAACAGGCAGACGTAAAGGTCCTTTGCTTCCCTTCAGTTCGTTAGCACAAAGTCCTCATTCAGAACAGTAGTTGACAAAGACCATAAATCTCCAAGAAGTTAATATATGTATGACAACGTTGCCCACCTGCCGGATGAGGTCGAGCACCTCGCGAACGCCGGCGGCCACGGCATCAGCGCCGCCCAGTAGCTGAACCACGCGCTCGGTGCTCTGCGGCGCCGAGTTGGAGAAGATCTTCAGCCGGGCTCCAGTTTTCTGAAGAATAACAATTCTACTGTTACGATTCGTTTGGAAAGGTTTACGCCGATGAGAGACTTTTGTCCGCCCCGGCATTCAAATCTCATCTGAAATGAAAGCTTAGGAAACTAAGTACATCCGTTAAAATCGGTAAATAATTTTCCCTTTCAACATTAGATTTGACATCCTGAGCTCAGCTCCCAGGGTTGGAATCTTGGGTAAAGCCAAATATTGTTACAGCGTTATTCTGTCATGATAATAACTCGGTAGCATCTCCGGAGTCAAGAATATGGCGGTAAAAACGTACAAGGAAGCAATAGGTCCTGCACCTGATCCCTCTTCTATCGTGTCAAACTATCGTCCCATCATGTTATAAGAGTGTAAGTAGAAACCGATTCTCCTGTAGTTTCGAACTATCATATCATCTTATCAGATCATGAGCGTTTAGAAACAGAGATTCTATCTCCAATCGTGTGGAACTATCGTCCCATCGGATTATGAGATGAGATGTAGAAAAGAGACACTGCACCTGTGTTTGACCAAGTGTGCACTTTAATGTCTCCTGCGTAGGTACTTGGCAAGTCTGAGAGATGACCAACATCGAGGCCCGTACGTGGTGCCTTCCAGGAAGACCTAGCAAGACCCGTATTGTGTGGCAAGTCTCTTTAGAGATTGGCGCTATATCCGTAATCCGGTCGGAAGTGTATTTTATTATATCACACGCTTACGAGGTTAATTTACATTTAAATATATTATGTAAATAATAGCATTTTGTGTACAAATTATAATAATAAATAATTAATCTTTCTTTTCTAGGACAAAAAATTTCTAACAATACAATACACTATCTTTCATTCCTGGCCAATCTGTACCTATCTGCTGAAATAATTTTCCATTTGTTATCAATCATCACACAACAACTACACAAGAGAGAGGCCGTATGTTTGCTTATCGGATTACATTGTATTTTAACCATGAACAAGCGGATAATTAATACCGATTACATCGTGTAATACGTGGGAAAACGGTCATTAAATTTATTCACATCCAGAATTGATTAAAATATCTCGTGATCGTGAATCACATTAAGTATGTGTACATGTAAATTCTGTTCAGACGTCTTTATCAACATGTAATAATGTTCTTATAATAACTTATACTCATCTATCGAGTTGGATGAAAGATATACAAATTAATATTTTACTATGAACCAAACCTGTGCGAAGTATATTCAGCCATTGTAGAGTATTTAAGTGACATAATGTTAACAATAGAACGTTGTTTAATCAATCACTCTCGTGGAGTCTAAAGTATTATGCAGGCAGGTTGTATTGTTTATCAATTTACTGAACTTCAGACAGCATACCTTATTATAATTATAAAAAAGAAGCAATAAAATAAATCGACCATGCAGCCCGTTCTTCGCTCCTTACATTAATATAAGTGTTATACATATTTTAATTGTCAAAAGTTACTCAATACTGGGCTGGGTGGATAAAAGCTTTCCTGTTTACGCGCGAGTACAAAGACGCGACTACCTGAGTAACGACCGAGTTATTGGCTATAAAATCTATTTAACCCCTTGTACAGTTGTATAAGTACACGGCAGTACCTATATTAATGTAGACAAGTTGTAGAGTACATATTAGGTAGGTACTATTTTGATAATAAAATTCACAATTATCATTTAAACCGGTCAATATTTGAGAATAAACTACCAAACCTATCTGCCCAAGAAACTTTGAATTCAATATAGATATGTATTCGTTTGCTTTTATAGGACGGGCCCATACACATAATTACACGTTTAAATTAAGCTTTATTAAACAATGTTACTTTAATGTTGATGATGATAATATTATGCTGACATGGTTTCCAATTATTGACTTAGTAACTGAAATACATTGCGTTAAATAATACATTTCAACTACAGTTTGTTATATTCCGAAAGTTAATCAACTACCTAGGCAATTGATCAACTTACGATTCTTGCTATTTTCCGGTGACAAGTATATAATTTAACTCGTATGTAATCTACGCTATGGATCGTACCTATAAGTTTTGCCACAAAAGGCAGTAATAAATTTTGTAATAGAACTAATTTCGGTTTATTTTTCCTTCTAAAAGAAAAGGGGAAAACAGGGATCACAAGGTTCAGATTGAGGCATGTTTAAATTGTGTGAAACGGTGCATAAACTGGGTCGATCATGTAGTTATACGTATCAGGCAGTAATGTAGTACCTAAATGTCAATGTCGTAAAGCGTCAGTTTAGTTAATATCAATAATTCATAATGTGGCATTACCTATATTTGAGCGCTATGACAGGGTGTGGGGGTGTCACCGGTGGGGCCTCAGTAGGTGACGTGCCGGCGAGGGCGGGGCGCAGGCGCCGGCCCATCGACCGCCGCGCGGCGCACGTGGCGGCCCGCCACGCACAAACAACACACCCACCCAGCGGCACGGCCCAACACAACAATACTAGCCGATATTTAAATTGCTCTACTTAACAAGTACTCGAGAGTAAATACTCAAATAAGTAAAAGTGAAAACGCAAGTCTTCGATTTTGTTTAAAAAATCACTAAAATTCAAAAATTGAGGGGTAGCTTTTAATTTGAAACTTTATTTCAAAAGCACTTTTTTTTTACAAATTAAAATCACCTTCCCAAATGATCACTGCATAAGCACTTGTTTTAAACGTAAAATTATTTGCACAATTTAGTTTGAATATGAGTCGCGATTGATCCCGAGTCCCGGTGAACAGGGGCGTGCGCGCGTGTGCTCGCGGCGGCGCGCGGCGCGGCAGTGAGCCGGCGAGCGGGCGCAGCGTGCACCACCTGCCGGCCCTGCCATCTGCACTTGTGAGCAGGGCTTGGAATACCGGTAAAAATATGGTAACGTTACTTTTGCCTCGCCGAGGTATCGATACTATTTTAAGTAGCGATACCTAAAATAGTGGTAATTTTTAACGTTATAAATTACCGCTACCTTCATGATGGTATCGGTAAAAGTATCGGTAAACGTTTAAACGTTACTTACTTAATTTTGGATTAAATTCATTCTCTGTCTCTATCGCTCCCACCCAACATGGTCTCATGCGTCTCGTGTCGCGAAGTTGCCGCTCTGCTATAGGTAACCGTGCGGAGCGGCAACGCAGCAAAGTAGCGTAATAAGTATCGCTACTTTTACCGGTAACTAAAGCAGGTATCGATACTTTTAACGTTATATTGCAGTATCAATACCTGAAACTTAACGTTAAGTTTGCGTTCCGGTAAAAATTACCGTTATATTTTACCGTTAAAATTTAGTATCGCTACCGACTTACCGGTAATTATTTTACCGGTAAAAAAAGTAACATTATAAATTAACGTTACTTACCGCTATTATAATGTTAAATTGGTAACGTTACCAAGCCCTGCTTGTGAGGCTCCTACCGACCCACGCCTACAGCCGCTAGCCCGCTGCTTCTCAACCCTTAGTGCCCTGACCCCTTGAGAAAGTTAAAAATAAAGCGAATGCGCCAGAGAACCCTCTTTGCGAGCCACTGCAAAATTATTTACGTAATCTCTTAGTTCTTCGAGATTTTACTATTTAGGGTCGACCGATAATAATTACAACGACAAACAATATTGTTTTCTTAATGGCACCACTTTATAACAAACTACCTAGGTACATAGTTAATAATTTTTATGGTTAACAAGTCCGCACAAAACATAAATAAAATAATTACTTTTACACTGTTTATATTGTACGACTTGACATGTCTTTAGGCATAAACAAAGGACTAGGTACTAAAAAGTTATGTTTAGTTTACAAATAAAGATCAAAATGGATAATTAATTCAACAACAGCTCATAAAGCCCTGTCGAGGGCGATGATGATTTAGTGTAATATATTTGCTGGGTCATTCTTTAGGGCGGATGTCACTACAGGGCGGGTTATGTCAAGATTGAGAAGCTTTACTGCCCCTAAAACATGGGTCTGGCTTCATTATGAAACATCTGTCGCCCTAGTCCTTATAAATCGTTTCAACAGTTACGTGCATACTTCATAAAATATTTTTGACGTAGATTTTCAAAGCTAATACCGTACTTTGATCTTTGTAGGATAATGCAAGTATTGCTGTAACTGTACACTGAAACTACTTAGCACCAAGACGGTAGAGCTAATGTTTGAAATTTGAATTGTACAGGTAGATTTTGACATTATTAAACTCTTTGACTAAGAATTACAAACACATTTGTTCGACAGCCTCCTAACTAATGTTGATTTATCGACGATCGGTGGCCATCGCTTGGACGGACAACGAGGAAAAGTATACTTGGTGGGATTGACGAATTGTATTGTGGTTTGTATCGGTCGTGGGTGCATACCACACAGTATATTGAAGCCGTACGAACAAATTCACGTAGACTCATATGAGAAATTACCGTATTTAAAGCATCACATCATCCAAAATTTCAAACTATCCCTTAGATTGGAGGGAACCAATACTTGGTGGGATTGTCGAATCGTAGTGTGGTTTGTGGCGTTGGTGGGTGTACGTACAGGTACACATACAGTGTATCGAAGCCGTACGGCGCGGCTGCGGCGGAAGCGCGGGCTCGCGTGCGGCGTAATTGCGGGTGTCGCCGCGGTTCGGGCGCCATCACTAATTGCCCCGCGGACGACATATGCGCGCCGTTCAAATTACACCTATGCTAACCTACACTACTGTTATTACTCGGTAATGGCCCTACAGGTACCGTCGCATTCAACACTTATTAATAGTCTTAAAGGCAGCTACCTAAAACTAGGACATAACTTCTGTGAAGCGAACTACGATCGATTGGTTTTTAAACCCCAAATGTCGATTTCTGGATGAATTTTTCAGTCACCAGGACATAAACACTTTCAAACTTTCACTTTTCGAATGTAGACGAAGAATATTTTAAGAAATAACCTTTTTTTGTTCGCCCCATGGTGCAAGCCTCCGAGTGTTAGTATGTATTAGTATTTAATACATAAAACTACAGGAAAATGCTACTTTAAGTGGCTACCAAACTGTGCGAGTCCTTCACACCACAGCGCCTCCCCCGTGGACGCCGTGAAAGTGCTCGAAAAACAAAAGTGGTTAGAACTATCTAGTATAAAGCACATTGCGAGTGTTCCGGCGGTAGTACCAATTTCATGTAACGTTAACGTTATGTTCTAACATTTAGTTCACCCCAACCAGCACGCTGCCTATTATTTTCACGTCATTAAGCCTATCTGCGTGGTACATCCGCTCTATTTTTTCCCCACGCATTCACCTATTTAAAGGATATGAGGTCTAAAAAAGCTTCCTCCGTCACGTGCGGTAACACGAGCCGGCGCCCGCTCTTCCGTCGGATGAAGCCCCACAAACCCTCACACGTGATACTACCCTTTGGGAGACTTACTCGAGCATCAACACGCTTTCCATTGTTTAAACCAACAAACAATGCCGCGAGAACTTCTGCGACGGCCGCTATATGGTTTTCTATGAATAATAGAGTTTGTATGTTCTCGTCAAACATTGATTCTATACACATAATTCATATTCAATGGCGTCGGCAAAGTCTGATGTCGACAAATGAATAACTTGTTTAATTATATCCTGTGACTAATGATTTGAAGTAAACAGATTTAATCAAATGTTTGTGTCAAATGTTTACGAATAAATAGCTTTCAAGGTTGAATTTGCATAGCGCAGCAATATATTGCTTTGGGCATTTAAAATTATTTAGCAGTTATCCCGGTCCCTACCGGCATACCGTGCATTGTATCATGGCATGGATGACAAACCCTCCCTAGGTTTCTTCACATTAATGCAATCTCAAAATGTAAATGTTTTCTTTCCGTTGACATCTTTGTGGCAAATCTTTGATTTAAATTAAGGAAATATTAATGAAATATTATGCTACATGTATTTCATAAACCACCTGGCAAGTTTACGGCAACCAAACACGAGATAGAAACTGTATTTTTTCTGACACATAAGCATAACGAGAAGTAATAACGCTATTTATTGAACATTCTCTTGAACTTAAAAAGTAGACTCATATGAGAAATGGACGATAAAGCTTAATTCAAAAATTTCAAACAAGCTCTTGGATTTTATCGCGTCTACCTGGGCAGAGCGGCGGAGCGGTGACGGCAATCAAAAGGGAAGCAGCGACCGCGGGACCATATGTTCGAAAAATTTCTATTTATACAAGAAAGAAGCCGTCTCCGCTCGGCATTGTGCAAGTAGGTAGGCTGGGTGAAGCCCAGGTGCGCGCGCGTTTTTGTGCGCCTTCCGGCGGCTGCGCGCGCACCTGCCGCCGCCAGCTGCCGCCCCGCCGCCCGCGCACGCGTCGTCGCCACCCTGCCCCCCTGCACGCTAACTACCCCCTCCTCATCGCACTGACATATAAATATATTCATAATGAGACAGCATAGTGACTCTGGTTTCTTGACGTCCCTAAATCTAAAAAAGCTTAAGTCATTTTGACAAGAACCGAAAAAAAAACCATAAAATTCCAGCCAGGTACGCACTGGCACGCATGCATGATGCATCCGATCGTTTAATGGTTATAAAGAAAACAGAATATATTTGACATGCTGATATTAGGTACAAAATATATGTTTGTTAGAAATAGATTTGCATAATATTAAGCGCAGCGGTCTTGAATCAGATTCTGCTGAAATATCTGAAAGTTCTGTCGAATGGTTTTCAACGCAAAATGTGAACGCAACGGTGAAGTAAGTTGGTTAAACGAGTAATATTTCTGGTGATATTCTGTTAATTGAATACCACTTTTTTCTTTTGAGCACCATTCGACTAAGATGTACCAACGATGATTATAACGTGTATTTTAGAAAATCAGAATAAAATCAAACTAACAACGAACTTGCTTCAAAAGGACATGTTCGAAGTAGATAGAACACCATAATAATAGGAAACCTTTAAAAAAACCGGCCAAGTGCGAGTCTGACTCGCGCACGTAGGGTTCCGTACCACTGATTGAATGAAAAAATTTGGTAATTTGATTTATGACGTTTAAAAAAAAACTACTGTCTAGATTTCATTCAAACCAAATTTCGTTAGTAGTTTTTATAGTAATACACATCATATATTTTTTTCAGTTTTATCATGCCCATATTTTAGAAGTTACGGGGGGGGGACACACATTTTACCACTTTGGAAGAGTCTCTCGCGCAAACTATTTAGTATATAAAAAAATGTTGTTAGAAACCTCAACATCATTTTCAAATACCTATCCATAGATACCCCACACGTATAGGTTTGATGAAAAAAAAAATTTTCAGTTTCAGTTCCATGTATGGGGAACCCCAAAAATTTTGGATTTTTTTCCGATTTTATGTTTACATCTTAATGCGGTTTACAGAATACATCTACGTACCAAATTTCAATAATGTAGCTCTTATAGTTTCGGAATAAACTGGCTGTGACATACGGACGGACAGACAGACAGACAGACAGACAGACAGACAGACATGACGAATCTATAAGGGTCCCGTTTTTGCCATTTTGGCTACGGAACCCTAAAAATGGGTGTGCTCTTTCACGCATCTATTTTATTTAGCAAAGAATGTGACGTTCTCATTGTTACGCCAGGTATAAACGTTCATTGATTCTGCGAGTCGTATTCTCACAATAACTGATGACAAAGGATTGGCAAGAACAGCTGATGATGAGAAAAAAATTGTAATGTGCCGGAATGTTGCAAATATATACGAGTACATTATGTGTTTTGAAGGTATTATGAAGAAACATAAAATATTGGTTGCTTTAACCAATATTTTACGTTTTGTTGAAGGCGACGCAAATCGCGATTCGAAGTGAGCCGAGCAGATTGCGAAGTTGTCGGCATCCGTCGGCCGCAGTAGACATTTTAAAACTTCTCTAGCGAAGTTGTGGAGAGGTAATTGATCCTCGGTGGGATGCACTCTAACAGTTATTAGAGCGCTTAACTTGTTTGTTCCTCTCCAACTGCATAGTGAGTTGACAAATTGGGTCTAGTAACAAATTGGAAATTTCTATACCTACTTGTATTCTGCCTTAGTAAAGAGCGTACGAGGGCATTTAATCCGGTAATTTTATTTGCCTAATTAATGTCTCGAAACTTTATATAACCGAATGAAAACAATTGTTTTGCGGCCGTATTCGGCCGATATTTCCGTGCCGTGTAAATATAGTTTTGTTTATATTAACTTTTATATTTATTTTTATACAGATACTTTATTGTTACGTGTAGTATTTTATAAAATTAGTAAAAAGCAACCTTTACATGTGCGTCGTTAAAACGATGGGCTTATCCGATATAAATGATAAAACGCGAAAGATCGACGACGACAGCTGCTCATGCATCTGCGCTTCATCCCCGAGCACCACGTGTTCCAAAGGCTCGATAAAAACTTATTTACGAATAACTGTGCCCGCGGCAGATGACTGGCGGGCCGCCCGCGCCTGCATCTGCCCTGCCACAATTACATTAAACTTGTACCGTGCTCCACTCACCTCTCGCAGCTCCTTGATTTTCGCCCCAGCCTTGCCGATCACGCAGCCGGCTCGGCTCGAATGTATCAGTAGACGCACGTCCAGATCATCGGCGCCGCTTCCCTTCGGTCCCTGACAATAACATTTTCTATATAAATATCCTCCATTATTGCATTCAAACAATACATGTAATCAACCGCAGTTTTACTTACATCAGCCAAATTCGGCAGTATTTCTTTCACGATTTCTAAAATCGTTTCATCGTCCGGTGCAGTTATTGAAAGGACCCTGAAAAATAATATATCTGTCAATACATGTCGAACACCCTTGGGAACTGAATAAAAAAAGTCACAACACAATATTAATCAGCAGAATAAAAATCAACGGTCAGGGAGGTCTGTTTGCCGGTAATAAGCATGATAGCGATGAAATCGTGATGTCAATAGAAATAATATGTTTAAATCTATAAGAGTCATCCGTCGCGGAGAAACATTCGAGTGATAGGATTAGAACTGGGGAATAGATCTCGTGACTGATGAATCGGACGTGACCACACCGAGGTGTAGAAAAAGGTCGGAAGGCATACAGTGTAATAATAGTGCATCGTCCTGTGAAGTGTCGTGATGGGGACGGGTAGACGTCGGTTCGGGATGAAGCGAGTAACGCCGGGAGGTAATGACAGTTCAAACACGATCCGACTCCTGACTGTTGACGAGAGTATAAAGAGCGCGACTCGGGCTGTATATTTGAGAGTAGATGTTGGCGATATAGTTTACCGTTCGGGGCCGGGGCAATCGGGGACTGTTATAGAGGCTTTGTACTGCGTGGCGGGGCGGCGGGTGCGGGGCAGCGGCGTCCGGCGGGGCGGGACCGGCAACCAAGACACGCTGTAGCGCCCGCCCGCGCCGCCACGCGCCCGCGCCACGGACGGCCAGGCCACGGACACGAGCGACCGGCGACGCGAATTGGGAATTTTATAACCATCACTCGTCGGGCGTAGCCAAATAATTTTTCCTTGTAGGAGCGGTGAGCAATGGAAACAAAATTCGTAATTCGCGTCGCCGGTCGCTCGACTCCGTGGCCTGGCCGGGACGCGGCCGCGTGGCGGTGCGGCGGCGGGCGCTACGAGCCACAGAGGCGTCTCGGGGCGCTAAACACCTGCAACTGGCTGCCGGGGGGTTATTCTGTCTACAGCCTACGGAGCCGCTGGCGCGGAAACTTGCGATCGGCTTCTTAGTCTCTTGTAACTAGCTCTTGAGATGTGGTACAGTATGAGGCCAGTCACATTCGGACAGTTGACTTAGAGTACCGGATGATGGGTCTGAATGGTATTCATATCAAATTTTTTATTTATTTCTCTATCCATTGGAGGCAGATTGCAGTACATTTTAAAATACATAAGATTGGTAGACGTACCTGTGACGAAAAAATGTTAATAGATAAGTAAAAAATACCATGTCAAAATATAAAATATTACATTGTAGGTAATATGTATTCTAATACGAACACTTTCGTGCTACCTGTAGATAGAATTAACATTAACTAGGAAGTAACACTATGAATAATATAACTTAATAACTCTAAAAGCGAACCTAATGTAATAATGATTAATGATCTGTCAATAAATGATGTTACAAAGAGAATGTTAAATCGATAAACTCGGACTACTTTGTGTTGATTTCGTTGATAAATTGTTCTACGTTATTACGTGTTTCCAAGTACTATTATATTATTTGTCTCCGTCTATTTCCATCGTGAGTACTGACCTGATTCCTCAGCTTTGAAATATTGGCGCCGCCTTTTCCGATGATAGACCCAGCCACCTGAAAGCGAGTACCAAGCTCAATAAAAATGACCCAATTCAATGTACCGACAGCGACTTGAGAAGAATCGTATTTGCTGATGCTTGAAAGTCCCACACAATCCTGTTACCGTGATCCCTACATGATTTCTTTAACTGATGTGAATAAAATACCGTGGTTCATATCTCCAAAACCCGGAAAAACAGCATGATGCTCTCCGTTGAGGAATAAGAAGAGTATTTATTGTTTTGTCGGTATTTTTTTTTTTTTTTTTTTTATAGTGGCTCGACATAATGGCTTCCCTACGCCTGATGGAAAGCGAAAGAGAAGCCCAAGTCGCTGTGACAACGGGCAAGTAACTAGTCAGTTACTTGTCAGTTGCCACCGCCATGCCGGCCCAACCCTAACCCCCCACGAGCTCCGGAAACCCTACTCACCGGCAGAAACACGACCCAGAGGTCATTTGACTGCGGTATTCTATAGGGTGGAGGTCCTTCCCCGGACGGGCGGCTCAATTCGAGCGAAGATTCGCTATGCCCTACCTCTCTTGTAGTACATAAAACATACATAGATGTACACACACACTATGTAGACAAAATGAGGTTCTCTATTAGACTGATTTTTTTGCTGTAAAGATACAACAAATATGTTATATGATATGTAACAAAAATGTTACATATCTTCGAGAATTGTAAACCGATTTGAAATGTTTTTTTTTTTGTTTGAAAGAATGTACTTCGAGATGGTCCCATTGTCACTAATATTGAAGTGGTTGTTTTTTTTTCATAAAAGTGCTGTTATTATAACAAGTAGTGTCAAAATGTCTTGCTAAACGACCTTAACGGCCGTATTCACAAACGTCACTATGCGTCGCTCGAACGCACAGGTACTCAAAAGGCTATAGGAATTTGGGCACTGTGCGTAAGGCAGCTGCACTAAGACTGTATTTACTAGGCTTACTTTACGGAAAAGAATACAAATCACAGTCGCATTTCTTCCCGTGGGTGTTGTAAGAGTCGAATATGGGATTTGTAGGCTGGCCGCTACGCCCTGCGATCACCAACCCGCCTGCCCAGCGTGGCGATTATGGGTAAATCCTTCAGGTGTTTGGATAAGGAACAACTGGAAAAGCCTTTACATACTTTTTGGCACACTACCTTATTGCTAGTTTCTGCTTAGTCTGGTTGACTGGTAGAGAATGCCTATGCGGCATTAAGTCTGCTTTTTGTACACTGCTTTACTGTGCAATAAATAAGCCTGTGCCCAGCAGTGGACTGAGAGAGGCTGATGATGTGGCTGGCCGCGTTTTGGGGATCAGTCGGTGTATAACCGCATGCTGATTGATCTGGATACCTGTCCGTTGTCCCGGGACTTACGGCCGTATTCATAAACGTTACTATGCGACGCGCGGACGCACAGTGCCCAAAATCCTATACGTTTCTGGGTACTGTCGTTCGTTGGTCTGTGCGTTCCCGCGACGCATTGTAACGTTTGTGAATACGGCCGTTAGCCTTCTCTTTAGCTTTCCACAGGCGATGGGTGTCCACTATGCTGTGTTACCTACAACGGTCAAAAAAACTTACCTTGCTGGGAATTAGGAAGGTGACTTCGTCGTCAGTGTGACGCTGCCTCTTCTGAGCGGGGCCGTCGTCCCCGTACGCGTCTCGCTTCATCGTGTCTGCAAAGGGATTTTCTATTAGCAATTTAAAAAAAGCACTTTCAATCTACAAACTAAAAGCAGCATGCCGCCTCAGGGCTTGTATGTGGAATCGTATATTGTATGAACTTTTTTTTATTGTTTAATGCAAATTAGGCACACATTAGAGATACTATTATTTGATTTCAGAACGTTTGTCGTTCATTGTTTCTGATCCATCGCACTTATGAAAATGGCGCGAGACTTCTACATTTTTTTGTAGTTTCTATTTCTATTGGTAAATTTTCAATATCAATAACTCATGTCACCACTGTCTGTTAAAGTGTCTAATAATAAATAGATGTCATCCAGCAAAAGCCTACATTCCGAGTGCGACTCCCCATGGCCTGTTATGAAAACGCACAAATTCCAATTTTTAGGGAAGCTCTCGCAAATTACATAGCCTTGAACTTTTCAAGGTCAAAAGTTGAGTCAATCTACATGACATCGCTTATTATATCCACATCAGCCTAAATTGTGATCAAACTGTAGTTTATATAACGTGTTCAATGCACCATAAGTTTAAACCTGATTAAATGCATCAGCCTTAATATTACAACAATTAGCAAACAGAATCTAATGCGGTAACCGCACTTTGGATTTTGCATGGCTTTTCGAACCTAAAGTTACTGCTTTGTCAAAAAAAGTTACCGATTTGACAAAGCCCAGCTACCGAAGTCGTATAAGGGCGGCAGTTTCAGTTCAACCGGGAGTTGGCAGGTGTAGGTCCAATTCAGTTAATGAAAATGAAAACTTTGTAGGGGGACCGACAGTGACATCCAAGTCGTCAGGTTTTGGGCTGCTTCTATTTGAGGTAGAGTACCATTGACTCGAAAAGAAGACGTTCAACCTTCCAACTGTTGTGTCCACCGTTAGCTAAGATACGTTATTTTAGCTTAGCTCGCGTAGTCCAGCCAGCTTTTTATACATGTGTGTCCAAAGTAAACTCAGTTACCAATATGGAGAATTGGCTGAATCACGCTAAAAAAACTTAGCTTATGATGGATGATCGGCTCTAGGAATAGGCGAGGATATGGAAAGTACCGACTATTCAAACAGAAACGAAAAACAGGAAATCTGTTTTATTTAGTTCAATCCAGTTATATTAATTACTAGCTGTGCCAGCGGCGTCGCTCGCGTGGATATCGGGTTTCAAAAATAACGGACTTCCATATAATACCCATCTATACCTTGTGCCTAAGTTTTAAGTTAGACCTCTAGCAATACATTGGTGAAAACCGCATTCAATTCTATGCAGTAGTTTTCGCGTAATGCGCGTTCAAACATACAGGTTTAAATTTCTTGCGTTTTCCCAACACTTCCCGTCACTGCTCCGCTCCTATTGATTGTAGCGTGATGAAAAGTATCCTATAACCTGCCCAGGAGTATGAAGAATAATTGTACCAAGTTTCGTCAAAATCTGTTCAGTAGTTTTTTTTTCTATAACGAACATACAGACAGACAGACAGACAGACAAAAATTTTACTGATTGCATTTTTGGTATCAGTATCGATCACTTATCACCCCCTGATAGTTATTTTGAAAAAATATTTTATGTACAGAATTGACCTCTCTACAGATTTATTATAAGTATAGATTACAGTGCATTAAGACTCTTGCATCCCATTTTTGCCTTGCCCAATATTACTTAAGAGTAAATGTACTTACGTACAAACAACAATGAATGGGACTAGATAATAATACACAAAGCAATCGTCGCCTTTCAGCAAATGGTGATAAAATATAATCCGTGTTTATAAAAACAAATCAGATTTGATGTCCAGCTGTGGGAAGAAAGAGCTGGCGCCAGAGAGACGCGCCGTGCAAACGGGCTATCGATTACTGACCCAGCAGCCACTATCAAACAAACTTTGTGGACAGCAGCTCTGAACAATCAAATTTAATATGATGAATTACATGTTACAAAGTTAACATTTTCGCGGGTTAAGGCTACTTTATTTTATAAAATAACTAAAAGACCGCGGCTTTGCTCGCGTGCATACCTATAATGTGGAATGATAAAATCTTCGTTAAAAATTATAGCTTATGTGCTAATCTGATGTATAAGCTATATGTAAGATTACATTTAAAAAGGGAAAGTTCTTAGTATTCTCGTGAAAAGGTAAAAATACATCCATCCATTAGTAGGATTATACAAACGATCGCGTTAAGAATCCAGTAAATCATAAGTGCAACGGTGGAATAAAGGCAGAACTTATTTTTTAAGATTAAGCTTAATGATTACGTCAGGAACTAAAAGAGAAGACGAGGTATAATGAATACCACATAAAGTACCTACGAATGTTACGAATTTCTAAAATAGGGTTAACGTTCACGGCGTTTGGTAATAAAACCAAGAATATATCGACAAAAAGCAAATCTCGCATGCTCAATATACTCGAAATTTTTCAGGGTGCGTTTTCAGCAGAGGAATTTCAATGGAACTATTACAGCGGTAAAGTTAGCGTGCCGCAGCCGCCAGCCCCCAAACGACTAGGTACAGGTACCTATGTCAATGCACGTGCATACAAACCGCTCTCGTGCATCCCATAACTGTACATTGATTTTCTTACTCTGTATGTTAGAGTATCAGAAATACATTATGTAAAGTACGAGTATGTTGGTATTTATTTCAACAGAACAAAGAAGAACAAACAAGTAAGTCGCATTCTAATTATTGTTTAAAATCTTAAGAAGTTCTGCAGATATAAATATGTATAATTTAACAGAAGAGATAGTACTGTAAGTACGAGTATAATAACAAAAACAATAAAATGTTACAGAAATAAGTTAATAGAACTTTACAGTAACGAAATAACTCCACGGCATTCAAGTACATATTTTCAGGTCAATACTTTATTAAAATGAACGCAAAGAATGTTTTACACCCATACCTAATGTTGTTCCCTGAAAAATCCCGTAAAACGAATTGATGTAGGTATACAGATACGTTTGTATTGACAGAGTGACACTCCCCGTATACACGATTATGAACGTTAAAGGCTAAGTGGAGCACGGTGTCAAGCGGCCGGGCCTGCACGAGTGGGCGAGGTGTTCCTGGGTAAGGTAATGGGCTCGCGTACCGGGCCGGCTGCCGGCTGCCGGCGCCCGGCGCTGGCCCTCGGCCTCGGCAGCAGGTGAGCGGGGTCACTGACTCCCGCAGGTGCGCCCGTGCTCAGCTCGCCAATTCGCGACCGTACAAAAGGGCGCCTACAACCACAGGCACATCAAAAGCACAACTTTCTTAATTTCCTGTAGCTCCGCTTTTAAATACACAACTTATTGTACCGAGCTGACTTTGCGAACTTGTGAGTCATTTGGGCCGCATTAATAACCGGAGTACTTACCTACAAACGCCCCCAAATTTGCGAAGAAATTAGTAAGGGTCGTAAAATACGAGCGCTGATTATACCGACACGAATGTTATTGGCGGAGAATGCCGGAATTGTTTGCGATATAATGATTAAATATGGCGGGGCATAAAACCAAAGTTTTATGGTCCATTGAAGTTCTTGAGCGAGAGAAGGTGGAGTTAAGTGAGTATAGTTGAATAGAATGGAAGCCAAAGGCCAGGAATCAGCCGCCACAATACTCGCCTCGCGGCAGGTGTTCGCGGCACAAAGACTCCACTCGGCGCGCAAAAAATAGTCAAAAAGGACAACAGTTAAATTCGAAATGCCACAAGTCCTGCCTGCTCTTGCCAGTTCAAGATGACTCAATAAAAGCTTGTATGTATAAAATAATATTAAATTAATAAAACGGTTATGATAACTACTTTGAAAAGTAATAATAACATTTAGAAAATTTTATCCATGAAAATCATTGAATGGTTCAGTTATTATAAAGATGAATGAAAGATCGACAAAGAACGCAAACAATGAACAAAGGATCCTTTTGAACATGAACAAATTAAACCATTTTACAAAGTAACAATAGAAACACATAGTGCAAATAAATATCGTATATAGGACAAATAGATACAAAATTTAAAACTTACCAATCTCTTTTGATCAGGATCTTTTAGACTTCGTAGGTTACTACCTAAAACAAGACATGCGACCGATTAGATTTCTTAAGCTTCAATTTCGAAGACGAATATGTAATTAACACTTAGCGTATTTCCGACAACCTACATAGTGACATGTGTAGTAAGGGTAGAGCTCGTGCGGGAGCATGTCTAGTGTTTTCGTCCGGTTAGGGCGCAAACCGCGAGGCGACTGGCATCGGTGGGGCTCCGCTCGGGCGTTAGTATGGCACCCCCGAGACTCCGGGGCGCCGCCGGTGCACATGCGCACCGCCCGCCGCCCCGTCGATAACACCCTGCCTCTCATTGTGCCCCGGAAACGAACACTTAACGAGTCACACCGCAAGACGACACCCTGTTCTATACCAAAGCCTTCCTAGATCCAAAACCTCTGTCCAATGAGGATTAGCCTACTTCTTTTACCAAGTAGGCCAACTTACCATTACCCAGCATAGAACACCTGCCTTGCTCTTTGTTAACTCGATTATCGATAGCACCATGCACCGTTAAGTTCGGTGACGAACACTTGACAAGTCACATACCAAGACGACACCCTATTCTATCCAAAACCTCTGTGCTATGAGAAGCCTAGTTCCTTTACAAAGTAGGCCCTATCATTCCCTATTATACACCCACTCTTCCCTGCACTTAACATGTTACCTCATGTTCCGTGAATCGAAAGTAAAGTTGAAATTGTCCTGAATATTTTACTGAAACATTTGGTAATCGAAAGCAAATACAGGACATATTCTGGAAATAGCCACTGGGAATGGGTATAGCTTACCCTAAACTGGGAATGGGTATAGCTTACCCTAAGTGTTGCGGAGGTCTGATGGCAGTCGCTCTGTGTAAAAGCTTAGCCCTCGCCAAATCTCTCAGTTTAGGAAGCCGACCCTGAGACAATCGGGAAAAAGGCTAGGATGATGATTCTGGAAATAGCCACATTTATGCTAGAACCTATAATTTATTAAAAACCTAATATAAAAAAAATGTTTACCTGTAGTTTTACTTAATGATTTACATAGAAACTGAGAAGCTTTTTCTACTTTTTACATCCGATTAAGTTTTGCTACGTTTTTTTAACTTTAATTTCACACACAACGCAACCTAGTTTTAGCACCTAGTAAAACAATGTGTTCATAAAACATTTTAACAATATAATTTATCTAATCTAAAAGCGCTACGGGTCCGGCGGCTGCATACGTCGATTAAACGATGGTAAACGGTCAATGCTGACCGACAAACAATGGTTTTCTAATGTGCCTAGTTTCTCGGCAGACAAATTGTTAAAAAGAAAAATTTGACGAATAATTTAAAGTTGACACAAGCGAAGTTGCGGCCACCAGCTAGTCAATATAAAAAGTGAGTTCATATCAATAAAGTCAAAGGCAAGTGTTGGTTTTTCCAGTAATGATGGTCGTTAGGCATCGTGCACACAGAGCGTATTCCACGAAACTGCCCCTATTTACTTACATGCACCTTCGGCAAGCCGATAGGCATCGTCCAGCAGGCATAATTTACAATTTGATATCGTAACGACATTCACACATACTAAATCAAAGTACAACATGTTGTGACTTTATAAGATGGTGATGAGCAAAGAGAAACTGTCTTAAACGTACTTTTAAATTTGACGTTAGTCTAGTGCAGCTAATGTCAAATTTAAATAACTTTCTAGGTTCCGTATCCTTGCGGAAACGGACATTGTGAATACTCCCGCCTAACGGCCATCGCATTATATTTTCAAACAATCACAGCGTTCGAAATTCAGAATGCTCGATACAATTTCAATTAGATTGCGCGTTCACTTTAAACCGAGCGCTAGTTGCTGCAGTCGCATTAAGAATACATATTGAACGAACTGATGATTTACAAATCGTGCACATTAGTGCTCGATTGAGTCACAAGTGAAAATTAAGGTCGCATAATTATCACTAAGCAAGTTGTTGTTAACTTGTCAAGAAACCCGAAAGGCTGGATAAACCCGCCAAAAAAAGCCAGCCTTTCGCTGGCTGGTGCAATATGGTTAACAAAATACTTTTTCTCATAGATGTTTAGTAACCTCAAAACCTAGCTTACTAGCTACGTTTGAAGATGATTTAAATTGACGCAATTAAAAAACAATGCTAATTATTTTTGTATCGTATAATTTGCTTGAAAGGGTACACTACAGGCATCTGTACCAATAAATTATGGAACTATGTGGGAATCTTATAAATAATTTATACAATGAAACCATCTGAGGCGACGTTTGCATGCGACCCAGTCGTTAGAAGTCGATAATGTCCACGTACAAGTTCACTTAACAAATTGACCACAATAAATTATTGTACGGTCTATTGTCACTACATGCCTCAAAAGTCAATACATTTGAGGCATGTAGTGACAAGTCACCCCTACTTTCATAAAAGACAAACATCAATTAACAACGAACGGTATTGAAATATGTCGTTTTAAGCCTACCAAGGTCGATTAGAGAGATATATTGAAATCGAATATTTCATATTAAAACAAATATGACAACTTATCATGGGCATAATAATGATTCTTGCAAACACGGCCTAATATCCAGTCCATATACACAACAAAATACAAAAATCCATAAAGAATACAATATGTTCTTTAAAACTCAAGTCGGCCAAAAAAAGCTCAATACCAATTCGTCTGTACAAAACCCTGCTATCGCAAATATAGGATAAGAATTTTAGGTAATTGGTTCGACGTTGGTTTGAAAATGGGCTTAGAAAGGTTTATAAAACGAGATAGAAAAATCATCAACGAATACATACAAGATACAATCGCGGGCCACGTCAACAAAGTGCAAAAAAAAAGAGTTTTCATTTTCATTTCTGAAAATCATGAATGATTTAACTATGGAGCTTGAACTTAGTTTCCAGTTAGAATTCACCTCTTATAATAAATAGCCACTCCTTGAACGAACTTGGTTATCTTCCATTATTTAATGAAACTTTAGTTTCAGTAATAGTACAATGTTCTATCTACATATAGTAAATGTAGGCATGTATTTACATACATATTTGTCAATAGCTAATAGTCGGCCGAAGACAATCGTTACCTGGACGACGAGGCAACAACAAAAATGCATGCGGCAAACGTATCATCATCATAATCATAATACGAGACAAAATTAGTATTATATGAGTGCCATTCGCTGGTCATGGCCGTCCTACATGGATTAGGACATTATGAAATTTTTTTACCCCAACAAAGCCAGTACTTGGAGAAAATATTTATAAATACAAGACGCTCCGTATGAATAGAATGACCCACATTGCTAGTATGGAACCGAAAATTGTGTATAGATTTTGATTTACCACACGCTGGGAAGTCATCAACAGCTTAAACAATGGTCCCTACCGCGGGACTCGAAGCCTACCCAAGATTAAATTCTAGTTTGTTATATTCTCTGATCTACTCGGATCCTGGACTGCCTCGTCTATTATAAACGTAAATGAATAGTATAGAAAAAAGGCACAAAGAACTTTTGAAACTTTTTCAAAGGGTGCACTTTATGAGAGAATTCATTGTATTCGTAGTGTACCTACCAAATTTTATGAAATTTTGTTAAAGACCAGCAACACTTAGCACATTTCTACCTAGTTGATAGAAAATACTAATTAAAATCTAGATCTTCTATATATCGTTGGAAGTATCCTCTCAACAGGGACAGAAAAACCAGATGCGCCTTTCACACCATTATAGACTATTGCCAATTACACTTTATGAAAGGAAATATAAAGTAGGTCAGCGCCTAGTGTTATCCTACGTGTATTCTCGTCCTTAAGTGGCAACTAGAAACATGCGAGACGTCATATGGTCCCAGGGTCCCACCTATCTATCAAGTCCAGCGTGGGAGAAACAGCGGCTGCACAGCCCATCATACTGCGCTGACCTAATTGTACTTTAGCCGCCTTTCTTTTCCAAGGAATATTATTTTAAAGGCGTAATTGTAGAAGTCGCGAGGGCTAAAACGAAGTCTGTAATTTTGTTCAGTCTGCTGCTGAAATATTCAGAGAGGTATGAGAACACAAGGAGCGCACGCCACCCGTGCCCGGGGAGACTTGGACTTCGCCACCCACCAGGGAACCACCAGCTGTCTTATACAACAATTACTGGTCTCCCATACGTAATTACGCTTTTAAACGCAATTAAAACAAGTATATCTTCATTTAATAACTGACTACCTGATCGTGCGACTTCAAAGAAATTATTTGTGAAACCAAACTACACGAAAGGTAATTAAAACCCTAAACTACTTCAAGAAACAGTTAAAACAATGAGATTTGGATTCCCAAGGAGTATGAGGGCTAAGAAGAAATATTCATGTCCCATTCCCATCTCATCATCATGTATTACTCGTAGACTGAACGTATAAATATACAGATGTACATTGCTCCCGTTACTTAGATAACACGGTAGTTACGCGATAAATTCGGGGACATTTAGAAAAAGTGGTCTGCGTAAATGTACGCAAGGTCTAATATTATTGATAGAGGCTTTGGTAAAAGCTGCTCGCCAGAGGAAAATTCGATTAGAAGGACACGCCCTTAAAACACCTTCCAAATAAGTTTATATAGAACAAGACTTATTTATTACTAATCATTAATTGATTGTTTGGGAAAACACCACCATTTTAAACACATATTAGAAGGAAACTAGTTCCAACCCGTACTCTTAGGGTCCATTACTAATTGCTAAGATATCACTATTCACTATAATCAATACATAAATAATGCCCATATTTCCCCAAAAACAATTAAAATGCACATAGAATGTGATAGGTAAGGTTACTAAGATGAAAAGATAGTGCATAATCAATATTAATTAAAATGTATGCGGCCGTTTTAGCATACAAACATTACTCGACCAATTACTTTCACGTTTAATGTTAATTAAACAGATTAGCCCTATTCATCAGAACCAAAATCTTTCAACGAATCTGTTGCAAAAATTAACAATTTATTCCAAACTTGACGGTTGTCATTACCAGTTGATACAAAGCAATCGCCCTTATTTCACGCTCGGGGGCGCAGCCCGCGCCCGCGCCGCAATCCGCCGTAAGATAATGCGCAACGAACCGCGAAAGCATTACAACCTTACTTACGACGTTAACCGGCTAGCTACTATTCGCTACATTTACATCTCAGTAACGATCCAGCAACGACAGTATTCAGAATATCATTTTAATATTTTACCCCATCCTGTATGTAAGTTGAATCTCTACGGAAGATGATTAAATTTGCCGTTACTTCAAAATATTACTTAGTTTCTATACTATGTACATTACTTTAATATTTTAAGTGTTTTGGCCTGATAGAAAATTAACTTCTAAATAGAAACTATACTATCGTACTGTGGCTTTATTACTGCCTTACCTATTCTGATGTTAACCAATATTAATATGTTAATTATAATCTCACACTAGAGGTAGGTTTAAGCATTAAGTTTATTGAAAACTGCTCAATCGCCTCAACATTCTGGACTCGTTGTAAATTGAACAATTTCGGGAAGTGCTTTTTTATTTCGAGAGAGCATGTAGTTACATAATTAGGAAAAGAGGCCTACGTACGCCCCTCGTGGCCTTTCAGACAACGGTTATCCATTCCGTTTCCTCATGGGCCGGTGTGCGTGAATATTTGATGCTCCTATCGATCATAACTTCTTTGCGGCGCCCCATCGGGCGCGCGCCGCGAGGGCCGCCTAATGTCACTCCGCGATGCCCAGGTAACCGCCGAGTGGCTGGCTCGTCTAATATTCGGACATTTATAGGGGTCGATCAAATGCCTTATGTCATGATCATAGACTCGACGTGACTACGGTAACATTAGCCTTTTTATGAAAATATTCGCCCTGGCATGGCCGTGGCTTCCACCCGAGTGGATCACGATTTACATATTAGGAAGAAATTATTAAGGAAAGTACAGGACGGAACAGGAAGATTCCCACTCATTTTCATAAGAGTTAAAAGGCATTGTGATGCTATTTTTAATAGGTCGACAAAATTTATATGCGAGATCCTTATACATACATAGTTATATGCTCGTTATGAAATATAATGAAAGGTCATTTGATATAGATTATGTACGCCACAAAAAGGGTTTTTAATGTTTTATTTTTAATTTCCTGATTTCCCTAAAAGGGAATAGTAATGAACCCTAAAACAGGTCATGAATATGGCTCTGTAGTCAGCCAGTCAAGTTATTTTGCATGTTTAAATACTTTGCAATTAATCACATCTTACAAAGTTAGGCTGACTACGAGTAACTATCGACTCTCTACCTTTATTTTAACAAAAATGCCCTTTAATTTATTTAGATACCAAGATTAAGAGCACGTTTTATCAACATTGGCCTATCTAATGATAGCCGAGAGAATAAACCAGAGAACAAAGATCGTCCCCATAACTACAAGGGTTTCGGACTTGAACTATGGAATTACAAAACGATCGTAGACATATTGCAAAGTTCATTGAACATCGTCAAATGAATACTGAAAATATTATTTTATTACAAAAATTATGCGATCACCTAACCATGTTATTGTACTATACGTCTATTATAGATATTGGCCGTAATAATAGGATTTTCTCAAAAAATATTTTATATATACATAAAATGTCATAATAATCGAAACACGTTAATTAAGAACTCTGGTCCAAAGCCTTGGTTTACGTGATAAATGTTATCTAACATTATTGTGGAATTAACAAAAACAAGTCAGCACGCTTACTTTCTTCTTTGTACCAAGCCGCAGGCAGAATACAGTAGGTATAACAAGTTTTTGTTACTTTGTAATTAACGAACTCGCAAACCTATTAAGTACCTAACTCGGGAACCATTGGAAAACCTTTTCAGTACAACTGAATAATTTATTCAGAAGTATTATCAAAGTGCTTTCCTACCGTATAAAGCGAACGGAAAGCTAGTGTAACATAAAGGACATAATGATTATCTGCAACTGTCACAAAGGAAAGGCTTGCACAACAATCAAATATTCCATTCGAAGCTCCTTGTTACGCCAATCAACCCTAAGGACCCAACAATTACTACATATTTCTTTCATTTGCGTGTAAGTGTAGCTAAAGGAATTTAGAATGATGCATTTAACTTTGTAATGGGGGGCTATCTTCATGACTTATGAAGACGAGGTGGTGGTTAGGAAGTAAAAATAGTCGACAATAGTAAGAAAGGCATCGGTGTGGCGTTTCGTGAGTGTAATTGGAGAGGCTCGTGGGCGTGCGGCACGCCACGGCGCAGTCGGGCGGGAGACATCTTGTATGTATTTGCCTCTCTAGTAATTTCCCCGTCCGTCCTTGTATATTTAAGCGGCGGCATCGTCCGTGCCGTTCTCATGCATATGTCATGAGCAGTTGCCGCGCGACGGTTTGTTGACGGTCGGGCCGCGGGAACCGCGACCACCGGCCCTCGGCCCACCACGCCGACCGGCACCACCACCAATAATTATTATGTTCTACTTTCGATTCCGGTGGCTATTGGCACCGCCCCGCCCTGTGGTGGCCGGCCCACCACCACACACCCGTCCGAAGGGATGAGGCGACAATTAGATTCCCGTATTTCTCTAGTCTCCATGTAATGACCATGTGCTGTGTATTGCATGTACGCTCAAATTAAATGGCGGACACCGTAAAAGCAGTTATAAGTCCGGTGCACGCACGCGAGGCAATAAATAACGCGCCTCTATTTAATGTCCCTAATCCCTATAGACAATTCTAATGGATTATTATTGAAATAAATCGTTTACATTATATTCAAAGTAAACTACGTTGTTTTAATTTTAAAGAAGCCGGAGATGATCAGATAGGTAAAAGTGTGTTAAATGAAAAGACAATAACAGCCACCAGAATAACTTAAAACAATAAGTAGGTCATTCTATATTTGAGTGCTGTAGTCGTGAAACCTAGCAAAGTGTATGTAGGTATATTTATTAATTAATTACAAAATTCGAATGAGCGGGTGATTCACCATTACGTAACAATCGTATCCATTTCAGAAAGGAGGTCGTAGACCCATCAAACCCAACACGTCACTATATTTTTTGATCTAATTGTAGGATATACCTAGCAGTTATGAGGAAATAAGAGGTGCTCGCAGTATGTTTTGTAATATTTGGTGTCTCGTTTAAGCAGGCGTACGCCGATTATAAAGATGATAAAGAAAGAAAGTGTAATTAATCAGAGATGATTTCTTTTTATATATTTTTTTTTATAGTAGCTCGACATAATGGCTTCCCTACGCCTGATGGAAAGCCAAAGAGAAGCCCAAGTCGCTGTGACAACTGGCAAGTAACTGGTTAGTTCCCTGTCAATTGCCACTGCCATACCGGCCCAACCTTAACCCCCCACGAGCTCCGGAGACCCTACTCACCAGCAGAAACACGACCCGGAGGTCATTTGGCTGCGGTATTCTATAGGGTGGAGGTCCTTCCCCGGACGGGCAGCTCAATACGAGCGAAGATTCGCTATGCCCTACCTCTCTTATTCAACAGCGAGACCACTAATTAACTAGGTAGGTCTACTAGATAATTTTCTGGGAAATGCAAAAGTGACTTGAACAACATTCAACGTATTCAGAGTTAAAACTATCTCTGTCATGATTCGGTTTTTTACTTTATTTGGAACAGTTTACGATATTTTTATCATAGCTACGACAGATAGTTGCAACAACCACACACGCCGTCACGATTAGTCGTGACGTTGTAATAGGCTATTATGGCTAAAAATTGTAATTAGTCCGCCTTTTAGCTTATTCAAACATAATAGACGTATTTTTCCTTTTTTCATTCAAATAAACAATATCAAAGATACAAGGCATCAAAATTTAGGAGTGGGAGTCTTTGACGTCACTCGCACCCGTAAAAATGCCTCACCGAGTGACGTCACGCGTAATTTCAACGGGCTATGACTTTGTAATTTTTAGTCTAATTTACAAACAAAAAAAATACGTGTCTTTTATTTTTGAATAAGCTAAAAGACGGACTAATTACAATTTTTAGCCATAATAGCCTATTGTTATCGTTACGACTGTTGTGTTAGCTGTACCTATTGAACTTCACTATTTGTCGCCACTACTAAAAAGTCGTGAACGATATTTAATCATGTCGTGGTTTGTATGAATACATGGATCTACCACACATCTGTGATCTACCACTAATAGGTATTATAAAGAGGCAAGATTTGTTTTTGTGTGTGTATGTTTGTAATGAATCAATTAAAATGTTACTGAGCATAGGCTATATATTTAGTGCTTAGAAAAGTTTAGGGATCCTAACTAAAACGTCAATAATGTAACTATAAGTTTTAAATATGAAAGCAACGTTGCTTTAAACGACACGATGTCGCACTATGTAGTGACTATTAATTTATCGTTGGACACTGTCGTCTCTAGCTGCCCTATTATACAAATTGTCGATACTATTTATCGACAGTGTGTAGTCCAAATATTTTATTATTGAACGACTGACTGCATTGATTGAATTGTGGCGACATTTTCCCGATTCATAGTCTAGTCTTGTCGTTTCCAAATTAGTAGTCTCTATGTTGTTCACAGTTCAAAATCAAATATCATAAATAAGTATTCAAAATTAAATAGACGAGACATGAATAGTGACACTCTGTGCAACAACAAAAAGATAATGCAGAAATGGACATGGACATTTTCAAGTTACTATGATAAAAGTACATTTATTATTATATACCTATAGAATTTTAAGTTTTAAATATTTATTTTATGTTACATGTAAAAATAATTTTAAAATAGGTAAGTATGATCAAATTGATCTGTTCTGTCTCTCTATAGGTACGATGTATTACTAATGAGGAAGTCATAAGTAAATTTTTATATTTGATTTACCTATCATTATCTTTCGTTTTCAAGAAACAAAAAATAAAGAAATGCGTGTTACACAGAAATATTAATATTTCAACGAGTCCTTTTTTAGGGTTCCGTAGCCAAAATGGCAAAAACGGGACCCTTATAGATTCGTCATGTCTGTCTGTCTGTCTGTCCGTCCGTATGTCACAGCCAATTTATTCCGAAACTATAAGAGCTACATTATTGAAATTTGGTACGTAGATGTATTCTGTTAACCGCATTAAGATTTTAAAGTAAAATCAGAAAAAAAATCCAAAATTTTTGGGGTTCCCCATACATAGAACTGAAACTGAATTTTTTTTTTTTCATCGAACCTATACGTGTGGGGTATCTATGGATAGGTATTTGAAAATGATGTTGAGGTTACTAACATCATTTCTTTCTAAACTGAATAGTTTGCGCGAGAGACTCTTCCAAAGTGGTAAAATGAGTGTCCCCCCCCCGTAACTTCTAAAATATGGGCATGATAAAACTGAAAAAAATATATCATGTGTATCACTATGAAAACTACTAACGAAATTTGGTTTGAATGAAATCTAGCCAGTAGTTTTTTTTTTAAACGTCATAAATCAAATTACCTAATTTTTTCATTTAATTAACTCCAATATAATAAAACGTAAAGAAAAACATTTATTTAGCTGTATAGTGGTACGGAACCCTACGTGCGAGAGTCCGACTCGCACTTGGCCGGTTTTTTTTAAGAGGGGAATGCATTAGGCACCTTCATGCCATCTCAGGGGGGAGGCGGCATGGTGTGTGGGACTCACACCTCCCAAAAAGGAGGGCATACCCACTAAACCTCCCTGTGTCGCCCGTGGGCAGCAAGTTGCAGGGACACGGGTAGTGCCCAAGCATACGGGCACATCCCTGCCTGCCCTGGCTAGCCGCAGTTGTCAACAAGTTCTAATCTAACCCAATCTATTATGACCATAGTGTGAACACACATGATTACATCACCGGGAAAGAGATTAGATTTGGGAATGGGATCAAGCTAGTTATAGATTTCTGTGGCAATTAATGTTGAATTAATTCATTCAATACATAAAATATCCTTCATATTTATAAAGAGAATCACAGGCATAAGTAAATTAATAATAACAAAGAATAATAATAGGATTGTTGGAAAAAAATTCAAGTATCCCATCACACGAGATATTGATATCTAATGGGATGTTTAAAATTCCTACTTTGGAATATAGGCATGGAACACATGAAAAAATTCAATTTGTAATCATATCAATAATGCGATTTTAGTATTTCATGTAAGTGTTTATCTGAACTTTCATCTAAATTTTATTTGAAAATCAACAATGTTATGAAAACAAACTTTTGTAAGCACATAGGTACACAATTTTATTGTTTTACCTATTAGGCATGTCACATGAAGTGTGTTTATTTTAAGTTTTAGTCAATTCTAGTTTATATAGCAGATTATTAGATGAGTCAAACAAGCCATTGTCATCATGCTTCATTGCTCAGAGTTTCAGGATCCATTAAGTTTTCATAGTTAGGCATAAGAAATAGGCGCGAAAGAACCATTGCCAGCATAGTAGCACCCAGTGTAGTAGCACTGGCGGGGGGCAGCAACTGACAATGGTGCTATCACACTGATGGGACTAACTTAGTTATATGGTATTGTATTGTATAGTTTCGTACGTCAGAGGGTAGTAATTCTATAAAATTAATTGCGCTCTAAGATTTATGACTAATTAATTACAATGCATGCAAAATCAGGGTGTGCGTACAAGTTGGGGTTATATTAACATTGCTAGGTACTAATCTTTCAAATTAGGTTATCGAAGCTCCTTGAGCCTTTCTTGTAATTTTTATAAACAACTAGGTATTACCCTACACTCTGACCATTTGTTGTTTTATAGAAGTAAAACAGTAACGTTTCGAAGACACTTCCATACAATCATCATAGTACTACGAACGAGGCTTAACAAATTATGAAATGTAATAGGTAGCTAGTCATCGTCTTTGAAATGATCTAACGCATTAATATATGTAATTAGTAGAAGGTTTACATAAAATTATGTTACGTGATAGTAACAATCAAAGCCGGTCCGGAAAATCGATAGCGTGAATTACAAACTAGGTGATTAAAAATGCATTAAAAACACTTACCAAAAATAAAAAATTCCTGGTGTTTGGCAGTGGTAAGATACAAATGCTTACAAAATCTGCAAACGACGCTTTGTTGTAACGTAAAATAATGCCAAATTACAATTTTACAACGCTAAAAATGGCGGCATTGACAGCAATTTAGGCTCGCAGTTGGTAGAAATTAGTAGGTTTTTCAAATAAGTTGCCATTATTTATGGATATTTACTACTTCTTATAAATGTCTTACTTAGATAGTCAAATCTAAGGTTACATAATGCTCTTTTCTTATAGATAATTTTGTGAGAAGAAATAAGCAAGAAAACGAAGACAATTATATAAAAGCAGATTTAAATGATAGGTTAATTAAATGCAGCACACCCACTTCATCGATATCGATTTGTCGACATTTGTGGTGCTTTGTGCCCTGCAAGCAGTGTCATAGATATGTCATTTTTTTCAAATATCAGCTGGCATCAGATCAGACGTCTGTCACAGCGTTGCCAGAATGTTACTTTTGTAACATTTTACGTTACTTTTGGCCCTCCAATGTTACTTCCATGTTACACCACACTCAATGTTACTTTTATGTTACTTTTGGGAATTTCGAACAAAATCGTGTATCGGAACACATTTATGAATATAATTTTAACTTTTAAGTCATGTTGGCACGCTTGATAGAAAACAACATGGCGTTGTTGGACAGACTGACCATGGACTGACCAACCAATACGATTGTTTGTCAAATCTACTTATTCACTCACTCGTGTGTATTTCTCAATCTTTCATCCCGCTTACGTGTGCGAGCGTCGGATTTGTTTGTGGATGTGACGATGACGACCGCCTTCGACGCTCGCTCGCTCGGTCGGTTCGGCACTTGATTTTCTTTTCTTCTTTCAAAGTTTGTATTGTATTCTTCCTTTACTAAGTATTGTGTTGTTTTGTTTGTGATGAATCTAAGTATTGCCATAACTAAAGAAGATTGTTGTGTATGTGAATGTTGTTGTGTATGTGAATCACAGGCACGATGAAGATTTAAATCAGGTTAGTATTGAAAGACATTCTTAAAATGGTTGATTGGTATATTTATTTTAATTAATTAAACACACGTTTTTGACTTTATTTATTTTTCTAGCATCACCAGTCGATTATTCGATAAAAAACAATTATTAGCCACGAAATTAGCTACACTCTTATTATGACTGAAAATACAAGTCATGTATTCATTGATGACAAAGCAGGTTGGTATTGAACGACATTCTTAAACTATGAATAACTATATTATTTAGATACAAATAACTGACTGTTACATTTTTATTTTCAGCATCGCCAGTCGATTGTTCGATCAACAATAATAACGAATTGTTAAGTTTAATAAAGGGGCGGATATTTTTATAGTTTTTGTATTGATTGATGACAAAGCAGGTTGGTATTGAACGACATTCTTAAATGGATTAGTAGGTACTTTAAATAGATATAAATACCTAAAGCAGTTATTAGACGACCCTAAATTCAGGGCACTGAATATCGGTCCCTGAATCAGTTGAAACGTGAATGTCGAGAGAGTTGGACGTATCTTCGTAATGCCGCCGTCACTATAAAAACATCAAAAAGTTGCTGTAGTAGTTACGGAAATGCTCGCAACAACTAATTTTGACTTTCGGGAGATGTATTTTCAAAAATTCCGGAGATATATGACAATACCTTGAGCAAGATCGGGAGATGTTATTTTTGCTATGAATGATGATTACTATAATGATGATGATTATTCTAAAATTTTTCCCATTGAGTTGCTCGGAGAGCAAAAAAAGGTCGTTCTACGGATACCGTTGAGGTTTTGCTCCGTTTGGTCATATTTATACAATATAGGAGGTAAAAAAGAATCGGAAGTAAAATAAAAATCAATAAAAATAAACTAAAATCTGGTAACCCTAAACACGCACGACCACTCTACGCCTACGCCCCATGGCCGGCGCAACACTGACCTCCCTAACCGCCCTAAGTGTTATTACACTATACTTTCGGCAGAGAGGTAAGTGAGCAAGGCAGACCGGGTCGACCCGGTCGCCCTATAGGGACCCTTACTCCCTGAATTCTATTACACCGCACTGATTCAGGGTCAGGGTCCCTGAATTTAGGGTAGTGTAATAACTGCTTCACTGACTGTTACTTTTTTTCTTTTCAGCGTCAACAGTCGATTATGCGATCAACAATTAATAAAGAGTCAATTATTATTATTACTTTTAATAAAGAGTCAAGGAACGTATTTTATTTTCATTTAAAAAAATACCATTCTTAACGTATTTTGCCAATTTCCACCAAAAAAAAAAAAAGGCAATGTTACTTTTTCTGGCAAAATGTTACTTTTTGATCTGTCTCGTGTAACTTTTGACTATCGGCCACTGGCAACACTGGTCTGTCAAGTTTGATGTAGAGATGGTTGAACTTGCCACAAAATTTTCGAGATTTGTTCAATTAATTTTAATTTAATTTGTTTGCCGCAATTTGCAAGTTCCAACTGCGCTGTACAATACATTTACATTCAATCGGATTTCAAATAATTGTGCAGTGTTTTACTATTTACGAATATGTGTTAAAAACATCTGGTTCTGCGCTATATCTTCGAAACGGATTTTGGATTCAAGAAATGAAACATGAATAATAGTTCTGATTCTGAATTATTTTCTGAGCTGCATTGTCCTAAAGATGCTCTGACTAACAACTATGGATGGTTCATGCAGTTCTTGCTTGCAGTATTAGCATTTACTTGCTTGATCGGTAAGTTAACAAAGTTCAAGGTTTCTTGTTTTCTTTCTCTCTTTCATAATTGTTTACATTTCATCATCGCCCTCGAGTGTGTTGTAAAGGAAATCAGAGACTTCATTAATAGAGGAGTCTGAAGTACCTACATTAGATTTTAAATATACATTAGAGAATTTAGTATTATCTACAGCATACAGATTGTTAAGTACCTACCTATCCAAATGGATTGAATTAAATATAAATTGATAGTTTATTTTTATTGCTTATAGATATTGTTGTTTTATCATAATTATGTATGTTCTCTCCCAATTTAAAACATTGCTACAGTTTTTTATTGGTTGTTGATTTGGTCCTTTAGAACTACAGCCTGCACTATACAACAAATTGCAATATAATAAACACATTGTATGGTATGATTGGCAGGTAAAAGGTTCTGCGAGCCACGATATGCCAGAAGACCATGGTTGATCTGGTTCTACGACACATCGAAGCAGGGCCTGGGGGCTCTCATTATACACGCAGCTAATGTCTGGCTTTCTCCACACTTTACGGGGAATACTTGTACATGGTTTGTTTTACTTATATTTGCTTAAGTTAAGTGTTCCTTTTTTTGTATCTATGAGTTAAAGATAGGAAAGTGAATATAATTTAAATATATTACAGGTATTTCATTTACCTGTTATATTATTCTTATGGGTGTGCATAAGATATAGTTGCCATACATTGACTCATGTGTGTAATGCCGTGGCCACACATACAATTTTGCGTTCAATCACTGTCCAATGCCCAATACTAAGGCGCTCAATGTCTTCATTGTGTCGAAGTACCAATACATATATTGGTGCATTGGGTGCAAAATGTTAAGTTGGTGCAAATATCTCCAATGTGTGGCCGCGGCATAAGAATTGCATACCTATAGCTACAGAATTCAGAAATTATTTGATGGGTTAAGATTAGAGGATTCGGTCCCGGGATCCCGAAAACCGGGATCCCGGTCATATTTTAGTCCCGAAATTTTCGGGATTAAATTTAAAGAGTCCCGGGATTTTCGGGATTAATATATTGTTAATATAAGTTAGTAAAAACGTGCGTGAAACGAAACGCACTTACTTTCATTTGACGTTTTGACGGCCATCTCATTTTTACGGCTGATTTCATATGATTTTGCTATCGACCGGTACTGGATTATGAGTAAAAATTCCAGAATCAGCGCTGCACCAACCGGAGCCAGAGGGACTGTTGTTGCGGCAAGTGCCGGACCAGTGGAGTTCTAGCGGCGGTATTGTGTGGACAGAGTGGGTCAGCCCGCCGGCCAGGGAGACCCGTAGCAACGGTGGTGAGGTGGTGGGCTGACCACCTCCGAAGGCTGCCCCACCAGGCCGTGCATAATCCCGGAATGGCTCGTTGTGCCCGGTGGTGCCCGGGTTGAGTGGGGCCCGGTGACAATTTCCGGTGGGGTACAGGTGCCCTTCCGTCTGGCGGACTGGCTCCCCCTGTACCACACCGTCCAATACCAATGCGGGGCTCCACGCCTTTTCTAGTTTTGGACGCGACAACGGTCACTCCTTTCATGCCCTCCCTCCCTTATCCACTTCAATGGCACGACGACGACATTGCACACGTCCTACAGCGGCTTCCCAATCCTTCCCCACCAACTCACTGTTTGAGGTGGAGTTCTCCAACATCCGTGGACTCCATGCAAACCTCAACGCCGTCCACCAACACTTCGAGACGGCGAGGCCTGCGATGCCGTTTCTGACGAAAACTCAGATTGGCTGCCCTGCCGATTCGGCATACCTGCACTACCCCGGCTATGTGCTGGAAGAGTCCTTCCGCGCCAAGGCCTTTGTTCAGTTTTTTGAAGATTTAACAAAAGATTCAAAATAAAAATTTAATTTTGAGGTTTTACTGTCTTTTTGTTACCACTTTCTATCACCAATATGATCCCGGGACTGTCCCGGGATCCCGGGATGAACTGTAGAAAATCCCGAAATCCCGGGATTGGAAAAATCGACCGGGATCGAATGCTCTAGTTAAGATTGATTAAATAGAGCAAGTTACTTTGTGTTATTTTGAGTAATATAATATTAAAAATGATGAGTATAATATTTTCTGAATAATTTAAATAACATAACCATGTTATCCAAAATACATCATCATCATCAGCCTATCCAACATTAATTATTCCTTTTTGTTCTCAGGTATATTGTAAATTTTATGCTGGATTCTACACTTGGTCTCCTCATTATATGGGCCGGGATCAGGCTTGCTCAATATTGTGCTAGAACTTATGACATTCCACTCATCAATTTTGGTGAATATGGTGAGTACTTAAAATAGATATCCAATTTTATTTCTCTAATAATATATACTTTATCTGTATAGAGAATTTTCATTACCATGTATAAATATAAAAGCTTAAGGTAATTTCTCTTCCTTTTCTTGGAGAAATTCCCAGTCACCATCTGGTAATCACAGTATAAGACAAAATTTTAGTTTGAGACTAGGTGGTAGATGTGAATTGACTGGTACATTTATTCTTTCATTTAATATACTCTAATTTGGACCTATAGTTCATTCGCGTTAAGAAAATAGTGACTCATCACCGACTGCCGGCCGCCTAGCCAATTAAAACGCTAGAAATTATAATTCTAGCGTTTTAATTGGCTAATTGGGTGATGAGTCACTATTTTCTTAACGCGAATGAACTATAATCCTCTTTTACTGTCACTGGATTAATAATATCAATGTCTGTCAATAATAGTAAAAAAGTTTTTATTGTGAATTTATAACTCTACAATATTTTCATTCACCATCAGCCTAAAAGTTAGTTGCAGGCGTAGCTAAATACCACAGACCGATGACGGGCAGCAGCGTCATCGGAGCGAGAAGCTACACCCTGCGATCGCCAACCTGCCAGCCCAGGGTGGCAAGGTTCATCCTCATTCTCATCACACATTACAAATTGTAAAAAGTAAATTGTATATAATGTCATTCTCTTTATTGCTGTCATTCTTCCGCATCCATCTATATCATTGGGAATTTATTACAGCTATTTTTATTGTCTTTCCTACTTGTACATATTCTTCTATCCTGTCGCGCATTCTCCTTCTTTTCTTTATATAGTGAGACGTGAGTTTTGTAAATAATATATATAGTGTAAATAGATAACCATCTTTTATATAAAGTTACATTCTATAAAGCACCCTACATTATATAAAGTTAATGAAAAATTGAGAGCAGAATACATATAGCATTTTGCAATAACACCTCTATACATGTAACCTATTTATCGCATCAGGCAAACCGCCAATGTGCGCTGCGTGGATATGCCAATGCGTATTGTACGCCGCGCTCGCGACCTTCGCCAAGTCCGTGCTGGCGCTGGTGCTGCAGACGCCGCTGGTGACGCGCGTCTTGTCCACGCTGCGGCTCTCGCCCGTATCGGACGCCAGGCTAGAACTCGCTGTGGTCTTGCTCATCATACCTTTCTTTGTTAACGTAAGTAAAAAATAACAAATGCCTATCTCCTATTAGCCTACGTCACTTATTAGACGCAGGAAGGATCACACAGAGCATTTTCTGTGAAACACGGTACATCCGAGACCTATGTACGCTGCGGCACGGATATGTGCGACGCAGACGTGCGTCTGCTCTGTCTGTTTCAACAGCCCTGCCTTGTGCTGGTAATGCTGTGATGTATCGACTACCACTCAGTAAATTACCTATCTCAGTGTCATCCCGATGAAATATAATATGTATTTCTGAAGAGTATAAAGTATCTATGTTGTTTCTAAGTTAATAATGCATGCAACATGGAAACGATATATCAGCTCTGCGACTGACAGAGAAACCTATCTTATTGTATCATGGTTACAAATCTAGATGGTTACAGAGTTTTAAAAGCAATACTTTTGAATAAACCCTGAAGTATCTGCATAATATTATCTTAACAATTAACACAATAAGGATCAAATCTCCAAATGGAAAAACTAATTTTACAAGAGACTAATTGACTAGCCTAGAAATTGCTACTGGATCTTTTTATAACAAAATATGTATTTCAACAGTGTATAAAATTTAGTGATCCTGCTTTTCTGGATTATACATTTAAGTACATAGATACATATTTTTGTGCTTGCTTTCGTCCGAACTTGTACAATACAAAACATTAAGCTACTTACTTTTATCAGACAAATGTACAATAGCTACATACATATTATGTTTTGTCTGGTGCTATTATTAAGATTTTCTGCCACAAATATCAATTCAAATTATGGTAATAATAAGTATTGGTTTATTCATTTACATAGTTGGTACCTACGTAGATTTGCCGACATTTGTTTAAATACCAACACGCGATAATGACGTAAAGATAACTAATATACCTACACAATGTGACTTGTTTGTGGGTCATGACTCTTAAATGGTTGGTCTACTTTATATGTATGTGTTTTTGCTTGTTACAGATTTTAATATTTTGGGTGACCGACAATTTCCTTATGTATCATCCGAGAGGAGTTAGTTCGAAAATAAAGACAAAGGTATTCAGATTTTATTTTAATTGTTTAATAAGTAGTAATATTATATGGGGGCTACGTACACACAAGACAAAGAGTTAAAATAATATACCGAAATCCATGCGGGTGTAGCCAAGAGTATTAGCTAATGTATGATAACATTAGAAGCTTATTCATACAAATATTATAGATGCGATGGTAATTGTGTCTCTGTAGGTTACAGTTAGACAGATGGGCCAATTTCGACAAGGTACATTCGAATATGAAGGGAATAAAATAGGCTACCTACTTTTTAGTGCAATATGATCAATATTCAAATGAACTGTAGTACATCACACATTTTTAAGAAACTTGCTTCTTGTAGGCACGGCATCTCCCACCTTTCTGCGCGTCATTTGGAATTATTTTCCAGGTACCTCATTCACCCATCTGGCTTAATGACAAGTATTCTTGTTTCAGGTCCGTTACCAATCCATTAAGAAGGAGAAATCAGGATCTGAGGAAGAGGAGCACTCTGCCGACGAGAGGCTTCTAGGAGCTAACGTATGACCCTACCCCCGGCCCATCACACTGCGGGCGTAACCTTACCTACTCTAGATAAGTACCAAGTACCTATCAGGGTTGTTTTAGAGTCACGTTCACTATCGCACGCGCGGATGGGAAGCGCAGAAACGGCCTAGCTGTTCCGCTTACCACACGCCCTTAGCTCGTGTGGGCACTTGGCGGTAGGGTAACTATGAATCGCCGAAAGGGTAACAATACCTTGCCTTGGCAACACCTAGCTAGAGGCCCAAGCAGTAATCATTGAACATGGGGTAAGCGTGACTCTGAAACCAGCCTCAGTTACCACTTGTCTTATCAGCAGAATAATGAGTTTTTATTACCAGATTCACTGAACTAATTCAGCAAAAGCCCTGCTTATTTTGTGACTAAAGTTGTCACCTTCTAGTCGAAAACAATTTATCTGATAAGTGTGGTATGTGATATAATTGATTTAGGTTTTATATTCGGTGTTTATGTGGTTTGTAGGATAATTATTATACCACATACGTTAGAGGAGAATCCAGATGAATAAGGATGAATTAAAATAATTAGAATGTATTTAAATCGTTCTGGTGCTCTTATTTGGTATTAAAGGTTATTGGCATGTGCAAATAAACCTGCTTTTTGCTCAAGAATATAGAAAGGGTTAATTAAATAGATTGATGTGTAGACACTGTGTGTTGCTTAGAGACAATCTATAAGATAGCGACTTATCAGATTAATTAGATGACCGCAACTTCAGATTCCAATCAAATTATCTCCAAAATTTTCGCGTCGGTTTATTATGTAGCTACTGCATACCTTCTGTAATTTTTTTAATGGATTCCGCTGCAAAGACAAGTGGTGCTGAATATAATAATTATATTATGGTGTATTATAATCATGTAAATGGCACTTATACCATCATATGAACGCTATTATAACAATAGATATCTTTTATTTTTATAATACTTGGGGATTTATTTTACAGGTATACTTAGGTAATTTCACTTTTAAACAAAAAATTTAAGGTATTGATGGGTATACAATATAATATTACCTATATACAAATTTTGAGCATTAGGAGCATCCTCATTGGATAGGGATATATTTTGAACCTACTCTTTGATCAATATGACTAAATTTAGAATCAAAAGTTCGAATATTGTTTATGCAATAAGTGAAGGTGTGCATTATTTATATGTAAAAAGCTGGCTGAAAATTATTAATTAGTTGGCAATACACAAGTAAAATTTAAATTAATTTTCTACTTCTTACTGTGTAGGTAATGCTATATATATCTGTTTAAAATTATTTTAATATTATAACACTCATGTACCTAATATTATGGAATTGCAATCATACATTTTGAATTACTTACTAGTTAATTATTGGCTAATCATTAATTTTATATGGAACTTTAAAATGTGTTATCCATTTACTTATATGTATGTACAAATGCGCTTCGTGTAATTAGGAAGATGAATATATTTTTGTATGTTTCATTTTTGAAATGAAATTATTTATAATGTTCCTAAAGTGGTTTAGTACTTAGGTTCACGGTAGTGCCATTTTGATTTGATAATTTACTCTACATCGAATAAAGACTGATAAAGTCATGTAAAATTATGAATCTTCCAATAAAATTATGCCTACTTCTAAAATAAACTTGATATTTCAATAGAACTTCAATAAAACTTATTTTATTTCTATGACTAAAGTTATTAAAATGGCTTTATTCATCGAAAAACGGTGTCATGTTGTGTGTGGATTTAGGTTCAGTTATTAAAAATATCTAATTTGGTTTAGAATTCGATGTAAAATAATTTTCTGTTATTACTTTCCAAAATTAAAATCTTATATAAAATACTCCAAAGACTCTCTTGAGTGGTATGTTATACTTAAACTATTCATAAAATAATGTTAATTTATACTTAGTGTATTTAAATTACTTTATACCTTGATTAATTGTTTGGTATACGTTTTATTATCTATGCTAATATGCACCTATAAACTTTTGTATCTTTTTGAAAGAAATGGTCTAGCAGCTTTTTATCGGAATCTCAAAGACAGAAATAAGTACAAAATGACTTAAAGAAAACGAATATATTCCAAAGTAATATTTGCTAACAAAAACTGCTAAAATCTTCACAACTTCTAATCCAATAAAACTATTATGGTTTAATAACGTCCGTTTGTTCACATTGTTTTTATTATGATATATGTAAATAAAATAGAATTAAGGTATTAGGTGAAATAAGAACGAGTTTTGTAAAAACCGAAATGTATATAGACCCATATATTTGTGCATATGTTTATTGTTTGTGCGAATATAATTCACATAAAGTGTTTTCTGAAGTTTCATTACTATTTATATTTTTAGCCATATGTTTTTATTTACTACTCTGTAAGGACAAATATTACAATCAGTATATCAGTGGTTTCCAAACTTTTGTCTTTCGTGGCGCACTTATAACATTGAGAAAATTTCTGACCGGCCTTTTTTATCCGGCTTGAACGAAGGACCTATGTGTTGGAGGGTCTTGGTGGTAAATAAAATGAACTCTATTTTCTATAGGTCGCTGATATATTATAATCCCCAAAGTAGACAAGTATGCCGACGTGGTGTAATACTAAGAATAGGAGGGCCATTGGAGGTCCCTGTTAGAGGATGACGCGATGAAAGCCTTGTACGGGTTGTACTGGGGATGGGCCGACTGCGCCTTTGCCGACGTTAGGGCCTTACGTATCTGCTTCGGAGCATATAATGAATCAGCAACCTATAGAAAATACAGCCCATTTTCCTTACCACCATACTGTTACCAAATAATATGATAATCATCTACATTAGCTGAGGATTATAAGTTAAGGATGTATAATACTTCACGGCGCCCCATGTCACTATCCATGGCACCCTTGGGATCCACGGCGTACACTTTGAGAGCCCCTGTTGTATGGAATACAACTGACTTATAGCTAGGTACACTTTTGAATCTGATACTTATCAGCTCATGCATGGCCGTTAGTTTAACCTTGAGCTAATGTTATAACACTTCAAGAATACAAATATTAACATGTGATACGGTAACGTTACCATTTAGTTTCGTAGCGTTAGTTTGTCTTATTTACCTCTACTTCTATTTTTCATAAAATAATAACGTAGGGGAAAGTGGTCACCATTCGTACGTGGGGCACATTCGTGCAGTGAGTATAGCAGAAAAACTAAACGGCACACAAACACGCCCTTGCTTGTGTGCATAGACATACCGACCACCATATTGTTAGCGGAGTGGCGTGGCAGTCGCACCACGATGTATCGGCTGACAAGACATAACGTGTTTTCGCGAGCGGTGAGTAAATTTTTTCCTTAGGTGTAATTCGCAATTGTAAGTAGAATTGTTATGTTTTTGACAATATGGTGATGATTAATTAATGTTAATATTGTTTATTTTGAGCTTTAATTGTTATATTTCTCTTTACTAAATTAGAATTTGTATAAAGTTGTATTTTAATTTTGTGCAAGGTATGGGGTGCTTTCGTACAGCCAAACAGGGGGCACATTCGTACGCGTACGAACGCTTCCCTTTAGATTTTATATTAGATTTTTATGAAATAAAATATAGTAAACTTTTAAAATACCAGGCAAAAAGCACAATAACATGTCTTTTTTTGCAGAATCATGGTGCAAAAATATAAAAAAGGGCACGCGTACTCAAGACGAGGATGAGGAGTCCATAAAATTAGCAGTTGACGACGTAATTCACGGACGCTTGTCGTATAGGAAAGCCGCGTTGAAATATAACATCAAGACCTCGACGTTGGAAAGCAGAGTCAAGAAATTCAAAGACTATGAGCCAATTCAAATATTATTAAGTTAGTTCTTTGAGAAATACATATTTTTATAATAATTAATGAAAAATTAACGACTTTAATAGGCTTTTTAATTACCCTATATGACTTAACCCCATGCGTATGAAAGTACCCCACCTACTGTACGAACGTACCCCATACGTGGGGCAAGTTCGTACAAATATCTTATCGTAGAAAAATGACTATAACTCTATAACCTTTTGACATAATAGTGTCGGACTTTTTGGTAACAAACTACAATATATTTGTTATACTTAGGTCTATAATCTAGATAAATTCGATTATTAATCATAAATTAAAAAAATAAAATCTAAAAAGCGTACGAAGGGTAACCACTTTCCCCTAATTTTATTTAAAAACGATTGATACCTACCTACCAAAGATTCTGAACGTCGGTGTTGAAATACTTACTACAATAAAAGCATTAGACCTTGCTAATTAACAAATAAGTATAAATCAATACAGGTCTGATAATAGTTATAATATTCGTCGTCTATAATGAAATGTGAGAAATATACAATACGTCACATCACACGCATCTCTTATCGTTAGTTAGATTAGCTCAATGCTAATTGCACATACCTATTACGTGTTTAAAATCACCTAGGTACCTACTTTTACGGCTTTTTACATAAACCTAACGCGACCACCAAAAGAAGTACCGATACACACACATTGGTGCATTGCATTGGGCGCACAGATGGGGCGCAAAACGTTACGTTGTTGGTGCAAATATCTCCAATGTATGGCCGCGGCGTTATGTACTGCCCTAATTTTAGCTTAGCGACGCTGTTGTCATGGTGATTGTATTATTGTTACAAATTCTTCCATCAAAAGATTTTGCGAATTTGCGTGTATTTTTCATTACATGGATATTTGTTAATATGTTTTCTTTTCAGTTTAGTTGTTTAATGAATGTGTATTGATATTTTTAATTATTGTGTTAGTAATTAGTAAAAATGAACGAAAGTGAACTAAGAAAATTATTACAAACTAAAAATGGATGTCGGGTGCCAGTTATGCTGCCTATTCCAGATGTTCACAAAATGGACAAACTACCCTTCACGCCGCAGCCACCATATAACCGAATCAAGGTAATACATACTTATATACTTACCTATTGTATCGGCGTTCCATTATCCTATACTCCAGTCCAGGTCCACCCGAAAGAAGAACGACAAGTGTCTAGATAGGTATACCTAGAACCAAACAAATGGTTGTTTCTTTGTGATAACTAGGTACTTTAATGAAGCCTATCCACTGTTGAACATAGGCCTTCCCCAAAGACTTTCTGTCGTTGATTGTTTAAATCCTGGGTGTCTCCTTAAATTTTCGCATCTTTGATCACGTCATGGTCCGCTACATTTGATGTTGATGGCTTAAAGAATGTGTTTATAATGTTATGTTAACTATTACATTCATTTATGTGTCAATATTCCAACAATTTGTTTCAGGACAAGCAAGCGAAGTTCCGAAAAGTTCTCGAAGAAAAAGCCACCGATCGGAAGGTAGAAATAGCTCGTCCGCCTCTGGAGCGCCGCGAACGAGACCGCCTGGAAATCGCGCAGTCCCTCCACATCGCGGCTCTGAAAAAATGCGCCGACAAAGTGCAGCCACCGCCTATGCTCAAGTCCTGGGAAAGAAAAATCTGCGGCCTCATACCAGCCAAAATGCGACAAGCATTCCCAAACATAATGGAAGACTTAATCAACGAAAGCAAACAAGACTGGAACCGCAACCTCCACGACCTCGCTGTGAAAACAGTTATTCGAGACGTTCCAGGTGTGTCACGTAAACGGTATGTAGAACCCAATTTCAAATTCGACGGCGTTACGCCTAATTACGAGAAAATGCTCAAATTCAGAAAGAAATTGGAAGACGGCTCTTTATTATTACATCCATTCATTAGACTTGTATTAGAATCTTCGGAAAAGACCTTTCCACCGCATATAATAAGTTTGTCTAAGTATAGAGCGAAAGGTCCGTTAGATTTGGAAGAGTTTCAAACGAAAATTATGGAAGAAATCAAGCGTGCAGATTATCTTGTATCTAGTACTTGGTACGCAATATTAGTTCAGTGGTTGAAAAATCCTCGTTGCTTAAAAGGTATGAAACCGAAAAAGATTCCTGATTTTGTAAGATGTGCTACAAAAATGATATCGATGCAAATACAAGAGCTGATGCGCAGGTCTATCGATGCTCTTATTGAGGCCCTGAAAGATCCAGAATCTGTGCCCATATTGAACATTGCATTAGATTTTGACGGGGAATTCTTTTACGACCCATCTCTTGAAACTGTTTATGGTATATTTCATGGTATTGCCGATGCAATAGCTCACATATCGCAAAGACTTATGCCTATTGAACAATATCTCAGAATTCCGTATACTCACGACGCTTTGCCAGTTAATTACAACGATTGGCTTACTAGAGACGGTCACGAAAGATTGCAAAAGCAACTGGACGTGGTGTTTGAACCGCTTCTTCAATATTTGGCCCGTTTACGACAAGAGTACAGTATGTTATACGGTAAACCAGCCAAAGAAGCACTGCTTAAATTTATCGATGAAGCAGAAGAGTTTGAAGAAAGTCGTGATAAAATTAAATATTTTCAAGAAATTGACTCTGAGATAACAGCTGTGCTTGAAAACGAATATTTCAATTGCGCCGTTGTATGTCAGTTGAGAATGGTAGATGGACTGAAAGGTAAAGCTCTGGAATTTATTAATGACATAATAGCAGGCATAGTAAAAACACATATGGATGAAAATCACAGTATATGTACAGAATTTGAAATTATAGCAGCTAAAGCTTTGAAACAGCCTGAAAATGCCGCGGAGTTAGTGGAACAAGGAGTTTACATTTTGCATGCTAAAACTGTATTGGTCGAAGCTTTAAAAGAGAGAATTATGAGACAGATCGAAATCATATCAAATCTATTAGAAATGACATCTCTCACTCCGGAACACGTTGCATCTAATACGCGTACAGTCAATTGGATAAAGGACATCAAGCCTATATTTGAAAAAAATGCGGCTGCCTACGAAACATTCAAAGGTGAAATGGAAGATAACCTACTGTCTAAAATTGCATACCTCAACAACGAGGTCCTCCAAATGATACCATATTTAGAACTTCTAGATAATATGGATGACACTAATCACACATCAGAATATTTAGAATATTTGCGAAAACTTGTGCATCGCTTGGCTGATTGTGATAAGTTAGTTATTTGGATTAATAACGAAGAAGCTACTTTCAAATTTCCGATCTCAACATACACAGATTTAGACGAATTAAAAGATTATGTTCTTCCATTTTATTGTCTTATTCACCTTGTCCATCGTTGGAAGCGAAGTTACTATACATGGATGGATGGGATCTTTGAATACTTGGATCACAATCAAATTGAACAAGATCATGACTTTTATTACAAAGAGTTCCTGAAATTGTCCAAAAATTATAAAAATAAAATTAAACAACAGATTGCAGAAGGCGTTGAAAGACGGTTTCAAGGCTTGGTGGATGACCCAGATGTCAATAATTTACCGGCTCCAATGAAGTTATGTGCCCAAGCCATAGTTGAAATAAAAGAGTGGAGACCTAATGTCCAGATGGCACACATTATGTGTAACCCTGCATTAGTTCAGCGGCATTGGGATGAAATGTCAACTATTGCAGGATTTGACTTAACGCCTACGGCGGGCACAACCCTACGAAAGATAATAAACTTTGATTTGTGGGATGAAATAGATCAATATGAAATTATTAGCGTAGCTGCTACAAAAGAATTGGCGCTAATAACTAATTTGAATAAAATGATTGCGGAGTGGACCGACATCTGTTTCAAGACTAGTCCATACAAAGACACGGGGATTTTCATTTTGTCTGGACTTGATGACATTCAGAGCGTATTAGATGATCACATTGTCAAGACTGTGGGTATGCGCGGATCGGCGTTCGTAAAACCCTTTGAAGCCCAGGTAAGAACATGGTATGAAAAAATTATGAGGGTTAACGCTACAATAGATGAATGGGGTAAAGTGCAAAGTCAGTGGTTATATTTATTGCCAATATTTTCATCGAAAGACATTGTAGCGCAAATGCCCGAAGAAGGTGTTATGTTCGTTGAAGTGAATAACACATACCGCCGCTACATGGGCTCTGTCGACAAAGATCCACATACACTTGAATTAGCTGGAGGAATGGGTGTTTTAGAAGCATTTAAAATCGCTTCTGGAATGTTAGAAAAAATTAACGATGGTGTTAACAATTATTTAGAGAAAAAACGTCTTTATTTCCCCAGATTTTTCTTCCTTTCTAACGACGAAATGTTGGAAATTTTATCTGAGACCAAGAATCCTCTTAAAGTTCAACCGCATCTAAAGAAATGTTTTGAAGGTATCAATAGATTAGTTTTTGATGAAGAATTTAATATTTCATCAATGATATCAATGGAAGGAGAACAAGTGGAGTTTCTGGAACAAATAAGCGTGGCTGCTGCACGAGGATCAGTAGAGAAATGGCTAGTTCAAGTTGAAGAACACATGTTGAGAGCTGTCAAGATGGAAACCGAGCTATCTTATTACGATTATCCTAATATGGGTAGAGTAGAATGGATTTTATCATGGGAAGGTATGGTAGTTCTAGCGATATCACAAATATATTGGGCTGTGGATGTGCATGAAGCATTGAGCACCCATAAACTGAGCGAACTACAAGCATTCCATGTTGGGTTGACGAAGCAGCTTAACGAAACTGTTGCGGTCATTCGTCGGACGGACATCAGTAGACTTAGTAGTATTACCGTGAAAGCGTTGATTGTAATTGACGTACATGCTAAGGATGTAATATTTGAGCTTGTGGGTAAAAATGTTACAGAGGTCACAGATTTTCAATGGCTGGCCCAACTACGTTATTATTGGGAAGAAGAAAGAGTATTTGTTAAAATTATAAACGCGGTTGTAGATTACGCTTACGAATATTTAGGGAATTCTGATAGATTAGTGATAACCCCACTGACTGACAGGTGCTATCGTACATTGATAGGAGCTTATTACCTTCACTTGAATGGTGCTCCGGAGGGTCCTGCTGGTACGGGCAAAACGGAAACAACCAAAGATCTAGCAAAAGCGTTGGCTGTACAGTGTGTTGTATTTAATTGTTCTGATGGTCTCGACTACAAAGCTATGGGAAAGTTTTTCAAGGGCTTAGCATCTTGCGGTGCTTGGGTGTGTTTTGACGAGTTTAATAGAATAGAGGTTGAAGTTTTATCCGTCATAGCTCAGCAGATTCTCTGTATTGTGCAAGCGGTTAGGCAGCATTTGGAAACATTTGATTTTGAAGGGACGATATTGAGGCTGAATCCCGCATGCTATGTATGTATAACAATGAATCCTGGATACGCAGGCCGTTCCGAGTTACCAGATAATCTTAAAGTATTGTTCCGTACAGTCGCTATGATGGTCCCCGATTATGCTATGATCGGAGAAATATCTCTGTATTCTTTCGGGTTTATAGATGCTCGAAATCTATCTGTTAAAATAGTCACTACTTATCGTCTGTGTTCAGAACAACTATCATCTCAAAATCACTATGATTATGGAATGAGAGCTGTAAAAACGGTATTGTCAGCTGCCGGAAACTTAAAAAGAAGTTTTCCAAATGAAAATGAAAGCATATTGCTGCTTAGATCTATTACTGACGTTAATTTACCGAAGTTTTTATCTTTTGATGTTCCATTATTTGAGGGCATCATTACTGATCTATTTCCGGGAATTTCTTTACCCAAACCTGACTATGTTAATTTCTTAAATGCTTGTACTGACTGTTGTGAAAAGAATAATCTGCAACCTATGGAATGTTTCCTTATTAAAGTTATTCAAACATTTGAAATGATGATTGTAAGACATGGATTTATGCTGGTTGGTGATCCATTCTCAGGAAAATCTATGACATTAAGAATATTATCCCAAGCTCTCACTTTGATGGAAGAAAGAAAGCAGCCTGGTGGTGGCGCTTGTACTTATAAAGTGCTTAATCCGAAAGCTGTCACTATGGGTCAGTTATATGGAGCTTTCGATCCCATATCGTACGAATGGACTGATGGGATTGTGGCTACAATGTTTCGAGATTTCGCCTCAGAAGATACGCCTGTTCGAAAATGGATTGTTTTTGATGGACCAGTGGATGCCGTTTGGATAGAAAACATGAATACTGTTTTAGACGATAACAAGAAACTATGTTTAACATCGGGAGAGGTAATGGCTATGTCAGGTGTGATGTCTATGATATTTGAAGTAATGGATTTATCACAAGCATCTCCCGCCACGGTGTCCAGATGTGGTATGATTTATATGGAGTCAGCTTCTTTTGGATTTATGCCGTTTTATAAATCATGGCTGAACACTCTTAATCCTATATGGCTGGAAGAAAACGAAGAATATATCTTCGATATGTGCGAGTGGCTATTCGATCCTCTCGTTTACTATATTAGGAAAAATTGTGGCCAGCTAGTGACAGCAGGTGAAGTCAACTTGATTATGAGCACACTTAACCTAGTGGAAATGCTTATGGATTACGCGATAGAAGGTGAGGAAGATACAAAGTATACTAGGACATGGTTTTTAGCATCACTTATGAGCGCTCTGGTTTGGGGATTAGGTGGAATATTGAATACTGAATCACGTGAAAAGTTCGATGAAGTAGTCAAAGAATATTTTAGGGGTGAAAATGGAATTCCGCCTCAAATTGATAGGCTTGATGTCTCTATACCTACTGAGGGTATGTTGATTGATCATTACTATATGTATAAAAGTAAGGGCTGTTGGAAACCATGGCCCGAAGCAGTCAAGGCAGTACAAGTAAAGGAACAAATAAATCTCCTCCAAACGGTTATACCTACTTTAGAGACAGAAAAATATATGTTTTTATTGAAAATACATACTAAATTTCTAAAACCTATTCTACTGATTGGTCCTACAGGCACGGGGAAAAGCTTTTACGTTCAAAACTTTTTGATGAATAATCTAGACATAGAAAAATATACGCCAGGATTCATTACTTTTACAACTACAACATCTTGTAACCAAACTCAAGATTTGGTTATATCCAAATTAGTAAAAAGGAGAAAAAACAATTATGGACCGACCAAAGGTAAACAGGCGATAATATTCATTGACGATATGAATATGCCCGTAAAGGAAGTATATGGTGCGCAGCCAGCAATTGAACTGTTACGTTTATACTTTGATCAAAAACATTGGTATGATCTGAAGACAACTGAAAAGTTATACATTTACGACACAATATTTTATGGAGCTATAGGCCCTGTGGGAGGTAGCAGACAGCTGATATATCCAAGAATGCTGCGACATTTTAACATTTATTCCATTAATGAGTTTTCTAAAGAGAGCATGACCAAAATTTTTATGACTTTATTGCAACTTGGATGGAGACGAAATGGTTTTGGCCAGGACACACAAGCATACATTGTAAATATTATAACGGCAACAATGGATATATACGACCAAGCTACAGAAGGGCTCCGGCCGACTCCAGCTAAATCACATTATATCTTTAATCTAAGAGACTTTTCACGTGTGATTCAGGGATGTGCTTTACTCCGAAAGGAGTCAGCTGACAGTAAGAAGACCTTCACAAGAGTGTGGGTTCATGAAATTATGCGTGTGTTTTATGATCGTTTGGTGGACGATGAAGATCGAGCTTGGTTCTTTGGTATTCTTAAAAAATCTACACGAGATTTCATGAAGGAAACTTTTGAATCCGCTTTAGATACTTATCAAGATGATAGGGGTGAGGTGACACAAGAAACTATTAAACGAATGATGTTTGGATGTTACCTTGACACTGAAAGTCTTGAAGGGGAAAGAAAATATGAAGAACTACCTACTAAAGAGGCGTTTCTTAATGTAGCTATTGCCATGTTAGCTGAATATAACACTATGCATAAAGCTAAAATGACCATAGTATTGTTTGACTACGCTTTAGAGCATTTGTCTAAAATATGTAGAATTTTATCCATGCCTTCAGGTAATGCATTGTTAGTTGGCGTTGGAGGATCTGGACGACAGTCTCTAACACGTTTAGCCAGCACTATTCTAGGACAACAAGTTTTTCAGCCTGAAATCACAAAATCCTACAACGTCAAAGACTGGCATGACGACTTGAAACTAGTGCTACGTGAGTCTGGAGGATTAAATAAAGACACAACTTTTCTGTTTACTGAAAGTCAAATAAAAGTGGAGACGTTTATTCAAAACTTAGACAGCTTGTTGAATTCAGGAGAAGTCCCTAATTTATATGGTTTGGATGAAAAACAGGAAATTCTGGAATTGGTCCGTCTAGCAGCGCAAGGAGGTAATAGAAATCTTGATATAAGTCCTTTACAAATATTAGCATTCTTTGTAGGAAGATGCAAGGCTAAGTTACACGTAGTATTGTGTTTCAGTCCCATTGGTAGTGCCTTCAGAACTAGGCTCAGATTATATCCATCATTGGTGAATTGTTGTACTATTGATTGGTACGATAGCTGGCCTGAAGATGCCTTGGAAATGGTAGCACATCATTATATGGTTAAAGTCAATGTACCAGATAAAGTTAAGTTTGCAGCTGTCATAGCCTGCAAACAGTTTCATGTAGATGCCAGACGTGTATCATTTGATTTCTTTGCACAATTTGGAAGGAAAACTTATATCACATCTGCTTCCTACTTAGATTTGATCAAATCATTTACTACACTTACTAATAAAAAACAAAGAGAGTTAAGAGCAGCAAAACTCAGATATACAAATGGTTTAGACAAATTAGGACAAGCAGCAGACGCTGTTGCAATTATGCAACGTGACTTAAATGCACTGAAGCCACAGTTAATTGTGATGGCTGCAAAATCAGCGAAAATGATGGAAGAAATTGAAAAGGAAACGGCTATTGCTGATAAAGCTGCGGCACAAGTAAGAGAGGATCAAAAAGTGGCTAATGTACAAGCTGCTGCTGCTCAAGAATTAAAAAAGGACTGCGAGGCCGACTTAGCCCTCGCACTTCCAATTTTAGAAGATGCTATTGCAGCTTTGAATACCTTAAAACCCGGTGATATTACCATAGTCAAATCTATGAAAAATCCTCCCGCCACTGTAAAATTGGTTATGGCAGCCGTGTGTGTTATGAAAGGAATACCCCCTGATAAAATCCCAGACCCAGATAACCCCGGTAAAAAAATGTTTGACTTTTGGGGACCAAGTAAACGTATTTTAGGTGACATGAATTTCTTGGAATCCTTAAGAAATTTTGACAAAGATAATATTCCGGTGGCTACGATGCAAAAAATTAGGAAAGAATATCTATCTAATAAAGATTTTAAACCACATATAATTGCAAAGGCATCGGCAGCAGCAGAAGGTTTGTGCAAATGGATCATTGCTATGGATATGTATGATGCTGTAGCTAAAGTTGTTGCTCCTAAAAAGGCAAAACTAGAAGCTGCTGAGAAAGAGTTTGCGGAAACAATGGCAATTTTGGAAGAAAAGAAAGCTACGGTGGCTCGATTAGAAGCAAAATTGGCTCAATTGAATGAAGCGCTAGAAGAAGCCAACATTAAAAAGAAAGCGTTAGAAGATGAAGTACAGTTATGTATTGATAAACTTTTTAGAGCAGAGAAACTTATTGGAGGCTTAGGAGGGGAAAAAGTGAGGTGGACTGCGGCTGCAGAAAATTTGCAATTACTGTTTGATAACTTAGCTGGTGACATATTAGTTTCTTGTGGCATAATAGCCTACTTAGCTCCGTATACTTTACCTGTTCGCATAGAAATGATAGACGAATGGCGGGACCTAATTATAAAATTAGATATGCCTCATTCCGAACAATTTGTATTCAAAGACATTTTAGGAACTGATATAAAAATTCAAAACTGGTGCATAGCTGGTCTGCCTCGAGATTCCTTCTCGACTGATAATGCTATAATTCAAGATAACTCAATGAGGTGGTCGTTGCTTGTGGATCCTCAAGGGCAAGCCAACAAATGGATAAAAACCATGGAAAAGTCAAATGACTTACAAGTGTTGAAATTCACAGACGGAAATTACATGAAAGTCATAGAGACGTGTTTAGAGTATGGAAAGCCCGCCCTTATAGATTGCATACTAGAAGACGTCGAGGCACCCTTGGACCCTGTTTTACTTAAACATACTTACATGCAAGGTGGAAAAGAATATATTGCATTAGGTGAAAATGTTATAGAATATCATCCTAATTTCCGACTATACATGACGACTAAATTGAGGAATCCACATTACTTACCGGAAGTATTCAACAAAGTGACTTTAATTAATTTCGCTCTTACTAAAGATGGGTTAGAAGATCAACTATTAGGAATAGTAGTGGCAAAAGAGAGACCAGACCTACAAGAAAAAAGAGAAAAATTAATTGTTCAGGGTGCTGCAAACAGAGCTGCACTGAAGCAAGTTGAAGATGACATCCTACGTACCTTACAAGAAACAAAAGGAGATATTTTGGAGGACGAATCTGCGATCGAAGTTCTAGATTCATCAAAGTTATTAGCAATAGATATTATGAAAAAACAAGAAGCTAGCTTGGAAACGGAAATTATCATAGAAAAATTCCGTCTCGGATATAGACCAATAGCGTCCCACTCTGCTGTTTTGTATTATTGCGTCACTGAATTACCTAACGTTGATCCCATGTATCAGTACTCTTTGACGTGGTTTATTAATTTGTACATTATTTCGATTGAAAATGCTAATAAGTCTAAGGACTTAGACAAACGGCTTAAATTCTTAAAAGATACTTTCACGTATAATTTATACAGTAACGTGTGTAGGTCGTTGTTTGATAAAGATAAATTAATGTTTTCGTTTATAATGTGTTCTAAAATGATGTTGTCTACTGGTGAAATGAGTGCAGACGAACACATGTTTTTAATTACAGGAGGTATAGCCGTTCAAAATCCATTACAGAAACCTGTTGAATGGTTGCCAGATAAAGCTTGGGATGAAATTTGTAGACTCTCAGATTTATCAGCTTTCAAGGGGTTTAGAGAAAACTTTGTGAGCAGTATAAAGAATTGGAAAGAAGTATACGATGACTTGGAGCCACATAATAAACCCCTTCCTGGTGCATGGGATAACAAGCTCTCAATGTTCCAAAAGTTATTAGTTGTACGAGTGCTGCGGCCGGATAAGTTAACAACAGCAATATCGGACTTCGTAGAAAAACAAATGGGTGGAAAATATATAACACCTCCTCCTTTTGATATTGGAAAATCATTCGGAGATTCAAACTGTTTAGCACCTCTAATATTTATTTTGTCACCGGGGTCGGATCCTATGGGGGCATTAATAAAATATTGTGAAAGAATGGGATACTCTCACAGGTTTAATTCAATATCATTAGGTCAAGGGCAAGGCCCCATCGCACGAGCTATGATAGAACGAGCTCAGCTCGAAGGTGGTTGGGTTTGCCTCCAAAATTGCCACTTGGCAGTATCTTGGTTACCAGTTCTTGAAAAAATTGTAGAAGGCTTTGATTTAACGAATACTGATCTTAGTTTTCGACTATGGCTAACTAGTTACCCATCTGACAGATTTCCACAGTCAGTGTTGCAAGTGGGAGTGAAAATGACTAATGAGCCTCCTACTGGCCTACAACACAATTTATTTAGATCATATAATTCGGAACCCCTTAAAGAACCTGAATTCTTCGAGGGTTGCCCAGGTAAAGATAAACCATTTAGTAAACTTCTGTATGGTATAAGTTACTTCCATGCAGTAGTTCAAGAAAGGAAAAAGTTTGGTCCTTTGGGTTGGAACATACAATATGGCTTCAATGACTCCGATTTTCAAATATCTATTATGCAATTACAAATGTTCTTGAATCAGTATGAAGAAATTCAATACGTAGCAGTAAAATACTTAACAGGAGAATGCAACTATGGAGGTAGAGTGACTGATGACTGGGATCGAAGATTAATAGTAACAATTTTGGATGGGTATGTTAATTCCGGTGTTGTCAATGATCCCGGTTATTTGTTTTGTGATATAGGAACTCAATACGGACTTCCACGTAGGTGTGAATATCAGGATTATCTAAAACACATTGAATCTGTACCTGTGAATCCTCCTCCGGAAGTATTTGGCCTTCACATGAACGCGGGCATAACTCGTGATTATACCATTTCTATGGCTATGACAGCTTCACTGGTTCTGGTAGAAGGAACCGGAAGCGGCGGAGAGGGTGGAAATACAGAAGTTATTCTTATGCAAATGGCATCAGAAATTGTGTCCAAACTGCCTCCTAAGTTTGACGTAGAAATGGCTCAAAAGAAATATCCAGTGGATTATAACGAATCTATGAATACGGTGCTTATACAAGAAATGGAGCGTTTCAATAAACTTTATAACGAAATTAGAACGTCTTTACTGGACCTACAGAAGGCCGTAAAAGGACTTATTGTGATGTCACCAGCATTAGACTTACAATCGAATGCAATGTTACTCGGAAGAATACCAGATAATTGGCGGAAAGTGTCATACCCTAGCCTGAAGCCGCTTCCAAGTTATGTAGCAGATTTCATAGATCGCTTATTGATGCTGAACGACTGGTTTCAAAATGGCAAACCACCTACTTTTTGGTTATCTGGATTCTTCTTTACTCAAGCTTTTCTTACGGGTTCAGTGCAGAATTATGCTAGATCTAAAAAGATTCCTATAGATCTGTTAATATTTGATTTTGAGGTCCGCAAAGTGGATTATGAAACGGTCCCACCAGACATGGGCGTGTACGTGCTGGGACTATTTATGGACGGCGGGCGTTGGAACAGAGACAATTATGCAATCGATGAACAGTATCCCAAGATCTTGAATGACAACATGCCAGCTATTTGGTTGTATCCGAAGTTAAAGTCTGAATTTAAGGAAGGTACAAGATATAGGTGTCCATTGTACAAAACTCTAGAAAGAAAGGGAGTATTGGCTACAACGGGTCATTCTTCCAATTTTGTGTTAGCATTTTATTTGCCTTCAGATAAACCTGCATCACATTGGATTAAACGAAGTGTCGCTTTACTGTTGCAATTAGATAATTAAGGTTTGTCTTCTTATCATTATGGTATCTGTAAACGTATAATTGGAATTTCGGAAATTCCTTTCTTAGTGCACCTCTCCGGTACCTAAGCTACGTCTCTTCCTAATTTCAAGTGCCTACGTTTAGCCATTTAGGCTGTGCATATCAACGCACTCGAGTCAGTTTCTCCTTGTATATATTTAGATAAAACCTGCATTATTTGGAATTCATCATTAGTTATTTTTAATACGTTTTTGCGAGCCTCTCTCTTCAGATGTAATTAAAGTTTATTTCAGATTCCTTTGAACTTATGATATTAAATTTTTACTTAGACTAATTATATTTTAATCATTTGTACCGTATTGATGTACCTATTTGAAATGATGAACAAACATTAAATCACTTTAAAAAATTTATTGTTTTACTAACATACCTAGGTAGGTATACCTAAGCAGAGTTTTTCTTTTTCAGTAGATCCTTGCGGAGGTTTTCTGTTTCAACAAGTTTGCGCCTCAACTTGAGCATTATAGCAGCGTTCCGTTTCTGAAATGGACCAACGGATGAGGTTGGACCTTAGGGTTCAATGAGGCTTGAGCAGCAGCATGCCCCGTGGGGGCGCCGCACCACTCGGCCATTGGCCCCATCTTGAAAGAGTAGATGCGGCGCCCCCACGGGGTGGTGACGTACCGGCTGACCCAGGTCCTCACGGGACATGGATGTTTCGGACGGTACTTATGGAATGAGCGCTCCGTCCTCGTCACTGTCGCACAGGATCTCGATCTGCCGCAACGTTGCGGCCGATGACGGCGTCGAAGGAGACCTGGTGAGCGATGCTCGCATTCTGCGAGACAGTGATCTCGCAGAAGGAGGCGGCGGAAAGAGAGCGTGAGGCTGCGGTAGACGCGCCCGCTCTACGCCGCCCCCGGCCCGGGGGTCGCCGGAGGGCATACAACGCATCGTATGCCCTCTGAGCCTCTCCTTCGTGCCCCGAGTGGTGAGTGCGGGGGCGCGATCCACTCATAGGGGCGTAACGGTGTGGTGGGTGCAGCCACACCGTTGCACGAGGTCCGCCCGGGGAGCACTCTATTGCTCCCCGGATCCGGGGGCAGGGGTATTGGCCCTCCCCGGACCAGGAGTGCCGGCCGCTTATCATCTGCGGCTGGCCAGGGCAGGCAGGGATGTGGCCGTATGCTTCGGCGCTACCCCGACCTTCTGTTTGTCTGTCGCACTTTCGCGCCAAAATAATTGGAGCAATTTAAATGAATAAAGGAGACATATGTAGGCCACTTTTGAGTGCGTTAAACGGATTATTGCCCGTGGGCAAAGTCGCGGGGACAGCTAGTGTAGATAGGTATAACAAAATAAATGTTATCACTTTGAGGACAGCACATTCGCGCTCAATGGCCTCGCAGTCCGTTTCGACAGCGACTGTTTCCATCGCCAGTTTCTCTATCTTCTGCGCTGTCTCCGTCTCTTTCTGGCGCAGAAGTTCTAGTTCTTCTTTCTCGTTTTGTTCTAGTTCTTTCTTTCGTGACTCTGCTCCATGTCGAGCTAGGTAAGGAATTGACAAAGAATAGGTAGGTATAATACTTTTGAAGCAGTTTTGTGTACAGTTTGTGAACGAACCACTCCCACAAATGAATAAGGCTAATCATGCCACGCTATGTAGTTATTTAGTTCGCTACGGGGTACCGCAACTTACAGCTCTATGCTGGTCCTTACAAACATACATATTTTTAGGAATGGACCGTGTTTCTAAATGATATAAACAATTATATTTGTTTACAAATGATTCGCTTACCTACCTCTTTCAAATATACCTTCAAAACTTTTCTTTCGATTATTGAGTTCATTAATATGACTTTGTATTTTTATTCTTTCTGAAGTTTCATATATTGCCACTAACGATATTTGATGACGCATTGTAGAAATTTGATTCTTTAACTCTTTCAGTTCTTCGGTGGTAAACTCATTTTCAGCTTCCATAGAAGTTAATTCCTCGGAATACTCCCTTTCGATGTTCCGTAGCTTTAGTCCATAAACATCTTTGCGTAATTTATTTTTGGTGGCTATAATTTTGGAAGAAATGTTTAAAATATTGCCATTTTAATACTAAACATTAAATAAATAGTATGTAACCTTGCTTGGGATACCTGAAGAAAGAGTTTGTTTTAGTGAATCTATGACATTATTGTTATTATCCATTTTGGTGAAAATAATTAGAGGCTGATCGGGTCGCTGTATCGGGAAACAAACAAATCAGAATGATATCTTTTTCATAATTCCCGCCATTATAAAATTACGTACCAGACTTCTTTTTTTACTGTGCGCTTTGTCATTTATTGAAATATGTGCACTTAAAATTCTAATAGCGATCAACGACTACGAGGTATCAATAATATTCAATAATTATCTACATAACATAATTATGTAGTGTAAATATATTACCATTCATGGTTGGATATCGTAAGTTTAAAAATTATTTACTTATATAGGCTTGAAGAGCAGATGTCTATAGCTGTAATTTAAAAAAGCGTTTAGTGAAGCTTCGGTTCCATTTGGTTCAGTTAAATATCGATAACTTTTGACGCTTCGAATCATTTAACAGACAACAGACATGAAGAGGGAATAAATTGTGAAAGTAGTTATAATGTTTATAATGTACATAATTTTAATGAAGACTATGAATAAAAAAAATTTTTGGTATTGCTTTTACTTCTTGTCAACTAACAGACCCTTTACGTAGGGCATCCATTTTGTTTTCTGTCACGTTCTTAGTTGGTTGACATTTAGTTGCTCAGAAAAAAAAAAGACAGCGTGCGTTCGTCTTCTAGAAAATAATTTCACTCAGTTTTCTGTATCAAATTAAACTGTACAATGTAGATCTAAGATATTTTGATCATTTTCAAATAGTTGTAGAAACAATCCATGGTGTTTTTTTCTCGACTTGATGTGTAAATCATCGAAAATGGTGTCCGGTAGTACGAGGGTGATACAAGTCACCAATATCGCACCTCAAGCGACGAAGGATCAAATGCAGACACTTTTTGGTTATTTAGGTAAAATAGATGATATTCGATTGTATCCAACAATAAGAGATGTGTCGTGTCCCGTACAATCGCGTATATGTTATGTGAAGTACTACGACTCGGCGACGGTGAATGTAGCCCAACATATGACCAATACGGTGTTCATAGATCGGGCACTGATTGTTATTCCTATGCAGTCGGGTGAGATTCCTGATGAGCATAAGGCGCTGGAGATGTCCAGTAACGGCACGCTGGTGCCTGGGCTGAGCACAGTGGAGCCGCGTCTCCCGGCGCATGTTATTAACGCGCTGGAAGGTGTGCCGCCAAACCAAGTGATCCAGACACATGATCCCAAGATGATCGCGGCGGGGTTACCGCCGTACCCGCCACTACCCGCCGCCTACGACTCTAGGCAGGTTGAGGAAATAAGGAGAACATTGCTGATTGCTGATGTGGGTGCACTAACCCAGCAGCAGTTGATAGATCATTTCTGCCAGGCCGGTGAAGTAAAGTACATGAGATTCGGTGAGAGAGATGTGGACAAATTGAAATATGCACTGATTGAAATGACGGAGCAGGAGAGTGTTATTAAGGCGCTGATGTTTAATGGATGTACTCTTGAAGGACAAACTATTATGGTATGTATAATTTGGAACAGTATAATAATGATAAATATATTGTGATCTTTATAGTTTTATGCATGATGCATGATTCAGTTGTTCTTGTACATAGAACAACTTACTTTTAGCTATAAATAAAAATTTTCATTTTTCTTATAAATAATTATGTTTCCCAAGTTATTACCATTTTCAATGGATAAAGCACAAAGTAAGCATAGCCAATATAAAAAAAAACATTGTGTGTAGCAATGTTTGATCGGAAAAGTCTGTTACTAGTGTAATTTTTATGGCTCTCTATATGTGTATTTTGATAGTTCAAATAAGTTTTAGTTACCTATATAAAAAAAATATTTAACAGAAAATTCTTTGAATCCTACACTTAGAAAGCCTATATTATGTGGGACACTGTTTATTCATAAAGCCTAATATTTAGAGATTTGTCTACTCTCATTCAAAATTAGTTTTGTGCATATGCACCTGCAACCCTGCAAAAATATTTGCTTTCTCTTGCATTACCATTGCAGATTAGCTAATTGTATGTCATGTGGTAATACTTAAAAAATAATAGTTAATGAGTAAACTATGATTTTACAAGAACAGAATGAAACTGTTTACTAATTACCGTTACTATATCATTAGTACTAATGACACTAATGCCTCATGTATAAACTACTTTGATAATGCAGTCATGCCATAATAAGATTTATTAAATTAATCTCTTTTTTTTTTTTGCAATAATTTTAAGGTACATCATGCAACTCAAGCCATCTCAAAACCACAGACCAAAAGCAATGAGGCTGCACAGCGTGAGATCGAGGAGGCCATGTGCCGTGTCAAGGAAGCTCAAAACTTGATCTCTGCAGCCATCGACCCTGTTATTGGTTTACTTTCTAAGGATAAAAGAAGGTAAGGGCTTACTCATATTTTTCATTATCCCTACAGTTTGGCTTCATCTTATAAGAGATTACAAAGAACATCAGTTTAAATTCAAGGCACATTGTTGCTCCAGGCTTGGACTTTTTCTTGGATAAAATTTTTTTAACATAAAAAAATATCACACAGACCTTTAAAATATGTAGTATTTAGTGAGTATAAAAACTTACTACATAAATACTAAATAAATTTTCTCTTAAAACTAACAGAGACCCTTTAAATGTTTAAAGGGTCTCTGCTATTTTTAAGAGAGACTGCATGAGGTTGGTTTGGAGCGAATAGATGATTGGTTGCTCCTATATATCCCTAAAAGTATTATATTGTTTTGATTACAGGACGCGTTCTCGCTCCCGATCGCGGCGCCGCTCGCGCTCCCGGTCGCGGCGGTCGCGCTCCCGCCACCGCGGCAAGCGCTCCCGCTCCCGCTCGCGTCACCGCTCCCGACGCTCGCGGTCTCGTCACAGGCACCGTACCAGGTAAAAATAAGCTAGTTGCCGTATAAAAATTTAATAAGTCCGTCTTCTAGATTATTCAGAAATAAAAGATTATAAAAATTACATAGATATAATCTTGTTAAAGGTAAGCGTGACGTCACGCCGTGTGGCATTTTGTCGCACGGACGGAGTGACGTCAAAGACTCTCACTCCTAAATTTTGATGCTTTGTAAATTTGTTATTTTTTGATATATTGATAATATGTGACCGACAGACAGAATTTTTGAAATATGGACTAAATATAATGTAATTATTTTGACCCTGGAAACATCCCTACATCATTGTCAATGTTGGTCTAGTACATACTATGAGATGATGATTATGGCAGGGGCACAACTCTCAGATCAGAATATTTTCGTAAGTTAGGTATACTTATAGGTTTAATAGGCTTTTAGCTAAAAATGAAGTTCATAAGAGAGGTGCGAACACAATTTATGTAAGAGTTCATAATATCTCACAAGATCGATCAAGGTGGCGAATTATCAGAGAGGCCTATGTCCAGCAGTGGATTGTAAAAGGCTGATGGTACCACATAATTGTAGGTCACATTATTATTTAATTGACTAGGACATTAAGTTTCTAATTTTACAAACTCAATTTGGTTTCAGGTCACGCTCCCGACATCGCAGTTCTCGTCGTTCCCGATCGAGGTCGCGCCACCGCAGCTCCAGGTCCAAACGCGACCGTTCCCGAGACCGCGACCGCAAGGACAAAAAGGACTCCGGCGATAAAGAAAAAAAGGAAAAATCTAAATCGCCGCCGCCCCCTCCTAAAGAGGTCGAGAAAGAAGAAAAGGAGGAACCTAAGGTAGAAGTGGTCGAAACGAATGGTAATGGTTCAAACGACGCTAAATCAAAGGCGTCAACGCCAGCGGATGACAAAGAAAAGGAGCCCGAGAAGGAAAAGGAACGATCTCCTTCGAAGAAGAGGGACCGCTCCAGGTCGAAGGAACGCAAGCGAGACAGGTCGAGATCGAGACGTCGATCCCGTTCTCGGTCGAGGAGGAAGCGTTCCAGATCGCGCAGGAGATCTCGCTCCCGGGAGAGGAAGAGGTCGCGGTCTCGAGACCGGAAACGATCGCGGTCGCGCGATAGGAAGCGATCGCGTTCGCGAGATAGAAAGAGGTCCCGCTCCCGCGACAGGAAACGCAGCCGGTCTCGTGACAGGAAGCGGACGAGATCTCGAGAGAGAAAGAGATCTCGCTCGGGCAGCCGCAGGTCCAAGAGTCGGTCTCACAGGGACTCCAAGACGCCTCATGAGAGGAGGACTAGAGAGAGGAGTCCGAACTTGTCTGTTATAGAAGAAAAGGACATTTCTACGGTAGAGAACAAAGCGCCGGAATTGAATGAGGAGAAAAACTCTCCAGATAATATGGACATTTCTAATTCTCCATAAATTTTGACATTACATCTGATATGCCCGATGTGCATAATAACTATGTAAGTTTAGTCAACTTTGTTTGAATGTTAATCTTTAAGAACAATAAATAAATTGGAATTCAATTGTTTGTTTCTACTTACAATAACAGCATATTATGTTAGCAAAAACAATCAGACCACCTCGGAAGTACGAGTACACCTTTTTCGAACAAAAAAGAAAGAATATTTCAAATCCCTTCATAATTTTCGGAGCTGAGTGGTAAACGTAGTACTTGATACTTCCATGGGTTTATCAAAACAAATCAATCAAATTGAGAACCTCCATCTTTTTTGAAGTCTGTCAAAAAGTTTAGTTTCCGTTAAACTTTCAATATAGTAAAAAGTCCCAGTTCTGGCATTCATCTATGAGTCTTGAATAAAACTAATTGTTTTGTCTTGAATAAATTCCAGCTAAGATAACTATGTTTACATATTTTTTTCACAGGGTTCAATCTATAGTGGTCTGTGGATTGATAAATGTTAAAAACACTGTGTTAGGTCACACACAGCACAGGTTAATTTATATTAGCGCAGACTCATCATCATCAGTCCGTATCAGTCCACGGCTGGACATAGGAGAGCCTAATGTTCGCTACTTAGATCGATCCTGGGCCTCTCGCATCCAGCACTTACCAGCCGTCCTGCGCACATCGTCACTCCACCTGGCCTGTGGGCGTCCTACATTACGTTTGCCAATACGCGGTCTCTCCACTCCAGAACTCGTTTACCCCAACGGTTATCGGTTCTACGGCTGATGTGGCCAGCTTACTACCACGCACGCATAATGCCATAGCGCAGACTCAAAGCTCTGAAATATCTGAAGTAATGTGTGTGTTATGCTGTAGAGTTCATTCAGTTCAAGGGTTATGTTCAGTTTATAATAGACGCTTTCGATTCGATGTGCTTCGTCTCTATTTTCCGGGTAATTTATGGATAAATAGGATGACTATTTGATTGTGACCCTATTTTACTTTGATATCTAGATATGTACATATAGGTACTGTACTGTAACAGTACCTACCTAATTATAATACTGAGTAAATAAAAGGGGAAAACCATTACGCAATATTCGAAATAATTGTGTAACACGTGCAATAAAATTGGATAATTCTTGCAATTGTTATGTAACAAAAGGGATCAATATTGCACAATATTTCATAATGTTGTGCAATAAATTCTTTCCAATATAAGCGACCGCCCGCAGCAAATTGCGTTCATTCCAGGAGTAAACTTCATAAAGTGATATTATCCCATAAATACTGATATTGTTTTCTGCGCCATGGATACAGTAGTGATTTTTCTGAAGAACCCAAACACTTTGGGTTCTGTTGTTGGGATTCCTGCCGACGTCGTTGAGGTAACTAATGAAATCGAGGAACATTGTGAAATGGACTCAAGAACTTCCCGACGAGCATCCGCCAATAGTATTCTTTATTCTTGTTGCAGAGGTGACACAAATGCAGACGAGACTGCGTGCTGTTCAAGAGAATGTCAAGTAGCTGATCATCCCAGGGGCAGCAGATCACGTGATCAGTCTAGGGGAAGGTCACGTGGTCGCTCTAGAGGGAGATCCCGTGGTCGCTCTAGGGGTAGATCCCGTGGTCGCTCTAGGGGAAGATCTCGTGGTCACTCTAGGGGTAGATCACGTGGTCACTCTAGGGGTAGATCCCGTGGTCGCTCTAGGGGAAAATCACGTGGTCACTCTAGGGGAAAATCCCGTGGTCACTCTAGAGGAAAATCTCGAGGGCATTCTAGAGGAAAATCTCGGAGCCATTCTAGAGGGAAGTCTCGTGGCCACTCTAGAGGAAGATCTAGAAGCCACTCTAACGGGAGATCCTGTGGGCGCTCCAGAACCCATTCATGTCATTCAAGAGTAATGAATGGCAAAGTAAGATGCTGTTGCAAGGAATGATTGTTACTACAATCTGTATCAAACAGTCCACAAGAACTTTGGAAGAGGGAATTATAATGAAGATTTACTAAGAGTACTAAGACTTATCTATCCACCCTATATGTTATTTTTGTTGTAGAAATGTACAAAAAAAAATCACATAAAAATAATGAAAAAAAAAATTAGGTAAGGTAGGTAGGCTAACAACAAATCTACGCAGCGGCGTAGCGTAGTGGGGGCGGGGGGGGCGGCCCGCCCCGGGCGGCACATTTTAGGGGGCGGCAAAATTTCACAATTTATAATCTATCCATACTAATTTAAATAATAAAAATATTTGAACCATTTCATATTTTTATCGGAACTACTAATTCGGACCGATTGAAAAGAACATGGAATTTTTCATTACTTATTCTGTAACGGATTCGGGGAATCCCTTTTTTTTGAATGATATTTTGTAGCGACTGCTGCCAACACCGTCCACGACTTGCGGGGATTCCCCGTATTTTATTTTATGCTTTGTTTATGACTAACAAAACAACAGCGAGAATTACTGACGATTCAAAATAAAAGGGCGGCAAAATTGTCTTCCGCCCCGGGCGGCAAAATTGTCTTCCCCCCCCGGGCGGCAAAATTGTCTTCCGCCCCGGGCGGCCGACACCCACGCTACGCCCCTGAATCTACGGACTTGTTAAGAAAGTGAAACATATAAATTGTATGTAAGTAATTGATTAAATAGTAACTTAGCTATAATGACAAATAAAATATTATATCCAGTTACTTACTCTTAAGATAAATATATATACCTAGCATAATAATTAAATAAGAATAACTGTTTAAACGGTTTCAAAATTAATAAATGTAAAAGTGTTATGTAAAATACCAGTCTATTATTGGAAAAGTCATTAGACGGTTTCCGTTTGACTACACTGCATTATGAGCGTAAAATAAACAGGCACAAAAATAGCTTAGTCCACTCGTCTACTTTATGATGATTATATATCCAATAGATTTTCATTTGATTAACGTACAAGTGAGTAAAACCACACTCATACCTATTTGTTTGGAAGCTATAAGAAACATACCTATTAGGTACGTTTAAAATATTTATTACTAGCGACCCGCCCTCACTTCGGATTTTTCAGATAAATATTTTATTGGTTTAGGTAGGTACATTATTGGCGCTTTAATTAGAATCTCTAATCTTTTCTAACAATAAATAATAGCCTCTGTTATGTACTCAGGATGAAAGATAAACATCGATTGGTGAAAGAATATTGAAACCGGCACAGTAGTTTATTCATTACCTACTAAGGTTGGCCTCATACGATCTCGGAATTCTGAAACATTTTTAAAAATGCTCTACGTGCATACAAAGCGCTCCAGCATTTTATATGTAAGTAGAGCATTCTTCTTGTTTATGTGAATTTCAATCCGAATTCCCCATCGGGATTCTGAACGCATGTGGCCAGCCTTACATATACACACAAAAATGAAACCTTCCTCTTTATAATAAGTATTAGTGTAGAATAAGAGCCATGGTTTCACGGTATCGATTCCTGGTCAGATCAATTTATAAAATTATTAACTTTTCAATATCTGTCTCAGGTCTGCGTGTACTGGGAGACGCCTCTAGTCCTAGTACAAGGGAAACCCTTAGTTTGAGACCAGACGGTTTCTGTGAATTGTCTGGCGCATTTATATATGTACATAGGTATATAAATGCGCCAGAACACTATTACATGTATATTACAGGGAATTTTATCAGTCGCTGCATACATACATTATTACACGCCGGGCCGACTAAAACCACAAAGTGTTGTAATAGTTTCTGAGGCGAAGGGAGTGGTAGATTTTGGTTACACAAGACGTTGGCTGCAGAAGGGCGAAGCGCCCTACCCCGGCTACTGCAGAGCGCCCGGCTCTGGATACTGCCTCCCTCTGCTATGCAACTGCGAGAAACTTAGCGAAATATGGAAAAAAATCAAGGAAACGGAGGAGGTGTTGAAAAAAAATAAACGTTTTATAACATAAAGAAAATATATTTCGTTAAAATGAGGGTTTTCTAAAAAATACACTAGATGCCACCACATACGCAGGCGGTAGGTACAAAGCTGTAAGGGTCGATTTATACTAGCGCAGATTCGAAGCGTAACGAAGCGTCTATCCAAAACTGACCATAACAAATTCAACATATACATAGATGTCACCGTAAAATTGTAAATACCATTAGATTAGATTCCATCTTGAGAGATTGTAAACTGTCTTTGAAAACCGTAACAACTGCTTACAATTTAACGATAATTTTCGTTAGATTGTGATCGATCAAAGTGGAACATCTAATTTAAGCATTATGTTCAACGCAGTTCACAATCTTTAAACAGTTTACAATCGCGCGTGATAGATTATAATCTAACGGTATTTACAATTTTACGGTGACATATGTAAAACGCATCGATGCGCTTTGGACTCTGCGCTAGTATAAATTACCCTAACGTGATTGGATCATTTTGAGATGCCACTGACGTTAACAATAGCAACTGACCAATCACGTGATAGCTGAATCACTAGCTACACAACGCCATCTATCGGGTATTAATTTTGAAACACCCTCATTACATAATATTTTAGCCTAAACAATATTTACATCCTTTCCAAATTACATTTTTGCGGAACATGCCTCCACGGCTACGGTATACTTATTGTGATTATAATATAGATTACAATAAGCCTATCACACTAATTCCGTAATAAATTCATATTATAACAATCGTAAAAAGGATCGGGTGTTTTGATTTTGATAACTAGTATAGTGTAAATCAAAATTATCGCTCGAATAGCATGCTTACAGTACATAGAAATATAGTAGTAATACAAAAAGTATCTACAGTAAGTACGTACATACGTAGGTAGACAGTAGATATAAGTATACAAAATGATTAAAATTGACTGTACAGCAGTTATCTTACTGAGCTTCAATTCATGTCTGTGCACTCAGTACAACTGGCGTATGATTTACCATCAAATTAGTTTACATAATTATTAGGGACTGTTCATTCTTAGGCTCTCCGCACATTCGCAACTAAAATGCTCTATTTGCACACAAAGCGCTATATTTAATATGGAAATAGAGCATTTTTGTTACAAATTAGAATTTCTATTATCGGTTTAATTTATAAATAGTAGACATCCGGAGAGCCTTAACTTGCGCTGAAATCATAAGCTAGGCGGAGCGGATCGCCGTTACAATGGATAAACAATCCTACTTTGTATATATGAGGGAAGTTACAACCTTTTAGTACAATAATACAATTTCCTTCCTTCTGTCACCTCACCAGCGGGGTATTCACAAATGCGTTCGGAAACTTCCTCGACGTTCATTCAAATTTGACATAAGTCCAGTACACTGAACAATTAATATCAAATTTGAATGACTTTCATCGAAATAGGTATTGTAAGTAGCCCTGCTGGATCCGCCAATTTCTTTGTCTTGTTAAAACTTTACAAAGATTTAGGTGGTATCCTATTGTACCCCGTTTGTTTTTGAGAAGCGAGGCGTCTCCTAAGATGATACTTAACGTTACAGCAGTGAGTTAAATCTGAACAGTTTCAGTACACTTAGGAATAGGTAGTATAGGTACATAGCTTACAGACCGGCATATTACTCTCCAAACACACAAATCGCTCGAGTACGCTGGACACGGGTGTACCTCAGGGCAGGATGTCGTGCATGGCGTAGCGCCACGTCCAGCGTCTGGCCAGCGTCTCAAATCGAGCGCGGTCACGTACGTACATTTCGCCTATTTCCGGCTCCATGCATACCTATTCGAAGAGAGGGATAAGTATTAATAACTAGCTGAACAGGCGAACTTTGTACCGCCTTATGCTTAATTTCCTCCTAAGTCAAACGTAAAAGTTAATATTGACAGCGTGGCAGTGCGGTACTACATTGAATCAGTGTATCAAACCGTACAACCTGTGAGGAATCAAAATTGAATTTATTGATGAACGTTAAGATTGCGATTCGGAAAGCATAATTTATTTATTTATTTATTTAGGATATCCAACAGCAAAACCATTACACATAGGATTTATACAATACATGAACAATATTACAAAGCCAATAATAGGATATCACAACATGAATTTTGTAGTTTACAAACATCTTATTTTAGTAAGTACAATAACAATATTTTAAAGAGCGTCGGTGTCAGTGATTGAAGTGAGTAAGAAATTACTGAGTTGTATGACACATGGTGTGGTGACACGGAATTACCAATAGATAGAAATGACATATACAATATACTAAAATATATACATATACATACATACATATATACATATATATACAAACATACATATAAAAATTATATGTAAGGAAAAAATCCATATTTACCTAGGTACCCGGATATATGAATTAAGGGCTACCTATTTTGTCTAATACTTTGTGTTAAATAAATAGAACTTGGTTTTAAATAATAGATACTTGCATGAGTCATCGTTTCATATTCCGACAGTGACAATGTTTACGTATCAATTTTCATATTTTTATTAATAAATTAGTGTCTAACAACACCCGGCGGAATCGGTCGTTTCATTTAACGCTGCCTTTTCCCCTATATCACGACATCGACATTCTTATCATTTTATCAAACTAATGTAGTGCACGCTACGTTAAATGGTCCTTCGAGCCGGATGTCTGGGTGGTAAGCCATTATGGGCGTACTTTTTGTTCAAAATACTAGTTGTAGCGATGTGGAAATAGACGTCGCTACAAAAGTTTACATCGTAGCCCCACTAGATGGTCTGACCAAGTCCGCGCTACGCTCAACATAAAGCTGCATGATGCCCCCATGATGCCAAGGATAGGTGCCGATGGAGGGATATAATTAAGCACAAACTGTCGGCTTATCGGGGGATTCACGACCCTCAGTAATGAGGAATACGACACGAGCAGAAGGAAGAAGGACACAAGTTTAAAGAAATAAAAAAGTAAAGTTACCGCAGTGTAGGGGTCGGTGAGCAGGCTCTGCACGGAGATGAGCACCTTGGCGATGGTGAGCGCCAGCGACCAGTTGTGGTGCACCGAGTCGATGCCCACGTCGCCGTGCCGCGACACGTTGGGGTGCAGCACGCGCGTCAGGAACCGCACCACCGGCGGGCTCATCGGGTACCTACCAAACACATATTCCGCAAATAGATTCACGAGTAGGTAATGCATGTCAAACTTTTTTCCTACCAGCACTTCGACATGTTCATATTCATTTATTTGCAACCACATATATGGAATACTAGCTGCTGCCCGCGGCTCTGCCCGCGTGATATTCGTATAAAACATAGCCTATGTGTTAATCTGATGTACAAACTATATTCCTGTAAAGTTTCATTGAAATCCGTTCAGTAGTTTTTGCGTGAAAGTGGAACAAACATCCATCCATCTATCCAAACAAACTTTCGCGTTTATAATATTAGTAGGATAGACCCTGTTAGGGTATGGCAAAAACATTAGATACATTCATTTATATGATTAAACGGGCAGCAATGAGACTGTGACGGATAAGGAGTATTATTATTTTTTACTAAAGTATTTATTAAGGTTGTAATAACATTTTAGAATTAACATATTTTTCAATTTCTTAAGGAAGATTTTTGATTTTTTCCTGAGATAGTCAGCAGACTGTGGAACCACATCAGAAATAACCTTTCAAAAGTATGAACTAGAAGTTAAAACGCACTTACGAGTATGGAACTTGTATGTACAGATAGAAAACGCCTCCCTCGTACGGAGAGCCTTCGGGCCCCGTGACGCTGGCCTGCCAGTGGCAGCACTTGGGGTCCAGCGGCGTCGCCGCGATGCCCTCCGGTGGGTCGTTACGGAGCATCTGACAAATAATAGGCGACAATAACATCGACGACCACATTATGAAGAGCATAGGTCCCCAAAAAAATTTATCGTCCACTCGCCGGGACCAAAGGGCAAGTGGGGGTCGATTTGGTAGTACAGATCAGTAAACCAAAGCTGGCCACGTTCACAGAACTCACGCTTATGCAATTTCACTAAACAATAGCAAAAGTAAAACTATAATAACTGTCCTCTTCACACTCATAAGCTAGACCGCGCGCGAGAGAGACAGGCAGACATTTCATGATGCGCATGCAGTATGACGTAACGCCGCGCGCTCATTCACAGGTACTAGTGTAAATGTGTCGAACGTGCCAGCTTTAGTTAACTGACCTGTAAAGAATCGTTCCAAAAAAATTATTCATTAAAACTAAGTTCTCTTGAGCTAAATTCGCCACAGAGCGGCCAATCTCCAAGATAACCCCTTCCTAAGGTAATGAGGGTTTTCTGAAAAAAGAAATCCATCAGATGCCACCACATAGGCAGCAACTGTAACGTAATTGGTTCGTTTTGACATGTCACTGACATTTACATAGCAACTGACCAATCACACGATAGCTGGATCACAACGCCATCTATCGCATATTTAATTTTCAAACACCCTCATTGGGGGGGTTACCTTCAGTTCATTGCGCAGTCTGTTCCGTCGCCAGGCGTTCTCTTCGCCCGCCGGCTGTGCCTGCACACACATCTGCACCAGGCAGTTCCGGCAAAAGCACGACTCCACTAGAGACTGGTATTTCTGGTAACAGATAAGTAGGTATTACTTGGAGGAAACATATCGAGCGGTAATTTTTAGAGGTGTCTAGGGTGTTTTATTTATCCAAAGCGAAGCGAGGGTCAGTCTGAGAGGATATGATAAAGTCCGCTCACTATAAGACGAGGCCAAGGTGTAAGTACACAAGTTTATTGTATTCTTCAAGGACTGGTGACTCCTCTGGTGATGCGGTGTCTATTGGTTGAAGTGATAACTTATAGTTGGGGCACGATAATAGGCTACTTTTGACGTCTTGTCACTTTAAGCTTCATAGTGAGGTGTCCTGCTTAAACACCTCGATTAAAGTGAATTAATTGATACGTACTTCGAACATGTGAATCGAAATAGAAAATACTGTTGTGACGCAAAGACCACGCGCGTGGTTAGTTAATGCAGATCACAAAAACACACACGATGATGCAGGTACGCACGTAGGTGCGTCTATAACAACATCGCAACATGGTGCGTGGCAGTATGTTAATCGCCTTACCATCAGGTGACCTTTAGGCCAATTTTTCCCTTCTGTTATAAAAAAAAAGTACCGCATTACCACGTTTATAAGGGCCATTACGCACTGTCGACTAGTCGCCGGTGACTGTGACTTACTATAGTTTAAATAGGGGCTTGCGCACTCAGTCGTCAGTCGCCTTTCTCTGTTTTGGTCGCCGAGAGACTGAGTCGCCAGCGAAAAGTCGACAGTGCGTAACGGCTCTAAGTTACACCGATGTATCTGCACCTGCGTAGAAGTCTAATTTTTGGAAGCTGAGAAAAACATCTTAGCCAATCGTAATGTTCTGTGAATGCACCACCGTCACCAGCAGAAACACCCGGAGGTCATTCGGCTGCGGTATTCTATAGGGTGGAGGTCCTTCCCCGGACGGGCAGCTCAATTCGAGCGAAGATTCGCTATGCCCCACCTCTCTAAAAGATGATATACGCGCACCCTTGACATACCTTGTGCCAGTCGATGTTGGTGAGCAGCGGGCGGAAGAGCGGCCAGCGGCGCGCGGCGAAGGCGGCCCAGCGCGGCGGCGGCACGCGCGCGCGCACCAGCCGCCACCAGCGCGCGCACACGCACGCGCACGCGCACAGCGACATGTCGTCCAGGTAGCTGAAGATGCTCAGCAGCACTGCCCGACACACACGTCATATTGTGCTCAAACTTGCCGCCATCACGACATAGTATAAAAAAAATCAGAATCACGCATGAAGGATTTCGTGGGTACCATTGACTAGATTTCAATTGTTTAATGCAGTTGTATTGGTGCAGATTTTCATATCAGGCAAAAGGCGGAAAAAATATCACTTTTGTTGTACATATGATTTTTAATTTTATTATTAAAGTAAAAATACAACTGAGCATATTTCTTTGCCAACGATATTAAGACAAAAAAAAGGGCAAAAAATGCGTTTGTTGTATGGGATGCCCCCTTAAATATTTTTTTATTTTTGGTAGGCTATTTATTCTATCATACTATTTATTCTTATAGCAGCAACAGAAATACATAATTTGTAAAAATTTCAACTGACTAGTTATCACAATTCTTGAGATATGATTAGGTGACAGGCAGACGTTTGGATGGACGGACACTACGGACAGCCTCAGTAATAGGTTTCCATTTTTACCCTATGGTGGTGGAATCCTATTGAGCACCGGCACCAGATCGAGCGGCTATCTAACGTGTACAAACCTTCAGACGGCAGCTGCTCCACCAGGCCCGGCGCGAGGTTCTCGGGCGGGCGCGGCGTGGACAGCGCGTGCAGCGACAGCGCCAGGCTGGGCGGCTGCGGCGGCGCCGCCTGCCCCGCGCCCATAGCGCCCGACCCGCCCGACGCGCCCGACCCGCTGCTGCCCGCGCCCACGCCGCTGGCCCGGCTCGCCTCGTCCTCTGGACTTGTTTCGCTGTCTAGAGAACTCTGGAAAAGTGATAATATGGGTCATCATCAGCCTGCAAACATCCCCTGCCGTGTCAAAGTGTAAGTGCCTAGAATGAATGATGCATGTGGATATCGGGTTTCAAAAGCAACAGATTTCCATAAAATAGTTCTTCCTAAATTTTAAGTTAGACCTCCAGCAATTCATTAGTGAAAACCGCATTCAATTCTATGCAGTAGTTTTAGTGTGATGATGCGCATTGAAACATACAGGTAAAAATTTCTCCTATTTTCCCAACACTTCCCTTCACTGCTCTGCTCCTATTGATTGTAGTGTGATGAAAAGTATACTATAACCTGCCCAGGAGTATGAAGAATAATAAATTGTGCCAAGTTTCGTTAAAATCCGTTCAGTAGTTTTTGTTTCTATAATGAACATACAGACAGACAAAAATTATACTGATTGCATTTTTGGCATCAGTATCGATCACTAATCACCCCCTGATAGTTATTTTGAAAAAATATTTCATGTACAGAATTGACCTCTCTATCTACAGATTTAGTATAAACTAGCTGTGCCAGCGACTTCGTCCGCGTGGAATAGTGGGGTGAGAGCCTTCCGCTCCCCCAACAGCTCGGTGATGATGAAAAGGCCGTCCTGGCCATCATCGTAGTCATTTAGAAAAAAAAAAAAAGCGTGGAATAGTTTCTTGGGTAGTGATTTTAATGACCCCCAGTGCCTGGCAGCCGCGGCGCAGATCTCGGCGCGCTTTATATACCCGCGCAAACGTACAGCAGGCTCGACGTGATTAGTTAAATGGACGTAACTTTTTTATTTATGGACCGATTAACATGAAACAAACACTAAATGTTAAGGGAAGCTTCCAGCAATATATGAGTGAAAACCGCATCTTAATCGGATACGTGGTTTCTGAGATTAGCGTGCACAAACATACAGACAAACAGACAAACCGACAAACCGACAAACAGACAAAAATTCCAAAAATCATTGTTTTGGGTACTATTGCATTAATAAAGGCCTCCCATAATATTTTTTCACAAATATCTTCCATGTACAGACAGCGATTCGTTACATTTTTATTATATGTATAGATATAGAAGTATAGAAGATAAATCCAATCAAATACTAAGGCTGAGGGTACCCAAATTGTTAACCTTACTGAACTACACAACCAAATACATCAGCAGCCTGTAAACAGTCATGGCTGGAACTATGTCCTAGTTAGTTAGTTAGTTTGTATGTGATATGTCCTAATTGTCACTTGCAGGATTTGCTTCAGACACCTGGTAACTAGGTTGCGACTGCAGTAGGTTTTTTTTACGCAGGTAAACACTGCTGCCTGTTTCCTGATACACATTTCATCATCTTTAATGACTTCTACAGGATGTGAGGTTTCTGTGTACACGCTTTTTGAAACTATAAGTCTTTGTCTTTTGTATTACCCTGGTAGTCTTCAGATAAGGGTATCACCATTAGGGTAGCCTGGGCGGAGGCCTTGCATATTCATTTATTCATAATCTTACCCTATAATACCAGCAATCTGTATATGGCACCCAACAGGGTCTCAAGAATTTTCGGTCAACACAATAGTTGAGGTCAGAAGGTTCATCATTTCCAGAGTCACCATCATCAGTCTTCTCGCTGGAGAAGTATGAACTCGGGAGGTATGATGGGAAGTCAGGGAACAGGAAAGCATGACAGGTAACACACACTGGCTCGCCAAAACTTGGCCCATAGTACCCATTGCATACATAGCAAGCATTGTTCTGAAACAAAAAATACACAATGAATCATGCTGCTAGTTTGTATGCATATTTCCTCCAATTGCAAAGGGTTAATTTAGTTGCATATGCGGTAAGGAAAATCTGGCTTTTGACTGATGTTGAAATGGTATAGCGGCACGTAAGTTGAGCGCTGAGCATTTCTGCGCAGAAGTCAAAAATTCGGTATCACAGGCCGCTCTGGCTCTCCAGTCGTTCCCGCTCCCCGCACCAACGCGTCTACCCGCTATCGCCCGACGGTAAAATCGCGTTCTAAGTTTTAGTGTTCTCATTGTTTAATTTGTTTGTTGACTTTTGTTTTATCAATACGCAAAGAGTGATCACATTTTTATATTGGTAACACATTGATCAAATAAAGATGTTCATAATACTGATGATGACAATGTTAATGACGACGATGGCTGAAGCAGCCCAGCCCTCAACAAGCAAAGGGTCTTGAACAGGCCAACTCTTTTTTTAATGGAAGGTGTGCTACCATTGCCAGATTCAGACTACCTATGTATTTGTTTTTGAATTTGAATGAAAATGTTCAATTGTTTTTAGGTAGGCAGTAATCTTGTAACTGCTTACAAATTCCTGGCTATTATTATTTTTTATTTCTTGTAATAATATTACTACATTAACTGGCCTTCTTGCCATCTGTTTTTTTTTTAAGAAAATACACAGTGTAAGACAAGGGTTTGATAAAAACTCGACGAGGGTTGGGCAAGATGGTGTATATTACACATTACAATAGGGTGGTGGTCCCCGCAGAGTGTCTTACGAGTGTAAAAGTGCTAAGCTTGGAGCCTACATAATGAAATACTGAAGTCTGGAATCTAGTACATTCAGGGTAGTCTCAATATGGCTTGAAAGCTATCGTGAAGCATATCCAATTGTAAGGTAATGAACCAAATCTATGGCGAGACCTTATATAATGCGGGAATCACAATGACTCCGCGATGTATAGTACAGGCAGCGCCATCTCTGGTTGTGTGGCGGAACAAATGTGGGTTTCCATATTGTTACTTGAGATAATGTGTGTAGGGTTAGTTTATGAGTTGCTACAACAGTAGAATACGGATGATGACAAGGTATGAAAATGAAGAAAATAATTAGTCCGTCTCTTAGATAATAAAAAAATATAAGACCCGTATTTTTTGTTTTGTCGAAATAACAAGAAAATATTTAGATATAGCGCATTAAAGTTACGGAGTGGGGGCTAACTACGTCACGTTAGAGTATATTTTGTACTCTAACGTGACGTCATGTGACATTTAAAATCAATGTATCTTCGTAAGTTTTTGAACAAGAGGCAAAATAAAAAATACGTATCCAATATTTTTCATTAATCTATCTGATGGACATTAAATAATTTTTTAGTCATCATCCCAATTATTTACAAATGAAATGATAAATTTGTCGAGATAATAAATGTGTGCGCAATAGTACACATGTGCAGCTATCCCCTCTTTATTCCGCTCAGTGCTCAACTTACGTGCCGCGACCTATAAGGATGGTTTATTTCAGGTATTTCCATAGCATTATGTTGGATGGTATTCTATTAACATACAAACAATCTTTGTGATGCAGAAATTTGGAGCTATTATGAAATAGAAGACTTTGGACTTCTTTTAATACGACATCTCATGGACTGCCTGCTTTGTAGTGAACTTTTCATTAATTTATAAACTCAATTACTATCTTTGCGGTATTAAAAAATACTGTAATATAAATTTTGTAAAAAAAAATTGCCGATAGAACAAAGAAGGGTACTTAGATAACTAGGTATCGAGTTTCTTGCTAGTTCTTTTCGGTAGAATCCACTTTCCAAACACGGCGGTAGAATCATTTTTATTTACAATTTGTACTTCACGACTCATGAGCTTGTTTTAAGTCTATACGAATAACGATATTATTATGTCATTTTTCATTCCATTGGACATGAACAGTTTTATTGAAAATAAAAATAAAAACAAAAATAATTACCTACATTGAATTCAAAATCCGGTGGCTGTTCTGGAGGTGTAACTGAAACAATTTTATCACCATTGTCCTCAAGTCTCTTGATAAAGTTATAAAATTCAGGGCCAATTGCCGACATTATCTCTACTAAGCGATTTAATTCCACAATACAATATAAATATTGCAAAAATGAAAATCGTACTTGTTCATTTATTTTGACAATAGGTACCTACAACCTACAAGCAAGCAAAGATTGGATTGACGACGATGACGAACGACGTCGACGACTATACTAAACTAATGTCAAAGTCAAAGAAAGACAGTTTACTTTTTATAGGTGGCGTCCACACAGCCCTCTTAAAAAATATAATTCGGATTATTGAATAGAAAGTACACGAATAATATGACGACAATATTACACGTTTATATACATTAAAATTATAATATCTCATGTGAAGTTTTCAAATTCAAAACAAATGCAACAGCAGGGCTTGGCATAATACCGGTAAAAATATGGTATCGTTACTTCTGTAACTGTAGTATCGCTACCGACTTACCAGTAATTATTTTACCGGACGTTACTTACAGCGGTAAGTAACATTATAAGTAGCGACTTATAATTTAAATTGGTAACGTTACCAAGCCCTGTGCAGCAGTGGATGGCGTGGCGGCAGTTCATTTCATTTAACCATACAATACATTGTATCATTCACTCACTCATTCAGTTAGGACTGTCATTTGTCAAAAATTGTTTGGCGATTATCTTCAGAAAAATTCTACAAAACAAATCCTGAATTATCAGTGAAGTGTAATGATGCTAAAGTAATTATTTTGTTTATAATAAATAAGTGCTGTAATAAGTGGATAGTGACAATATTATTTCGCAAGTAGGTTAATTGTTTCCTGGCGGATTTGGTTACCGGTATACGGCAGGTAAAATTATGCAGCTTCTTCGTCAGCGGTTGAAATGAAGTGGTATTTATTGTTTGTAATGACTTCTACGTTTTAATATGCTTTTAGACGAGTACGGGCGGTGCGATACATATAGCAGGAATTAATGTTAGCGTCAATAAGTTGATATGGCAGAAAATGACGATTATCTAGATTCGCTTGATAACAATCACTTGGACGGAACCAACGGTTCCTTGAACATGACGGACAGCAGTCTTGGGGTGAGTGAGATTAATTCATAGTCAAGTTATACACCTTGAGAACTACATTCTGTAAATTACATGATGACCTAGTCTGAATAGTTTACTGTTATTGTAAGAGATGATGCTGTTATTGTACAGTTAAAGTAAAATTTTGACTATTTTGTTGTTTTACAAATGTTCCCTGTTTGTTTACATCAAAGTGTTTGTTCTTAATATGTTGTGTTTGTGGACAAAATAAATTTGGAAACTTATGTTATTGCTACAGTTTTAGACTGATGCATCTTACTTAATGGCATTTAATAGAATAGTTTTAATATACTTAATCTCTTTCTAGATAATACTCTTCTAATGATGTTTTACTGTGATTTCACCAGTGCTAAGACAGCCTGTTTTTTTATATTATGTAGGGTGGAGATGAAGCGGCAGGAAGTGAAGTGCCGGACCTGGCAGCTATCAAGGCCCGGGTCCGTGAGATGGAGGAGGAGGCAGAGAAACTCAAACAAATGCAGACTGAGGTTGATAAGCAGATGAATATGGGCAGCCCACCGGGACTAAGTGAGTGTTTTAGTTTGTCTTCTGCACAAGATTAGTAGATTGGAGACTTCAACTCTACATATTAAAGGACATGTCTATATGTCTATCTTTAGACAAGTCTGTTTATATATTAGGGACCCTGGACATGTATAAGTTTTGTACTTCTGTAATATGGTTGAGTCCAAGGTGGGATATTCCCTGCATATTTGATTTGGATGAGGTAATTACTAAGGAGACTAAAAGAGGTTCCTTAGTATGTAGAAATGTCACTTCTTTTTCTTAACACCACTGTTACTATTTATTTAGACTGTAGTTTGGATAAATGTTAAGAGGACACAGAAAAATGGAAATATATGGATGAGGCCATCATCATTATCAGCCCATATCAGTCCACTGCAGGACATAGGCCTCTACTAATGTTCGCTACTTATTATTATTTATAAATTAATATGGAGATTTGTGAATCAATGATGCGGTTAGGCTTCCAGGCCAAACTGACATAGATCAAAGTAAAATTAATTGCACAGGCATCATTATTTAATTTTGACTTGTTTATAGTCTCAGCAATTTTAGAAATTAAACCCAGAGGTGACTCCAAGCATCATTTGCCCCTAGTGCCAGGATTAAACTGTGGATGTGGTGCATTGTACAACCCTTTTATTTGTTTTGTGATTTTGCAGATTCTTAATTTTATGTCATTATTTAAACTGGCTTATCAATACATTTATTTTGCTACCCAAACAGCCAGTCCCCTGAACATGTCAATTGAAGAAAAGATTGAAGCTGACAACAGATCAGTGTATGTTGGAAATGTGGATTATGGAGCAACAGCAGAAGAGTTGGAGCAGCATTTCCATGGCTGTGGATCTATCAATAGGTGAGACATGTTGCTATGGAGGGAAAGCTTATTAATTAATCATCATCTCAGTCCACTCCAAGTCAAAGTCAAAATAATCTTTATTTGTATAGGTTTTTAAAGAAAAAAATGTTTTAAAAAAATTATTGCTAATTTACAGTGTAATTAACATTGAAATAAAAAGTAAAATGCCAGCTACTTTTATTTTATTCTCAATGCACTATGTAATATGTATAGATCTTTTATCTTTATTCCTGTACTTGGAGATAGATGGTGTATTTTAAATATTTTTTTACAGGGTTACAATTTTATGTAATAAATTCGATGGGCACCCAAAAGGCTTCGCCTACATTGAATTTGGAGACAAAGACAGCGTACAAACGGCAATGGCAATGGATGAATCATTATTTAGGGGTCGGCAGATAAAGGTATGTACAATGTTGTGATTTACACCTGGCAAAACCCCATTGTATTATTGTCATGTCAACCTCTTTATAATATGAGTTATTAGGACTCCATTTCATAGTCTGTCCGTCTACATGGAAGCATCAAGTTGAAATTAACTCTACAAATACTGCAGTTTTGAAACAACAAATATTGAAGCTGTAAAACTTCATCATTATTCCAAGTCAACCATAGATATGAGCTCATAACATTTCATAGGGGAAAATAAACCTATTTACAAATGCGTTCAAAAAGATTGCTCCGAAAATTTGTCAACACTCATTCAGATTTGACATTTGTCTATTACAACTAATGTCAAATTAGAATGACGTTCATTCAAAGTTTCCGAAACCGAGTGGAAAAAGGCATTGTAAAGCTCTTTTTTAAATCTTATAATTTGGCAAAAATGTCTGTAAATAGTTTGTTCAAGCCTTCATTACTCTATGTTTGTCTTTGCAGGTGATGCCGAAGCGCACCAACAAGCCGGGGCTGTCGTCCACCAACCGGCCGCCGCGCATGCGCGGGCGGGGCCGCTCGTTCCGGGGCGGCGGCTACTCGCCCTACTACTCGGGCTACCGGCCCGTGCGCCGCGGCAGGTACTACCCCTACTAGACTAGATTTACCTTACAGCAGTATAGGCTTGCACATACAAGCAAACATTTGCGAAAAATTCGACCATAACAAGAGCGAAAGCCACAGAAATTTATCAAGGGCAGAATGGTTTTGTATGCCCGAAAAACGTGTTTCGATCGTCAAATGTAAACATGTCGTGTATCGTAACAGTTCATATTCAATATGGGTGTGAATGTACTTTCTTGCGCTCTTTTCAAGGAGTCAAGTTTACTTTTTCAACAAGTAATCTAATTCAAGTTGAGCTTTACATATACATCATTGTCAAACTTGCATACTCCACTAAGTGTTTTGCTCAGTTGCTACACTGTGATTGTTTCAAAATCTAAATATATAAAAGGAGAAACTGACTGACTGACATATCAACACACAGCCTAAACGGCTAAACGTAGGCACTTCAAATTTGGAAGGGACGTAGCTTAGGTACCGTAGAGGTGCACTAAGAAAGGAATTCCCGAAATTCTCACGGGAACGGGAGTTAGCGGGAGAAATAGTATTGAACCCGTGCGAAGCCGGGGCGGGTCGCTAGTAAGATATAATCGCCGTTCTGCTACGATAAATTTCTATGGTAAATCCAGCTGGTGATTCATTTTGGTTTATTAATAGCAATAGAAATATTTGATACCTAAATTTTACTGTAAAATCTGGCTGAATATGAGATAAATTTGTCTTGCTTGGACAAGCTCTGGCAAATGTTTCATGTATGTCTTATCACTATGCATTTTAAATGTTGTAGTAGATTTTAGTTGTCTGTAATTATAATCTAGGTTATATTGGATGTTTGACTTTGAAAGTCTATGAGCCTGACCTTATGTTAATGATAAATGTGTGCAATGTGTTTTTCAGTTAATTATATGATGTTCAGGACAGAAGAAGCACTTCATTTATTTATTTCTAGAACTGAAAAGTGTTGCATCATCATTGAAATTAGATATTGTTAATTACTTTATATTATCAAAACACATTGCATATCAATGCATCAGCTAATGAAGAGAGACATAAGACCAAATCATCAGTTTTACACATTTTATAATAATGATGTCTCGTAATTCAAAGCACTGCCGCCATTATGAGTTTCTTTTCTACTTTATGTAGCATGTGTCCTAGCGTCCAGCTAGCTTTCATGTGGTTTATGGTGGCATGATTAATATTTCAAGAAAAAGAATATACATATTTCTCGATATTTGGCAAACTGTTTAATTTGTAGATTTTATGTAGCTATTTTGTTTTTATTATTTCTTTCGACTAGTTACATACACAACTAAGTTTTGTCTACTTGCCAGTCATGCAACGCTTATGGGTACATATTTTATTCTTTTATCTTTTGATGTATATTTTTCGGTTGTATAGTTATAGTGAAATGACAATAAAGTACATATTAATTTATGTAGTGTTGTAAAAGTAATGTATGTGCATGGCTATCGTCGTATTATTCTATGTACTTTTTTATATATTTCCAAATTATGTTATGTCGATCGAAACAAACGCATTATAAGGCAATATTATATTGAATAAAGTATGCAATGGACAACTATGTATTTTCAATGCAGTGACCCTATCTCTATCCTTACTATATAACACGTATGTTAGCAGCGCTATTCGCAATGCCAGATTCTACTTTCGAAGTCTATCATACGTTAATCGTACGTTCATTCAAAGCTGCCGAATCCGAGTGGAAATTGGCAATGTGAACAGTCCTGCAGATTTCTGCATGTCGATTTACATTCAGTAGTTTTAGAAAAGGCAATAGTATCATGCACTTCTATTTACTCAGCTTTTTGAATGGCACAGTCGAGTTAAGCGGAGGAGACGGCAAGTCCATTACCTACTGTGTCAAACGTCTAGCAGCACCCGAGTAGGTAGCGGGGCTATTCACAAATTCGGAAAGATCTCCCTCTGAAAGCTCCTCGACGTTCATTCAAATGTGACATTAATCAAGTACAATTAATGTCAAATTTGAATGACGTTCATTCAAAGTTTCCTAATCCGGAAATTGGGATTGTGAATAACCCTGCAGGTGAAAATGTGTTGACTTAAAAGAAAAAAAGAGCTTGCCCAAGTCTTGCAGCTGGGAGTGCCTTAACTCGCCTCTGCACGGTGTCCCGTCGTGCGGGGCTCGCAGTGAGTAGTAATGGCTGGCTTGTTCGCAGAGGGTACAGGCGCGGCGGGTATTACGTACCGTACTGAGAGCGGCGGCGCGGCGCGGCGGACCTGCGAGCTCTGCCTCACTCGTGTGGGTTACGTTCGTGGTCACACTCGCCTAGGACGCTTCCGCCTTGTATCCGAGGCAGATCGTAAACGACAAATTGTTCACATTTCTCTTTGGTCGATAGGAATTTTTAAATGCCACCCGCTCGTTGTTTACGTTTCGCGGGTCCGGATAAAGTGAGAAGACCTAATTTGGAAACGATAGAGACGTGTAATGAGGATTAATATTTCCGCTGTTACTATTGTCGCGGGTTTTAAAAACAATTTAGTATATTTAACTTTAAGGGACGTTAGGAAAACGACTAGGATTGTTAAAATGATTGCATTGTGTAAATCACTTTCATTAATTTTGAAACTCTAGTATTCTATAGAACAGCTAGCTTTATGTTGCCTATCCGTATTATCAGAATATTTTTAATTTGGCATTAAATTACTATTATGTATTGTGGTTCGAGTCTATGAATCATCATAAAGGGTTGAAATTAAAAATGAAATTGTATATTTTTTTATTAAATTAAGTATATACCCGATTACTCACTAATAGTATAATATGATAGTGGTACAACAAGTGTATTACGAACTATTTAAATGAAATTTGTTTCGACGGATGTCTTTCGGATGTCATCTTAAATTTGACCGAAACTGATGTGGGTATCAATAGTAAATTCGATTTGTTATATATCGTATTCGTTGTATCTAGGCGCCCCGTACGAAGAAATGCCTGTTCAATCTAGACTTGAACGTGTGTTGTAGTACGAACCTGAAGTCAACTTAGTGAGTATAGCTTGTAGCGCAAATGGGCTATCGCGTGTGAATTCGCCACCAGAGGTGCTAGTGTAGCTTGAGGTAGGTATCCGAAATGTCTAATTACATTGGTTCTGTAGGTTAAACGAGAAATAGGTTAGAGAGAAAATATGAGACACGGCTCAATGATTGTCAGCGCTATAAAAGCGGAGCCGAGAAAATGAGGTGTAAAGTTTAGCGGTCTGAAAGAAAAGCTAGTTCACTGGTTTGTTTATTAACTGTTAACAAACAGTTTTGCCTTTCGGAAACTTGGACATAAGTTTCCGAAAGGCAAAACTTCTTTTAACGAACAGGCAGTCTTCACATGCATAAAACAAACGTTAACAGCTATGCCCGAAGACCTCACTCTACAGTGACGCCCTCTGGTGATTACAAAAACGGTAGCCCTCATTATGACCGCTCCTCACACATGTCTGCAGCGACGCATGTAGACGGGTCGCCAGAAAACTGATAACTTCCTGTACAGACATTTATTGTAACCTGTCCAATCTATATCAGCAGGGCTATTTTACAATGCCTGTTTTCAGTCAGATTCGGAAACTCTGAATAAATGTAATTCAAATTTGACATTACTTGCCATTGTGAATAAACCCGCTGGTGAAAAAGCTGACTTCTACAAGCGCCCTCAGGCTGGTTGTGGACGTTAAGAAAATACACCGTGTCTGCTTCAGACTCTTTTATCTACACTACAAGAATTTGGTCGGGCCTTATAGCTATACTGCACCTTTACCAAGTCCGTATAATGCAGATGAGGTTTATTTCTTCACGCGCGCGCCGCAGCCCAGACACGAATTCTTGCTAAAGCCCGGCGAGTTTTCTTAGCTTGTTCAAACTGCCTCAGACATGGTTATGTATGGATTCGGAAGAAGAAAGAGCAGAACATTAAGTGTTAACTTTCGTGAACGATTACTGCGAGCGATTATTACGTCGAATGTATTTAACATGTATTATTTATACTACGTGTGATGTATAATATTTTTAAGGCGACGATTATTTTGAACGTTGCTATCCAAATCGAAATTTATTAAAATATGCAAACATTTTTAGTTTAAGAGTGTGAAGAATGGAAAGATATTAAACATTATAGGTCGCGGCACGTAAGTTGAGCACTGAGCGTTTCTGCGCAGAAGTCAAAAATGCGCATGCGGTATCACAGGCGGGAGTACGGGGCGAGGGCGGGTGTGCGGTGTGCGTATGCGCTTATTGGCTCTCCAGACGTTCCCCGCTCCCCGCACCGCCACGTCCACCCGCTCACGCCCGACGGTACAATCCCGTTCTAAGTTTTAGTGTTCTCGTTGTTTAATTTGTTTGTTGAGTTTTGTTTTATCAATGCGTTTTTGTGTTGAATAGACCATTTATCGAGGAAGGCTTTAGGCTATATAACATCACGTTGCAACTATTGGGAGCGAAGAAATAATGGAAAATGTAAAAAAAAAAACGGGGAAAAAATAACTATATAATCCACGCGGACGAAGTCGCGAGCACAGCTATCTTACATATGTAGGCAGTAACCTCGTAACTGCTTACAAATTCCTGGCAGTTATTTATTTTTAGTTCTTCTAATAATATTACTACATTAACTGGCTTTCTTCAAATCTGATTTTTAAAGTAAATACACTGTAGAATCATTTACAAATGAAATGATAAATTAGTCGAGATAATAAAAGTGTGCGCAATAGTACACATTATTCCGCTCAGCGCTCAACCTACGTGCACACTATTTAGATTATGTAAGGGAGATGTTGTATCGCATTCTTTGTGAAGGGGAGGTTCGTTATGTATTATTTTTTCTAGAAGCACACAATATATTATTTTGAATACATAGGTAATGTGTGGTAATTTTAGTTACATACCAATTGTTTTAGTAGACCAAATTTTCTGTCAATTTGGTCGTAAACACAATACATTTTAAAATTTTGCATGTTACCTCAGTTTATGTAATTATTTCGGAACATCGCATAATGTGCCACAACCTATTTTAATGGCTATTATTACTTTTGAATGTTTTGAACTATATAGTATACATATTGATACATTTTGATGAGGCCACTAATACCTACCTACACTAGTTTGCCAATAATAACTCGTAGACTTGCCAAGAAATTCCAGTGTTTATTTTAATAGCTAGATTAGATTAGGGTAGAAATTGAAATAAAAAACAAACAAAAGAGTGAAATTAAATGTAAGTATCTGCGTGGCAAACAAATTCAGCATTAGTTATTCTAATCATAATCAAACAACATACTTACTTATATTTTTGTATTACTTTGTTGTTTTGATTCCTCATACATAAACATTATTAATATCATCGGTTTATTTCGAATTACCTATGTAGGTAGTCTTACATGCAACTTTCATGCCAACCAAATTTAAAAAGTTCAAAATAGTGAAGTCTGGGGTAAGCACATAATGCAATGAATGATTATAATTAATTTTATTTAGTTAATCTAAGGGCAATTTATACTACAAGGCAGAGTCGAAGCGCTTGGAAGCGTCTATCCAAAACACATGCATGGTAGGAAAAAAATATGTATAACAAAACAACGATCAACCCGCTTTGGTCGCTCGTAGATTGTGTGCGTTACCTACGCTATTACGGTTGAATTTGTTGAATTTTGGCTGGACGCTTCGATACGCTTACATTATGCGCGCTAGTGTATAAATCACGGAATATTAAACACAAGAGGAAAGGGCATAATCTAGTCAGTTCATAGAAAACTGCTGTCGCCAAACTCACACAATAACATTATACGCACACATAAAATTAACCAATCATAACTATAATAATTTCTTGAAATCACAAAGATGTAACCGCTACTAACAATAACATAAAAACTACCATAATGCATTTGAGATAAAGAAGAATTTAGAAATTACACTTTGAATGTTTTACGGCATATCATCGAAGTGCTTTTGGCCTGCTTTGACTAGTTAGTTCACCTACTCAACGCTAGATGACACTCTTAAAAGTTGTACGCTGTTTAACACCTTACGACAATCAGCGTAAGGTTTTAATTTATACGCATGCACTTGCTTTTTTTCTAGAATGTTTATCATGACATTTATTATCGTCGCTACTCAAATAGGGATGGGATTAATACGAATATTATTGGTGATGAAAAATCGATTACTTCTAAAATAATTAATTAATGTTAGAATAGATATACATAAACATTTAAATACACTGACAGAAGTTCCACATTTAATGTATATGTTACGGGTAATGCTAGAAGTTGGAGTAAACCTAGGTTTACCCGGGTTTACTTAGGATTACCCAAGCTACTTGGGTAAAGTCCGAATACAAGGTAAAATAAATTCGTGGTTTACCCATGCTCACCTAGGTATACCCAACTACTGGCTGGGTAAACTTAGGTGTTGCCTAATTTTCTTTCTTATTTAATGAAATAGGGTTCACTACTAACGGTTCATCTGATGGTAAATGATAACCGCCGCTCATATACATCTGCAACGTCAGGAATTTCGAATCATGTCACAGAAGTTTATCTTGCTCAAATAAATAATTTCAATTTTAATAACAAAGACCGCTATTAGTTTTTGCTATTAAAGCTATTATTAAGTTTATGCTCACTAAATGTTGTTGTAGATGTTTAAAATGCCCTTGAAGTTTCATTTCACTAACCCACTTGGCTCCCGGAGCCACGCACAAGTGCGTGCTCCCTACAGGGAATTAGCCGTCGGGTAGCAGCCATCCTCTACTACCCGCCGTTGCCCGGGGTACGCCGGGCCGTCTGCAAGCAGACGACCACGCGTGGAGGCTTCCCTTGTTATACCCCAGCTTGGGTAATACTAGGTCAACCCGGGTAAACCTAGATTTACTCCACCTTCTAGCATTACCCGTAACATATATAAATATTATTTGTGTTAACAGATCTAAAAAACCCTATAATAATAGAAATTATTATTGGATTTTTAAGATCATAAGGCCTACTTACACGACAAGAAGTATTGACTAGATCTACAAATGTATTATCTACGAGCCGTTTTCTGCTTAAAAAGCTAGCAGCTCCAATATAATCAATTATATGACGTTCAACGAGCTTTGAATGGAATAGAAAAATCCTGTCATTTTATGACATTGAAAAAAATATTTAATGTAATTTTTCCTTAAATTCCGTAACAGTCTGAAATGGGTATTCTATGATCATCTAGGGAGCTACACCGAACCATATTTTTAAAAAGAAAACAGCTCTTTGTAGGGAACTTCATAAAATAAAACTCATTTAAAATAAATAAAATAGTTTATTTCTGCAAATAGATTCACTAGTAATACTTTTGCACGTCAAACTTTTCCTACCAGCACTTCGACGTGTAGCCTGCCGAGAAGAATCCACCGAAGAGCCGAATCCACTTCTCTTTTGCATTTGGATCTTTAGGAAAACTAAAACGAAAATAATCAATAGTTTACAATAAGGCATAAAAAAAGTGTAATAGACAAAATACGATGATTAAATCGATGATATTTCAACGTGTCACAACCCTAAAGTAGGTTCGACTTGGGACGTAGTTTCTGATTCTACTATTCGATACTAGATGGCGCATGCGGACCAGGCGTCAGACAATTATAAACTTTATTTCAGTGTACATACGTGTGATTCTTAATTTACACGAATGCTTTAAATGGATAGAGGTTATGCCGAAAGATTATTTAATTAATAAAAAGTAAATACCGACTTACCGATGATAAGAAACACATGATCGAAGCAAGTTCTTAGTACTACTATTGTTTTTGCACTCAAAGACGGAACATCGAGTCAATATTGAGAGTTATTTAATAAAACACTCGAATGAAAATACCGACAGCGCACGTCACGATACTTAAGCAACCACAAAGCGACTGAGTCAAGTTAAGACTCGCTGTCCTTAACTTTGGCACGCGGGCCACGCCCACACGTCCTTTCCTCTTGTGTTTAATATTCCGTGGTATAAATTGACCCTAAGACTACATAATTGTATGACTATACTCGAAGATAACACTGGACGTTGCGCGTTGTGGTGTTCATAGATTGTCTAGGGGTTAATTTGCACTTGCTATGCGTAAATTGTTGTGTCGTTCCATTAAATATTTGGAATTGTTGACCGGTCTTGTATGTATTAAAAATTGAGATGTAATGTCATCAACTCCATTTTCGATTGATGTAAATTTTAAATTGAAACGTTACCTACATTTGCCTACATTAAATATAAAAAAAAATGTTTGTAAACATCCCAGTATTGTGGTTTAGTTACAAGTTACAGCCCATTAACTATGCTTAGGTACATTTTATTATACATACTTATTACATACAGACAATTTTATTAAAAGATAAAGAAATAATGGACATTAAATTAAAGAAAGAAAGATTACAAAAAATAAGATAATTGATTAACAGAAAGAATAAAAAAATGTGTTGGATAAGAATAATTTAAGAATAATCCTAAGTTGTTGTTTTATTTTATGCCCTCATTGCTTGCTCCGGGGCTATAGCCCAATAGATCCCTACAAATATTATAAATGCGAAAGTCACTGTCTGTTACGCTTTCCCGCCGCTTAACCTCTCAACCAGGGCTTGGAATACCGGTAAAAATATGGTCACATTATGAATTAACGTTACTTACCGCTACTTAAAATGTTAAATTGGTAACGTTACCAAGCTCTGCTCTCTACCGATTTTGATGAAATTTGGCACAGATATTTACGATATACCTACATGGGCTACCTTTTATCGCGAAAAAAGAGATGAAGAAACACTTCTGTGACACACCTACATGAACGCCGGCGATTGGCGAAGCCGCGGGTACCTATAGCTACATCTAACATATGATTCCATTGCGGAAAGATTAGACGTCTGAGAAGAGACGATTTCATTAATTCATATTTATTTAATCGGGAATATCAGCGTATACGTGGTTTAGCAGGGCTACTTTGGCAGGTGGTGCCTAGTTGCCAGTGAGCAGAGTGGTCTGCTAGGTAGTCTCTTCCAGAAGGTTCTTGTAGTATCTTGAGGCAGAAGTAAAACTCCGATCAGAAGGTAGAATTTGGAATATATTTTTGGCAAAAATGTATAAAGAAAACTCATTAGTTACAATACACAACCTCAGTTTATTAACATTGGCACACCTAATACATAATCACACTGCTAATTTATGAACCACTAGTGACATATTCCTCATACTAACTTCTATAAGTCTTAATTAAACCTAACTTGGGATAAATTTAAACAACTGGGTAGGTATCCTCTGCCACTACCACTGTTACTTTACTCTGGGGATAAACTAACTGCAATCAAGATTGATAACACAGATTTCTAGTTAATCTATACAATATTCTACAGGTAATAACCATTAACTCTAATAAAAACTTAAAAGGTAATTACATACATTCAGGTTAACCACTTAACTCTGTAAATCAACCAAGGGCAAGCAGGGAGATAGAAAAAGTGACCGGGCCATTGCTGCCCTCTAGGGCTCCATGCTGTATTTTTTTATAACTCTCAATTTCACGGCGACCAATAAGAAAAAGACACGCCAACCAATTAGAAAAATGCATATAGATATCCGGGTTCCTTTATTATTAGGACTTCCGGCTAGTTTTAGTATTTTAGATAACTCCATTGCTTCCGGCTATTTATTTCTTATACAAATACAACGGAAGTTCCCACAGACCAATGAGAACAAGGAGCGCCAGCCAATTACAAAAATGCTTGCAGGCTTCCGGGTACTTCTCTTCTTTTCTACATTGATAGCTGCACTTCCGACTGGTTTAAATATTTTGCATGATGACGACGCATCCGGCTATGTATTTTTGCACGAAGACAACATCCGGCCGTCCTGCATACATGTTCGTCCTCGTACATGTCATGGTCTAATGTGGAAGCTGAAATTAACAAAGACTATTACAATATGTTTCAATGTATTGTGTCTGCAAGCATTGGTTAGTCCTGGCTTGAACTAATGGCATCCTGCCATTAGTCTTGTATCACCATTACTTCCCTAATAATGGCTTCCACCATGGGTACCCATTAATAGGCCAATGCTTTGCAAACCTCAGTCTTGTTCTGAAATAGAAGGTAGAATTACACAATAAGTGTTACAAACTATGTTACTCAAAATATCAAATAAATATTGTCTGAAAAGCATCGATTTAGCCATGGCTTGGACTAAGTGACACCCTGCCACTAGCCTTGTATCACCACTTTCTCCTACTAATGGCTTCCACCTCGGGTACCCATTAGTAGGCCGATACCTTTCAAACATCAATCTTTGTCTGAATTGAATAATAGAATTACATAATAAGTGTTACAAACTAAGTTACTCAAAATATATATTAAATATTGTCTGAAAAGCATCGATTTAGCCATGGCTTGGACTAAGTGACACCCTGCCACTAGCCTTGTATCACCACTTTCTCCTACTAATGGCTTCCACCTCGGGTACCCATTAGTAGGCCGATACCTTTCAAACATCAATCTTTGTCTGAATTGAATAATAGAATTACATAATAAGTGTTACAAACTAAGTTACTCAAAATATATATTAAATATTGTCTGAAAAGCATCGATTTAGCCATGGCTTGGACTAAGTGACACCCTGCCACTAGCCTTGTATCACCACTTTCTCCTACTAATGGCTTCCACCTCGGGTACCCATTAGTAGGCCGATACTTTTCAAACATCAATCTTTGTTTGAATTGAATAATAGAATTACATATATAAGTGTTACAAACTAAGTTACTCAAAATATATATTAAATATTGTCTGAAAAGCATCGATTTAGCCATGGCTTGGACTAAGTGACACCCTGCCACTAGCCTTGTATCACCACTTTCTCCTACTAATGGCTTCCACCTCGGGTACCCATTAGTAGGCCGATACTTTTCAAACATTAATCTTTGTCTGAATTGAATAATAGAATTACATAATAAGTGTTACAAACTAAGTTACTCAAAATATATATTAAATATTGTCTGAAAAGCATCGATTTAGCCATGGCTTGGACTAAGTGACACCCTGCCACTAGCCTTGTATCACCACTTTCTCCTACTAATGGCTTCCACCTCGGGTACCCATTAGTAGGCCGATACTTTTCAAACACTATCTGAGGGATACTACCAATTCCACTAACACTAAATTGGTGTAACTTCACTTCATTCTTTAGGTTCTCTTAAGACTGTAAAATGTGGCTTAACTAAAGAGACATCTCGTCCTTCTAGTTTCATATCACCACACCTCTACCAACTGCTTTCTTACCAATAGACCTGTCGCAGTTCATTTCTTACAAAACATAACTGAAGCTGACACATTAGACATCAAATAATATGATAAAGATAAACGCTTCAAGTTTTTTTTTTTTTTTTTTTTTTTTTTTTTTTTTTTTTTTTTATATGGACTCTATCAATTCATAATTCGCTAATGTCAAGTGTTTAGAGAGACACGTCAAAACTGAGTTGGCCGGTAAACAGGGGCTATACTTTCCTGTCTTGATGCTACTGTTACATAGAAAACATATATACAAATAAAGATAAATCTATACATATAATAAAATAATTAATATAAATACATTACTTAGGGAATTACATAGAGTAAGTTTTTCTTGTAAATATATATTTATGATACCTGTCACTATACAACATCCGGTGATACATCAGGTTCATCAGCAATGTGCATCCATGGTTTCATGTTCTCCACGCAGGTGATGCCGTCATAACGTTTCGTACTCCGCTCAGCTCCCCTCATGTCGGTTACTTTATATCTATCATGTCCAAAAACTTCTGTAACTTGAAATGGTCCCTTGAACAGAGGCATCAATTTTGTGCTTTGCCCATCATTCGACTGGCTTGGGATCCTCACTACCACCAAGTCTCCCACTTGATAATTCGGTGCCACTTTCCGCTTAGCATTAAAGGCAGTTTTCATAGATTCAGCCTGTTTTTTTATATGCTGATCTACTTTACACCGTAACGCCGTGACATCTACAGAATGCTCCATATCATCAGCGATTTTATCATTCATCATCCGAATTCTATACCCAAAAAATACTTCACTTGGTACTGCTATAGTGCTTTTATTTATTGTACTATTTATGCCTTGTTGGATTTTGGTTATATGCTGATCCCATTTATTATTATTTTTATCTGCACTTAGGCTACGTAGGGCGTCCAGAATGGTCCGATTAAATCGTTCTACTTGTCCGTTTGAACGTGGCATTGCTGTGGCAATAGTATGATTCCTAATGTTTAGATCGTTGCAATAGTCTTTAAACAATTTTGACGTAAAAGCACTTCCTGCATCGCATATTAGTCTCTTAGGATTACCAAATATTTTAAATATCTTGTTTAATTCGTTGATTACAATTTTACTTTTAGTACTCTTCACAGGAGATATAAAAACAAATTTTGTAAAAGAGTCTACAATAACCAAAAGGTATACATTATTTTGGGTGGTCTTAATAAATGGGCCTAAATGGTCCAAATGCAAAGTGTGGAAGGGTCGTGCGTACTTTGGGATTGGATGCACATGTCCCGGTTTTTTACCACCAATTGACTTGAAATAAATACAGTTTAAGCAGTTTTTTATGTATTTTGTTACAGTTTTCTTTAAGCGAGGAAACCAATATTGTGACCTAATTCTCTCAACCGTTTTGTCAACTGCAAAATGACCGACTTCGTCATGGTTGGCTCTTATAATTTGCCATATACATTGCTTTGGCACAACCCAACGCCTACCAAATTGAGTCCTTCTATAAACCTTATTGCCTAAAACTTCGTATTCATTAAATATTTTTCTGTTAGCTTCGGTCTCCCCTGACAATATTATATCTCGAATTGAGCAAATATTAGCATCTTGCAGCTGTACGGATAGTAACCAATCTCCCTCAGTTATAGACATCACATTAATAGGTTGTACATCATCATAACCAACAGGATTCCGACTCAGAGCGTCAACATGCTGCATTTGCGTACCAGGCCTATGAGCGATATCGAAGGTAAATTCTTGGGTTTGTAACACCCACCTGCTTATGCGTGGAATTATGTCTTTTTTATTTAAAGTATGACGAACAGAGTTACAGTCGGTAATAATTTTGAAATGGCTGCCAAGTAAATAATGTCTAAATTTCTGTAATCCCACCACAATAGCTAATAACTCTAATTCAAAAGAATGGTAATTCTTTTCTTCATTAGTAGTTTGACGACTATAAAAATGCACCGGTTTTTCTCCGCAAGATGTGGTTTGAGTTAAAATGCATCCGAGCCCATCACGACTAGCGTCTGTATATAAAGTGATCGGTAAGTTTGGATCAAAAATGTTTAAAACAGCGTTTTCAATTAAAGTTTTCTTTAATGTTTCTACAGTTTCAGTTTGTTGAGGACCCCATAGCCAGGCCACATTCTTTTTTAGCAAATTAGTCAAAGGTTTACACAATAAGGCACAATTTTTAATAAATTTTCTAAAATAATTAATTAGTCCCAGAAATTGTCTTAATTGGTGTACAGTCTTCGGTATTGGATACTGCTTAATTGCTTCTAACTTTCGAGCACTAGGGCGTACACCTGTTTGTGATATTTCATATCCCAAAAAAGTGACTTCCTTCTGAAAGAAGGAACATTTTTTTAAATTAATGGTGAGGCCATTATTTTGAAAAATATCTAAAACAGTCTCTAAACAAGCTACATTCTCCTCATATGTTTCTGTAGCTAGAAGTATGTCGTCCATGTAACATATAACACGCCCAAAACGTAAGTTACCCAAGACAGTATCCATAAGCCTCTGAAAGACAGACGGACCATTGCTCAACCCGAAAGGCATTCTGACAAATTCAAAATGTCCGTCGGGTGTGACAAATGCCGTTTTCGATATAGAATCCGATTTAATATTAATTTGGTGATAGCCGCTTTTTAAATCTAGCGATGTAAAATACTTACACCCATGTAGCCTGTCAATGAGATCCTCAATCAGTGGCATGGGGTATTTTTCCTTTACAGTAATTTTATTTAATTGTCTGTAGTCCACACACAACCTTTTCTCTCCCGATGCTTTATCTACAAGTAAGGCAGGACTAGCATAAGCAGAATTACTGTTCCGGATTATGCCATTTTTCAACAAGTCATCAGTAATCTCACGCATTTTTGAACGTTCAGATACAGACATCCTATATGGTCTCTGATATATAGGTTTGTTGGACGTGAGTTCTAGCTCTAGTTCAACACAAGTGGTTTGTCCTAATGATGATAAATCCTGAGAAATACATTTTGGGTATTTAGAAAAAATTTTATTTAACACTGGTTCATGCTCCCGAGATATTTCATGATATTGTAAGCTATCAAGCTTACACACTCTCAAAGTTTCAGCTGGCTGGAAAGTTAACGAATCACCCAACCTTATGTACATAATACTTTTATCTTCAGTAAAATTCCGTCCTATCAGTATTTCGCAGCCCGTCAGTTTGTCAATAATATAAAGTGTAACAACTAATTCCACTGAGTCCACTACTAAGCTAACAGCCACAGCCTCTGTGACAGTTACACTGGAGTCACTAGTAAACCCAACTAAATTGACAGGTGTATTCAGAAGGAAAGGTTTTAATTGAAGTTGCTTGACCAAATTGTTGCTTATTAATGAACAGTCGCTACCCATGTCAAAAAATGCCTCACATTGACAGTTATTTATTAAAACCCTTTTGAAATTTTTTTGTTTTCGCTCCGACTCGGCAATCATTTTTACTTCTAAATTTGATTCAGCTTTAGGTTTTGATTTTAATCGGCAAGCTACATCCAAATGTCCCATTCTATTGCAAATAGTGCATTTCGCGCTGTCTTTTGAATTACAATTATTTTTTTTGTGTCCAATTTCTCCACAACAAAAACAAGTTATTAAATTGCGTTGATTAGTCTGAAAATTATTCATAAAAGAGCTCGATTTATTTACATTTTCGTACTTCCGATTAGCATTTGGAAGTTCAGTCTGCATAGATCCCATATTTTGTTTAGCAGTATTAAATTTTGGCACGTGCGCTTTTTCTTTCTCGGATGGCGTAAAAACCTTGCCATGTAAAAATGATGCCAATTCGTCGCAGTATCTAAAATTTCCTGCCTGTGCAGCCGTTTTAATATTTACATTTCCTATTGACCCGACTATGACCGATATAATATCCTGTTCACGAAATTCTAACTGTAATCTATCAATTTTCGCCTTTTGTTCAAAATAAAATTCATACAACGACTGATTAGAAAACGGTTTTGCATCAATCAGTTGTTTTAAAAGAGTAAACATATCCCGCTTAATTTGAAACGTATCTGACAATTTTTCACGCCATTGTTTCCACTTCCAAGTAGTCCACCTGGTTTCATTTTTTTGCAACGAATCAACCCACGTTTTTGCAGTATTGCGCAATTTTTGCAAAGCTTGAAATCTAATCATGTTATCTGACCATCCGAACGCCTTAGCGTTTGCTTCTACTACGTTAATCCACATATCAACATTGTCTACTAATGGGTCGAATTCGGGAATCACTGACGATAATAATGCACTCTGACTCACTGTTGGCGATCCTTTCCGGTGTCGTTTATGCCTTTTCCGCCGCCTTTCGCTGCTCCTGCTCGTCCGTGACGTGTCCGAACTTGAGCTGGAGTCCGTAGAGATGTCTCTCCGTGATTTCCGGGCCTTTTTGCGACTGCGTGGCATTTTCGGGCGTAGATATCGTAGGTACCGCTTCTGATATAAAGAAAACTCATTAGTTACAATACACAACCTCAGTTTATTAACATTGGCACACCTAATACATAATCACACTGCTAATTTATGAACCACTAGTGACATATTCCTCATACTAACTTCTATAAGTCTTAATTAAACCTAACTTGGGATAAATTTAAACAACTGGGTAGGTATCCTCTGCCACTACCACTGTTACTTTACTCTGGGGATAAACTAACTGCAATCAAGATTGATAACACAGATTTCTAGTTAATCTATACAATATTCTACAGGTAATAACCATTAACTCTAATAAAAACTTAAAAGGTAATTACATACATTCAGGTTAACCACTTAACTCTGTAAATCAACCAAGGGCAAGCAGGGAGATAGAAAAAGTGACCGGGCCATTGCTGCCCTCTAGGGCTCCATGCTGTATTTTTTTATAACTCTCAATTTCACGGCGACCAATAAGAAAAAGACACGCCAACCAATTAGAAAAATGCATATAGATATCCGGGTTCCTTTATTATTAGGACTTCCGGCTAGTTTTAGTATTTTAGATAACTCCATTGCTTCCGGCTATTTATTTCTTATACAAATACAACGGAAGTTCCCACAGACCAATGAGAACAAGGAGCGCCAGCCAATTACAAAAATGCTTGCAGGCTTCCGGGTACTTCTCTTCTTTTCTACATTGATAGCTGCACTTCCGACTGGTTTAAATATTTTGCATGATGACGACGCATCCGGCTATGTATTTTTGCACGAAGACAACAAATGTACAATTAATAAACGTAAAAGGTGTGTATAACTATCGACTATTTAAACAATAAAATAAACAAACGGAATAGGTAGGCAATATCGGTCAAGGTCAAATAATATTAGAGTGGCACGTGTAGGGGGAAAGGGATGCAAGATCTCGCTCGCACGATCGGTTCAGTGCAGTGGTATGATGAATGAAATTGGCGCGCGGGCGCGCGCGCGGCTCTTGCTCTCATTCCGACGGCGAGCGGCGAGGCGCGCAGACGTGTGCGCGCAGGTGTTACAGCGAGACATACGACGCGACGAGTGCGATGACTTGGGCTCGCGCATGCGGGCGTCTTCATCTGCGAGGCACACGACGCGACGACTTGGGCTCGCGCATGCGCGCGTCTTCGTTGGCGTCGTGTGTTGTTGTTACGCGGTGCGTCGATCAGCTGTGCGGTGTGCGTGCAGTGCTCGGTGTCCAGCAGTGTAGAAAACGGCTCTTTTCGGAGCCACCATCCATTGAACACACGTAGAGTGACAACGGCTCTTTTCGGAGCCACTTCCATGGAAACACACGTAGAGTGACAACGGCTCTTTTCGGAGCCACTTCCATGGAAACACACGTAGAGTACCAAACGGCTCTTTTCAGAGCCACCATCAGTGAAACACACGGAAGAGTGAAATAGTTCTTTTCAGAACTGTGTGCTTCTTATTTCATTGAACCACGTACACGTAAGAGTAGCCACAGTGGCAAGAACTTTCCGAATCTAAACTGATTTTCCGATTATGAATACCTACCTAGTCCGTTGTAGAGGGGAGTCCCCGTTCGGGAACTAGGTACCTATGTAATAAAATAAATGACAAATCCGGGAAATTATGGAGTGCCCAATCCAGTCGGTCAAACTGCCACATGGATACGCGACATGGTTAGCCAGAATGTCGCTTAGCAAATAAGAACGTTTCTTAAAATTAGGGCCCAAAAACGATCGTTCGTTGAACGGATCGCGTACGAATGATCGTTTTCGATTTTGGTGGTAGGGCCCTGCTCCGAGGAAAGATAAAAAGTCCTTGGAGGAAAGCTGGTACAGTACAGACCGGTAGATTTATGGAGGCACGTGACCCATAGACGTACTTGGTTCGCCCTCATTAAGGACCCTACGTCACTTTTAGACTTAGCGCCCAGTGTGAATGTCACCCGAGTGCCAAAGCAACCTTAGCAACTCTAGAGGCTGTTTATCATGGAAGAATGGGCTGTCATGGACTTGATCCAAAGCCGTTAAACATGAGCCACAAAAAAAGGCTGTTTAAAAGTATTACAAGAAATAAATGTTTGTTTGTGGTTACTTGTCCCAAGCTGTAAAAGAAGTGGTACAAAAGTCAGAACTGTCAGAAGACTTGTCATTTCATTTGTCATGTCAATTGTCAAACGAATTAATCAAAATGTTTGTTGATTGTCGCTTTTCCATAACTCAAACTGATTCTGAGCAAAGTTCTAATTAAATTCATTGTTTGTTTTGATTTATTGTTAAAATATAAAATTGTTATCTAAATGTTAAAGAAGTTTAGCCCACATGAGACATAGTCATAGGTTTTGGTTAGACATTGCAATTTTGGTAAGCCTATAATAGCTTTTTCAATTTCATTTTTAATTTCGCCAATATAATTAAAAAATTACTTTAAAAATAAAATAGGTTTTGGAGATATGTCGGCTTAATTCAATTTGTCATTGGGTATCTATTCTGCTGTAATGACTAGGTACCTATCTAAGTGAAACTTTTCTTTTTATATTCAATTTAAAGTACTTCTTATGCTTTGGGGTGTAGGTATTCGTATGTGTTAGCTGGTATCACGTGATCCGTGTCAGTTGGAAGTTTGCTGAGTCGTCGTTCCAGAATGCCGCTAACCGCTGACATAGCTGCTCAGCAAGTGCAGGTAAGTCTTGCCTGCTTTGCTTTAATATGGAACTGAAAAATTCATATATTAGACACTATTTCTATAGTACCTACAGATTAAATGATAATGTCCTATAGTATACAGTGTCTACACTTAAGGTCTTCCAATAAGAAGACCACTAGTTAACATGTTTCTTCTATTATATTCAACTAAATCAGCACTTTTCATAAGAATATAATATATCAAAAATAATGTCATTGACACTGTGGGAACACAAGCAATTGATGTGAAGACATAAGAAATGTGTTTTCTTTGATGCACTTTGGAAATATGTAGTAATATCTAGCAGCAGTCTTCTTATACAAATAAGGTCCAACATATTAAAAAAAAATTCAAAAAGGGTTCCATACCATCAATTAAATGGTTCCTATCCCTTAATTAACCCTTTGGGTATGGCACCCTAAAAATAATTTTAATATAATATCCACACACACATAATATGCACTCAGTCATCGAGTTACAGATAACGGCCCAACCATTTTAATAGACTTTACAAATATTGTGCCTGACATGTATTATATAATTGCATATTCATGAACAGTTCCAATACTCTGTCTCACTGTATGCATTATTTTCAGGAACGCTTACGTACTTTACACAGGCTGATATATGATATTGAAGCGGAGAGAGGCCGTAATGAGCAATACATTGATAGTATACTACGGGCTGAGAAGGCTGCGGAGTCTTCATCTTCAGCGGATGACGGTTCTAGTTCATCGCAACAGGTATGATTGATATACAGTCAAAAAGATGCAACTTTATATATTCAGATGATATATTTAATATGATATAAACTACATAATATAATTTTCATGTGATACAATAGTATTCTTCTAAAATATTGCTATAATTTAATAATATTTAAAATGCATAACTTGAGTTTAAATAAAATGACTTGAAGGCATTACAAATTTGTAATTATATGTAACGTTTCAGCAAATCCAATTAAAGAATCTCTACAAAGCTGGTCTAACTGCAGCAGAGAGTGAAGAGAGACTTTTACGGGCAGCTCTCTCACGGATATATGAGATACGTGCCATCAAAAATGAACGGAGAATGCAGGTAACTTGCTCTACGGTGAACCATTACCATCATCATCAGTCTATTGCAGTCCACTGCTGCACTTAGGCCTCTTCAGTTGTTCGCCACTTAGGGCAAACATCTGGAGCATATACCCATAGTCGCCACGCTGGGCAGGCGGGTTGGCGATCGCAGTGCGTAGCTTCTCGCTCCGGTGACGCTTCTGCCCGTCGTCGGTCTATGGTATTTAGCTACGCTTTCAGCTGTCATGGTTATACCGCCACCAGTCGGTTGCCAGAGCCCCGTTTGCTATTCGGCAGGATGCACCACGGGCAGGTGAGGTTGGCTTGGAGCGAAATGATGATAGGTTGCTCCCTTACATCCCCAACCATTAATTATTGTTATAATTATGGCACATTTCCTTACCTGCTAGCTGTGTTCCACTAAGTGCTCGGTGGGTGACATTTGCAAGTGGACCAACAGAGGGGAGTCTCCAGCTTTTGGGCTGGTTCTATTTATAATGGAGTACCATGACTGGAAAAGAAAGATGATGCTGTGACGTAATAGTATGTGTTTATTGTTCTAATCTCTAAAGATTTCTTGTTCATATCTATCAGCATCGTTAGTCTATTGCAGTCCACAGCTGGACATAGGCCTCTTCAGTTTACCACTTAGGACAACCGTCTAGCTAGAGGATATCCTCTGATAGATGATATCTAGAGGATATCATCCCGCCTGCCCACGCTGCCACGCTGGGCGGGCATGCGGGTTTGCGATCGCAGTGCGTAGCTTCTCGTTCCGGTGGCGCTGCTGCTTATCATCGGTCTGAGGTATTTAGCTACGCCTTCAATTGTGACGGTGATACCGCCACCGGTCGGTAGCCTGCGCCTCGTTTGTTATTCGGCTGGATGCACCGCGGGCAGGTAAGGTTCTGCTCCCTTACATCCATATCTATAGTTATTAGAGATGTGCCGACTAGTTGGTAAAGCCGACTATCCGGCCACTATTGTAGTCGCCGATTAGTCGGCGACTAATCGGCAAAGAGCGCCGACTTTCCGGCTTCTTACGTTGTATGAATTTCTCAATTATATGCATGCGGGGGAATTACATGAAATAAAAACTTTGATTAAATTTTTGTTCACTTCAATGAATAATAACAATATTATCTCCAATTAAGCAGAAAAAAAAATATTTTTACACTAAAATACCGCTCTCGGCCATTACACAAACAAAACATGTTCCGTCCGACGCGAATCAGTCGTAAAAGAAGCGTTACGGAAATCCCCGAAACCATAATCGGCTTAGCCGACTAGTCGGTCTTATTACAACCGGCTAGTCGGCGAAAGTTATAATCGGCACATCTCTAATAGTTATTGTAAGTGAAGTGCGTCGGGTCGGCAGGCGCGGCACGCCGGCAACAAGGAGACGATCGGCTGCGGCGCGCTGATGAAGATGCTGCTGAGCGCGGCGGTGACGCTGCCGCTGCACGTGGGCGCGGCGGGCGAGCGCGCGCCGCCGCTGTGCGGGGCGGTGCCGGCCGACGCGGGCCACGTGGCGCGCGCCGGCGACGCCGTGGCCGCGCTCGTGCGCGTCTCCGACAAGGAGGAGAACTGGATACTGGCCGAGGTTGGTCTTCTAATCTAATAGTTACAATTATTTTATTTTTTGTGTAACTTAGTAGGACTACTTTTAATGATTTTTTTTGTATTATTTTTTTTTATTTACGGATCACAAAGGGAATGTAACATTTAGACATATCTTCATATATTTAAAAAAGAAAATAAACATGTTCATTCTAAAAAACAGTGAACACAGCATGCATTAATATTAAGTAATAATAATGATGTTATTAGTACATTAAAAAAACCCACTTATATTTGCTATACCCTAGCAGGACGTCACATGTATACCTTCTACATATTATTATACCATCTGTGTAACCGTTTTTGTAATGTGACATGCCATAAACGTTTGAAACATTTAATCTTAACATAATATATTTTGTCTGGCTTGATGGCTCATTTTTGTAGTGGCCTCTGCCCTCTAGGCGAAGGGTCGATGGGTTCGATTCCCGCACAGGACACACACACATTTTACCACTTTGTAAGAGTCTCCCGCGCAAACTATTCAGTTTAGAAAAAAATGATGTCTGAAATCTTAAAAAATCTTAATGTGGTTAACAAAATACATCTATATACCAAATTTCAATAATGTAGCTCTTATAGTTTCGGAATAAACTGGCTGTGACATACGGACGGACAGACAGACTGACAGAAATGACGAATCTATAAGGGTCCCGTTTTTGCCATTTTGGCTACGGAACCCTAAAAAGTTAATTCAAATTAAGTACAATGGTTTGGAGCCTGTCTTGTAAATAGAGAAGTTAGTATTAGTAATGGACATTGCGAAACGCAATAAGTATATAAATAACATCGATTTATACTTTTACATTAAAAATTTACTAAGCTGAACAAACACATTATGTTATTTTTATTTATGTTATCGATGTTGAAATCCGTGTTTGGCTAGTGAATTAATTATACCACACAAAAAAATTAGGAACAACTTCTATTTTTAAGTTGTTAAAAGTATTATTTAACAGTATGAAATATTATGTACGCAACACAATTCACCTGCATCTAGATACTAACACACATTCTTAAATGAATGAGGTGATCCTTTGGTTTTTGTACTTAAACTGACGGGAGACTCAATTTCATAAAGATTTTTGGTCATGGACAACAGCAACAAAGACTTAGTAAGTTGAAGTGGAAATGTGGAACGGTGGAGTGTGAATCGGTTAGGGTGTGAAGTTCTCGCCTGGGTACCTCTAACACGGTGGGACGATGACTTGAGAAAGATGGCTGGTCGACAGTGGATGCAGATTGCCCAAAATCTGGATGTAGGCGTTCCCTGAAAATTTACTCCCTATTGGCGGGGTTCGCCCAAGTCGCCACTGCTGGCATGTGGGTCGGTGACCGAAGTAGGTTTTATTCGTACTCAGGTACCCGCTGTTACCCGTTTTCTGATATTCCCTTAGTCTCCCTCGTCGTCTTCGACACCCACAGGGTGAGATGGGGTGATCCTGGTCTAAATCCAGATATCACACGGACGAATAGGCATGATGACTAATTTTTGTTTAGAGTTGATATTGATGCATCACCCAATCAAGAAACATTGTTGAAACAATTACTGCGCTCTCGTGATATCTCATCACTATTTCAAAGTCACAAATATGGATTCGCCCTAAAACGCTTCATACTAACTGCTACTCGATCGTGACGGTCGAGTTTTGCGTGCTGTTTTGTATGCCTCGTATAAGAAGTTTGTTTGATGGCTATATTAAATACTGCGTTTATACATAGTATTGATTTCATAGAAAATTTGGTCTAAATCATGTAGGTACCTAAAATGGTGTTATAATTACTTTTTGAGTAATTTTAATATATTGAAATGGACTTTCCTGGTTAACTTTAAAGGCCTTGCACTCTCATTTTGCAAAATAATTTTGTTGTGATTTCTCAAATAAGTCCGTTTTTAATGGTCCTTTCTGGAAGCTATCAAATAACATGGAAATTTAAACATAGTCATCTATCCGCGAGATTGTAATAAGGTTGTGCGTCGGCAGGTGGTGAGCTGGCTGCCGGCGCAGGGCAAGTACGAGGTGGACGACATAGACGAGGAGCAGAAGAACCGCCACGTGCTGAGCAAGCGGCGCGTGGTGCCGCTGCCGCTCATGCGCGCCGAGCCGCGCACGGACGAGCACGCGCTGTTCCCGAAGGGCGCCGTCGTCATGGCGCTGTACCCGCAGACCACGTGCTTCTACCGCGCCGTCGTCAACCGGCTGCCCGCCACCGCCGCCGACCCCTACGAGGTCTTGTTCGAGGTGAGCCCTGCGACCCGACCTCGAGGGGTGCTTTTTTTATGCTAGAGGCGGCAGACGAGCAAATGTGATGCCTGATGGTAAGCAAAAAAGAGTTCTGGGGTCGCTGCCGGCCTTTTAAATAGGAGTACGCTCGTTTTTTGAAGGCTCCCATGTCGTAGCTGTTCGGATAGACTGACGCAGAGAGCTGATTCCACAAAACCGATGCGCGAGGCAAGAAGTTCCTCATAAAGCGTACAGTGGAGGATCGCCAACCATCGAGATGATGAGGATGAAATTGCAATCGGGTTACGTTTGGTGCGGTGAAGAAACTCAGCTGCAGGCAGTAAACCAAATTCTTCAGAATATTCTCCGTGATAGATGCGGTAGGGAACGCACATGGCTGCGACGTCTCTTCGCAATGTCAGTGAGTCGAGTAGCTCCAAGCGTACTGTGCTCCATTTTCTTACAAATGGTGCTCGACTTTTAAATTTACTTACTTTTCAACGTCTGTCTGTTCTCCATGCTGATGATGCCCAAACCTATTAGTAAGGTAAATGAGGGATCCCGTAAAGTAACGTCTGTGTTTATTTCCATCGGAATCGTTACGATATTATTTATTTATTTAATCTATTTTGCACAATAAAAGTGTATCAATGGTGATCTTAATGCCACAACGGCATTCAGTCAACCTTTGGGCTAAGCAGAAACAATTATGAAGAAGTTAGTGTCTTAGCTTTACCCAGCGATTGAAGTGAAGAATTATAGGTTGAATTATGACAGGCTCGGTGGCTCATTTGGTAGTGACCTCTGCCCTCTGAGCCAAGGGTCGTGGGTTCGATTCCCGCATAGTACAAACATTTGTGTTCATGAACATGTCTGTTTGTATTGGTCTGGGTGTTTTCTATGTATAATATGTATTTATTTACAAAAAAAAAGTATCTAAGTAAGTTTATCAGTTGTCTAGTACCCATAGTACAAGCTTCGGCTTAGTTTGGGGCTAGGTGGCGCTGTGTGGCCCAGCGTGGCATGTCTTGGGGTATTTATTATTATTATTATTTATTATTATAGGTTGATGAAACTTGGTACGTTTTAGGAATTAAGTGTACTGTACATGTGTGCAGGACTCGTCGTACGCGGACGGGTACTCGCCGCCGGAGCGCGTGGCGCAGCGCTACGTGATCGCCATCAAGGAGGCCAAGGGCCGCGCCACCTGACCCCGCCAGCGCGCCGCCTCCGCCCCGCCGCCCGCCGCCTCCGCCCCGCCGCCCGCCGCCTCCGCCCCGCCGCCCGCCGCGCCGCACGCCCCGCACGCCCCGGACCTGCTCTAGCGCGGCACGACGCCATAGACGCCTGCCAACGCCTTGCGGCCAGTTTATACTAGCGCAGTCGAAGCCTATCCAAAACTAAACATAACAAATTCAACCTTAACTCCACAGCATAATGCACACATTAAATTATACATTTCAAAACACACGGATTCTTCGGAATCGCGCGATCAACGCAGATTGGTCCTTTTTGGTTTAGTATGCTTTACGCTGTGGAGTTAGGGGTGAATTTGTTATGTTCAATTTGGACTAGGCGCTAGTATAAATTTACCTTTTCTCAACAATATTGCAACCAACGGAGCTGTTCACAGTGCCTATTTCCGTTCAGCGGGGATGTTCACAAATCCTATTTCCGGATTTGGAAACTTTCTCTCTCGAAAACCTATGCACGTTCGTTCAGATGTAACATTAGCCTAGGCGCGCACTGGTGACTTTTTGTCACCAGTCTAGTACGATGAATCACACAAATATTTAATCAAACTTCCGAATCCGAACTAGACATCGTGGTAGGGGAGCCCGGGATGCTAAATCGGGATTTACTCGAGCACTATAGAGACCTATTCGATTGCGAAGCTTAGATAATTAGAAGAAAAAAATGTTATACAGCGTGTTTCGGAAGTGAGCACTAATACTTAAGGGTGTTTATATATATCATGTAAAGAAAGCATAGTGAAGGTAATGAACATTGAAAGCGATACTTTATTACTCCATACATTTTTAAAAAACAAATTTTGTGGCAAATCCTTGTACAACCCTGACAGTTTGTTTGTAAAGACAGGTCACTGACCGAACATCGTACCTACAACCTACCTATAACTAGACCAGCGCAGTGACAGCGCGGCACACCGCTAGCTACCTATCGTACGTAGTACTGATTTTAAATCCGAATAAAACGCCACGGACGCATTCATTGACTATTCACATAACCACACACACAACACACAAAAACTTCCATGGTAGTCTAGTCAGAGGAGCGGGCTGGCCACGTTACAGGGCCTCCTTTGCCGATCAGCCCAGGCCCAAACGCCTGTCTAAGTATTGGCGAGCAGGCGCGCGGCGCTCCGTCATACCTAGCGTCATTTCATAAAATTCATCATTGTAATAATGTGATGCCGAGCTATGGTCTCCCGATAGAAGATGCGACTAACGTTCACGAAGGTTACGAAGCAACTGAGTCTGATACGTGACTAAAAAATAATAATCCATTTTTCGCCAATTCCCGTAGGGTTCGGTAATATCAGTTCACAATTGAAAAACCCTCTACTACCAAATTTACGCATTTGCAATAACATCACTCGTATAAAGTAACTGGGAATGTGTAGGATATTTTTAAATTAATGAAATCCCCGAAATGAGTAAAAACAAAATAAAAACTCTTATTAGTCCACAGCTGGACATAGGCCTTTCCCAATGTTACTACCAAATTTACACATTTGCAATTCATCAGTCGTATGAACTGGGAATATGTACGATATTTAAAATTAATAAAATCCCCGAAATCTGTAAAAACAAAGTAATAAAAATCCTTATTAGACCACAGCTGGGCATAGTGCCATACGCATCGAAAAGGGCTCATGATGATACTTTAATTCGAAATAAATACAGTTGATATTATTTTTAATAATATCCAGAACCCTAGTTGTATTTATCGAAAAAAGAAATAGGTAAGTAGGCGGCGCCCGCGGCGAAAGTCAATCGATGCCGCAACCAATCAGAAGAAAGCGCTTCGTCCTTTGACCTCTGACCGCCGTCTGCGCCGTTTCGTGAATGGCTTAGATACAGTTACGCAAGTAGGCACAAAAGTGAATTCGTAATTCTTGAAAATTACTGAATCATGTCAGTAATGTTTCAAAATAATTTTTATCTTTTGTTATCTTTCAAATCTACTTTAAATTCAATGAGGTTGATAAGTTTGAGGGTGAAAACTTATAAAAATCGTTTAATATTCACCATTATGACACTGTTACTATCAAAGATTCATATTAGTAATATTTATTATTGCAGGAACATAAATATCTGAATTTACGAAATACACGTAATTTTGAGGATTAATTTATCAACTACGTCGTAGGTAATAGGTAGCATTAAATTAGATGTGTCGCCTCTGTATTCTTTGATCACTATTAGTGGACTAAACATCTGTTTTTAGGGTTGCCGTTTGGGACTTTTGCATAAAAATGAAAATCACCAATTACTTAAAACATACAAATTCTTTTGTTCCGGGCACAGTGCTGCTAGATCGTATATCAACTACTCTATACGACCCTTAAGTATTAGTGCTCATTTCCGGTCCACGCTGTATAATATATACACTTTCATTGGTGGGGGGAGCGGCTATAAATTTTCAAAGATGTAAAAAAAAACCGATGCATGGACATACTGGAGCGCGTCAGATATTGATAGCATAAATGTTTTACGTATTTTGGAAGATGTACGTATGTTAATCTGATTGTTTCCATGGTGGGGGTAGTCATACGTAAGGGTTGAAATCGATAAAAAAAAAAACTTAATCGAGCGCGTCAGATTTTCTAAGGGGGTGTTAAGTGAACCTAAAAAAAAGCGCTTATATAATAATCTGACGATTTGGATGTGACCCAAACTCGCGGCCATTTTTAAACTGTGTAAAAAAAAATCGCCATTTTGAAATACTCGAGCGCGTCAGATTAAGATATATATGGTTCATCTATATACCCTAGACGTGCTGTCTCATAATCTGACGATTATCTAGAGGGATTCGCCTAATCTGACAATTGAAAAATTTTTTTTTTTATTTTTTCAAATCTTTGGCGTCATGGCGTCATGGCAACAGAAACCAGAGTGGGGACGGAGTGAGAGAGTCATAGATAGAGAAAAAGTGAGAGAGGAATAGAAACGCGGAGTGGGGAATACAGGGATTACGTAGCTGCACGAATTAAACTTTATTAATTAGTTTTCCTTACTTCGGCTTATGGAAATCGTCAGATTATATATTTTTTGTGAACGTTGAATTATTTCCTTCAAAATAAAAAAAAATTTAGCCACGCTCGAGAAAGTCGAGATGACGTTTTTTTTTTACAAGTTTGTAACCCAGTAACTTTTTATCGACAATCGGAAATTGTCAGATTAGTGGAATATATACTTTTTAGCATGTAACTAACTCACCCTACCTTAATCTGACGCGCTCAAGAATTTCTGATGATCAACTTTTTTTTACTAATCTGATCCTTTATCCTTGACGGGCGGCCGCATTTACGGGACTCATGTTTGGTGGAAGTATTTAATCGGGTACAAGGTATCTCCCTATATGTTAATCTGCCGCGCTTTAGTAACTCCCGAAATCCCCCCTTGGGCTCCCCTACCATCGTGAATAGCTCCGATGATTCGGAAACTTACCCGCACATTTAAATTTGACATTAACCTAGTACAACTAATGTCAAATTTTAATGAACATTCGTAAGTGTGACTGTGTACTCTTAAGTATTTTTTTTATTCATATTTTGCATAGGCTACCTATCTATAGATTAATATAACAGCGCATGCGGATGCCCAATACTTAGTATCGGATCTAACCGCGTCACTTTGATCTAAAAGTATATATTTACATATGAACTATGTACAGCAACTGTTCTAATAAACTAATAGCGGATGAGTACAATTTAGATTCACAATTTTTAAAAATGTATTCTTAGTCCCAAGAACTTGTAGTATGTAAGATAGTTATAATAATTATGTATTATAAATATTATAAGACTAAAAGTTTCCCTTTTTGTTTCATTTTAATCTGAAAGGTAAAAGCTGTAGGTAGTTGAATCGTTCCCACTTCTATTCGGTTTACTCCGTTAACTATAAAAACAAAAAAAATATTCGTTTTTTATAGGTAACTAGCGACCCAAAAATAGTGTTTCCTTATAGTAATTTGGTTTCATAAATAATTTCAGGAACGCCCGGGAATAAAACAATATAATTTACATAATGGAATTATTTTATTTTTATTATTCTAAGACTAAAAATACATGATACATTGGTTATGTACGAAATATACAGTCATATAATTTTGATTGGAAGTTTAAACAAATTGATCGTTTCCTCTGATTACTTAAAAACTAAAGTAAAATAATAGAATAAAATGCAAGGATTGTTATGTATGTAGTCTAATTTGATATATATCTGTCATATACTGAACATTTATGGAACTTGTGGGTTCAAACATGTGATTTGCTATGTGAAATATAACATATTAGTATGGCAAATTTCAGTCAGTGTTTCGAAATCTTACATCTTATTAATATACAAAGTATTCGTTATATAATAATTTGGAATAATATTGAATTTTTACTTAGTCACAAAATCAATATCTTATAACAACTAATGGTTTCGACATGATCATAAACCAATCTTTAATTACTTAATTAGCAATGAGCAACTATAGAGTGCACTAATATTGACCATCGGCGTGTGCGCACGGTGCGAGTGTCGAATATTAGTGTCCACCGAAATATGCAATATCAATACTATTCACACTCAACAAAATAATGAGATCAAGATGAATGTGCTTCGTAACTCAACGATTCGATCAGCTCGCATGGTGTTCCGAAGCTGCTGATAAAGATTTCAGGTTCATTCTAGCACCAATTCATGATTTACTTGGAACCGGCCCAAAATTGTATTATTGTGACAAGGCTAAAATTTAGATTTTTCGCGTCAGCTTAGGTAAAATTGATTTTTAATAATTCGTCAAACATTGTTTACCAATAAAAAGTATAAGTCTGCTAGAGAGCGAAGAATAATTTTGTACAAGCTTCTATGTGGTAAAACAAAATAAAATACTTCTGGAGAAATTCATTGAACTCCCTCGTTCCGTGTAAATGTGGTATCGAGCGATGTGATCTAAAACAAAAAATAACTGTTTTATACATATTCGTTGAATATATTGCACTTTTCGCTTTCACTAAGGAAAAGTTTCCATGAACTGTCACCAAGTTATAGTAAATTGGCCAAAAAGACGAGAGCGTCGCCGGAGGGAGGAGCTAGGCCCTGCGATCGCTAACCCGCCTGCCCAGCGTGGCAATTGTGGGTAAAGCTTCCAGGTGTTAGCCCGAAATGGCGAATAAGTGCGATAGGCGCGAGCGTTAAATCAGTTGTGTAGTACCCATAGTACAAGCTTAGGCTTAGTTTGGGGCCAAATTCAAAGTCTTTATTTGCGAAGAATAGGAACAATATAGGATATTGAAAATTTTGTGTCTATCTCTATTCAGTTAATATACATTAACATGTAAGTCGAAAAATTACTTTAAATAAATAAATATCAGACAACATCACATACATTGCTCAAATCCCAAAGTAAGCTTAAGCACTTGTGTTGTGTGAACAACGAAGGTACCACAAATAAATACTTAAATACAAATATAAACACCCAGACCTAGAACAAACACAAGTGTTCATCACACGAAGTCCCGGGTGGGAATCGAACCCACGACCCCTGGTTCAGAAGGCAGGGGTCACTACCAATTGAGTCACCGAGCCCGTCCTAGATGGCGATGTGTGGCCCACGGTGGCATGTGTTGGGTTACGTTATGTGGTCGTTACCTGCTAGACGGCCTGGCGGTCGGTCATGAGGCCCTGCAGCTTGCGCGCCACGCCGGCCGCGCCGTACCGCGCGCGCTTCACCACGTCGGCCTCGCCCGCCGCAGCCGCGCGCTTGGCGCCGCCCACCTCGCACGACACCATCGTGTTGATCGCGTGCAGGTCCTGCAAATACCGTACGTTACACATAATGCTATAATATGTTTAAACAATATGCAGATGACTTACTAATACCACCTGTAGTGTTCATCGGAATATTGGTAAAGTATTGATGGGATAAAAATGTCGACTGTATTGCTTTCATGCGATTTTGTGACATGGTTCTGAGCTGTCGATTTTTACCTCATGCCAAAGGCGCACGTCGAGTGGCCCGTTCTAAGGGTCAATTTATACTAGCGCAGTCGAAGCGTCTATCCAAAACTAAATATAACAAATTCAACTTTAACTCCACAGCGTAACGCAGACATTACTTCTGATATCTCTGATAGACTACAGAGCTCGCAGTACCTTGGCCGGGCTGCGGCTGAAGCGGTAGGTGAGGTGGTGGTGCGCGGGCGGCGCGTCGGTGAGCGGCTTGACGTACACCTGGTGCCGCTCCGACACGCGCTGCCCGGCCGGCGAGTACGCCGCGTCGCCGCGGCCGCACGGCAGCGGCGACAGGCAGCACTCCTGCAACAACAAATAACAAAATATTTTTTTGGACATCACAACATATACAGTAAACACACACTAACACACAAAAGACAGATAAACACACATAATACCAATGGACCGGACATGGGTGTTACGACGTCCAAAATAAAAGGGCCTCACTTAGCATTAAGCCGTAGAAGCGGCGCTTCACACAATAGACACGTTTTAATCACATTCAAACCTTCGAAAGTGGCGTTGTGAGTAGCCCTCATCGTCATCAGCTTTTCGAAATCCACAGCTCGACAGGCCTCTCCAGTTGTTCGAATCTTTAGGCCAATCACCTAGAGGCTATACCCGTAATAGCCTCGCTGGGAAGGCGGGTTGGCCATCGCAGGGCGTAGCTTCTCGCTCCGGTGAGGCTGCTGTCCGACATCGGCCTGTGGTATTTAGCTACTACGCCTTCAATCGTCATGGTTATACCGCCACTAGTCGGTTGCCAGGGCTTCTGTTATTCAGCAGGATGCACCTCAGGCAGGTGCACCCTCACCAGCCTGTACTGCTTGGAGCGAAAAGATGATTGGTTGCTCCCATTTAAAAAGAAGATTCAGATTTTGTCAGCCATGTTTAGCATTGTTAAAAAAGAATAGGACAGGTCTTCCCATATATTCCCTATAGAATTGTTTTATTTCTAGAGCAGATAACGATTTTTTTATATCTTACCTCCTTTTGTCTTCCAGCGAAACGAAGGGCGAAATCTTGCATACATTGCACATAAACTTTATTGTAGAATTTTATCAAGTCACTCCTTTCAGCAGGACCTAAAATAGTGGTAAATAATTTTAGTTTTTAACAAAGATTAAAACGAAGTAACAAAATTCAATATAAATCTTTTACTTACTATCGTCTGTAGCTGGAGTGATCAAAACTGATCTATATACATGATTGTCAGCCAAAGGCCGTTGCCTATAACACCGCATGATTTCCGCAAACGTCCTCTCTACAGGATTATTTGCGTTATTTGATACCTGCAATAAAAACGAGGATTAGATATAACATAAGGTAAATAGCCCCTGCTACAACCCTCAGTAGTGAAGGCAAGGTTTTACATACATAACCATCCTTGTTGGGAGTAGAGTACATGCGAGATAAAGTTGTTAGTTAAACTGGGCTGTATTCCGGGACAGGGCATGCAGGGATGCGGCCGTATGCTTCGGCGTTACCCGTGTTCCTGCAACTTGTTGCCCACTGGCGACACAGGGGGGTTTAGTGGGTATACCCTCCCATTTCGGGAGGTGTGAGTCCCACACACCATGTCACCTCCCCCCGGAGGTGCCTAATGCATTCCCCTCTAGAAAAAAAAGGCGACGTCTTCGTCGTCGTTGACGTCTGTGCGCCTGACTTGTTATCTGAGTTACTCTTGCTTCCAGGCAACTCGACTCCTCCAGGAAACCCAGCAGAGCCTTCAACCAGCTGTATATCATCATCATCAGCCCACATCAGTCCACTGCTGGACATAGGCCTCTCCCAATACTCGCCACTTCGATCGATCCCGGGCCTCTCGCATCCAGCTCTTGCCAGCCGTCCTGCGCAAATCGTCACTCCACCTGGTCTGAGGGCGTCCTACACTACGTTTGCCGAGACGCGGTCTCCACTCCAGAACTCGTTTACCCCAACGGTATAGGCCTTGTTTGCTGATACTTGGACGGACATGGTGGCGGCTTCATAGAGACATCTCATCACTTGGATGTATCGCCAATCTACTTGACATCGCTGCAGGGACTCCAGAACAGACCAGGTTTCAAATATGTATATGTATGTAGCTGTATATGTCCCATAGAATCATTTCATTTATTTCAACAATTAATGTCATATAGTTACATGTCATAAATCCATCCAAATTATTATATTATTACATTACATTATCATCAAAATATTACATTATAAATTAAATTATTATTAAATTAAATTAGATCATTATTCAATTTACATTTAGTCCTCATTATTAACAAATAACTATAGTCAGTACCTGAACCATCGAACAACGGTTCATGTACTGACAGTCAAACCTTGCCGAGAGCGTAGTAAGGATAGTGTTAGGGCTGCCCCGCGTCCTGCGCACGAGAGAGGCGCACCGCTTCCGCAGCGTCGTAAAGAAACAATCGACGCGCCACTCAGCAAACATCCCCGAGGCACTGCAGTACCGAGGCAGCCCCATCAGTATCCTGAACGCATTATTATACTGTACGCGAAGGGCGTTGAACTGCTTCTGCGTACACGACAGCCACAGGCTACAAGTGTAAAACGACCATACCAACCTTGCACACGACATAGACGGTGCACATGAGTATCTGGTCGAGGTGGCGGTCGCGCATGAGCTGCGTCTGGTGCGTGACGGCGTGCTCCAGAACAGAGCAGGTTTCAAATATGTATATGTATGTAGCTGTATACGTCCCATACCAACCTTGCACACGACATAGACGGTGCACATGAGTATCTGGTCGAGGTGGCGGTCGCGCATGAGCTGCGTCTGGTGCGTGACGGCGTGCTCCAGAACAGAGCAGGTTTCAAATATGTATATGTATGTAGCTGTATATGTCCCATACCAACCTTGCACACGACATAGACGGTGCACATGAGTATCTGGTCGAGGTGGCGGTCGCGCATGAGCTGCGTCTGGTGCGTGACGGCGTGCTCCAGAACAGAGCAGGTTTCAAATATGTATATGTATGTAGCTGTATATGTCCCATACCAACCTTGCACACGACATAGACGGTGCACATGAGTATCTGGTCGAGGTGGCGGTCGCGCATGAGCTGCGTCTGGTGCGTGACGGCGTGCTCCAGAACAGAGCAGGTTTCAAATATGTATATGTATGTAGCTGTATATGTCCCATACCAACCTTGCACACGACATAGACGGTGCACATGAGTATCTGGTCGAGGTGGCGGTCGCGCATGAGCTGCGTCTGGTGCGTGACGGCGTGCTCCAGAACAGAGCAGGTTTCAAATATGTATATGTATATGTCCCATACCAACCTTGCACACGACATAGACGGTGCACATGAGTATCTGGTCGAGGTGGCGGTCGCGCATGAGCTGCGTCTGGTGCGTGACGGCGTGCTCCAGAACAGAGCAGGTTTCAAATATGTATATGTATATGTCCCATACCAACCTTGCACACGACATAGACGGTGCACATGAGTATCTGGTCGAGGTGGCGGTCGCGCATGAGCTGCGTCTGGTGCGTGACGGCGTGCTCCAGAACAGAGCAGGTTTCAAATATGTATATGTATATGTCCCATACCAACCTTGCACACGACATAGACGGTGCACATGAGTATCTGGTCGAGGTGGCGGTCGCGCATGAGCTGCGTCTGGTGCGTGACGGCGTGCTCCAGAACAGAGCAGGTTTCAAATATGTATATGTATGTAGCTGTATATGTCCCATACCAACCTTGCACACGACATAGACGGTGCACATGAGTATCTGGTCGAGGTGGCGGTCGCGCATGAGCTGCGTCTGGTGCGTGACGGCGTGCTCCAGAACAGAGCAGGTTTCAAATATGTATATGTATGTAGCTGTATATGTCCCATACCAACCTTGCACACGACATAGACGGTGCACATGAGTATCTGGTCGAGGTGGCGGTCGCGCATGAGCTGCGTCTGGTGCGTGACGGCGTGCTCCAGAACAGAGCAGGTTTCAAATATGTATATGTATATGTCCCATACCAACCTTGCACACGACATAGACGGTGCACATGAGTATCTGGTCGAGGTGGCGGTCGCGCATGAGCTGCGTCTGGTGCGTGACGGCGTGCTCCAGAACAGAGCAGGTTTCAAATATGTATATGTATATGTCCCATACCAACCTTGCACACGACATAGACGGTGCACATGAGTATCTGGTCGAGGTGGCGGTCGCGCATGAGCTGCGTCTGGTGCGTGACGGCGTGCTCCAGAACAGAGCAGGTTTCAAATATGTATATGTATATGTCCCATACCAACCTTGCACACGACATAGACGGTGCACATGAGTATCTGGTCGAGGTGGCGGTCGCGCATGAGCTGCGTCTGGTGCGTGACGGCGTGCTCCAGAACAGAGCAGGTTTCAAATATGTATATGTATATGTCCCATACCAACCTTGCACACGACATAGACGGTGCACATGAGTATCTGGTCGAGGTGGCGGTCGCGCATGAGCTGCGTCTGGTGCGTGACGGCGTGCTCCAGAACAGAGCAGGTTTCAAATATGTATATGTATGTAGCTGTATATGTCCCACTAGCTTTCGCCGCACGCTCTTCGCGCGTGCGTGCTCAAGCTAGGTCTGCGACGCTGGACGCTCCGGGCTTCGCCCTACGCGGAGCTCGGCCTGCGGCCTCGCGATACGCAGCTCGGCCTGCGGCCTCGCGAAATTACTTTTCTGGGTTGTACCGTCCGCGTGGGCGGGCGCGGTGGGCTTTTTTATGGTTCGTTGATTCGGTTTTGTGTGGGGGCTCCTTGGGGCGCCAGCCGCTCCGGGCTTCGCCCTCCGCGGCGTTGCTTTGGCGGCTTGGGTTGGCTCACTCGGCCTGCGGCCTCGCAAACTAATTTTTTTTTTTAATGAATGAACAATTATTGGGGCACTGCTACGGGCTTCGCCCTACGCAGGGCTCGACCTTCGGTCTCGCATCTTTTGGTAGCGTAAAAAGAAGGTGGGCTCGCTCGGCCTTCGGCCTCGCATAGTTTTTTTTTCATTAGTAGGTAAATACTCCTTGGGACACTGCTCCGGGCTTCGCCCTGCGCAGGGCTCGACCTTCGGTCTCGCATCTTTTAGTAGCGTAAAAAGAAGGTGGGCTCGCTCGGCCTTCGGCCTCGCATAGTTTTTTTTTCATTAGTAGATAAATACTCCTTGGGACACTGCTCCGGGCTACGCCCTACGCATGGCTCGAACTTTGGTCTCGTCTGTTACAGTGGCGTAACTAAAAGAGCTTGGGCTCGCTCGGCCTGCGGCCTCGCATAATTTTTTTTTCATAAGTAGGTGAATATTCGTTAGGGCACTGCTACGGGCTTCGCCCTATGCAGGGCTCGACCTTCGGTCTCGCGTATTACAGTAATGTAACTATAATAAGGTGGGCTCGCTCGGCCTTCGGCCTTGCAAACTGTTTTTTTTTCATTAGTGCGTGAATACCCTTAGTACACTGCTCCGGGCTTCGCCCTACGCAGGGCTCGACCTTCGGTCTCGCGTATTATGGTAGCGTAACTAAAAGAGGATGGGCTCGCTCGGCCTACGGCCTCGCACAGTTTTTTTTTCATAAGTAGGTGATTATTCCTTGGGGCACTGCTACGGGCTTCGCCCTACGCAGGGCTCAACCTTCGGTCTCGCGTATTATAGTAGCGTAATTAAAAGAAGGTGGGCTCGCTCGGCCTGCGGCCTCGCATAGATTTTTTTTTCATAAGTGGGTGAATACTCTTTGGGGCACTGCTCCGGGCTTTGCCCTACGCAGGGCTCGACCTTCGGTCTCACGTATTACAGTAGTGTAACTAAAAGAAGGTGGGCTCGCTCGGCCTTCGGCCTCGCAAACTATTTTTTTTTCATTAGTGCGTGAATACTCCTTAGTACACTGCTCCGGGCTTCGCCCTACGCAAGGCTCGACCTTCGGTCTCGCATATTATGGTAGCGTAACTAAAAGAGGATGGGCTCGCTCGGCCTACGGCCTCGCACAGTTTTTTTTTTCATAAGTAGGTGATTATTCCTTGGGGCACTGCTACGGACTTCGCCCTACGCAGGGCTCGACCTTCGGTCTCGCGTATTATAGTAGCGTAACTTAAAGAAGGTGGGCTCGCTCGGCCTGCGGCCTCGCATAGATTTTTTTTTCATAAGTGGGTGAATACTCTTTGGGGCACTGCTACGGGCTTCGCCCTACGCAGGGCTCGACCTTCGGTCTCGCGTATTATGGTAGCGTAACTAAAAGAAGGTGGGCTCGCTCGGCCTGCGGCCTCGCATAGTTTTTTTTTCATAAGTAGGTGATTATTCCTTGGGGCACTGCTACGGGCTTCGCCCTGCGCAGGGCTCGACCTTCGGTCTCGCATGTCATAGTAGATACCATAAGAATGTTCGTCACGTTAAGTAATGTAAGTATGTTCGTCACACCAAGTATGGTAAGTATGTTCGTCACACCAAGTATGGTAAGTATGTTCGTCACATCAAGTATCGTAAGTATGTTCGTCACGTCAAGTAACGTAAGTATGTTCGTCACTTGTATGGGAAATCGTGATTTTTGAGTTGGCTTTTTTTTTATTCCTGCTGAATTTATGAGGTCATTTGGGGCCTCAATGGTGTCTGTGGACCATTTTTGACAGGACCTCATACTTGGTTTTTAAAATATCGCGAATTTACGTTTCGGGGTAAATCTCAGAAATTACCCTAAAAATGGGGTAAATTTTTATACCATTTCATAGGTTATTAGGAGACCTCCAAAAGAGCCCCCGGACTTTCTTTTCTCAGACGCCCTCTTCTGCTCTTAAAATCATTTTGAATTTTTCGAAAACCTAACTTTTTTACAAAATGGCCGCCTGCCCATACGCCATTTTGTATTTCCAACTTTTGGTACCCAGTAGTCAGTAACAACTATATTACACACTAAATGGCATTCACACTTTTTTTTCGCGTCATACAAAGTGGGCGACCAGGACCCCTCGAAGGGACCCTTTGAAAAAAGTTTGAGCCACCGTCCATCCCAGTGTTGCCAGATGACGGAGATAAAAATAGTCAAATGTCATTTTAATAGGCCCCATCTCTATGCTGCCGGGAATAATTTTTGCGAAATGTCATTATTTCTATTTTCGACTATTTCGGGGCATTTCTCAAAAACTACCGAAAATGTCGAAATTATTTTTTTACCTGGCAATACATCACTACTATACACACATTGGCCTTATACATTGCATCCCGCTCAAATGTTGCCATCTACCCGAAAATAAATGTTTTAACTTTCGAAAACACGATTTTTTTACAAAATGGCCGCCACCGCAGCCGCCATCTTGAAAGTCTGACGTTTCATATTTTTCCCATATACTACACTATATATGACGTCAATTGGCATTTTTACTTTTTTCTTGCCAAGCATCTTGGCGGCCAGCTAGCTCGCCGAAAAAGGCATGGCCAAAAAATTTGTTTTTCCTGCCTTGCCGAGTGTTGCCAGGCCACCACAATAAAAATGGTCAAATGTCATTTTAATGGGCTAAACCTGTAAGTGCATGGCTATTTTTTATTTAAAATGTTGGTCCTTCTACTTTCGACCTTTTTTGGCCATATCTCAAAAACTATCAAAAAAGTCAAAAATATTTTTACACCTGGCAACACACAATGACTCATCGGATAACTGACCCGTACATTGTAATTCTGTAAAATGTTGCCATCACACTGAAAATTCATTTTGAAATTTTCGAAAACTAAACTTTTTCACAAAATGGCCGCCAGCACCGACGCCATCTTGAAAATCGAAAAAATCGGAATTTTTCCATATACCTGACCATATATGGCAACGTTTGGCATTTTTACTTTTTTTCTGCCATTTTCCGGAATGCTCAAACTACAAGCCGAAAAAGGGTCTGCCAAAAAATTATTTCGCCCGCCAGAACCAGTGTTGCCAGAATTTTTCTTCAAAATTACCCTGAGGCCAATACCAGCCGGGGTTGCCATAAATCTGCATATTCGTAATTTGGATACAAGTCAAAATTTTTCCACTCATATTTAGGGTGCTGTGCCAAAAACTACCATGAATTTGGTAGAAATTAAAACACCTACCAATTGACCGATAAATATCCTACCACCGCTACATACTAATCAAATTGATACAGTGTTGCCATCAATGAGAAAAATCAGTTTGAAAATGGAAAAAAAAATCACGTAACAAAATGGCCGCCAGCGGCGCCGCCATATTGTTTTTCTATAATCTATGGTCATCGGTTGACAGTTGACTATACCTGTGGCGATATTCTAAAGAAAGTTTGCCGTTATCTCCGCACACCGCGACACTACGACCACGCAAACATGGGTCCAAAACCGATTTTCAATCCAAGATGGCGGCGCGGACATGTTGCTTTTTTAATTTTTTCCAACTTTGACGTTTCTCTCTTCCATAGACAATTCCAACACACTATGCGCCGCTTGGGCATTTTATACATTTTTTTAAACTTTTTTTTCGAAAAACCGCCGCCATCTTGGATTTTTGGAAAAAAAAATATAAAAAGCTGGTGCCATAAAAAAAATACACAACCCCCACATACAACAAATAAACGAAATCAACCCCCTTCTACCCGAAAAAAACCCCTGATCAGTGAGTCAGTGAGTGAGTGGTAATTTAGCTTTATATATTATAGATACCAACCTTGCACACGACATAGACGGTGCACATGAGTATCTGGTCGAGGTGGCGGTCGCGCATGAGCTGCGTCTGGTGCGTGACGGCGTGCTCCAGAACAGAGCAGGTTTCAAATATGTATATGTATGTAGCTGTATATGTCCCATACCAACCTTGCACACGACATAGACGGTGCACATGAGTATCTGGTCGAGGTGGCGGTCGCGCATGAGCTGCGTCTGGTGCGTGACGGCGTGCTCCAGAACAGAGCAGGTTTCAAATATGTATATGTATATGTCCCATACCAACCTTGCACACGACATAGACGGTGCACATGAGTATCTGGTCGAGGTGGCGGTCGCGCATGAGCTGCGTCTGGTGCGTGACGGCGTGCTCCAGAACAGAGCAGGTTTCAAATATGTATATGTATATGTCCCATACCAACCTTGCACACGACATAGACGGTGCACATGAGTATCTGGTCGAGGTGGCGGTCGCGCATGAGCTGCGTCTGGTGCGTGACGGCGTGCTCCAGAACAGAGCAGGTTTCAAATATGTATATGTATATGTCCCATACCAACCTTGCACACGACATAGACGGTGCACATGAGTATCTGGTCGAGGTGGCGGTCGCGCATGAGCTGCGTCTGGTGCGTGACGGCGTGCTCCAGAACAGAGCAGGTTTCAAATATGTATATGTATATGTCCCATACCAACCTTGCACACGACATAGACGGTGCACATGAGTATCTGGTCGAGGTGGCGGTCGCGCATGAGCTGCGTCTGGTGCGTGACGGCGTGCTCCAGGCACGTCCAGATCTTGCGGCGCAGCTCCTCGCTGGGCAGCCGCAGCCGCACGCACAGGTCGTTCATTCGCACCACGGCCAGACTGTAGAACTGGACAAAGTCGTTTGTTAAACTAGTATCTTTAATTAAACAACAAAGGGGCAAAAATAGAAAGTCAGAAAGGCGTGGAAAGGAGCATGCTAGGTTTGAAACTATTGAACAATGTGAGAAGTAAATAAATAAATAAATAACCCAAGACATGCCACGCTGGGCCACACAGCGCCATCTAGCCCCAAACTAAACCGAAGCTTGTACTATGGGTACTAGACAACTGATAAACTTACTTAGATACATTTTTTTTTTTCATACATATTATACATAGAAAACACCCAGACCAATACAAACAGACATGTTCATGCACACAAATGTTTGTAATGTGTGGGGATCGAACCCACGACCCTTGGCTCAGAAGGCAGAGGTCACTACCAATTGAGCCACCGAGCCAGTCAGTAGTGCTAGTGATATAAGTCACAAAAAAAATCAACAAACATATTGATCAACTGAAATGGAGGTGGATTGGGCATATGCTTTGCTATAAAAGAGGAAAATGGAGCAAACTGGTGTCAGTTTGGTGCCATAGAGATGGCACTAGGATTAGAGGTTCCAAGCAAAAAGATGGAACTTGACCTTGTATTAACCTTAGGGACCTAAGCTTAGAAATGTGATAGATAAAGCCACACTTTGTGTCAACACAAAGGAAAACACTTATCTACATTCACTGGTATTAGAATGTATCAATATATTTGAAAGTAACTTCTAAATCTTACCTTTCTAAAGAATAACGTTAGTGAATTGTTAGCTTTCTTGGGCGTCGATGTAGGGGTCTGTTCTCCGTTGGTAGCATTAGGAGATGGTTGAACAGGATTCGATTCTGGTTTCGCCGCTGCATTATTTGTTGGTACTGAAACATAAAATCAAGATTTACAAAATGTTACCAATATAATGCTGCTGTGATGCAAAAAAAAAAACAATTTAAAATTCACCTAAAAGCGATTGTCCTGGTTTGATGTTGTCCTTGAATAATTGCTTCTTGGCCTGGTCAGCCATCGGCGACAGAAACCGATCTATAGCAGATGACACTGGCGATTGGATATCTGTAAATGTTTTGAACAAATTATTGATAGAAATATAGATTTACCTCACAATCAATGAATTATAAATAAATTATTATAATTAAGACACACTGATTTTAATCAATTTACATAATTTACAACCACATTATACATATCTTGCATTACTGAGGAACAATAGGAAAAATAAATGATAAAGAAACTATATCTAGAAGGAATATCAAAATTGATGATCTGTATTTGTATAGCCAGACTGATGCGCCTGCTGAGGAAAGCGCCATTCGATTTGAAGCCTGAAATTCGAATTGAACGCTTTACGCCATCACATAAACAATATCAATAGTTAGTTAAATACTCATGCTATTTTCACATTGTGACTGTATTATATTATAGGTATAATATACTAACTGTTATTCCTGCGACTTTGTGGAGATTCTTGCACATAGACATCAGTGGAAGCTGGAACAGGCCATTTGTTGAGCTGATCCCAGAGAGGGCTATCCGATGTCCATACTAATGATTCTAATACTTCTTCTTCTACCTAGAATAAAAGGGAGAGCAATTAGAATCTGGATGTTCGCAACCAATAATAAACACATTTTATAAATGCACAATAACTCTGTTGCAATATCAAAATATCAAGGTTTACACGCTATGTTCAGCTCGTGTGTACTTTCTCGTATTACAGAATACGAGGACGACGTCATCTGGTCGCCATTCCGAACATTTCTGTAACAGAGGGGCTTTGTACTCTGTTTCTATAATACATATTGTTATGTAGATAAGGATAGCATCACTCTCGGAAATCTTTGGCTGACTGAAGGGTTTGCTGGTTTCCTGGAGGATATTCCAGGAGGCTGTGTAGATAAGGGCACATTCGTCGACTTGCAGAAACGGCCCGGTCAAACTAACGGCGGCGCGAACGCACAGGTACCCAAACACCATAGGATTTTGGGTTTGTAGAAACACTACACAACACTGCACTGACCATGTTGAGATGCTTGATGATGTTCTGGCTCAGCTTCACCACGGCCTGCACCACCAGTTCATTGATCTTGTACGAGTGGGACGCTACACAACACTGCACTGACCATGTTGAGGTGCTTGATGACGTCCCGGCTCTGCTTCTCCACCACCAGCTGATGATCTTGTACAAGTGGAACACTACACAACACTGCACTGACTGTATTGGGGTGCTTGATGACGTCCCGGCTCAGCTTCTCCACCACCAGCTGATGATCTTGTACAAGTGGAACGCTACACAACACTGCACTAACCGTATTGAGCTGCTTGATGACGTCCCGACTCAGCTTCTCCACCACCAGCTGATGATCTTGTACAAGTGGAACACTACACAACACTGCACTGACTGTATTGGGGTGCTTGATGACGTCCCGGCTCAGCTTCTCCACCACCAGCTGGTGATCTTGTACAAGTGGAACGCTACACAACAGTGCACTGACCGTGTTGAGGTGCTTGATGACATCCCGGCTCAGCTTCTCCACCACCAGCTGGTGATCTTGTACAAGTGGAACGCTACACAACAGTGCACTGACCGTGTTGAGGTGCTTGATGACATCCCGGCTCAGCTTCTCCACCACCAGCTGGTGATCTTGTACAAGTGGAACGCTACACAACACTGCACTAACTTATTTGGTTTATTTAATTTATTTGATTTAATTTAATTGATTTAGTTTGATTGATTTAATTTGTGTGATTTCATATAATTCTATACTTACTAACATAGTTATTTAAGTCAATTTACTAACAAATATGGATCTTTATCTGAAATAAACATTTATTATTATTATTATTATTACTAACCGTATTGAGGTGCTTGATGACATCCCGGCTCAGCTTCTCCACCACCAGCTGATGATCTAGTACAATTGTAACGCTACACAACACTGCACTGACCGTATTGAGGTGCTTGATGACGTCCCGGCTCAGCTTCTCCACCACCAGCTGATGATCTAGTACAATTGTAACGCTACACAACACTGCACTGACCGTATTGAGGTGCTTGATGACGTCCCGGCTCAGCTTCTCCACCACCAGCTGATGATCTAGTACAATTGTAACGCTACACAACACTGCACTGACCGTATTGAGGTGCTTGATGACGTCCCGGCTCAGCTTCTCCACCACCAGCTGATGATCTAGCACAAGTGGAACGCTACACAACACTGCACTGACCGTATTGAGGTGCTTGATGACGTCCCGGCTCAGCTTGTCCACCACGGCCTGCACCACCAGTTCGATGATCTTGTAGAAGTGGAAGGCGCTGAGGCCGAAGACGTGCAGCACGCGCGGGAAGCGCAGCGAGTGCGCGCCGTACGCGTGCAGCACCACCTCCGAGCAGCACGCGTACAGCGTCAGCTGGTACGTCTCCTGGCTGAGCAGCATCTGGGAACCGCCGGCATTGTGTTAGTTAGGCCTACTGCATATGCATGTCATAGAATTGAGTTATTGTCCCATGTCCCCTGGATGGGGCAGATAGCGTCCACAGTACGTGATTTATTGGAAAAAACGAATTTTCGCAAAGATTCTAAAACAATTGCGAGGGGATTTGGAAAGTAGAAATTAATTTCTTCACTATTAGAAAAAAAAAAACTACTTACTTGTAAAGACACTTGTGGTTTTTTCCTATGTTCCTCTCTAATGATATGTTCAAACACTTTGTAGTAAAGGCATGTGACCATGTTGCAGCGGAACTTGATTGTCTGTTCACTACAGTCGGACTCCCTCAGGCTATTCGCAAACTGCTCCATCCAACCGTTGCATGGTGCTATAACGTTTTTGTTAATACTCTCTTCGCTCACTCCACATTCACTGTAAAGATAACAAATCTGTAAATATTTTGAATAAAGATGAAGAAAAATACCTGTATGTAAACAAATACCTATTAAGTAAAAAAAATTAACTTTGTGATAGAAAAGGCTGTTGGTGGCCTCCGACACCGGCGTCAGCGGCTCCGCGCGCCGCAGCCTAAGGGTAGGTACCTGAAGAGGCGCAGCAGGTGCGAGGAGGGGCTGGGCCGGGCGTGGCGCAGCGCGGCGGCGAGGCGCGCCAGGCTGTTGGTGGCCTCCGACACCGGCGTCAGCGGCTCCGCGCGCCGCAGCCTAAGGGTAGGTACCTGAAGAGGCGCAGCAGGTGCGAGGAGGGGCTGGGCCGGGCGTGGCGCAGCGCGGCGGCGAGGCGCGCCAGGCTGTTGGTGGCCTCCGACACCGGCGTCAGCGGCTCCGCGCGCCGCAGCCTAAGGGTAGGTACCTGAAGAGGCGCAGCAGGTGCGAGGAGGGGCTGGGCCGGGCGTGGCGCAGCGCGGCGGCGAGGCGCGCCAGGCTGTTGGTGGCCTCCGACACCGGCGTCAGCGGCTCCGCGCGCCGCAGCCTAAGGGTAGGTACCTGAAGAGGCGCAGCAGGTGCGAGGAGGGGCTGGGCCGGGCGTGGCGCAGCGCGGCGGCGAGGCGCGCCAGGCTGTTGGTGGCCTCCGACACCGGCGTCAGCGGCTCCGCGCGCCGCAGCCTAAGGGTAGGTACCTGAAGAGGCGCAGCAGGTGCGAGGAGGGGCTGGGCCGGGCGTGGCGCAGCGCGGCGGCGAGGCGCGCCAGGCTGTTGGTGGCCTCCGACACCGGCGTCAGCGGCTCCGCGCGCCGCAGCCTAAGGGTAGGTACCTGAAGAGGCGCAGCAGGTGCGAGGAGGGGCTGGGCCGGGCGTGGCGCAGCGCGGCGGCGAGGCGCGCCAGGCTGTTGGTGGCCTCCGACACCGGCGTCAGCGGCTCCGCGCGCCGCAGCCTAAGGGTAGGTACCTGAAGAGGCGCAGCAGGTGCGAGGAGGGGCTGGGCCGGGCGTGGCGCAGCGCGGCGGCGAGGCGCGCCAGGCTGTTGGTGGCCTCCGACACCGGCGTCAGCGGCTCCGCGCGCCGCAGCCTAAGGGTAGGTACCTGAAGAGGCGCAGCAGGTGCGAGGAGGGGCTGGGCCGGGCGTGGCGCAGCGCGGCGGCGAGGCGCGCCAGGCTGTTGGTGGCCTCCGACACCGGCGTCAGCGGCTCCGCGCGCCGCAGCCTAAGGGTAGGTACCTGAAGAGGCGCAGCAGGTGCGAGGAGGGGCTGGGCCGGGCGTGGCGCAGCGCGGCGGCGAGGCGCGCCAGGCTGTTGGTGGCCTCCGACACCGGCGTCAGCGGCTCCGCGCGCCGCAGCCTAAGGGTAGGTACCTGAAGAGGCGCAGCAGGTGCGAGGAGGGGCTGGGCCGGGCGTGGCGCAGCGCGGCGGCGAGGCGCGCCAGGCTGTTGGTGGCCTCCGACACCGGCGTCAGCGGCTCCGCGCGCCGCAGCCTAAGGGTAGGTACCTGAAGAGGCGCAGCAGGTGCGAGGAGGGGCTGGGCCGGGCGTGGCGCAGCGCGGCGGCGAGGCGCGCCAGGCTGTTGGTGGCCTCCGACACCGGCGTCAGCGGCTCCGCGCGCCGCAGCCTAAGGGTAGGTACCTGAAGAGGCGCAGCAGGTGCGAGGAGGGGCTGGGCCGGGCGTGGCGCAGCGCGGCGGCGAGGCGCGCCAGGCTGTTGGTGGCCTCCGACACCGGCGTCAGCGGCTCCGCGCGCCGCAGCCTAAGGGTAGGTACCTGAAGAGGCGCAGCAGGTGCGAGGAGGGGCTGGGCCGGGCGTGGCGCAGCGCGGCGGCGAGGCGCGCCAGGCTGTTGGTGGCCTCCGACACCGGCGTCAGCGGCTCCGCGCGCCGCAGCCTAAGGGTAGGTACCTGAAGAGGCGCAGCAGGTGCGAGGAGGGGCTGGGCCGGGCGTGGCGCAGCGCGGCGGCGAGGCGCGCCAGGCTGTTGGTGGCCTCCGACACCGGCGTCAGCGGCTCCGCGCGCCGCAGCCTAAGGGTAGGTACCTGAAGAGGCGCAGCAGGTGCGAGGAGGGGCTGGGCCGGGCGTGGCGCAGCGCGGCGGCGAGGCGCGCCAGGCTGTTGGTGGCCTCCGACACCGGCGTCAGCGGCTCCGCGCGCCGCAGCCTAAGGGTAGGTACCTGAAGAGGCGCAGCAGGTGCGAGGAGGGGCTGGGCCGGGCGTGGCGCAGCGCGGCGGCGAGGCGCGCCAGGCTGTTGGTGGCCTCCGACACCGGCGTCAGCGGCTCCGCGCGCCGCAGCCTAAGGGTAGGTACCTGAAGAGGCGCAGCAGGTGCGAGGAGGGGCTGGGCCGGGCGTGGCGCAGCGCGGCGGCGAGGCGCGCCAGGCTGTTGGTGGCCTCCGACACCGGCGTCAGCGGCTCCGCGCGCCGCAGCCTAAGGGTAGGTACCTGAAGAGGCGCAGCAGGTGCGAGGAGGGGCTGGGCCGGGCGTGGCGCAGCGCGGCGGCGAGGCGCGCCAGGCTGTTGGTGGCCTCCGACACCGGCGTCAGCGGCTCCGCGCGCCGCAGCCTAAGGGTAGGTACCTGAAGAGGCGCAGCAGGTGCGAGGAGGGGCTGGGCCGGGCGTGGCGCAGCGCGGCGGCGAGGCGCGCCAGGCTGTTGGTGGCCTCCGACACCGGCGTCAGCGGCTCCGCGCGCCGCAGCCTAAGGGTAGGTACCTGAAGAGGCGCAGCAGGTGCGAGGAGGGGCTGGGCCGGGCGTGGCGCAGCGCGGCGGCGAGGCGCGCCAGGCTGTTGGTGGCCTCCGACACCGGCGTCAGCGGCTCCGCGCGCCGCAGGTAGCCGCGCCCCGTCAGCGGCGTGTCGGGGCACGCGCGCCCGCTCTGCGGACGACGCTCTACGTTAATCCTAGTACTACGAAACGTCTTCTTTCACATCAACTATTGTTAAAATATTTTTAACTTGTTAGTATGATAAATCTTAAACTCACCGGCCCGAATGTGGCTATAACCTTTGATATTTCATCTCCTGAAACTTTGCTTCGGGTGCCGATCTGCTCATTGGCATGTTCACCTAGAAATATATTTACATTTACAATAATGCTTACACATAAAGTATGCAAATATCAATGTATCGATTGCCAAATACCTTCATAATCTACTAAACAAGATAATATGGGATTTAAACAGTACAACTTGGACATCTTATTTCAATACAAACTTTAGTTATTTTTATGTCAGTGACAAAATGTCAGTTATATTTTTTTTTATTAAAAACCTCTTTTTATTTTTAATACTTACCTAAAAATATCCTTTCATCGAATTCTCCCACACTTAGGACATAAGTTTCATACAGATTGTTCAATGATTTTAGATTCGCATCAAAATTTCCCACATCCAACAGTGCATTCAGCTCTTCACTATTTCCCTTTAGAATCTAAAAATATACATAAAAATAATGAATACATTAAAAATATTCTTATAACAGCAGGGTTTTTGATACTGAACTGTGTACCCAAATAGTATAATTTAGAGGCGATTTGGATAGAATTGTCTTGTGACAAAATGATTTCTTTAAACTATAACCATTATGCACTGTATAATAAATATAATTATTCATGTTTACACCCAAAAGTTGTAATCAACTATAATGTCAAATTTGTTAGTAACTAAAATTTAAATCAAAATTGGTCAGGTGGTAATTCACAGAAATCTTTCTGTTTAAAGTATGAGTATAGATATAGCACTTACCCCTTTTTTGAAAAATGTCTTGATAACAGGTTTCCAATTATACTCCTTCATTGTAGCTGCCTCCACAGAAAGGGCACATTTGATTTCAGACAATGTGGATATGATGCAGGGTGCTTTTTTTGGTAACTCAAAATCATCTCTTAGCCAATCATTTGGTAACCCTGTAAGTAAATGAATGAGAAGGAGTTTTAAGCTCTCTTATGAATTTGGCTGCAAAACATTATTGGATTATATTCCAGACAATACAATATGTTCAAGCCCATTCCTATTTCTCTTGGTCCGCCCATTTAAATTGGTTTCTAATTGCCTTTAAGATTTTCAAGGTGTAATCCTGTGGTGTCTAAGTATTAGGTGCACAACATAACAATACTGTTTTGCTGCATTTGAAGTATTACCATTTCATCAAAATTTCCTGATAAATATCATTACATAGTATAAAACAAAGTTACTGTTGTCTGTCTGTCCCTATGTAAGCTTAGATCTTTAAAACTATGCAACAGATTTCCATGCAGTTCTTTTTAATAGGTCAAGAGCAAGATTTATATGTATAAAAGATGCATATAGTATTGCACCTATGCAAAGCAGGGACAGGTCAATATTACAACATAAATTTATTTACCTTTAAATGCAGGGTTGATCAGGTCAATACGGCGGGACATGAAGGCGTTGGCAAAAACAAAATCTAAACAGGATAGCAGCATATGATACATGTCTACAAGGTCATCAGCAGAGTTCTGGAATTCACCTTTCACACAAATGTATAGGCACCAGGTGAATTCATACAGTGCATTTGTTGAACATGGCTGCATTCTGCAATGGAAATTATCTTTAGCTAACCTTATTTGTAATTAATTCACAAAATTATTTGTAATCTTGTAAACATTTTATTCTAATTTGCATGATTGTCAATACTTACTTATGTTTTTTACTTTTGATATTAGTTGATTTTATAGCTTCATGAGTTAGACCAGAGAAGATTTCTTGAAAGATGGGTTGAAAATTCCTAAATAAAACAGTAGACACTGCAAACTTGTGCTCCAAGTGTGATATCCTTTCTTTGAAGTCATTTGGCATTGATGCCATTTCCATCCAGTTTTTGATTTTTGTGAAGAACTGGATTAAACTGTAAATATGTTGAATGAGTAAAATGTTAGTTATCTGATGAATAAACAGGAATTTTAGTATAGATACAGTTATCACTATAAACATGTATGAAACATACCTTATGTTGCACAGCCTAAGTAGTCGTGTCAGGCTTACACAGTTGCTTTCCACAGCTTTTCCGGACTGTAAAGTCGGAGTGACTGAAGTTCGACATGCTACATACAAAGCACAAGCCATCCAATGAAGTATATCGCCCTGTAAACAAATGTTTCTGATAGTACTGATTTCGTATAAGACAGACATAACTTAATTCCGACCCTTGCGTAGGAAATTATAGATGAGATAAGGAAAAAAACAAAAAAATTTAAATTGCTTTCAACAAAATCCTTGTTTACAATAACCCCAAATATCAAACAAATGCCACACTCAAAGTACTGCTATTTAATGACTACATAGAACAAAGAATTTATCAAAAGTCTTCTCTCAGAAATATCTAAGGAATACTTACGTCCAGAGTATAATTTCGTTTAATTTCTAAAAATGAGTCCCTAGACTTCTTAGCTGCAACAGGATCAACATTTAAATTTGAACACAACCCATCCATTTGTGCAATCCAATTTTCTTCACTATCTTCAGTTTTCGACATGGTTAAAATTATAGTCACAGATTTTTGTTACAATAAAATAAAGAAAATAAATAACCCCCTACTTCCAAGCAACTTGCCTCGATTTTGGCAATTTTGACAGCTCTTTGGCGGGAAGCAGGAATATGCCACCCACGCCATGTTTTTTGTTTATGGACGTGAAGTGGTCCAAAGATATCAGTCGCAATACTAACCAAAGCATTACGCAATTGTTTATGGTTTATGTGACTGCGACAGCCCAGGGCAATGATAATTTAAAAAATATTTATATTGTTTTGTTTTCTTTTTCTGCGAAATTTCAATTTTCTTGTTTTGAAAATTATTATTGAGTTCTGCGAAGGTTCATTCACGCCCGACAATAATAAATACATAATTTTTACAGAATTGTTATTAAATTTCTTTGTTGTCCTTTGTAATAATTGAAAAAAGCATAATATGATTGTTTTTCGCCGGTTTTTTCATATTTCTCATAGTGCATGTAGTTTAAAAAAGCAAGGGTTAAAACTAAATAAATTGATTAACCCCAAGGCTAAAAAGTAAGTATTTTGTTTAAATAAATTACAGAGAGACAATGGTTAATTTAGAGAGGTTATATTTTTATAACATGGATTTTATTGCAGGCAATGGTATCCAAGCAATTATGGTATGGAGGCAGCCACTTTGCCTACAGTAAAAAGCTTATCCAAGACTCAGAATGAGCCGGGGAAACGAGCCGTTCGAAGAGTAGCTATGCTAAACAAGTTGTTTATGAAACATGTTACAGATTTGATGTCCACCGGAACTGTCTCGATGGATATTGTGGGTCGAGGCATAGAAATATCTAAAGTGAGTAACACATCTCAAGCGAGTATAGGTAGCTTGCTTGGGGTGATTTCTGTTGATATATTATTGAATTATTTTTTTTTTTATATTGGCTCGGCTTAGTGGCTTCCTCTCGCCTGATGGAAAGCTGAAAAGGAAGCCCAAGTCGCTCTGGCCGCGGGCGGGAAACCTCAGTTTCCAGTCAGCCACCACAGCCATGCCGGCCTACAAGATGCTTCTTCACGCTTCGTTTAAAGGATCCCATGCTATAAGAAGTTGGAAACACATGAGCAGGCAGAGAAATTCTTTCTTTGTGTGGTATTGGAACAGATGAAAAGACTTTCTTGTACAGCTTACTCTGGCCCCAGGTTTAGTTATTTGATTCTTTTATTTCTATTTATCCTATTTTATAAAGTATAAGCCGAATTAGCAATATTGTTATAACATTTAGCATAGTTGGTGGTACCATTTATTTATTTACACATAGTAATTCCAGCAAGCTTTGTTAAAATTTCTTGAATGTTTAACAGATTGTTGCATGTTTTATCCTGGTCTGACTATTTTGACTGTCTCAGTGGCTCAATTGATAGTGACTCCTCCCTTCTGAACTATGGGTCATGGGTTCAATCCCCACCCGGGACAAACATTCTGTGATGAACACTTGTGTTTGTTCCGTGTCTGGGTATTTATATTTGTATTTATTTGTTGTACCTTCGTTGTTTGGATACCCATAGCACAAGTGCTTAAGCAACTTACTTTGGGGTTGGAGCAATGTATGTGATGTGGTCTGATGTTTCTTTATCCTAAGACTCTGGGAGGATGCTGGTGATAGCTCAGGGTTACCATTTTCAAGTACCACCTGCTGTAATGAATGTTTTAAGCTAATTTAATTTACAGATTACCCGTCCCTATGTATAAAGGATATATTAGACTTTTCCTTTTATACACAGGGACCATTGAGACAATACCATTCATTGTGTTGTCTTTGTGTATTAGAATGAAAGAAACAGTATTAATATTATTTATTATTATTATTACCTACTAGTATGTGTGATTATTGTATTGAACAATTATATGTAACTCCCTACTGTATTTCCATTTTATACCTATTTTTAAAATGCTATTGTGTTCAATCAGGTAAATATAACACCAGATTTTCAAACAGTCAATGTGTACTGGGTGTGCAAAGGCAACTCAACAGACCTGGAAACTGAGAGAGCCCTAAAGAAAATATCTGGACCATTACGCCATGAGCTGTCTACACTTAGGGTCATGGGAGAAGTGCCATACATCTGCTTTGTGAAAGGTTTGAAAATATTATATACTAGCTGTGCCGGCGGCTTCGTACGCGTGGATATTGGGTTTCAAAAATAACAAGACTTCCATAAAATGGTACCTAAATTTTAAATTATACTTCTAGCAATACATTGATGAAAACCGTATTAATTCCATGCAATAGTTATCGCGTGATGCGCGATCAAACATACATAAAAAATGTCTCCCGTTTTCCCAACACTTCCCATCACTGCTCTGCTCCTATCGATTGTAGCGTGATGAAAAGTATACTATAACCTGCCCAGGTGTATGAAGAATATTATTGTACCAAGTTTCGTCAAAATCCGTAGAGTAGTTTTTTTTTCTATAACGAACAGACAGACAGACATAAATTTTACTGATTGCATTTTTGGCATCAGTATCGATCACTAATCGCCCCCTGATACCTAGTTATTTTGAAAATAAATTTCATGTACAGAATTGACTTCTCTATAGATTTATTATAAGTATAGAAGAAGATAGAAGATGAGAATAGGTATAGAAGATAGATGTAGGTAGTTAGTTAGACTGACTGAACTGTTTTCCCTCGCGACATCTGTGCACCTATTTTGTGTGTGTTATATTATATTTCTTGAGTAATTTGTAGGGGACTAAGAATTGTTTAATTGAGGCCCGAACTATACCAGGAGCCTCAAATAAAGTTATCAGTCTCCTAAAACCCCTTCAGTCCTTTAAAAATGAAATTTTATTCCTTAAAAATACTTTTAATTTCATTTTAATGCACCAGATTATTCACAACAACCACCTGGCCTCAAACTAAGGTTTCCCTTGTACCATGAATAGAAGAACATCCATACCACCAATAAAAATTAAAAAGACCAAAAACTCGCTGCCTGCATGTGGTGCATCCTGCCGAATAACAAACGAGGCGCTGACAACCGACTGGTGGCGATATAATCATCACAATTGACGGCGTAGCTAAATACCACAAACCGATGACGGGCAGCAGCGTCACCGGAGCGAGAAGCTACGCCCTGCGATCGCCAACCCGCCTGCCCAGCGTGGCGATTATGGTTATATCCTCCAGATGTTTTCCCTGTGGCGAACCACTGGAGAGGCCTATGCCCAGCAGTGGACTGTGATAGGCTGAAGATGATGATGATGTTGAAAACTCGCTGCTGCGCCGCGCCTGCTGTTTTTGAAGCGAAAGAGTAGAGGTTTAGTTCCTCGTTCCTGCCCCGTGCCATTAAGTCATGGAATGCCCTTCCAGCTCATGTGTTTCCTTCTTCTTACAATCCTGGGTTCTTTAGGCGGGGCGTGAAACGGCATCTCAGTGGGCCTTCAGGGTGAGGGCGACAGGCGCAATGGGCTCTATTGTGCCTGTCGACCTAACTTTTGGACCTCACGACCGCTTACCATCAGGTGGAGTGAGGTCATCCTGAAAGCTCTTCTTATAAAAAAAAAGAGTAACCAACATCCATGCAGATACACAAAAAAACTCTCGCATTTATAATATTAGTAAGATGTATTTTTGGCGCACATTTCAAGTCTTGGTCTAGTTCTTTTGGGAAACGCTGCGGGCGTAATAAGTTAGCAGGTACAATGGGAAACGGTATTTTTTAAGGTGGTGCTTGGTGTGAATTACCTGTCACTTTTGTTTATTTATAATTATGTATCTATAAAAAATGCCATAAAAGTACCTACTGCTCCCGAACTATAATCATGGGCAAAAGTGCGTAGCTATGAATAGGTATAATATTGTATGTACCATTATTATTGTAGACAAGCACGAAGCCCAATTAGTTGATCTGGACAGACGCTTGGCTCTCGCCGACTACGGGGAAGATTACGAACCTACAGACTTGGGACACTTGCTGAAAACAGAGTTCACGCTGAATACGAAACTGTCACCGGAAATGAAGGTAAGTTTATTTCAGTAGGGGCGATTACCTACGTTTCTTTTTTTCCGAGGAGAATCCCTTCGGTCTGATAGGAGGACCCCACTAAACTTCCCGGCGGCGCCTGTCGGGCGCTGAATTTTTGGTTATTTCATTTTTTCATATTCACCGTTAGTTAATCGTAACGTAAATAACAACTTACGAATAACGTTTTCGCGCTGGAAAGCAAGTTTTAAAAAGTCAGCAATAATAATAGTCATTTTCTTCGCTAGAGAGCTCCAATAAAGTCTCGCGATTGCTGCTTATCATAAAGTGCTATAGGGCGAAGCGCTTGCTTTTTATTTTAAATGACTACGATGATAGTTAAGTCGCCCTTGTCATCATCACCGCACCGGGTGGTTGGGGGACTGGAAGGCACTCAGCCCTAGGTAAGCTAAGCAACAGTTAAGGGCAACACCCTTTGGGGTTCGTACCTCGGCTTAAGGCATTACTGAGGAGAGGGGCGACCCGGTCCGAATGCTGGAGCTGATCCTGCCAAACCGCGCGGAGATGCGGTGCAGTCCGATAATCGCCTAATGGACACAACACAAACACCCAAATGTCTTCAGGCATAACGCGTTTGAAGATATTTGTTTAACAATGGCAGAAAAAAAAGTCATGTGTTTAATTGATGGCCCCATAAATGCTCAGTTCAGAAGGCAGTATCAATATCGAATGAGCTAATAAGCTAGCAAAACCTTAACCTTTGTTTTATTTAACTTGCGGAATATTTAGTACCTACGAGATTGCTAAATATTTATATTCGGTAGATAGGTTGATGTTTAAGACTGATTGATTGATACTGATTATTTACCTAGACTTTAGTTCCCGCAAACGTCTATCATATTCATTTCGTAACTACCTACTACGTATCCTGTATTATGAAGACTGTTAATTGAATGACGATTTCATAATGTAGGCATTCTAGTGTAGGCTATTTTGATCTGCCATGTTTACGTCAAGGGGAATATTCATGACAAGTTTCAGGAATAATTGTTATTGTTAATTTGTTATATTTTATTTGCAACTTGTAGGTACGGGCGTAATCTTTGACCTAAGTAGTCAACAATACATTTAACCAAGCCTTACCTATTTATATTAAATCCAAAGTACAAAGATTGTATTAGGGAATTTATAAAGTAGTTTGATTTTATAATATACACAGAATGTGTCTTATTCCTGAAATATCATCATTCCTACAATGGTGGCTTATTCCCAGAGGGCTTGAGATTACGAACCGTTCTAGATATATCAAAGATACGTCAGAAACAATAATTAACAATTTTTTATCTAATAGAAAAAAATAATGGACTTTCTCTTTTAGGCTAAAATAAAACAATTAGAAGACGAACTACCCCTAGTAGACGAGCCAATCCCAGAGATGACTCACAACGTGTACGGTCTCGACCACGCCAAGATTCTGAACCGGCTGCTGGCTGCAAGGAAGAAGAGCCGGGATGCCTGGGTGAACATAGACGCAGACAACTCGGTGATATCGTACCGGGCGCCCGAGATAAGGCCCAGTGATTCAGATACTGCCAACCAGAAAAAAGAGTTGGCCGATTTCCTGTTGAAGCGGCAGGTATGTGCCTTCGATTGTTCTATTGTATTTATGGTGGATTGATCCGCGTTGGCGGATAACGTCGCTGTTTTGGTTAATGATACCGTAAATATGACTCATTTTATTGCGCTGTTAGCGTTGTGTTTTGCAAATTTATATTTATGAATAAAAAATGAGGTACTTATAATAGATTTAGAATAGGACCACCCCATTTCATCCCGTGGGTGTCGTAGGAGATGAATAAGAGTATATCAGGAAACGGATAACAGCGTTTACCTGGGTACAAATAGACCCTGCTGCGGTCGCCAACGCGCCTGCCAAGAGTAAGCCGAATCCCCCCATCGGGGGAGTCCTATGTCCAATATTGGACATTTGCAGGCTGATGATGTTTTCTAGTTAGTAACGTAATATGTCCAGCATTCCTTAATATTTTTTCGTGTGGCGGTCTCGGGACTTACGGGAGAAATTCCAGCATGCTAGTATAATAATTGTTAGTTAATAGTGCTACTGTGTAGTCTTGGTTAGATTTACGGTAACAATGGGCGACGTGTTCGTGACAAAATTACTTAGTCGTAAGGCGACTATCACACTGCACGTTTTCGCAGAATCTGCTGCTGCGCGCAGATCCTATCCATCCAAATTGGCTTGACTGCCCCCGCGCGCATATTCCATCCAACCAGTTTGTGGCGGGTTAAACGCGCGGTGTAGTGGGAGAAACGACTAAGTAATCAAAATATTAGAATTACGTGCATTTTCCTTTCTGTGACTTCCTAGATCTCTCGTCTCGTATTATTTTTATTCTTCTAAATCGTCATACAGGCCCGAAATTCTGGAACAATTTCCTCCGCTTCTTTTGTTATTTTCAATCATACAGGGCATAATGGAGTAGGTAAAATGAATACCTATCTTGCAATTTAGCAGCGCCTACCTAACTGTATCAAGTTCGCGGTATGGGTAATTCAATTGCGTATCTTATTCTTCAAAGAAATTCTGAAGTTGATATGATATTAACATGATTATAATAAGGAAAATTATTGCAAATAACGTTGTGGGCGAATCTTATTATACCACATATAACATACTGCGTTTCAGATAAATAATATTATTATTTAACACACTCCGACTCATCCGATTGTTGGGCACCTATCAAGATATGATGATAAAATTTATTGATAGAAGAAAATTGTCTCATCGGTTCACTTGCACTGATAAATGCACAAGTAATTTATGAACATGATTCAATCAAACGCCCGTATGTACAGTCGGACAAATATCTAATCATTTTTCGTTGTAATATAAATTGTTATACAAATCTTTCAATGGGCCCATATTTCTAGGGTTGAGTTCATGCTTTTTGGAACGAATTTAATGTATTTAATTGATTTATATTTTGTTTGAACCTTTTATATTGCCTGTATCATCAAAGTTTCTAACAAACCTAAGTAAGTTACATTACTTAATATTTATACATACAATGATAAATACTTTCAAAAAATTCTAAAAAATATTCATTTAAAGTTAAACAAGTAGGTTCACATAGTGTTGTACAATACATAATAAAAGATGCATTTCTAAGTTTCTGTTCTAACTACTTAAAATAATAGTTGGTTACTGTTTTTCCTAAAATATGTTTATTATAGCAATTTTACAAACCGTCGCACTATAGGTTTTCGTCCATTTATAAATACGATTATTTTTTATTAATATATTGCTTATTATTGATCTCATAAGCCACACTGGGGTTTTTTGCGGTTTCTTAGTTAGATATAATTTTATTATGTTTTTGAATTTTCTGAACATTGTCCGTCTAATTAGTACAGTATTCGACAATGTGCTAGTTTTATAAGGATATACCTAAATGATTTACTTGGTTTAATGTTTACATTAAAATGTTTTGTTAGCATTTTGTTTCTAATTTGTGTAAATTCTGTAATAGAATTATTCTGTTTACCTAATATACTAGTATGTATTTATTAAACATGCTTTATTGATACTCGCGATAGGTCCCGTGTAACTTAGTGTTAGTCATACTACGAGACACATTAAACTACGTATGTAGCTAATGCAATATTAACAAGTTTTAGATTGTATTTGTCGTAAAATCATAGGAAATTTATTTTATATATACTTCTACTGTCTATCTATATGTACCTATAGCTACATCTACGTATAATTATTATTTAAGTACCGTTAATCTTGGTTAAGTTGTCGTATAAGTTGGAGTGATGACCTTAGATGAACTGCTGGTATTGGCTAAATTCAGAACCCAAGACATGTCACTCTAGGCCACACAACATCATCTAATCCCAAACTAAACCGAAGCGTCTACTATGGGTACTATACAACTGATCCTTATAAAGGTACTTTTTAGGATTCCGTACCTAAAGTGTAAAAACGGGGACCCTATTACTAAGACTTGGCTGTCTGTCTTTCTGTCCGTCTATCTCGTCACCAGGCTGCATCTCCAAGAACCGTGATAGCTAAAGAGTTATAATTTTCACAGATTATGTATTTCTGTTGCCGCTATAACAAAATAAAGTAATTATTTAAGGGGGGCTTCCATACAAAAAACGTATTTCTTTGCCTATTTTTGCCCCATATTGGTACGGAACCTTACGTGCGCGAGTCCGACTCGCACTTGGCCGGTTTTTTTGTACTTAAATGCATGTTATACATAGCAAACACCCAGATCAATACAAACAGACATTATATATATAAGCACATAAATGTTTGTACCGTGCCAGGATCTAACCCGCGACCACTGGTGTCAGACAGCAAGCACCACCAAAGACTAAACTGCTCGTCAACTTAGTTATAATGGTCGTCGTTTTAGTTACAATGAAATCAAAGTTAAAATATCGTTTCCTGCTGGTTTGAATGGCACAATAAGCTGTTGCCCCGGGTGTATTGTATTCGTAAGATTGCACTCTTCAAATTAAGTCCGGAGGGGACCCGAATACCGGATTAAATTCCGAACATCAGGTTAACCCAATTCGGTTGACTACGCTAATAAAAAAGGTTTTCTTTATTAACTTTAGTTTTTATGGTCTTTGACTTATTCCTGTTCAGTTCTTTTCATGACTGAGCTTGAAATTGAATTATGGTGGCTAAAATAGCACCTACGCATACACGGAACGTTAAATTCTTTCTTTCTTTCTTCTTTCTTTCTTTCAATTTAGGGAATAAATCTTCTCGCGGATTTTGGAGAGTCCAATCTGATGTCTTCTGGGCAAACCTTATTGTTACCTATATTGTTTCTCAACATTTTTGTAATTTATTTATTTGAAATGTCACTTTATTATGTTAATTTGTTACAATTCTGCACTCTTACCCGTCTCTTTAGCAAATATCCCATGTCATATTCATCTATTAGCAATAAGATCCGTCCACTTTGTGATACAATAATTATGTCTTGATACTTTTTCCTTTAAACCTTTTTTTGGTGTAATAGAGAATATATATACATCTGTGCTTTTTTTTTGCAGCTTCTCCATACAAAATTACGCAAAGAGGCACGGAATGCACGAGACGAATATCACCTGCAGCCTCAAATTGATGAAGATGACGACAAGCCCTATGATTCCGAGGAGGACGAGGAAGATTACTATGAGGATGACGACAGTTATTACTATGAAGGCGAAAACGCTAAGCAGCAAAGTGATAGTCCAAAAATAGTCTAATTTTATTCTGATGTAGGTAATTGTTGTGATACTTAATAAATTATTGTTGCTTTTTTTTATTATGAATTGATTTTATTTTTCAAGTTTCAGCCCTGTCCATTGGGATGTTTAATAAATAATTATTCGGCAGATTGATTCGCGAGTGAAATTAGTAACATTTCCAAGCGGCGAGAAGGCCTGGTAATACCCCAACAAATTCGCCAGTTCTTTTTTCTGAAAATGAGATTATCATAATAGAATAGAATAGCTGGAACTTGGCTGACACGCTCCCGCGTGACAGATATTTTTCTCATAAAGACATGAATTTAGGTAAGGTTGAATAATATTCTTGGATAAAAATGTACTTGGCTCAACCAATCAGCGATGATGTTAGAGTGTGGATCTTTTAGGTCGATAAAAAGCATTGTTATTGTCATACGTCTAAAAATAATTTATTGTTTTCATTTCACTCGATGAAGGTCGCGTCGGTAGTTAACAACCTCATTTTTATCAAACAAACAAATGTTATCAGCAGTGCAAGTCTTGCAGTGTATTTTTGCAGACTAGTCGTGTATTGCATTAATATTAATATTCGAATAAGGCCAGGAATTAATGGGATTTTTATCGTGCATACGAAATAGCCGCTTCGAGGCGATGGAGGATAGCACATGAGGGTAGTTCTGGAAAATGCTTCCTTAACTGGCGAAGTCATGCCGAGCTGCAAACATAGGACGTCGAAATGATATACACAATGTATGCGCGGTCGGGCGTCATATCGATCTCGATGCCAAGTCACGTCCAGGGCGAGTACAGTTTTGGGAGGTATCGACTGTGGGCTACTCAATGCGCGAACCGAAGTAGACGCAGCTAATATAGCTTTTTATATCGACATCTGAGTAATAAAGTTAATCCAGGTCCCGTGTAGTGTAATATTCGGCGGGGTGAGAGGCGTGAGGGCAGGAACCGGCCGGCGGTGGCCACCTGTTCGCGGCTCCCCCCTCCCCCGCGCCCCGCCGCACCCGCGCACCCCCGCACCCGCGGCGCGCACCCTCGACGTGCGCACTGCGCGCGCCGCTCCCTTCCCTCCACTCATTCGTACCGCGACGCGTCGTCTCGCCGGCCGGCTTCCGCTACGCTCACCCGGGCTCATTTACACCGCGTCCGTTAGCCGCACCGCACTCGACCCGACCCAGACATGACGGAGAGCACAGATACCCCCGCGGCCGCCGCGCCCGAGAAGACCCCCACCGAGAACGGCACCACCGAGACCCCGCCCGAGGAGACCCCCGAGAAGGCCAGCGAGGAGAAGGAGAAGGAGACCCCGCCGCCCAAGGAGATGCGCGCGGTCGTGCTCACGGGCTTCGGCGGCCTTAAGACAGTAAAGATTCTGAAGAAACCTGAGCCCACCGTCGGCGAGGGCGAGGTCCTCATCCGCGTCAAAGCTTGGTGAGTCGAATTTGTTCAATTACCCTCACTTTATAAAAACATGTTTCACGGTTGATATTCAAATTTTTCTTAGTGGAAATTTTGTTATCTTTTGCAGTAGTCCTACAAATTGCGCTTTGTTTAACAGTGCATAATAATTCAACTTGAATTACCAAAACTACCTTTATAAAATATAATTACAAAACTAGGTCTAGGGGAAAATGATGGCCGTAGCGTGGGTAATGCGACTTTGATGATCGGCGACAAGTGGGGTGTGAGCGCCCAGTCACCTAGTGCCTGATGAGGGCGAGTCCCGTTTCTCTCGGCGAGAGTCGCCCGGCTCATTAACGTTTGCCGCCACCGAGATGCACGGCTAATGCACTCTCGACCGATTGAAAATTCTGCACGCACACTCGTAGCGGGCGGGTGTGCGACACGCCCTGAGCGGATTTACACTTCGACAACCGCCAAAACGACGTCGTGTTTTAGCTCTCTTTTCGCTAATACATAGGTATGTTTACGTTCTCTTGATCGATTTCGCTAGATCATTATTGATTCAATAGAATATGGAAATGTGTTTTCGATGGACGGTCGAGTAGTTGCGCGCACGCACGCGGTGCGCACCGGAGCGCGGAGTTGCGGCTGCATTGACGGCTATAACAAATTGATGTTATTTTGTCATATGAAACCGGAGCCCGGCCAGTTCGTGCGAAAGGGAGTTAAGCGCCGACTGACATTGTTCTTTGTTCGTTTTTATCGCTCCAGTGCTTCAGATAATGCAGACGAACGGACGAGCCGAGTCAACACGCTACTTGCGACGACGACACATGACTTATCTGCCACTTTTCTCGTTAAAGTTAACTGATGTCCGTCGGTTGCTTAACAAGACGAGGAGTTAACCGTGAAAGATTTGTTTCGTTATCTTCACGGCAAATAAACGTAATGAGGGTTGCAAATTGAAAATCGCAACTGATCTTTATTGTTAGTTTTATTGCGGATACAATTGCACTTCTTTTTTCATATTTGCGCTTTGTGAGCTGTAGAACTTGGCGGTTTTATTGTTTATTACCAAATAGTTTTTTAACATGTAATGAACTGAATTCCGCGGTCATTACGTTAGATGGATCGATAGATATTCTTTATTGCACATCAATCAAACAGTTGACTTAAAACATACATCATACATTCGTTACAAAGACATCATTTCGTATAGGTATAATACATGTAAATTATAATATAAACAAAGCCGGTAACGAAAACGGTAGAAATGTTTGCGATTCAACTGGAACGAAGATGAATCGAAGGCATTTGGGAGAGGCAGGGGTGGCGAGGCGTAGGTGCACCGAGGTGCGCAGGGCACATCCCACCGCGCTAAATATAGCGCGCTTATCGTCGACTTACTATGTAAATGACCGCGACATACTCGATGCCAGCTGCCGCGAAAATATGAACCGGCTGCTCTCGACCGGTAACAGATACAAGTTCTCTAGTCTTGCACCGCAAAAACGTGTGAGTTCCGCCCACACGGCCGCTAGATCCAACCCACCCGGGCAGCCTACGAGCTTAACCTCGACCAGATGCCCCAAGCTTACTTTTTTCATAAGAACAATTTGATTTTTTTATAAAGACGCAACCTAAACTATACATAACTAGTACGCGGCGACCACTTTACTTGCACAAGTTCAAGGCGAAGCAAGTATAAAAGTTGTAACGATCCAGATACATTACTAGTTGATAGTCAGAGTGTGTTGACCCACAATTAAATACTCGTTATGTAAGGCCAAATGTTTGGGATAAAATGTATCTACGAGTAGTGGTGCAGTTAGGACTTCGATATGGTGACCATCATTTTAGACTTTTAAAACTACAATTTGGTAAACCTGTACACCTGTAACCCTTTGGTGACCTTTTATTGTACGGTAAGATAAATAAATATAATTTTAACGAGAGCCGCATATTTCTCAAATGATCGCCTTTTTCATCGGCTTATAGCTCACAAGAGTTCGTTGTTTAATAGCGCTATTAATTTAATGATATGTAACAGTTAGAGGCCGAAATCTATCGTATTACGAGGCTCGGGCATCAGAACAGATGTGGGCTTCGCTCAGCCACGGGTAATATGTTTTTGTAAGCCTTCGCTTTGGGATTGGGCCGATGAATAACGCACAATTATTTTCAATTAGGTCAAGTCAGTGCCAGCAAGAGACGTCTTCCGAGAACAATCGGCGTACTCACGCCTCTTATAAGTGGCTTTCTTTTTTATTCAGAGTGCTTAATTATATGTGGAGATGAGTGAAGGATGGGAAATGTGATAGTTTTGTTTTGGTTTGTATCATGTGTGCACTGAGCGTCTGGTCAGTGTCATTATTAATACAGGGCACGTTATTTGAAAAGGAATCTTATCATTGTGATATCATATTCCCCCTTAACGCAATTGACATTCCTACTGTGGTAAAAGTGCGTGTTAATTGCTTGCATCCTTTACTTTGTTGGCGTATCAATTTAAAAACTAAAAATAGCGAGTGCCCCTCGAGCTCGGAGCCCGGCCTCTATGGTATAAAGTGCAGTATTGTGCATTTTAATGGGCTCCGAAGCCACATAAGATGGGAGAGATGAATTTGTTTATTACCCTCTTCCTTATTGAGAGCGTCTGCGCGAGATAGCTCTCTTCCTATGAGTCACTAGAAAGTTATGTTCTTGAGTTAACTCGATTCGTATAACTCGCTGGTGTACTTACCTGAATGCACCGAGTGGGTGGACTTGACTGCAATATGGCTCCTTTCTTGTTATTCACTTTTTGCAACCACATAACTTCGACATTGTTTGGTTAATTTATAGATTATTAATATATAATTATCGTTCAAAGGATATTTTGTATCATTCATCTTAACTAATATTATAAAGCTGAAGAGTTTGTTTGTTTGAACGCGCTAATCTCAGGAACTACTGGTCCGAATTGAACAATTCTTTTTGTGTTGAATAGACCATTTATCGAGGAAGGCTATAGGCTATATAACATCACGCTGTAACTATTAAGAGCGAATAAATAATGGAAAATGTAAAAAAAACGGGGGAAAAATTACTATTCCACGCGGACGAAGTCGCGAGCATTGCTAGTTACAGATAAGCCGTTCGCCTATAGCGCAATAGGTAGCGGATTTGATTCTAGTTGGAAATTTCAGATTGGGGAACGTACCTTTGTATATTCAAACTGTTCTGGGTGTATTTAGTAGTAGATTCACAGTACAAGAAGTCTCAAGGGATTCTTATCATGATAACTTTATAATTATGCCTCTTTATATTGCAGATGCAATTATAATAAACTAATTAGTCTATCAATAGCAAAGTATTCTATCCAAATATTCATACATACTTACAATTTAGACTGTGATGTTGATCACAGTCGTTTATTATATTATTATTACAAAGTTAATAAACTACAAAAGTTGTTCCGTTCGTATGTTTTTTTGTAGTGTTATCGTTCGAATGACCCGTGAGATGCAGTCGCCCATCAATCATCCGTGATGGGAGACGGGCTGACGGCAAACCACATGTATAAGTACTTTTGAAACGTTACTTTGATATTTTGGAACAGAATAGTTTTTCTTTTTTCATTGTTCCTTTTATCTGAGCAATCACAGGAGTGATTAGTACGCCTATTGGTGATGCGTCATGCCCGTATTCTTGTAAAGTATAAAGGAAATCTAAGCAAAACGTCGATGAGTAAGATCCATAGGGCTGTAAGGACTGACTCATCCGAAAACGACCGAAACCAATACAATCATATCGGTAGTACGCATTTTTCCAATTATGCGACATCCATTTGGGACCCCAACAATTTGAAGATAATAATATTGAACTTTATCGACATCCGTATTATGGAGTTTAAATTACTTTCTTCTTTACTCGTATTTATATGTAATTGAATGATACTATTTAAGTCCAACAGAAAGTTAATCGTTTGAAAGCACTAATATTTTCTCATATTTATTGGCTTTTGAAAATCTTGTTAAAAGTTTCTAATAAAGTTATGAAGAAAGTTGGCCGTGGTCGTCCACTTATGTGTGCGGCACGTAGTCTACTGGGGCGATCTCGGGGACGGAAACAGTCGCGAACATGTGCCGATGTAGTGGTATCTATAAAACCCTTTATCGCGCAGCAGATGCTGCGGGCGACGCGGCCTCGGCTGCCGCCCGCAGGCACATTGTTCGCGGAGTCAATGAACTTACCAAAATGCTCCTTCGCTTATTGTGCCCATAATCGAATCAAGTCGCCACTCTATATGGTAGTAAACATGCCTCACTTTTTGTCCTTTTTGATAAATAAAACACGCATGACAGGCTACAAATCACCGAAATGTCGAGCCCTTTCGGAATCGCTGCTTGCGTATGCGTCTATAATGTGGAATCTCTTTTTAACTTCCTCACCCTCGCGTTATCGATGCGGGCGCGGCGTATGTCGTCTGTCCGTTTAAGTCCTTCGCTTTGTTTATCATTTTATTACATAGTTCGTAAGCGATGGTCGCTTTCTCGATCGCCGAGTAAATTGAATTGGAAAATCCCGTGACTCGCATGAAAAAGGGGTGTGGTTGCGTTACGGCCGGGTGTCGGCGAGGTGGTGCGTCGGCCGGGGCGAGGGTTGCTAGCTCGTCTGGCGGCCGGGGAGGGGGGCGCGTCAGATCAATACGGCGCGTCCCCTACCCGCCGCCGCCCGCCCGACCCGACCAATCTCCGCAGGCCCTACGTCTTTCGACGCCAATGCTTGTTTTTTTACAGCACCCATTAACCATGCTCTTCGATAAATGAATAAAAGCATGTGTTAGAATTTTTTCCTTGTTCGCCTAGCGGAATTCATTGAGGGGAACCGCTTTGGAATGTTAAATCTTCATATCCGACATTTATGTTTCCCGTGGTTCGTGTGAGTTTGACAGTCTCCATGCTCACTTTGTTTTGTGCTTATTTTAGAGTAAGTCTTATTGGAACTGTTGAACACGTTACGGCTAGATTCACTGCTTAGAATAGTTATGGATTACGCCGCGTATCCGCTGCTGCTTATTCATAAACATGCGTATGTCGTGTATTCGCGTAAAAGTCTATATGAATGCCTAAACATCGTGGGCTGTCGTGCGCCAATAATCGGGAATGTCTTTTGAATTTTAAAAGGGTGGGGGCCCTATTTTGAATTTAAATTACGCACTTGAGATATTATTTCCGTAAATTGATGAATAGTATTATGTTTACAATATACCATGTCGTTAATTTTAAGTAACTGATGATTTCTGATTTCACGAGAAAATCTTAATTTTAATTAGTAAGTAATTTAAGTACCCGTTAAGTATATAATTATGATGGCTACATCAGAATTTACTTAACTACAAATCCAATTATGTTTCTGCCGCAAATCCACGTTGAGCAATGTCAGTTAAGATTGACCAACTCCGCAAGAAACTCTTTAGATAAGAAAATAGGTAATCTTGTGATGAATACAGCTCTCACTACTAAAGTAAAGACAGTTGGTGTAATTAATTGCTTACAAGCATGATTAGAAATCGGCAAATATTTATGCAATCAGCCTGAATTTCATCAATATTTTTATTAAAGAAGTACCTACCTTTTATTATATACCGTTAAGTTGTTTATTCCTTATTGTGTTTATTAAAGTTATTATAATAGTGTTCGAACAACGGATAACATAAAATATGGGCGTAACTACATATTATTTCCCAAGATCCCAAACCAAGAACCATATGCTTCTCGATTTATAAGAACGGCAATATGTTTTTATATTCGAAGCAAAGTGCGAACCGTCCAATAACGAAAGATTACTTTCTCATCATAAGTTATGGATCTATATTTAGACGGCAAGGTTTGCTCTTGTCGCGCTCCAAAAGTATGTGTTGTGCCGCCACTTTTTTGCTCGACAACATTTGGGCTGGAACGGCCACTGTATGATATTCCCCATATATTGTAATACGCGGGGCACGCACGTTTCGTGATGGTTTTTTTGTCGCCCGCATGTGTTTGGCTGTATGAGGGTTTGATTCTGTTTATCTTCCGTGACTGTTAATATTACTTATATTTCCGCGACTGATTCCTGTGTTGTTGCTCCGAAGTGTCATATATTATTTCCATTAGAAATGTTGATAGTCATTTCCAATAGCGTTTTTAAAACGGTTAACAGAAAATTAATCGTCACTTGGTATGTACATGTCTTTTAAGTTCAGACTTGTGACTGTGGAAAAACATTTGAACCTAGTTTAAGATAATAATAATATAGTACCTAGCTTTTATATTAAACTTTTTAAAAGTTGGCTACAATGATACGCAAACTATTTGCGTATACTATAGATAGGTACCTACATTATATTTTGAAAGTAGTTTTTTCGTAGGTCTTATCATTGAAAGCAAACAGATACCTCAAAAATGTTCGTAGATAAAAGCTCAACAGACAACGCGCGTTGATATCTTATTGTTCAAATAACTAAACAATCGGCATAGCTACAATCTTCCGTAGTTATTTGTGTCTCTTTTGATCCCTCGAGAATTCCTACTATTTCTAGTAGATATCCGAGTTTCGACACGAGTTATCGTGTTTGTTTTCTTTATCTTTTAGCAGCTTTGGCACGTCTGTCATATTCTTTTTATTAATATTTGTGTTGAATAAACAATCTTCGACAAAGTCAATTAGAAATGCGATGCCTTCCCATTATACTTCTATTAGTTATCTATCATCATAGATATACAATGTACATTCCTCTTAAAGTACCTCTTAATATACCTATATTACTAGTTTAGTTTCGTCTGTACATAAAAAGTGTTTAACGTAAATCTGTATTAACTACCCATTGTATATAATTATTCTCGAACTGTAAGTGTATTATAGTTTGGCATTAATGGGCTCGATGGTAATTGCGTGATAGGAAAGGTTTTCTTATACCTTTCACAAATTATCATGGCAAGTAGGTACCGATGTACCCATTGTAATAACAATTATTATTTCCCTTTCAAATAATTTTGTTACTTTCTATAATGGTAGGAGAAATTATACATTTTCTTATCAAACAAATATAGCAGTTGTATAAAATTGTTTAATAAAAAGTGGCAGACCCAATCCTAATGGAAGAAAGAAGTCCAGAAAGTGCTATTCGATTGCGTGATCTCATGCGAGTAGAAACATAAAGGAAATGTCTGTAATGTAGATCGAGTCAAAAATCAAGGGCCATTACGGAAGATTGTGCCCCCGGCCTTTGAAAGCGATAATTTGGTCGGTTATCAATCGGGTTCTTGTCTGTTTTATATCTGTGGAGCTGCGCCATAAAACGTTGTGTGTGCTCTTTGTATCAGCATGCACTTGGAGGTAGCGAGGGCTGCGGCGCGAGGCCGGGCCAATTAGTAAGTTGTTTGGTCACCCCAGCGTGGCCGGCCAGCTCGCTCCGGTATGCCAGTTCACTTCCTGAGTGGACAATTAAAGCGGATGACAGCCGGGCCGGCAATGACGAACCGAGTTCAGCATTAGCATGCATTGTGACTAATGACGTTGTAATCGCATTTGTGGTACGCTCCAATACTTTGGTCACCACCATTACAGCCATACATCATAAATAAATCATACCGCGGATCTGAATCATTGTCGGCATAAATGTTCTCTTAAGTCTTCCTGTTTCCTTGGAACAACGATTTGTTTGGACTTTGTAACCCACTTGTGCCTCACCATTTCAGTGCAAAGTTCTAATGAATTTATGTTTAGGTACTTAGCATTAGCATTTTACGTTGGTCGTACGTTTGAGGGCAGCAAGTCTAGGTTAAATTTCATATGCTCATAAAACGGGTCTCATTAGGCTGAAGTTTTATTGTCATGGGCAAAGCAAAGTAAACACTGGTAATTATTCAGGCTGGCGGTGTCAAAGCTCGATGGTATCTGTGGTATGTCTATGTAATTAAGTATGTAATAAAGGCGGGTCACACGCGGCTGCCGATGCGATGGCGCATCGCAGGTAGATCGGAAGCCGATAGCGTCGCCACGCGTGTCACATATTCATGCGAACCGCTAGCCGGATATTAACACGCTTTTAGGGACTTGCATTGTTGCTCCCCAAATTCTAGGACAAAGGCAGGACGCGGTAAGCGGTGGCCAGCGCAGCTAGAAGTGAAAACTGTTATCTTACATCTATGATTACCGATGTCTGAAAAGCGCACGTTCGTATAGGTATTACAATGCGTTATTCATACCCTCAAGTACGATAACATTATACGTAGGTGACACAAAGAAATAACAACAGAGTAGGTAGACATTAAAAAAAGAAAAATAAACCAACAGTCATGTATTCGTGTCGGTCGTGTTGCTGTGAACAAAGGCTCAGTTTGCTCATCATTTTACGTAAAAACACAATCCGTCACCCAGATAATACTTACACTGCTAGATTCCCTGAAACAGCCCAACATAAAATGTTAAGGAAAGTATAGTTGACGGTACAATCTTCCATTCCTACATGTAGTTATTAATCGAAAACATCTGCTTATAACTGATAAATCTCCTTTATCGTATGCAGCGGAAACGAACATTTGTCATGCTTATTTTACCTCAGTTGTACATTTAAAAATACAAATTACCTACAAGAGAGTATGCAGAATGAAAAAAACCTTTTAGTGAAAAAAATTACCTAAGTGTGTAACTGGTATTATTTTTGGTTGTGCGCCAACTTTCCTGAAGACCATTGATATCGTTGCTAGCAATGAACTTAAGGCCATTAAACTGTCTCGATTTCGACATGTCTTATAAGTAAAAGTCTCCTCCTTTATTTCTGTTGTTAGAAGTTTTTAAATTTTATTTCCTTGCTAAGGTTGTTCCACTTTTTTGGCAATAAAAACGGGTGAGCGGTGTTCAACTATTATCGCTTTAGTGTGAATTATGCTGTAGAACAAGGTTAAGTTTACCTAAGCTCCGTTTCTGCCCAGCAATAAAGTCTGACCCATAAATTAATGTAAAGTTTATTCATCTTTATCAGTGTGGTTTGACTGTAATTTCTGCCACAGCTACTGAACTGAGCTGACTAGCCAAATAATGCAGGAGATTTTTCAATACACAAGTTTAATGTGTGCGCGTACTCCGTCCACAAATAATTCGATGTGATGAATGACACTCCCACAAGGCCGGAGAAAACCAGCTTTACGCGCTTTCCAATACATGAGGTGTAAGCATCGTCAAATTCCTGTCTCCAGGCTTACCTACTATTGGGTAACTCCCATCGACACTGGAATCAAACCTAAAATCTCTTTCGTCTTTAGGTTACTCTTAGTGCCAGGGGCGCCGGCATTAATTTTAAATTTCCGTCTTAATTTTCGCGATAATAGTTTGATGTCTATATTATGCCAATTCATTAACTTAATCACGCTATATCTAGAAATTCTAATATCCCATGATACTAGTCATATAAGACACAAGATTTGATAAAAGAAAAAGCTCTACTGTAGTGTTTCCATTGTGCTTAAAGGTACATTACGCTACATTACACATCTAAAATACTCATTATTATCTTTCTATGTTAGTGTACACGTGTTGTTCAAATCAAAATAAATCATGATAACAAATTGCGAAGAGTATTTTTGGGGTCCCTGTACGCATTAGGAGGGAGGGTGAAATAAGTTATGCTCTCTTCGTGAGGTGTATCATTAGACAGCTCATTTAAAATAAGAAGATACTGCTGTACCATCTGAGATATTTATAAAGATATTAAACCGAAAAATATGATAATGGTTTTTACGTAGAAAATATCATTTTCGAGGCAATCAACATTGAACAAAAAAAAAGTCGCTCGTCGTCGTAGACCTCTCGTAAATATTCAGATGCGAACTGTCACAATTCCCGAAAACAAATATCAAAATCAGAACTAATAATGTGAGTAGCGTTTATTGGTATCCGTGCGCGAATCTACATACTTCGATTCGAAATAGGTAGATTACCTTTCCCGTAACGACTGTGAACAGCTCTGCAAATTTTGTGATATCCCGAACTATAATATTATAGTCAAGTTCCATTCTGTTTTATAGATAGTATTATTGTCTACTATTGCCATTAGCATAATTCCTTATGCCTACTTATAATATTCACGCAATACTCGTACGTATATTATTAGTACGGAATACAAATGAATCAGAAAGCGCGCAAATGAGGAAATTCCAGGCTGGCTACACCGACAGACTGTCGATAAACTAAAACTATAACGTGATTTTATCCTAGAATAGCCGTTTGCTATGGACTCATGGCGTGAGTCACATATTAAATACTCGTGTAATTAACAGACGGCGGCTCAACAAAAGCTGCATGCGTTCTAGACATGCAATGTACCAGCGAAAGAATTCATAAAGGACGATGTACTATTTTTAACCCAACAACCTCGTTAATTGTAAAATGACACTATTCTTCGTTAAATTGATGATGTGTGCAGAGCTGTTATAATTCTGATCCCCCTTTTGAAATTTTATAGGTAATTTAATTGTCAAAATTATTCTTGTAGACTTAATTAATTTTGATTACTTTTTGGAATTTCTAAAATCGTTCAAGAGCTCTCCTCTTTAAATAAAGTAGATCCAATTAAGTATAAAAGGTTACATTTTGCTTTACGGATTTTTTTTATTATTACTAGGTACCTACAACTTTTATTTCTGCTTAGCTTGACTGGTAGGGAACGCCTATGCGGTATTAAATCCGCCTTTTGTACAATGTTATTATAGTACAATGTAAAAAATAAATAGGTAGGTTAGTTATTTGAAATGTTTGTATTATTGTGACAATTGCATTGGTTTACTGAGAAGTTAGACGCCACTTTACCGACGACTGTTATTAGTTATCCCACGCGAAGGATTAAAGTTATTTGTCAACTTCCTCAGTAGCCGAGTAGTGATAAGTAGTGTCGTTTCCACCAGTGCCTAGAGTAGTGCGAGCACGTCTCCAAGTAACATAAGCCGCGGCGGATGGAGTTCCAGTCATATCGCACAACACTCCCCGCATTACAATGAAGTGTCTCGCAGACGAACTAAAGTGCCTTATTCGTAGTCCCGAGGAAAGTGCTCGATTTATTTGAAAAACTCCTCCGTTTGAAAATGAAAGTCAAAAACTCCAAATTGCGCTTTCGTGTAGACAGCCGCGTAGCCGGCCGCGTGGAGGTATTTCGCCGAAACGCATTGGAACGTAACGTCCGATATTCGACTTGTGCAAGTTCCTCGACAGAAGTTGACGGCATGAAATTGGTGTAGTCCATGTTACTTGTGCTAAATACTTGACCATTTGACACTACATGGGAATATTCCGATTGGTGTTTCTACTGAACTTTTTTTTGTTAGACCAGGTACCGTGATATTATTTCACTTGCGTTCGCCCTCTATCACAGTCTGCCAAGAAAATAATTTCATGTATCAATTAATCAATAGTCTATTGCTTGCATCAATCACAGTGTGCGAAGTGTAACTTTCCATTTCGCAATTTTATATCGACAAAGAAAAGGAAAAGCGATGAGTCACCGTTCGTAGAAATACATATATCCTCATCGATCTGTCTGTCCCTTATTGCACATGACGGTTTCATTTCACTTAGTGTCCGCCATGGCATGGTAGATGGGTACTTGGGTAGTAAGCGGTTGTTAGCTAGCAGTGTGGGTAGGTACTAGTACACTAGTAGGTAGGTGCCGGCTTCGCGCCGTCGCGACGGCCGACGCGCCGCCGGTCGCGACAACATGAACCCTGCTGCAATTTAAAATTACCCCGAAGTGAGGGTGCTCACTCATTCACTCGTTCATTTTAAATGCCCATTCTAAATTGTAGATACGCACGTGAGGGGGCCGGACTGCAATCCGATGTGTAATTTATTCAAAATTATTCTCTACATATCATTCGGCTGCTGTTTAATAAACCGGAAAGTTATTTAAATTGCGTGAATAGAAATTCTATGCAATGCATTAATCCATTAATCGTATTAGCACTTTGTTGGGGTAGGGCAGAAATGCAAAAATCATTTTGGCAATATTCGCTGTTTTCGCATAAATATAATATCGAAAGCGGTTACTTAGTAGTTTTGCGAAAGAAACATGCCTGGTACTCGTTTACCTATGTAAGTAGTAGTGATTACAGAAACAATAATAGTCACTCTTTATGTTAAAGGACCTTATCTGAAGTTTTGTGAAAATGAGCCCAGTAATTAAGATTATCGAAAGAGGGCAGGGTTGACGACTTTTAGTGGATGGGTGGCCTTTAGGGAAGCCAGCCGGTTTTATCGACCTCAAGGCCTTTGACAAAAGGACTTGTCGACACGCGAATATCGGCGGCACCAGACAGTGTGTTACAGTACAATGTAGACTTAGCTATGTGTGTACAGTAGTTTAATGCAGTATCAAACGGGTACGTTTTTATTACCCAAATATCGTGACATAACGGCTGTAATACGCTTGTACGGATTTCCAAAAAGTATTGATAGTTGATACATATACGTGAATATTTGTTACAATGCATGAATAACCTGCTACCTGCCTAACGCGACGAACCATTGTAAGAGGAAACCATTCAAGTCTGCGTTAAATAAGCGGTCAGGTAGCGTGCGTAAAATTCGATACGAGACTTGCACCGGAGATTATCTCGGATTAAAATTCCGACCCTCGGCAATATGGGCGCGGCGAGATCCTTGATAATGTAGGACAAAGCTTTTTTTTTCATAATAAAACGATAGAGCCCGCGCCCAATTTATCCAATAAAACCCATGCGGGCGCTGAGTTGTGCGACACCGTGGCGGCTCGCCGTCCATTCCGCTCCCATGTCGTGTAATTATTCACAATTACTAGGTTTTAATGAGTTTGTATCGACATTGCAGTTCCTGGTAATCTAATACGTACCTATGCAACCCCCTTATGTTTGCATTTGCGTCACCACGCGTCGTTCACCCCTGTAAATTGTATTATCTGATTTGCCAGAAATGTCTATTCAGACATTGTAGACTAATACAATAACGACACATTTTTTGTTGAGGTGTAAATTAGTCAACTTTTTAATCGTTTTAACACCATCTGGTAGGTACATAATGGTATTAGAATACCCGATTTTATTTGGATTACGCCAACTTATCTATTACTTATGGTATTTAACATAGACATTATAATTTATGATTCATTCACTACAATTCAAGAATGTATTAATCGTTTTGATTGTTTTGCAAATAGCGTAGCAAACAGTGTGATTCATGTTACTTCTCAAATGTAGAACAATGTTACATGTGTAGTAATCTACGTACATAGATACCTACTGTTTGTAAGCGGGCAAGATGAGTAATTAAAGCCGTTTGAGTTAAATTATGCCCGGCATGGTACCCGATTCGAGTCCCAAACTATTTTAGGGGTCTGTAGCTTTGATTAACTAACTAAATTGAAAAGCGGATTAATTCGGTTTGAATCGATTCCTGCATAGAAATGATATTATTATTCCTCAACAATTGCTTAATTAGGTAACTTGTATTTATTACTTATTTTATGGTTGAAAACATTGTCCTCATTCATTTACATAATATAACGCTGTTCAGGTTGTATGATACTTTTTGTACGTAATAAAACGTTAGATTAATAGATAATTATACCTATATGTAGTATGTTTATCGGTTTTACTAAACTCACTGCTAAAATTTGTTGAAAACAGTAATCATAGGAAAACGTGCAAGCTACCTGCTAGACGGACTACAAAAAAACTGTCTGGAATTTTTTAGCTCATTGTCTATAATTTGTAATTTTATAGTCTGTGAATCGAACAGTACCTAGTTTAGTTACCTATCCTGCAGATTGCAAGCGATGTTTAGAAACTTTGTGCGTGGAGTAACGCATAACGTTTTCTTATTGGTAACCGGATCTCTATGCAGAATGCAAGCGGGGCTTTCCAGCATTGCGTTTGTTTAATTTGAGGTATGCACGGGTATTTCGGGCTTTGTGTTAGCCCCGATGGCATTTCCTTGTTTAGTTATAATGGGGGCTCTTACTTCAGTTCGGCGGATTGACGTGTGTTGTACTCGGCGGTAAACAGCTGCGCATAAAATGTTGCCGCGGTTATTCGAGTGGATCATTGGTGCACTGGTTTAGTTTGCCGGAAATAGCGTCTCGTTACTTAATAACCGGCTACCGTCAAACTTACTCTAGTAAGTACATACGTGCATCAGAAAGAAAATCACGTACTTAGTAGGAAATTTGTTGTAACACTTTTTTGGTACACTCAGCAACTTAAATGGCTTCGTCTCTCGGATAATGAACAGACGCTAAGTCTACATCCGAAATTTCGAACTCCGACTGCAGTCCGTGTCCGTAAAAACTGTTCATGTGGTCGTCGTGGTTGTGTGTAGTGTTGAATGTTATAACAACTTATTTAATTCCTTGCCAATTTAAATGGTAATTTATTATTTCAATTTGTTTTGTATTGAAACTACACCTGCACGCAATCTATCACGTTATTGATTTATGTACTTATTTATATTAATTCTGTATCAAGTTTTCAATTAAATAATTTTACTTTAAGTAATATTATTATGTGTTAGATCGAATCGTTAAAAATATTAACACATTATTGTGTGTAAGGAACGCATATATTATGTTACATGCTCCTTAAATGTAATCTTCAATCTAATAAACATAATGAGGCATAAAAGCTTGAGTGCTACGTTAAATACCCCTATATCAGTGACACAAGGGGAACGAACGCCGTTGTAACGATAGTAAAAGGCATTAGACATCATTAATCAAATCGTGGCCATTAAATTAATATCATAGTTATCCGGCATGTTGGAAGTAGAAAGAAAGTTTAAATCTCGAGCCGCTTAATTACCGTCATTGGACGATCGTTGAAGAAAGCAACTTAATTAAGAAAGGTAGGTACTTATTGGACGTACCATTTGGCAGAAATCTACTTCTTTCCCCTTTTTACGTGAAATCTTGTAGTATTATAATAGTATTCATTTCTTTTAGACATAATTAAGTACATTACTTAATCAAGAGTAATAAACGTAAAAACATCAATGAAATACCTTTTCGGTTTAACAGCTTATGTAATGGCCGATATTTTTCACATAAGATGATTAATTTGAAATGCATCATCTACATTTGCTGTTGACTGTACCTATCACAGATCGGTATAGGAACCTTTAATACCTAGGTAGTATGTTTTTAAACTTATACGTAAGAACAGATACGCGTAGGAAAGACATATACAATACAATATCGTCCGTAGTGTTGATCGCTACTATAATACGAATTACATGTGCTATATCGATGTCAACGAGTCTATTGTGTGCGTCGACCAATAAGTCTACTCATTATGCGACGCTGGAGGGGAGACAATCGCTAAATATCGATTAGCCGAGTACTGGCGGCGGGCAGTTTAGCAACGCCTGCACGTCCTGCATCACTCGATTTACATAGCTACCTACCAATTACACGTATTCGCACCTGCGTATGTCTGTCTACATGCTTTACACACTATAGTAATTGCTAATTGTATCGTGTGTAAGCAACTACTCCGTGGAAGAGGCTACGGGCATAGCTTTTATTACTTTAGGCACTAATTTATCTAAGGGCGCGTTTCCACAGAAGTGGAGCTGACAAAAACAACAATTTTCAATGATATTGCTTAGATCACACATCTCTTCTTCACTACACTTCAATGCAACTATTAAATCATTGGTAAATTTTTGTTAGCTTTGCGCAGCCCCCTTCTGTCTTCACGCTCGCACCCTAAATGATTTTTTAGATTAGTTGAAAAACATCTGACTAATATCGCCAACACAGGTCCGTTCGTATAACGGATGAAATATGATTACGTGATACAACTGTCTGTAAATGAGTATTTTAGCACGTTCACAGTGCCACGGACCATAAGCGCCCTATTGTTCTTCGTTGCTTAGGTAATTAGTCAGTGAAGGGGTTAATATATTATGTCAAAACTTGTGTTTGGGTTCATAATATCTTGTTAATTTGCTTTTTGTAATAATTTTACGGCCCTGAGAACTGTGGCCTTTTAAGTCTTTGTAGAGTTTTAGAAGTTGTATATTTGCACATGTAAGTTGGGTATTTAGGGTTATAATAATGTCGCTTTAGTAGATCCTTTAAAACTTACTCTCCCCTGGGTAGACACGTTTCGAGTCATCATCGAGTTCCGTCATTGGAATTGTTATTTTATCACTTTACTGAACTTTAGAGCCCAAAATTACACTAAATTTATATAGGTACTAAACCCATTGTGTGATGAAAAAAAAATTAAATAGTTCGACAATGAATCGCGTCCTGGTAGGACCTCCAAAGAATCTCCTACTACTAACCATACTATTCTAGTAGGTAGGTATTGATGTAGTAGGTATATTGTTTCCAATACACAATACTGTTTTAAGTGAAAACCGAACTAACTTGTTAGGTAGGAACGTGCATAGGTACTTTAAAGCCGGCGTTGTGAATTCTATTTACTTTTATGTAATAGAATGTAAAGACGTATCAAAGAAAAGGGTAGTGGGACCTCGAAAAGGGTTGGTAACCAAGTTTAATATGTAAATTATAATTAAAATTTAGGACACGCAAACTCTCAGCTCGCTTTTGTGAAAAAATAAACAAAATTATAGCGGTTCTTGGGATGTAGAATTTTTTAAACGAATAAATATCTCGTTTTAGACCGCCCATATTACTATCTTTATGGCTCATATATTGAATATATTCATATCGATTTTGCCAGATGGGTGGCGACCTCATAAAACGGAGCTTTTCGTCTGAAACAAAACCGATATTGACTTTCATTTGTAGGGCCAAAACATGACGAATGATTCACATTAACCCACATTGCTCACTGCTATTATGTACTCTGCACATACATACACAACAATGGACAGCCATCCGTCCGCGTTATGGGGCACCTATTGATGGTGATTGGTATATCTACATGTTTAAATATTTAAATATGAAATTCTTTATGCTAGCCATGCTTGTATTCATCGCGCAATAACAAATGACTGCCGCATTCCTTCGTAGCCCCACTCCTTTAATTAGGTATCTGGTTTGATTAAAGCGTTGCTATATTTTAAAACGGTCTTGAAACAGAGTTAGCGGTGTGTGCTGTGATGTATCGATCGAGAGCAATAATTTCGGCCAAAGTATCTATCTACCTACCATCCACCTACCGTTGCGCACTTTAATCCGTTAAACATTATTCGTTGGATGATAAAAAATGCGCGATCTTATTGTACTGGGAACGAAGTAACGATTTATAGTCTCTTGATCGTTTTGATCAATAAAAAATACAAATGGATTCACTGTTGTATTATTTCGTACTAATCAAATTTATATCTTGTTTTGTTTCGTACCTACAGAAGGTAGTAAAAAATAATGAGTCGGAATAGGTAGGTTGTAATAATTAATAACGTTTCTATCTCTGGAATAGATTTAAAATCTTACAAGAGATAAGATCAATAAATAATTGAGTGTGATTTTGTCGAGATAATTTTATTACCGACCGATTTCGTCCTATGCGACCGTTTATAGCTGCCCAGTTTCGATTGTAAACGTAAAATGATCCAGGGTATGACTTAAACATTCAAAATGTCATCCAAATCCATTTACGAGGATTTCCGTTACATACAACCAAGCAGTCAAAATTATTTATAAGACGTTGGGTCCCGGTTACGACATTACCTTTCGTTTAAAAAATACTCGTCGTAACTCATCAACCGTCTATGTTTTTCCTCACCGACCGGACCGGCTGGAGCCTACCCTAACCTTGGACGATAAAGGCTATACCTAATCATGGTAGGTAGTCAAATACGGATTCTTCATCTTAGATATTACAAAGGAGTGATTGCCATCGCTCAAACATAGCCTTACATATAGGTACGCCGATAACAAAACCAGATTTTATATCGTTACACATCCACAAGTTTTCTGTATGGGCATTTGTCACCACTATATTAACAAGTAATATGTATGTTATGGACCAAGTGATTAATGCGGGCATTATTTATAATGCTAGGGCATTATGAATAATGTCAAATTCTATTGGGCAAAGTGATAATTACTATCTAAACTTCATTATTTATCACATTGGCCGGTCATTATTGTATTGCTACTTGGCAATTAGGCAATTTGATAATAAAGCAAAGGGGAGGGACGCACGCGTACTTATTTGGAGATCGATGTATCTGGTAATGTTTTTTTTAACCGACTGAGAAAAAGGAGGAGGTTCTTAATTCGTCTGTATGTATAATTTTTTATGTATGTTCACCGATATTTCCGTCAATTATATGTAGATGGATGTCAAAAAATTTTTTTTTGTTCGACAGAAGACACTTCCGTGGTGGTCCCATTATCACCAAGTCAGGATCTGATGATGGTATCCGGAAGAAATTGAGGGCAACAACCAAAGTTGTATACTCATATGGTGATTTTGTTACGCAATCATAACCTACTCAGGCATAATTATGCTTCCGGGCGTCAACATCTGGTGCTGATGATGAAGCCATAGAACTCCTTAACGGTTAGGATATAGGGGACAGTACTGCCATTGGTCGATGGGAACTAGGTAGTAGTATGTACTTATGCAGGGCTAATAGGGCAGCTGATTTGATAAGTAATTTGCTTGATTCTACTTCGCAACGTTTTCACTTGACTTAAAGCAAATTTTTTCTTTCCTAAGTAAAACTCTTAAGGACTTTAGTTCCCATCATTATGCAATAGTGCTGCATTTGCCGAGTAGGTATTACTAGTGAGTGCGTCATCTTGGAGCAGTCAGAAGTAATGTCTGGCCTGTGTATCACATACACATATTATATTATCTCAGGAGTGGATGAGCTTGTGCCCCCACGCAAGCCTTACAGAGGACCAGGAGACTGCGAAATAGTTATAAAATATGTTTTATTACTTTGCCCAAAGGGTGATAAACAATATTTATAATGCCCGATCAATTTGATTATTTTAATAATGATTATCAAATTGCCCTCTCATATTGGCCATTTATCAGAATGCCCGGGCATTATATATGTCGCAGTCATCTGGTTGAATCTCCTATTCAATTGAATCGCTAGCGCGTTCATTAAATGACGACATTCAATTGAATGACTAGACCGAACGTTGACTAAACACGCGTCACTTAACGTCCAACTAGGTAGCGGATTGAAACATAGCCCTTTGAAAAGAGCGGACGTAAAAGCAGTCAAGTGATTGTAATTTAGTTCATTTTTTTCCCTCGCGGCGTTAGTAGTCACTAAAACAAATATGGCGTCGAACATGATCACCTGAGTGTTGATATTTTTTTGATTAGATTTACTTTAAACTGACTTAAACGTAATAAAATAGTATGACAGCATGGATTTACCTATTAATACGCCGCCTCCGGATACTTTTAAAGAAAAATTAAAAACTAAACATTAAACAGTCGGCTTTTATCCATTCAACGACTATGCTAAAATGACGTTCAGTTAAAACGTTGAACGTTTCATTCAATAACTTGACGAGTTGTCCTTTAGGCATTCAATTAAATGTCGTCATTCAATGAACGCGCTAGTCATTCGATTGAATAGCAGATTCAACCAGATGACTGCGACATATATAATGCTACATTTATCACTTGGTCCATAACATGTATACTAACAAAGGGAAAATATAATTAATATATTTGGGTTTTAATCAACAGCCCCCAGGTTATACATATTAGTTAAAGGTCAAGGTAGTAACCTAATGAGCTAGCTACAAACATACGCGCTTAACCTTTCGAACGCCATTGGCAACTTTAGTTGTCAAAACGGTCCCGTGACTGAGACGCCATTGACAACTAAAGTTGTCTAGCTAATAAAATAACAATAGTTTTAGTTATACTTGGAGATGTCCCATCACTAGTCAAAATCTTTACTAAGCTTGGCGCGAAGAAACGTAAAAAAGCGCTGGCGTGCTAAAGGTTAATTACTTTTAGTGATGATCGTGTACGATTACATAAAGATTTGAATGAACTAGTTTAAAATAAAGACTGACCATTTTTATTTTGTTACAGTGGGCTTAACTTCCAAGACTTGATCGTGCGGCAGGGTGCCATCGACTCACCCCCCAAGACTCCCTTCATCCTCGGCTTCGAATGCGCCGGAGAGATCGAACAAGTCGGCGAAGGTGTCACCAACTTCAAGGTATCTACATAAGTTTTAATCTTAACTTTGTTTGTTTGTTTGAACGCGCTAATCTCAGAAACTACTGGTCCGAATTGAAAAATTCTTTTTGTGTTGAATAGACCATTTCTCGAGGAAGGCTTTAGGCTATATAACATCACGCTGCAACTATTAGGAGCGAAGATATAATGGAAAATGTATATTCGCGCGCAAGGTGAGCGCGGAGTGTTAGTCAACGCGGGGGGCGGGGGGAAACGATCCGCGACCGCGATGCCCCGCGCTGCCCCGCACCGCCCCCTCTCAGCCGCCTGGAGCACTGGGACGCCGGGAAGCGGAGTCGACGACGGAACTCGGACGCAGACGCAGCTGCCACGCGCTCCAAATATAATGCCTTCACAATTATCAAAGTTTCAATGTAAAAACAAAGGGGAAAACTATTCCACGCGGACGAAGTCGCGGGCACTGCTAGTAATATTATAAAGCTGAAGAGTTGGTTTGTTTGTTTGTTTGAACGCGCTAATCTCAGGAACTACTGGTCCGATTTGAAAAATTCTTTTTGTGTTGAATAGACCATTTATCGAGGAAGGCTTTAGGCTATATAACATCACGTTGCAACTATTAGGAGCGAAGAAATAATAGAAAATGTAAAAAAAAGGGGAAAAAATAACTTCCACGCGGACGAAGTCGCGAGCACAGCTAGTCTTACATAATACTACTTACTTACATTTACATAATACACCGCATGACTTAACCTCGTAATGTCCAATATGCTCATATGATCGAAATCCTATTGTTTTATCTATTGTGTCTGGAATTCTGGACCTTTGAATGGGTAGGCACTAAATGTCGATTCAGGATTCAAATGTATCAGAAAAAGGAGTCGTATAGTTAGGATCCATTGCCGTTGAAAGTTTTTGTCACATTAAAAATTATGGACAATATCTTCACCTAGGTATAGTGACCTTTTCAAACTGAGTTTTTTTCCCAAAGCACGATCTCAAAATGTAACTCAATGTTTTAAACATTTTGCCATTTATAGACGATTCGAAATGCCTAATCTCTACTTATTATCAACCCCCAGTCCCCAAGTAGGTATTTCTTTCACAGGCGAACCATCGAATTCGTTATAAAACTAACGTTTACGTGGTTAACTAATCATCACATCAATCATTCCTTTTAAGTTTTCTCACCAATTCCTAAAAAACGTATATTTCCCCCCAAGGTTTACCACTGTACCGTAACCAAGTCAGAGGATATGGTTACGGTCAGTTAGGTTACCAAGCGACGCGACCTAGCGATGTTATACAAATAACCGAGGGTTTGCGAACACAAAGCATGCAACGTATACATGTACCTAATGTACCTAGTACGAGTGCATTTTATACGACGCAGATTATAGGTTTTAATGAAATTAATAATCACTAATGATGGTGTTAATTAATTAGAAAATGAACGTTGTTTGCATTACGATAAGATAGCTATATGTTTTTATTTGATTGGAAAACTTTTTTTTTTCAATTTCGATAAGCGGTTAAAGCATGAAGAGAAAGGAATCATACTGCTTTTCGCATTGAAAAGAATATAATTTAGGCAGGTATTCTGAAACAATATAAAAGTTTCATATTGTTTGATATCTATTTGTAGGTACGTTATTTCAAACGTATACCTACAGGTAAACGGTTAGGTAAATAAGATAATAATTAACAGTAACACAATAGTAAGTACACACCAATTTTCCTCCAAAATTGGTATGCTACGAGTTTGCATTTAGACGATTACGAATTACGCAATGCGCTTCGAGGTTCTCAAAACATTGTTAATGAGGTAGTAGAAATATACGAAACCATATTTACATGGATAAATAAATAAACTGGATAACCTACCAAACATTTAGTGTGTTTATGCAATAATAATGGCACATAAATCGTATGAGATGCGGTTATCTATATTGGACGCGAATTTTGATTGAACTGTTCCTTAATAAAGACTGGAAACAGGACGTAATCAAATCGATAGGCCAGTTAAGTAAGTAGTGCTTATTGCTTACTTAAGCGTTGTGTTGTAATCTGTTCTTGTACCTACTAATCTTTTGTACCGTTACCGTCTTCCTTACGTCATTAATAAATTACCACAATAAACTGAAGTTGAGGGATTACCGATTTATCAGGACTTTCTAAAGTTATTGAGCCAATACAATGTATAGTTAGGTTATTAATTATGGATGTGTTAGTTTAGTTAATTCTACACAACGACTACTCTTAGTAGGTACGCGAAAGATATTCCATACTGCGTTCGCTTCGCAAACACACCTGCAAATCTCTGTCTGATCCCTTACTTTCATAATCCTAAAGGGACCTTTTGTCAAAACCCGGGAGGCATCATGCGTGATACAAGCGGCTTAAGAGTTTGGGCACACACGCGTTTGTTGTTACTAGTACCACTAGTACGCAATTTTGGTCTTTGAAATAACGTAAGACATGCAACGCAACACAACCACAGATTAATAAATAGTTACTTGACACAACGCTATCTAATCCTAAACTAAGCTAAAACTTGTACTATGGGTACATGTATATTAAACAACTGACGGACTAACTTATTTTTTTTTTGCAAATAAATACCTACCTGGTCTCCTTTTTATACATACATAGCAAACACTTACACCAATAAAACAGACATGTTGTCGTCCTTACTATTATTTATATATATGTATATTATTTTATATGTATATTATATTAATATGAGCTATATTGTATTATATTTACTTTATAATATGTATGTATTTATTTAAGTATTTTTTGTATTTTTTTTTGTTTAATTTTTATCGAACTCTGCAGCACACTACCTACATTTATTTCTGCTTAGCCCAATGGTTGACTGGTAGAGAATGCCTATGCGGCATTAAGTCTGCCTTTTGTACACTCTTTTTATTGTGCAATAAAGTTTAAATAAATAAATAAATAATGTTCAAGTAAACAACTGTTTGTACTGTACGGGGATAGAAAGGTAAAAAGAGAACCTGGATGTGTCAGAGAGGTGAGAGAGGCAGCGTTCGCTACCACTGAAGCACATTGGTCGTCAAATAAGCAAATCGTACTATTAAAAGTGAAGCTAATTTATTCACCCACTATTTCGCGTAGATTTTACTGTTCTGCACGCATACAAATTGTGACTCTACGCAAGATAGGTACCTACATTTGTGTGTGCGTAATGAGGCCGAGGCGCAATGACACGACCCGGGAGGGTGACGAGAGTCTTTGGGGCGGTGGGCGGTCATACATATTAAACTTCTGCCGAGGTAGGGCCGTAAAAAAGATTGAGAACCTTGGTAGAACACCTCAATTCTCACCGGCTCGTTCGTATCAGACTCTTGTAAAATTCACTCCCCCGTTATTTCCGTTGGAGGGGATTTTATTTTTTGTTTTATTTCACCTGGAAGTAAAATTGGTTTAATGAAATAAAGACTTTTATTTGATGATGAAATTGGGCTGTAAAAGGTGGATTTTGTTGTTATTGGAAATTACATTTGTGCGTAACAGGTACCTAAAACCTACCTGCCGAACACAAATTAAGAAGTTCAATATTGCTTTTGTTTTTAAAACGAACATACTTTTTAAATTGGTATGGATCCCGCTTAGGTATATCTTTCTGGACTAGATTCTGGACATATTAAAACGTCGCCTTAGCCAACTGATTAGGTATATGAGGGTATTGAGGCCTTTTTATATGACATACCTACAATCTTGGAACCTTTGAGTTTGTCACCCTATTAGTTACGTTGTTAATAAAGATTCGCCATTGCTTTTACCCTTCAAAGGATCATATCGTCATCATCAGCCTATCGCAGTCCACTGCTGGACATAGGCCTCTCCAGTTGTTCGCCACCTAGGACAAACTTCTGGAGGATATACCCATAATCGCCACGCTGGGCAGGCGGGTTGGCGATCGCAGGGCGTAGCTTCTTGCTCCGGTGACGCCCGTCATCGGCCTGTGGTATTTAGCTACGCCTTCCATCGTGATGGTTTTACCGGCACCAGTCGGTTTGCCAGAGCCTCGTTTGTTGTTCTGCAGGATGCACCACGGGCAGGTGAGGATGGCTTGGAGCGAAAAGGTGAAAGGTCGCTCCCTTACATCCCAAAGGATCGTATACCATATTTGTTTTAAATGGAATCGCTAAAAATGGTTAATCTCCACGTGCAGGGTCTCTATCACAGTGAATGATAAAATCAGCTTAAACGGTCGACTGCCACGCTGCTAGCAATTTTTAATTGATAAGGTTGTATTAACTGATTATGTTATATTATACTTATTATATCTTTTGTTGTCCAAGGTTGGCGACCAAGTGGTAGCCCTGCCCGAATACAAGGCGTGGGCTGAGCTGGTATCCGTTCCTGCCCAGTACGTGTACGCGCTGCCCGCCGGCATGAGCGCGCTGGACGCCGTGGCTGTCACCACCAACTACGTGGTAGCCTACCTGCTGCTCTTCGAGATGGCCAACCTCACGCCCGGCAAGAGCCTACTGGTGCATTCCGCTGGAGGCGGCGTGGTAAGTGTTCTTCTATAAAACAGACTTCAAAAAAAAGGAGGAGGTTCTCAATTCGACTGATTTTTTTCATTGTATGTTTGTTATCACATGGCACATACCTATCTGCGAGAATTGTGAACCGATTTGGAAAATTCTGTTTTGTTTGAAAGGATAACGTCTACTTCCTAGTTGGTCCCATTGCTACCGTATTAAAGTCGTTTTTTTTTTGCTAAAAATGCTGTTATTTCCCATTTCCCTCAGGACTATAAAAACCGCTTCATAGTCGCCTGCGACCGCTATAGGGCTAGGACGGGGAACGGGTTAGGTCTGATGGGTGTCATGCTAAGAATGCCGGCCTTACAAAAGCATCTTGTCCCCGTTTAACCTCGTCTCTCTGTACGGAGTATACCTAGTAGTACATCTTGTACCTACTGCCTTTTTTTTTACCACAAGATGGCAAACAAGCCTACGGTTCACATGATGTTGAGCGGCTACCGCAGCCTATGCACGCTAACACCAAGGGTATCACTGTCACAGTAGTAGTAGCCTTGTACTGATGTCCTCAATTTAATGGATGTTTTGGTAGTAAGAGACAGTAGTCGAAGATGGAACTTCAGTATCAAAATCAAAATTCCTTAAAATGCCTAGATTGTCCCGACCCAGGAACCAGGAGGCTATTCCATATATTAACTCCCCGCAATATGAAATGTAGACAGCTAGAGGGCAGAAGCATATTAATCTCTATATAAATCTTAACTAATATTATAAAGCTGAAGAGTTTGTTTGTTTGTTTGTTTGTTTGAACGCGCTAATCTCAGGAACTACTGGTCCGAATTGAAAAATTCTTTTTGTGTTGAATAGACCATTTATCGAGGAAGGCTTTAGGCTATATAACATCACGTTGCGACTATTAGGAGCGAAGAAATAATGGAAAATGAAAAAAAAACGGGGAAAAAATTACTATTCCACGCGGACGAAGTCGCGAGCACAGGCTAGTGAACAAATAAAACGCGCAAACCGCCACAAAGTACTCGTTAATAGACTAAGGTCCTACCTAATGGACCTACTTCTTTTACCGGGTGTAAAATAACTGAATTTGGTTGTGAAAAAAGTGAGTACTTATTACGAAAGTGGGGGTATTTACATTAATAATAATAATAATAATAAATAACCCAAGACATGCCACGCTGGGCCACACAGCGCCACCTAGCCCCAAACTAAGCCGAAGCTTGTACTATGGGTACTAGACAACTGATAAACTTACTTAGATACTTTTTTTTTGTAAATAAATACATATTATACATAGAAAACACCCAGACCAATACAAACAGACATGTTCATGAACACAAATGTTTGTACTGTGCGGGAATCGAACCCACGACCCTTGGCTCAGAGGGCAGAGGTCACTACCAAATGAGCCACCGAGCCTGTCAATTACATTGGGCAATTACAGTCTATATTTGGCTGGCTAGAGTTAACGTAACAGTTTGCTGAATTACAGTTCGCACCCTGTTACATAGCCTTTGTGTTCACGCATAACACTTTTTATTCCAATTAAGTAGTTTATTGCGTAGTGTCGTAGCTTACTTTTATTGCTATGATCAAGTAACTAATGAAAATAGATCAAATGCTGACTGTGTAGTGTAAGCTCCACCACGATCTCAGTATTTTTTAATCTTCTGCTTCTCGTGCCGATGACAATCTAAGTGCATTTCGCCCAGTGTTCAGCCGCACGAACTGCTTCTCTCAACGCCTTACTTTTGGAATAGGTTAGTTCCATTAAGGCAAATATTATCAAACTCTACTTCTCGTTTGACATCTTCTCAAGAATTCCTACCAACAATTTCTAACTTAGTTATTAATGTTGTCCACGTTGATATTTATAAGCCAAAGAAAGTAATCTACAAATTATTGCTGAGCTTACTTAGCTCTATGTGTTTGTTTAGTTCCTAACGTGGTTTATTATATTCCCTAAGCTTCCCAGAAGCTTTCTGCAGCTTTAAAGATTAAACCATAACAATAAAATTTATAGCGGGTCTTCTATCTTATCTTCATGGGATGAAACCGGTAAAGTAAATGCAGAAAAAAAACATCAGACGATGTTGCATTATGTAAGCAGACATAAAGAAAAGCATGGGTCGGAATCGACCCCCGATCGGGGATTCCTTGACTGGGGTCATACCACTTGTAGTGTAGTAGGTACCTAGTCATAATGATGAATTTTCGGGCACATTTTTTATTACTAAGCACGTCTAGTTTACATGTTCATACTCATATGATACCTACATATTTAGATAAATATTTCAGAATCATTGCTTTCATTTAACAATAATCAGTTTATCACTTAGGCATCGAATGACGTGCATGCATAAGGCAACGTGTAAAACAATGCTAAAAATACCTGCAGTAGCGTTGACCCTACAAAGCACGCTGGAGTGTCTACATCTAAAAGCTTCTTAGAAGCGTGTGTGGAGCTCGCTTCATAACGAGCCTGCAAACACTATAACGGACGTCTAATTGTTGCTCCGAATTAGGTGAGAAAAATGCCTATTGATTCAGTTCAGTAGCGGGGCTTCCGATGTGACGTCACCACTCACCCTCCGTGTCGCCGACCGGTAATTTGAATCCCAATAAAATAGTCGCCTCGCCACATAGGTGCGGCAGACGGGTCAATTAGCCAAAGTTAATACCTACGGCGACAACAGCTGATAAAGTATTTACCGATGAACAGAACAGCCGGCTATGCCAGTTAATTACTTAATTCGTCTTACTCGTTGTAATTCAAAACATCATTTTATGGCAATTTGTATGTCTAACGCTTTGTAACGTAACGTAAACCACTCCTGTTTAAACTTAATCATGTATTCTTCCGACGGACTATATACCTAATAATAGCCATAATATTGACATATTTCTTTGTTTGAATTAACATACTCGTAATTACTTATTCTATATCCGCTGAATTGTTGCCTTTAAAACGCAGCAAATTCATCCTTATGGAACTGTTTTTAAAGTCCCATTATATATAATTAAAAGTTTGATGTGTCATTATTAAGTACAGTGTCTGGCATTGAACCCACGGATCTGGACATTTTATAAATAAAACAAAACCTATGGTAAAGTTTCGTTAGGCTCAGGTGCCTAAATAGACATGCAGGCAATAAAGGACATATAGGCACGAGTATATTATTTTTATAATTGCTCTCAAATCACCTGAATACGAACAATTAATAAAAAAACGTGTATACAAAGTTCCAATGCCTATAGTGCGCACCACATTTGCCAAGCGTCAGTCCTCATACATGTTACCTCGTATTTACAACATAGCCTGCAAAAAACTTGAAATAAGAAAAGCCACTACACACTCAGTAAAGCGGCTTATAGAAACGTGGCTAATGAGACTGGACTATGCCGACACAGAAGAGCTTATCCGCTGAATTGAAACTCCACCCACACATACATACTCATACACACACAAACACACACAAAAACACACACACATGCACACACAAACACACACACACTAGATTTTGTTTTGTTTCCTTTTTTTTTTATATAACCTAATTTAGTATGCAGGTATAAGTTTAAAATAATTATATTTAATTGCTATTACTATAATTCTTATTTTCTTTTTTTGTGTTAGTATAAACTTGTTTTTAAAACCGTAGGCCAAAAAGTACAAACATGTTGTATTAATGCTACCCGGCCGCCGCGATACAAGCTGTGCTTAGTGCAGTGGTCACTAGAATAAGTTATTATTTGTACTGTTTTCTGGTAATAAATAAATTTATTATTATTATTTATTATTATTATTTTTATTGTCTCATATTTGATTTATTATACACATTGAAATCTTTTATTTTATTGATATACATATGTATGTTTCTAACTAGATCCTTCGAGATACAAATTATCTCGAAGTTTATAGTCTCTTACTTATTAATAAGGCACATTACCTTGCAGAAATACATATTGACATGCATAAATGAAGGATTGCTTCATAGTCGCCTGCGAAAGCGAAATATCCTTTATTTGTTCGAAAGGGTGTACTTCCTAGTTGGTCCCATTGTCACCATATTCAGTTTGAAGTCAGTTTTTTTTCGTAAAAATGTTGTTATTATTATCTGACCCTTTTATCCGTAAGTCTCTAAAATACACAATAGTAATTGGTGCATATGTTTGACAGGGTCAAGCTGTGGCGCAGCTCGCGAAGACGGTGGACAACGTGACCGTGTTCGGGGTGTGCTCCAAGAGCAAGCACGAGGCGCTGAAGGCGAACAACAACAACATCGACCACCTGCTGGAGCGCGGCAGCGACTACACTAGCGAAGTCAGGAAGTAAGTAACTGCTGTTGTCGGAAAGGGATGTAAGGGAGCGGCCTATCATCTTTTCGCTCCAAGCCAACCTCACCTGCCCGTGGTGCATCCTGCCGAATAACAAACGAGGCGTTGGCAACCGACTGGTGGCGGTATAACCATCACAATTGAAGGCGTAGCTAAATACTAAAGACCGGTGACGGGCAGCAGCGTCACCGGAGCCAGAAGCTACGCCCTGCGATCGCCAACCCGCCTGCCCAGCTCTAAGTGGCGAACAACTGGAGAGGCCTATGTCCAGCAGTGGACTGTAATAGGCTGATGATGATGATGTTGTCGGAATCGGGATTATTCCTAGGAACGAGGCCAGAACGTAATGTCGTCTGACGTCGCTTAACGTCGATAGAGTTGAACATATCGAAGAGGAGCTGAGCACTGCTCAGTGAGCAGCGGTTCTATGTAAAATGTGTGTGTAGTTTCCTATGTCCCGTAAAGTGTGATTCCATCCTACCTGATGTCGTTCATCCTACTGGCTTTTCCGAAGTCTATATAGGGGTATACCTTCTTACATCAACAATTTTTTTGGTAGGTTTGGGTGTTCTATAGCTTCACCGCTTTCGTGGATTTTTTTATAGTGCTATTACTATCCTGCCTCCAGGAAAGATATCCTGTAGGAAATCCATGATAGCATGTATGTAAATGATTTGATGAATCATTTTCATAGATTTGTTTCTTATAGATATATCGTATTATTCTTAAATAATGTCTAAATTTTTTTCATTGATGTACTTAATTAGTAGGTGCGTGATAGGTTTTTTTCTATATACATCCTAAAATAGAGGAAAGTTCACTACCTACAGTAGGTAATAGGTTTCTAATAAAAAACTGAAATATGAATGTAGTTTAAACGAGGAACTGTACCTACACAATAAGTTAAATTACTTTGTAATTCTTGATGTTTGTCAGTTCAAATGCTTTGAACACAAGTTATGACTCACGGACGGATAATTTGTAACGCGTATACCGTGTTAAGTTCTAAAAATGAAGGGATGAAATCATGATATCATGAGCCGCTAAAAATAATCCACGCGCAGTGGCCCTCCGGCCCGCTAATACCTTTGTTTATATTCACGCGAGCGATCTTGAGAATGCGGGACTTTAGTGAATGCTTACGTTTATTTGACATTATTGCTGTTGTAAAGCTCCACTTTCGCTCTTAATTACTATTTATAGCATCATAGTTTTCCTAATGTTTTTTCAAACTATCTAGATTCGGATAGGAAGACTATAACTCTAACGTTTATGATAAAACAGCAATAAGTTGTTAACGGCGGAGTATAATAGCGATTTGATAAATGTACTGGATGCTATCTACTTTATTAATGGTTCGGAAATTGTGAAGAAACTACGGAAGATTTAACCGCAGTGCCTGCGTCTAACTGCCCTCATTATCTTAGACAAACAAAGTTGTTCCCGATCCCAGGCTCTGTTAATTGATGGTTATTACAGTTACATATTTCAGTGCCAGCTCGATTTGTGATACGAATACCACCAATCAACGTCGAGCCTCCTTTCCTCTTCCACGGCGTCCATTACTCACGGGTCGGGATTAAAGTGAAGGTCCGATTAAGTTGGCCGGGCGCGCATTAATTGTTCAGTTTATAACCCGCTTCTTAGGGCCAGCCAGCTGCTTCGTAACAGCGGCGGTATTTAATTCTCGTAAATAGACAAAGATATTTTTATATCTGGTGAGATCTTCGGAGCGTAAACACCGAGCCACACAAGTTCAATGTAAATAAATACAGAGCCAGATATCTACTCCTCGGGGGAAGATGATGTAGCAGGCGTTACTAATGTTCCGTTTACTTGTATCTTTGAAACTTTACCGCGAATTATTTTAACATGTGGGAGTTCTAACGAAACATAAGTAGGTACCTACTTATTATGTGTTTTGTTTGTAGCTGCAATATAAATATTTGTTTTCAGTCTATAGAATTATACTGTTACAACTCGTATCTAAGGATTTGCGTTACCAACTGTGGATGATGAAAAGTAGAATGTGAAAGAAAAGTACAAATGGGTAGGTAGTGATTGTTAGCGATAATAATAAGTTTACTTAGGTACATAAAGAACAAAATAAAATAGGCAATAAAAATAAAAGAATGTTGCAATTAACCTTATTTCATTTGTTATAAAACGTATAAAATTACTACTTTGGTTCTATTATTATTAGTAACGATGCTTTACGACCTTTTACGTGTTCATTCAAAGTTTATAGCTACTAATGTATATTTTTGTTTGAACTGAAACCGAAATTATCTTAACCTATTCAATTTCCCGTCGTAAAATAGCTATAGCTATTTAAGTAAAATACTAGGTATCAGCAGGAGGTATATACCTACATAGGTAAGGCCTGTAGGTATAGGTAGGTACTCGTAGGTACAGAAAGGTAATGGGATTTTCGTAGTGACACGAGTCTTTTCTTGATTAAACGACAGACGCGTGCTCTCTTGCTACAATGAAAAAAGACCTATTACTTTTAGGTCTCTCAACATTTGGGTTCTCTAAAGTATATATAAGTACCTACCTACCTATACCTAGTTCTCCCACGTTACTTTATTATTGATTGTACCCTTTTGCATTTCTTACTTTTGTTCACGAAAGATGATTGTTTTGTTAGATTAAATGGTTTTACTTTTTTCTTGAATCCCTCGTGCTTTCCAATAGGTTCCATCCGTTACCAACATATAGATATTGTAGTGCTTGAGCATGGACGTAGAAAATAAATTTATTTTCTACGTCCATGTGCTTGAGTAGATAAGTTTCCATAATATGGTACAGCGCAGTTTCCATAATATGGTACATGGTAATAATGAGGTACAGCGCAGATTGCACACTTTTTGTGCGATAGAGTGCGTCTGAGACATTTAAAAAGAGCGTCTAGGTCTGCCAACAGAATATTCGAAGATGTGCGTCGTGTGCGTTGAATCTGTGAAATATCCGCGACAGATTTTTGCGCGTCGTGTGCAGTACTGCATATAATTGCAAAAAAGTGCGTCACGGATAGTCTGTCGTCTGCGCTGCCCCTAATAATTATTCCCTAGTTTGTTTTAACTTATAAATTTATACGTCCTTTTTCCTCAGGGTTTCCGCTGACGGTGTTGATATCGTATTGGATTGTCTTTGCGGTGAGGAGTGCAACCGTGGCTACTCCCTCCTGAAACCCATGGGCCGATACATCCTTTACGGTAAGTGGTCCTCCATCATCGGAACTTGTAACCAAGCTCATTCATTAAATTCTCGTCATTAAGATCTTAGCACTGTGCTCACTTGTATTTTATTTTGCTTAATTCATAATTGTATTTTATTTTTCTTTCATTTAATATTCAAGTTTAGTGACTTAATTTTGTTAACTTAATGTGCATTTCTGGGAACATTGATAAAAAAAATTGTAACTTACCTACAAAACACAAGTTGGTCGCGGAAAATCGTAAAGCATCACTCATGCGCTAGATGTTAATCAGCGCAGTAAATGTCACTTTTATTGAGCTTGATGAAGACTGTTAAAAAGTAAATTCCTCAGTACAACATAGTGTTTGTCATGTTTAAATATCAGTACAAAACAATAGTATATTATCGCAGGATCATCTAACATCGTGACCGGCGAGACCAAGAGTTTCTTCAGCGCCGCGCGTGCCGTGAGTACCTAATGTTTTAATTATCTGATGTTCAACTTCAACGTTAGAAGCACAGCCGAGCACAGCACAATCATGTGAAGGGATTACAAATGTTAGGAGATTTTCTTTGCGAAACCATGATTCGAAATATCAAGATACTTTACCTTTAGGAATTCGCGCGGTGTACGTAACGACTTCCGTGGATGATTCAGACGCAAACAATTTATTGCGGAATGTATTTTTGTTGAAATTTTTATTTAAATAGATTACCTACATGTTGGAAATAAACTACCTATGTTATCTATTACTCACGAGAATAACTATTCAGCAATATATACCAATTTTTTTTGTATTGATTAGTGATTACCTACATAATCAAGTCGAGTAATTGCTATTTTAGGAATTGCGCATTATGATATCGTCGGACCTGACAATAAGGTCTCATGTAACGCAAAGTATTTCTTAGTAACATTACTAAGAAATCAATTCGCATTCGATTACATAATCAATTCGCTGTTTTAAATAATCGGACTAATTCTTTTGGCTCGTTAAACTGCTTAATTAAAGAAATATTCAAAGAGTCAGAGAGTTATCACAATTTCAAAATCAGTTGGTCTCTACTTTGGGCAAACATCTCTCCAGATGATTATAGGTAAAGCTGCCGCTTTACCCATGATCGCCACGCTGGGCAGGCGGGTTGGCAATTGGAGGACGTAACTCCTCGTGAGGGTGGCCTGGAACGAAGATGATACGATAGGTCCTTAAACTAGCTCGGTGGCTCAATTGGTAGTGACCCCTGCCTTCTGAACCAAGAGTCGAGGGTTCGATTCCCACTCGGGACATGTGTGATGCAACATTCGTGTGATGAACATTTGTATTTGTTCCGTGTCCGTGAGATATATAGATACTTAGATAAGTATATATTTGTGGTACCTTCGTTGTTCCGATACCCATAACACAAGTGCTTAAGCTACTTACTTTGGGATCGGAACAATGTATGTGATGTTGTTCATGTTGTGTAATATTATTAATACATCCCTAATGTTCACTATATGTTTTTTTTAATGATTAACTGGTGCGTTGTTCGACAGTGGTGGCAAGTGGACAAGGTGTCTCCGATCAAGCTGTTCGACGAGAACAAGAGCCTGGCGGGGCTGAACCTGCGGCACCTGCTGTTCCAGCACGGGCGCGCCGACTACGTGCGCCGCGCCGTCGACGCCGTGTTCGCGCTCTGGGCCCAGGGCAAGGTCAAGCCGCTGGTCGACTCCACCTGGGCGCTTGAGGACGTGAGTACATCCTCACATTGTATAATACTAGATGTGTCCGCGGCTTCGCCCGCGTTTATTTAGGTGTGTCACAGAAGTGTTTCTTCATCAGGGTCCTCCTTCTCAGGGTCTAAAGATTGTCTGTGCCACATTTCATCGAAATCGGTTGAGAGGTTTAAGCGGGAAAGCGTAACAGACAGACAGACAGTTACTTTCGCATTTATAATATTATTAGTAGGGATATCAATAATATCAATTCGCCAGATAGGGTGGTCCTATTCTACATCACTAAGGAAATATATCAGGAAACGGGCAGTAGGGCGATTACAAGCCCGCCAGCCAAGCATGATGAGTAAGGCAAACCCACCTCAAATGAGGCCTTATGACCAGCAGTTGACGTTAACAGGCTCATGATGGAATACGCCAGACAGTGGGCACCAACCACTTGGCCTCGAAATGAAGTCGGTTAAAGAAAATAACTGGAACACCCAGATCCGAACAAAATCGAGCAAGTTTTAGAATATCATGGGACTGCAAAAGATTTACTTGATTCCTTTTATGAGTTTACTTGATTACTTTTATTCTTCACTAGCTTTTGCCAGCGGCTTCGCTCGCGTTTAATTTGGGGGAATGCTCCATACATTTCCACCCCCCATTTTAGAGGGAAGTGGGGGGTTAGAAAGGGGCAAAAAGTAGCCTATGTTACTCTCCATCGACTCCATCCCTTTAACAATCTCCACAACACAAAATCACGGTAATTCGTCGCTCCATTTGCCGTGAAAGAAAGACAAACATACAGACAGACAGACACACTTTCCCATTTATAATATTAAGTATGGATTTATGTCTGCGTTTTCTAAAACATGTGGTGTTAGAACGTCGGTATTTTAAATGTAGATTGATTTGTTTAACATTATTTCCCTTGTGTTCCAACTGCCACACCATCGTCCTTGGCCTTTGCATAACTCACCAGTTTACTTATACAAATATTGTTATTGGGCGGCGTGGCCCTTTTGTTTAGTACGCATTTCGTGATTGAACATTAGGGCAGCGAAGTGACACGTGGAGCGATGAGTGATTATGACAAATGGATATGTTTGATCGCATTCACGAGTGCTAAGGTCAAGCCTCAGTCGGCCATACAACATAAAACTTTTCGTCCGTGTTATGACTGATTATGACAGATGACCACTACGATCGTCTGACTTTTTATTAGGTACTTAGGAGTTGTCCGTGTGTTTTTTTTATGCAAGAGGCTGCAGACGAGAAAATGTGATGCCTGATGGTAAGCAGTCAACACCGCTCATGGACATCCAGGCAATTCAAATCGAGTTCTGGGGTCGTAGCTGTTCGGTTGTGGCAGAAAGTTGGTTCCACAAAACCGAAGCGCGTTACCAGAATTAAACTAGGACCACCCCTCCATACCATGTCGAACTATCCTATCGGATTATGGGAGTGAACGAACAGAGAGTGAGCCTGTGTTTGCGTACACTTGTGCACTTTATATAGCATTAGCTACGCCCTGCGATCGCCAACCCGCCTGCCCAGCGTAGCGATTATGGGTAAATCATCCAGATGTTTGCCCTAGGTGGCGAGTAACTGGAGAGGCCTATCCAGCAGTGGACTGCAATAGGATGATAATGATGAATGAATGAATGTGCACGAGTATGTAGTATCGTGTATCTTGCATTCAGCCCAAGAATATCCCTATAACAACTGTATTATGTAGTTAATTAATTTCCTTTAATTGCCCCTGACTATCACTCCTAAATGATAGTAGTTCTGGTTTAGTTATCACATAAATATTCAAGAACTCTTAGTTCAGTTTATCTGACTTATGTGTTCTTTCTTAGTAAATGTATTCATCATATTTTTCGAAGAATGTGACAAATTGTTTCACTTACCTAGATAATGTTAGTATCTTTTCTTCGCATTATCTTACCATTACTTTGTATGACAATAATGTGTTTTGTTCTTATAACTTAATTTATATGACAGATGCTCATATTTTATGTAAATAATAAACTTGGAATGCGGTCGTTGTAAACATGATTACAGTAAAATTATTTATTGCATCAAAATAATGATAGTGCGTTATTGAATTATGAAGGAATAAATGTGAGGAGGTAGTTAGTTATTAATATCTTTATGTATTTGTACATATTTATCACTGAAAGCATTGTAGACTTTTGTGGTAAAATAATTGGATTTGTGGTAACGTCCAAAATCAGTATAGCGTTGACGCAATAATCTATTCTTAAATACATTTTTAAGTGCTATATTTACTAACTTCTCTTATTCTCATCGCATTATTATGAAATAACAATTTACTATTATTTTATCTTTAATTACATTGAAAATTATCTACAAATTATGATCACAATGTTTGCGGATATGTTGAGCTTTATCTGTCACTACTAATACATACTACACTACGCATACATTGTATTAATAATCTTCTGAACTAGGCAAATGTACAGGCGAATATGGAGTTTAGATGTTGTAATTACTGCCTTTCTGAGTCAGGGCCTTTCAGGGCTTAACTTATTTTTTAACGGAAAACTAATATTGATAGGCCTGAATACACATCCGAAACTTTTTGGGAATATATTTCTTTAATTAAAAACTTACCCGGAATCTCAGGCCAGCGATGGGGACCATGCCATTGCTTTAGGTCCGTTAGCCCATTAAGCGTACCTATATTTAGTCGGTCTCAAGATGTCTCCAACTTTTATTTTCAGACTACTTTAAAAAACTTGATCCTCACGGAGTCCTGAGTTTACGGAGACTTGACGTAAACTTAGCAGAGTCTTCCGTAGACTCAATCGAGTCTTTCGTAGACTCAGTCTAGTCTCCCGTAGACACTATCGAGTCTTCCGTGGATTCAGTCGAGTCTTACGTAGATTCAGTCGAGTCTCCCGTAGACTCAGTTCAGTCTTCTGTAGTATCAGTCGAGTCTTCCGTAGACTCCTGGAGTGGATAGCCAGACTGATGGCTTTTTGTATTGTACGCAGGTTGGTGAAGCGATGCAGAAGATGCACGACCGCAAGAACATCGGCAAGCTCGTCCTGGACCCGTCCCTGGAGCCGAAGCCCAAGCCCGCCACGCCCGCCAAGGGCAAAGCCGGCAAAGAGAAGAAACCAGCCAAGGAGAGCTCCGAAGAGAAGAAGGACAAGGAGACCAAGGAAGAAGAGAAGAAACCCGCCGAGAACGGTGAGAAGAACGGCGACGAGCCGCTCACTAACGGTAACAGCGACGAAGGTCAGTCCCGAACTGTTGTGACCAGGCATGCGTAGACGCGCTTATAAACCAGTATGTATACGTAATTATCATTATTTTTGCTCGCTTTTACGGGGTGACTTTTTGAATGTGGGACGTTGTAGAACGTCAATCGAATTATACAGGTAGTACACACATGAAATATAAATAATGTATCTTACCTCCTACAAAACTACCTATTAAATGTACTAAATCGATGAGTACTAGAAAGAGAGTTGGATAAAGTTTACATCGAAATCAAAATCAAAGTGAAATTAAGTCTAACGTGGTGTGACGAATCTCCTCGACTTGAGGGTGTAACTACTTATTCATTACAAAATAAGAGGTTTGATTAAATGCTTCACTAACACTTCACGAACAATTACTAGAAAGTGTTTTTGTTACATATTGATATTAAATTCATTTTTTGCTATATTTAACTGGGTCCTTAAACGAAGCAAGCCATAATATTATGTTCATATCAAGAGCATCAGCGGAATTAAAGTCTAAAGACATGATGCGTTGAAAATTTAACCTGTAGAACTACAGTCATACAGTCACCCTGTATTATATAAATATTGAAACATATACCTATTTACAGCGCACGCACGTTACGGCTAAACGCTCAACGAAAGGCTTAGGATGCCTCTTCGTTTATATATTTGTATGCAGCCTTTAGATTTATTGCTTGTAGTCATATACTTTATATTAAAATAGCATTGCATTAGAATTCTATACCTACCTAATACCTAAGATTTACTTTACAACCTGGACAAAAATAACATTGTCTAAAAATGGCGTATCTTATTCCAAGCAAATTGTGATAGATTTTACCTGCTTGGCTATATCAGATCATTTATCATACAATATGAGCACTATAATCATCAGTACATCAATATAATTATAAATTTTTATACCAGATAAAATAAACTTTTGCATTTAAATATGAGTTTGTTGAAAGGCTAGGCTTTTGAGGTGAATCTACTGATTCATTGTTGTTCATATGGTACACACCATACCGTATAATAATTTGAGATTTGGCCTAGCAACTTTAAAGTACCTACCTACCGTAAAAAGAAATTGCCCAATTTTGACTTTAGTACGTCCTTACTCGGAAAGTTTCTTGAGTTGAGTTGTGTAAAGAATTTCAACTCGTTTTTCGAAGTACCAAAGTTTGTATAAGTAAAATTCGTAATGTACCTAGGCTTGTTTGGCTTACATAAAACGAATATTACTTAAGTTGCTGACGGAAGTTTGTAAAAATATAGGTACTTTTCGGGAATTTAAATACCACATTATTATAGCAAAAGGCTGACGAGTACCCATACGCACACAGCAAGTTTTGTTTTGTAGTTTCTCTCTTCACTGCTGTCCGGCTCCGGTGGCCTAAATCACGAAGTATAACATTTTAATTGTACGCTCATTTTGTTCAGAATTACTACACATCACCGCAAATTGTTTATATTTACATTTCCAGCTTTGCGGCTGTAACACGTTTCCAACTCGACTGTCACTGTTTGTTGATTTTATACAGTTTTGAAGGGCTTCCTAAATTATATTAGGTTACTATTGTTTAGATGTAAGGTTTCACCATACAAATGTTGAAGCCCGGTTAGTAGATTAGTTAAAGCATACACATAATAAGAGAGAATAATGAAATAAAAAATTTAAAAAAATAGTAAAAGCCTCCTACGTCGTAATAAAATTTAATAATTTTATTATGTCTTGAATCTTAGCATGACCTTTACAGTAGATTTTCGATTTCTTTGTTAGTAAGTAAGTCATTCACAGGAATAAAAACACAGAAAAGAATTGATCTTTTTTTTTAATATTGAGTATTGAGCGAGTTCACTTAAAATGTGTTTGTGTGACAGATATACCTACCTATAAAAGTAAATATAACAGTAGGTAGGTCATGATGAATCTTTAGTTCCTACACTACTAGAAAATCAAAGTTTGATTTCTATACAGCATGGCTCATTGCTATCTAGAACCAGCCAATAATTATACAATGAGTTATAGAAATACTACACTCCTTATTCTATCAGAATTGTAATTTAAATATTTGATGGTATATTTACTTATGGGGATGGGTCTAAAGGCTGCCTGCAAATTAATTAGCCAGCTTGGTCATGAGACTTCGGTCTACTTCGTGTGAAGTTACCCTTTTAAACTTATAACAATAAATAACGTTTTAAGAGTGATTGTACACGTAACTCATACAGGCATGAAAAATAGATGCATTATAATAAGAATAGATTATTATACATATAAGCATGCTTTTTACAAATGCATATACAGTAGAACCTCGATAAGTTAAAGTCCAAGGGAAACACATTTTTTTTAAGTTATCGAGGTTTTAAGTTATCAAGGGTCTGTTAGGGATAGGTTAAAATAGGGTAAAAAGTATGTAAAATTAGGGAATTTCGTCTTTTACATTGAAGAATTACGTCTCTTGGTTCTTGTTTCTTTAAGATTTCAGCTTCTTTTTTATGATAATTGACAATGTACTATAATGTATCCCAAACTGAGCCGCAACTTCTTTCCTTTTCAATACATTTTCACTGCTTCTATAGCTTTTAATTATCAGTGTATGTAAGTGTTATTAGTTTTTTTTTTGAACTCATTTCAAGTCAGTTTTATGACACAGTAGGTAAAGCGATATTTCCAGGGCAGTGATTAAAAACTTATGATCCAAGTAGGCCAAGTTGGCTTAAAGCAAATAATAGGTGACAATATGTATTGTTTACGTTAACAATTTAACTAGTGTACACGTGCAAGCTATAAATTCCGAAACTTTTTATTTGCACACCCTTTAAATTGACTCATTGACAAACAATTTTATGTTATAGAGGTTGAGGAAACATTTCTTTAAGTTACTGAGAGCCAATTCAGAATTATTTCTTTAAGTTATAGAGGTTGCGCATTTTAAGTTATAGAGATTTTGGGCTCTGATGGGAAGGGAACATGATATTTTTTTAAGTTATAGAGGTTTTTAAGTTACCGAGGTTTGAGTTATCGAGGTTCTACTGTAATAAATAGAAAGATATACTTACGTATAAAGTAACTAAGTATACGGTTTTTATCAGTGCACAACATTTTTCCTAAGATTCAGAACGGGTATAATGGAAGTTTCTTTTTTAAAATTATTCAAGTTAAAATTCTTTTTTTTTTACTAATTATATAATTGGGATGATGACTAAAAAATAATTTAATGTCCATCAGATAGATTAATGAAAAATATTGGATACGTATTTTTTATTTTGCCTCTTGTTCAAAAACTTACGAAGATACATTGATTTTAAATGTCACATGACGTCACGTTAGAGTACAAAATATACTCTAACGTGACGTAGTTAGCCCCCACTCCGTAACTTTAATGCGCTATATCTAAGTATTTTCTTGTTATTTCGACAAAACAAAAAATACGGGTCTTATATTTTTTTATTATAAGAGACGGACTAATTATTTTCTTCATTTTCATACCTTGTCATCATCCGTATTACTATTAATACGATATAATTATATACCGATGCTGAGTGTTCGACTAGTCATTAATCAATTTCAAATATAAGTAATTAAAGTTGTGCACTGATAAAAAAAATCTCCTTTTTTATGTCGGTTAAAAATCCCTTATAAGATTATTATAGATTTTATAAGAGTATATATAAGTAGGCAGATAATGTTGATTTTTAATATATTTTCTTGATGGTCATGTATGAGGAGCTGGGGTTTCTTAGCCCTTTGCTGCACGCACAATCACTGCCCGAGCCTGTGAACCTTAAAAAGCTATGGAATAATAGAATATTGTTTTGTAATTACAGAGTCGAAAGAGAAGGAGAAGGAGTCTAGCTGAATTGCGTCCCCTGAGGACTGAACCAGACAAACCACCGCCAATTGATTATATTTTAGAGAGCTGCTGTTTACCGACGGGCGGCTGCCCCGCGCAGCCGGCTGCACTGTGTTGCCTCAGTTATTGCGTTACTCTGATCGCCTGCGCGACGCGGTCGATCTCTGCCACCCGCCACCGTCACCCGTCACCCGTCACCCGCGACACCGACACCCACCCGGCTACACGATCGCACCGTGTCGTCGCAACCTTAGTTTTTAGTTAAAACCCGTCACATTATTGTATTTTTTTAGAAAAAAATAAATTATGATAAATGCTACGAGATTCGATTTGCGACAGCGAAATTTACAATGAATTTATATTTTTAATCCGTTCTTTTTGTACGTTTGGCCTAAGTTAGGAATCGTTTCTGAACTTACGAGTCTTTTTTATTATAGTTTAACGTTTAAGACTTTATTTTTAAGATGAGATATTTTAATCTGCAGTTATTTTGAATGGCTATTATATATGTAAGATGCAGAGATGCTTAATCTTTATGTATGTTAAGCTTTAATATTTTATTAGTAAATGTTTAAAATTTGGCCCCACGAGACCCGCTCCCGCCCTGGGCCGCACGCCGCCGCGCCGCTGCGGGCGGCTACCTTGCGTGTGATATTTTGTACTAGGTATGCTAGATGTTTTGCAGTAGATATTTTTATGCTGCCTTTACATGACATTATTTTTTAATTTGAGCCTAAAATATATAATTGTTTTATATTTTTTATACTTAGAGATTTTGTAAATTATTTTCTAGTTAAGAAGAGTTCACGAAATTTATTTAACGCACCGCCTCGGCTCAAGTCGCGGGGCCTCCCGCGCGAGGACGAGCTTATCGAGTCCGAATTGCCAATGTTTGTGGTTGCCTATAAGGTCATGTAAACTCAATGTAAGCGATATCACCTATGGATACTATTTGATATTTTTGTATACCAAACGATGTAACGTGGTCTCGTATAAAGCTTTTTTTATGTATCTTTACACAAATATCACATATCTAATCAACGTACACTTTCACACAATGTATATTAGGGATAATATTTTGATACCAATATTCACTGCATTTCTTTTTGATATACCTAGTATATTTACCTACTCTTAATTTTCTTAAGGTTGTAAGTAACTTTTACCGCCATATGATGTACAGTATGGTTATAGGTATATGTACCCAGTACTATTAATGTTTTATCTGTGTAACACATATCATGCGGATGTAAAATGTAACCCTGAGAGGCTGATAGTAGCCCGGCACGGCCGGTAGGCCTCCGCTGCTCAACCGCTCTGTGCTGACGCAAGTATGCTCCATACGGCTGATTCGGTTAACTCTTTAGGATTTTTATAAAACTTTTACCCTTTTTGAACATTTTTGCGAGAGCATAGTTTGCGTGAGTGCACTGTCCCACGACAACCGACCAAGGTCTCCGTGTCGCGTTAGCTTTTGTACTGCCGGTAACCGAAGGTTTGCGCGCTTGCTCGTACGGTGGCTTGGTGCTAGTTCCGTATTGTACGCGGATACAACTCGCTTCAGTCTCGGACCAATATCTGAAAGCTATTTTAGTCTCTTATCGGTAATCTCCTTCGCTTTGTGTGTCAAATATGTGCGAATTTCTTGTAATGTAAACATATATTATTATAAAATCATGTGTATATCGACCTGTATAATGGTTTAGAATTATCTCTGAATTTTCTTCTATAAGGATATTTGATGAAATTCAATAGTGATTTAGGGAGCTGGTGTGACCGCGCCGTTAGTGATTGTGTCCAAATTGTTGTAGGTTAGTGTCGAAAGTGATGCCAATATTTATAATACCAGAGCTTCGAGGGAACCCGCGCCGTCGCGCCAGCGCTACTGGGTCGTTATTGTATTAACACATTTATTTTTATAAGGGCGGGCCAGTGTGATATCTATACTATAAAATGGATAAATAAATATGTATGATCTGTAAAAATGCTTAAGAGAGTCTTTATTTTCTACACCTCTCCTGTCCTTGATAATCCAAATCTATACCTATTTATATAAACTTAAATAACGTCTAGTTGAATTGTTATAGAATCTTTGAGTCACAGTAGCGACACAGTAATCATTCAATTATCTAAGCTATACTTACGTAGCTACTCGCTTTACGACATGAAAAATAATAAATTTATTATTAGGTAGATATCTGATAGATGTGATAAGAAGGCAAATAAATTAATGATTCCTTTCTTTATCGTCGTGTTTGAGTACCTACCGTTAATAAAGTTTACCTACTTCTTAGACTGTTGAATGCCGAAGTATGAACTCTTAATAGGTAGTAGGTATAGTTAGGTAACCGGTTCTTGCCAAACGATCAGACTAACGGTCGCATTTACATGCGTTACTATGCAACGCGCGGGCGCACAGTGTCTAAAATCCTATACGATTTTGGGTACCTGTGCGTTCGCGCGACGCATAGTCACGTTTGTGAAGAATATCAGCAAAACAGAAACCAATGCTTACTGTTATGATTTGTTTAATCTAAATAGACACCGTAGACGACGACATTGGCGAATATGTGGCTGTTCTCGAAGGTGGTGGAGACGAACATGTCCCGCTCGTGGTCCCACAGGAACGAGTGGAACATCTGCACGCCCTGGTTGCGCTTCTGGCCGATGCTCACCACCACTATCACTCGGTACCTGGAACCAAACCGATAGACATAAGCGAATAACACACTGCCTTGTTCTAGGTAGGTACAGATCACTTATCATAGTCTAATCATCTAATCATCAAAATCGGTTCATAAAAGACGATGTGACGATGAAAAAAAAAACATACGGTCGAATTGAGAAACCTTCCTCCTTTTTTGATGTCGGTTAAAAAGCTGGCACGTTCACAGTACCTACTCACACTTATTCAATTTTACTATACCGTATATAAAGTACATCTATAACTGTCCCCTTCACACTCATAAGCTTAAAACCGCATGCGAGAGAGACAGGCAGACTTTTTGTATTTTTTGTCTGCGTCTGACACATTTAAAAAGAGCGTCTAGGTCCCTACAGCTCTGCCGATAGAATGATCGAAGATGTGCGTCGTCTGTGAAATATTCGCGACAGATTTTTGCGCGTCATGTGCGTTACTGCATATAATTGCATAGGTTGGACTTGGTTAGACTAAATAGTACGTTACGAATAGTCTGTCATCTGCGCTGCCCCTTAGATAACTGATCAGTAGGTACGTTGCTTGTAAGTATCTCGCGTTTCTACAGAAAGCACGCACAGTGTAAGGCACAGAAAATGCATACACGCGCGTCAATGCAGATCGCGCTCCTACAAGCGGGTAAACGTGCACATACGCGCGTGGGTGCGGGCGAGACGCAAGGTATGGCATAAACCAGCGTGACGCAAGTTATGGCACAGACCAACGAGACGCAAAAGTATTGAACAGACTCACAATACCTGCAGTGTCGTGCGTGTTTTTGTCTCTAACGAACAGCTTTGAATGAAACTCGCCGTGAATTTACTGTAGGTGGTTCTAATGAGAATGTATAACAGGCAGTAGGTACCCCATATAACCCTATTCTCATACGTAGTCTAATTTATGCAGGCGGTATCAGCACCTAGCAATATCAGGAGAAGGGGACATGACTGCTTATTAAACGCCTACGTGCTATTAAAATGCAAAAATACGTCCGTAGTACAGATTATGTTGCTATATTTCTTGAACAGGCGTACCTACCATCACAAAAACAGTTACATCACACTCTAACATCTCCTTTTGCAGCAATAACAATAGAAACAAGACAACGCTGCCCCGGCCATTACTGGTAATATGTACATCATATTGTATAAAAAATTATGTGCATGGTTCCCTTTAACTTCTGACACGACTCAAGATTTAGTAAACATCTTCATTGTGTATTTTACTTTGGCATGTTAACAGATGTCACGAAAGAGGTGCCTACCTACCTGTTAAAGTTTTCTTCTTTTATAGTGTCTCGTACAGTTTGTGCCAGGTTTAGTGTCAAGTCTGGTATAGTCTTTTCGGAATATTCAGTTTCTGCCAACTCGCTGTCGACCAGTTGCTTGAGCACTTTCTGAACGTGTTCTTCGTTGAAGCGTTTTCTGGGATTCAATTGATACGTTGGTTGATATGTGCGAACCTGTTTGGTGGAAGATTTACTTTCAGACATTGTGTAGTCAGAGTCAGCTTGTCTATTAAACCAACTTAGTTTGATCAATATTGCCTACCAGCAGGCTGCTTTATATCCCGGGCAGAAGATTTTATACATAGTTTACATACTATTATAGTTGACTACCCAATGAACCGCAACAGTTAAAAATTGCATGATCATTGCATCTTTCACCGTTAAAGTCAAAAATTAAGCGACATTCTTGTCGAAACTGGGTGTGCTGAGAGATCACGAATTACTAACTACTAAGCATATTTGAATTTTCTGCTCTCCTAGAATTAGGTAGGGTCACAGAAACAGCAGTGGTATTACTGTATAGATAGATAGATAGATAGATAGATACTCTTTATTGCACCAAAATAAAACATGTACAGGAAAAAGATGTTATACAGATATAGTAGTACAATGTAGGCGGTCTTATCGCCGAAAGCGATCTCTTCCAGACAACCTTCAGGTAGAGGATATATGCTGAAGAGAGGGGTAAAGTAGTGCAGAACTGATTACAATTAAGATAAATAATATTTTAAATAAATAAATGATGGAAGTAAATATAATATATTAATACATATTTAATATAAACATAATAACTAAATATTACATATAATACTATGGACTCAGTAAAACTAAACAGCTGTATGTATATATTCACCGGTTTTATCTTATTGCTGAAGCGCCTGCCAACTTCGCTAAGTCTGCAAATTGAAAAGCGTTTGTACTCTTTAGACATTATTATGCAAATATAGAGAAATGGTATAGTTTTTTCACTTTATGTAATGTAAATAATAAGTTTATTAACGATCTACCAAACCAAAACCGTCTAGTTTTGTATTTTTTTTAAGTCTCAAGTATCGACAACTCAGGTCACTACAATCATAGACAAAATAAAAACAAAACAATTTATGACAGCCAACTGACAGCTTTCAATAATTTGGAGGGAATAAACAGCTGATCTGTTAGTTAGGAGCAGTATATTACAAAGTACTCTGTGGTTAGGAGGTGCTCGTGTTGTGTTGTGTTTGCATGTGATGTTGTTTGTAATGCATGATTTTCTGTTGTTCGTTTTAGTGCCTTTAATGCCTAAGATTAAGGTACCTTAATCTAGCTATGAGTCGACAAAGTTTATTAGATGCATATTTTAAGACAAGCAAACTAAATGTGTCGCCGTCCTTACCGAAATCTATATTGAACAATGATGAAGAGAAAATGGCAAAGAAGCGCAGTTTAAGCTTAAAAAAGCCTGTGACACCTAGTAAATCTCCGCGAGTGGGCGTTGGTGATAAAACTCCTGGTGCTATCATAGTAGATTTGTGCAGTGATGATGACTCTTCCCCAAGTTCATCAAATACACCAAAAAAAGTTGGTAATGGTAATGTTTTCAATGAAAATGCTACACCAGTCCATGAAAACTACTTTACCACACCTCCCAAGCGATCAAACTTGATGCTGACTCCGACGAAATCGACTTTGACACCACAACTTGGTAATAATGCCTGTGACGATGGTACAGGGTACGATTCAGACTCATCACAAGGCACTATCATCTATTCGCCGCCTTCGACTCCGCAGACGCCTCGACGTATACCACAGTCCCCTCGAAGCACGCCACAGACTACTCCATTTACGCCTCAAACACCTTTAAACTCACTTAAAAGTCCAAAATCAGGAAAAAAGTATTTTTCGCCTATTAAGAAAAGAGCTGTATCCATGAAGACGCCAGTGAGGAGAAATCTTGCTCAGAACTTAGAAGACTGTATTGATAACAATGAATTGTTTACTAAAGCTTGTACTGGGCTGGATGATAAAAGTAAGTTATTTTTAATGATAAATATCAGAATAATAACATCACAGACATTGCCAATTCCAAAGTAAGTAGATTAAAGACTTGTGTGATGAAAATTGGATTCTATGAAGGTGCTAGAAATATTATATTATAATATTTAAAGCAATACTAATTCAGGCACAGGATAAACACAAATGTTCACATGAAATGTCTTGGTTAACTAATCATCACTTAATTTTCCATCAGTCCGGTGATGATGACAAGGCCACCCCGGCCATCATCATAGTTTAAAAGAAAACACTTATTATTATTTATCATCCCATAAGTAAATAATTACTACCCTTACCCTCATCTAGTTGATTTATAAACATCCCCAAATAAACTATTTTGTTTGAGCTCTATTTAGTGTGCTTAGGCTACTTTGTAATTGATAGTTCAGCCAAGGGTTTTACACTCTGACTGGAAATTTTATCTCTATTACTTATTTAATTGCAGCAATATTCCTGCTCACAATTATCAACAAATGCATTGTCAACCCTCCTCTATTCCAATTGCTGGATAAAGACGCCCAGGGCCTCCTATCCAAAGCTATGCATGTGAAGAAACCTGGCATGAGACTTGTTTGCCGGCTGTACTGGCATAAGGACAGTTGGTACAAGCTTGACAAAATGAAGGCTTTGCTGAGTGGAGTAGGCGGAACCATTGATGATCCCACATTGTTTGAAGCTCTGAACTCCTTACAGGAATGTGGATTTTTAACATTGGGTGGATCTGAAGGTTAGTATGTGTTATTTATGATCTTTCTCGTTTTATCAAATTCTTTAGCCTTTTATTTCTCCTATTCTGTGTCATGTCAGTTGCTGATGTTGATTGATATAGACTATTTATTAGTTCCATGAAGCACCACACTGCAACAATTATGTGCTGATGACCTTCCTTTGGCCTTCAAATATTAAATAAAATCAAATGTTTTTATTCAAGGAAATGCAATAAGCTTTGATGAGTACACTACCATATTGAGTGCTGTTGATCTGAAGCAGATATGCAAGGAGTTGAAATTAAAAATAAGCTCGAAACAGGATGCCATTGCAGCTCTAAAGACCTGCAGTAGAGCAAAATCAATTGACAATTTTTTCACTGCAAAACCTTCTAATAACTCTTCAAGAGTTTTGAAAATGTAAGTTGTTTTTTTTTAGTTTCTTTTAATGATATTTTATTTATTTACTTAAAACTACAACCACATGGTACATATTAATACATTTACAAATTAGTACTTATAGGATAGAGAACTGATTTGGGTACTCTTGAAATAATGGTATAACAATTTTTCATTATATATTACACTAGCAAACCCGGCGAACTCCGTTTCGCCACCAGATGGCTGTAAAATTTTTTTTTCCTTAATTTTCTTTGCTATAAACCTCACGAAGCCCGAAACCTTTTTTAAGGAATGCAAAACCGTGGAAATCGGTTCGTGCGTTCTGGAGTTATAGCGTCAGGGAGGAAAACCCGACTTATTTTTATATAGTAGATTACTGTTTCATTTACTTATTCATATTCCTTAATTTCAGAATGAGCACCAAAGCTGGCCCTTGTTACAAATTGTCTAATCTAGCTAGAAAAACGTTATATGATTTGTATATACTCATGTACTTAGGTATTGACTACAATTTGATAAGAGAGAAGAACTTAGAGTTGACTCTATTGTATGACAAGATAAAGCGTGAGACATATCCAGTGGAAGAAAATATGCTGGATGATGCTAGTGTCGTCTTCCGGGAAAGAGAACATTTTGAAAGGTAAATTCCTCATTTCATACCAACTAACTACCATATTCTATCCATATAAAGAGCTATATTAGTAGGTACAGCTTTACTAAGCTGTCAAAGCGTTTTAGATATCTTATTTTAGATAATATCATAAAATTGTTTGTTTCCAGATATGTGAAAGCTCATGATATTTATGAGGAATACTTGATAGAACCTGAGTCAGAGAAGAAATGCGAAATTGTAATAAAAACTTTTGATGATTTAAAAAATATCAGCAATAGTGAAATGTCTTGGTAAGTAGATATGTTATCATTTTTGTAGATAAATAAAGTTATGTATGTCACCGGAAAATAGCAAGAATCGTAAGTTGATCAATTTCCTAGGTAGTTGATTAACTTTCGGAAAATAACAAACGGTAGTTGAAATGTATTATTTAACGCAATGGATTTCAGTTAGTTGATCAATTTACGGTAGCCTGACAGTCATTTAATAATTTACGATTTTGACACAAGTAAAATCGTCCTCAAATGGGCCAATCGTTGCTCAATGTACTATTTAACGTTGCACTATTACCCGTTACTTAATACACTGTTCCCTGATTGGTTGCCGGGATAACGCCACGTGAGCCATTGAACCAATCAACGTTCACCTCACCTTCGTCGGATGATTTTACGGCAAGACCCCGTAAAATGATCAATTTACTAAAATACTTACGTTAAATAATACATTTCAACTGCCGTTTATTATTTTCCGGAAGTTAATCAACTACCTAGGAAATTGATCAACTTACGATTCTTGCTATTTTCTGGTGACATGTATAAGTTTGTCTGGAGTACAATGATAAATCTCATTAAGGAGATAATTGGACAACATAAATGTGCTCCAATTATCATAGTTAAATACAAGCTAAACAAGTAATTAGATAAGCCTATTTATATGACTAATTTTGCGGAGACAGATGCCTCTGTATATATTTGTATGATTTCATGATAAATCTATTTTTTAATGATACACAGACATTAAATTGGTATAGGTACTAAAAGAATTTATGACAAAGAATTACCAAGTCCTCTTGTTTAAACAATACAAATGCTCCACCCAGGTTCTATTATACCAGTCAGTTTAATTTAGGAAACAAACCTTTGAAATTGTCTCGAGCCTGGGTGTTTAGGGATGCGTTCTGGGTTCCTCTGTTATCATTTGATATTTGTGCTAATGGACTACTAGAGTAGGCTAGAGTTATCTTTATTGGTGCTTGAAGAATTCTAAGGGCTTGCCTCATATCTAATATGTAAATATAAAGATATTCTATTCTTTAATTTTTTTTACAGGTTCAAGTCTCTTCCTATTTGGTTGCGGCGTTTCACTCCTAAGCATAAGTATGTTAGAATACTAGAGTCAGGTATACAAGACTTGAAGAAGGAGAAAAGATTTGGGCTTGCTCTCGAAATACTAGACGCCCTCTTGTCACAAGACACAAGCCAACATCATAGGGCGGACTGGTATGCTGAGAAAGCCTTGATCTTGCAAAAATGTAGCCGAGCAGAGGAGGTGAGATTGCTATCATAAAAGAATGTGATGGACTTATTATTATTGTTTTGTAACAGTTTCACAATAAAATACTTTTAGTTGGATCCCTAACAGCATGAAATTTCTAAAGATCATGACTAAAATATTCAAATTGCAGTAAAAATTGAGCATGGCTGTTACTAAAACGTTTTCTAATAATTTATTATGTCATACTCCTATATTCTAGGTTGGTGTTCATGTTGATTTTTTGTAAACTACCTAGGTATTGATGATAATTTGGTAAAGGCATTAGCTAAAAATATCCGAGATTGTATTTAGTTTTCAATAAAATAATCGAGTTACCAGTCCGATGGATCGACAATCTATCGACGACATTGATTGATGGAAGAATCTATTTTATTATTGCTAGACTTCGATCAATAGTGATCAGTATGGAACAAAGAAACTATCGATCAACATCAAACAATAGCGAATATGCATCAAAAATATTTTCGTTTATTTACCAATTTATCGTAAAATAGTCAAAATCCATTAATAAAGTCCCCTATTAATTCTTCCATCGTGAGGTTTCATCGATCTACGTTTGATCTCGATATTGTTATGGTAACATTCTAAATGAGTATAAGGCCCCAAGAAGATATTTATTTTTATACTTTCAGGCTGCTAAAGTACTACTGGAAGGTTTTAAATCTGATCTCTCTGAAGAGGATAAAGACATAATGCGTCCGCGGGCCAAAATATTCGCCAAACAGAAGACGTTGAACCTCGACGCCGAGCTTAGGGCCGAGCTGCTAGAACACGCCAGCAAAGACGAGATTTTGGAAAAGAAATTGCGTGGCGTTCATGTTTTTAAACAACCTATGGAGTAAGGACCTTTAAATAAATTCGGATATTTTTAGGATAAGTTTGTCCAGATAAAATGACCATTCATTTAGATAAAATAAAAATATGACGTGGATTACTGTAACTGACCTCCTTAAGATATACAGGCATTTAGCCTCCGCTATTAAAAATGAAATGGTGACCAAGTAAACATAAAATCAAGTTTGAAAATAAATGTTTATTAATGAGAGCCAATGTAGTAAGTAGAATACTAACTGAATTTTACTTACCTAAGTAAAATTCAGTTAGTATAGTACCTACTTTGTATGCGGCTAACTGATAACATTAGTATCTTAGAATTCTTTTTATACCTGCCAGCATTTAACAGTACCACTTAACTATAAAATTGTAAATATTGGTCGAACTCTGCGTATGTTTGTTTGTTCCTCGGTTGTTGCAACATAGCCGAATCGTCAAGCTGTATGTGAAAGCTGTGTCGCGTTTAAGTCCCGTTAATTAAGTTTTAATTGTAATGGAATGTGAAGCTTCAAAATTTTATAGCATAATATTGTTTAAAATTCCAGCAGAACAAAACAAAAGGGCAAGCTAAAGTTTGAGACGCGCGCAGCGGGCGAGAGGATCGTGCAGGACGTCGAGGAGTTCTGCCTCTCCCACTACATCAGTAGCGGAGAATTTACAGATGGTAAGGTATCTTTCCTACTTTTCTGGGTTCCACAGAAGGGGCCGTGAAGCTGATAACTCAAATCAAAAATCTCTTTATTTATGTAGGCTTAAGACAAGCACTTATAAATCGTCAATATTCATCATCATCATCAGCCAGTATCAGTCCACTGCCGGACATAGGCCTCTCCTAATCGCCACCTTGTTCGATCCCGCGCTTCAAATATTGAATACAGTAAATGAAAAGGAATTAAAATTAACCAATAGTATTGTTCCATTGAGGTGGAGCGGAGACGATCTGTGCCATGATTGATCAATCATAGGGCTTGAAAAGAGATGTGGATTTCAATCTACTACAATCACTTGAAGCCGTAGGGTCGCTTAAATATGTGAAGAAGTGAGAGATTAAAGTCGTGCACGTGAGTGGAAAGACGGTCGCAGGTTCGAATCCTGGTCAAACAAAAAAATTGTAAGTGTTTTTCTACCAAGAATTTAGCTAGAAGCCGGCCTCAGTCACGGTACTGGTGGTGATCCCCTTGCATCGGATTATGCAACAGAATGCAACAATGAATCACTTATTCTTCTATAATAATACTCCTTTTCAGGAATGCACTGGGAAGGAAAAATAGTGACCACATTATTCTTCTTACTATTCTGGGATATAATTTACTTCAAGCCGCCCAACTGCCCGGGGGTGTTCCTGAGCCGTTTCCAAAAGTACCCTCTGGATCTGTTTAGCGAGAGCTTCTACACCAACAGGAAGGAACTGATCGAGGCGCGTTTAGCGCTCATCGAGCGCTGCTCCACGGAAGAAGTATTGGAAATCATGCGAGTCAAATGGCATGAAAGGCCTGAAAGTAAGTAGTAAGATTACTCACTCATTTCTGTGCACTCATCCATGTATAATGTGTGGAAACGGGCAGAAGCGTTTATATAAAACCGTCTGCTGCCCGTTAAATAAAACCTACTTCAGTCACCGACCGCCAAACGTGCTTACTAAGAATCCCTCTAAATGATAATTGTCATTGAGGGAGGCCTATGTCCAGCAGTGGACGTTTTGCTGATGATAAAGCGGAGTGGACAACCCTGGAGCCATCGGTAGTAGGAGTTTTTTCGCCACTGAGTGACGTCAAAGACCCCCATTCCCACATTTTGATGTCTCGTATTTTTTTATTTTTCTGGCTGGTGGCTCAATTGGTAGTGACCCCTGCCTTCTGAACCAAGGGTCGTGGGTTCGATTCCCGCCCGGAACAAACATTCTTGTGATGAACACTTGTGTTTGTTCCGTGTCTGGGTGTTTATATTTGTATTTAAGTATTTATTTGTGGTACCTTCGTTGTACTGATACCCATAACACAAGTGCTTAAGCTACTTACCTTGGGATCGGAGTAATTTAAGTGATGTTGTCTGATATTTATTGTTACTAACATGATTAATAATGAACTACAATAATAATACAATAACATTTATAAGTATAAAAAAATATATATATACGTAAAAAAAAAGTGTATTAATGTTAAAAATGTTAAACTAAGAATTTGCATGTACATCCTTATGCGGGAATAGTCTCAACAGGCTCGGTACAGCAGGCTGGCTGGCGGCGCCGGCGCGCGCGCAGTCGCCCGCAGGACTCGCTCTTCGTCGCATGTATTGCGTGTGCGCTGTCGAGCGCCACAGACCGACAGCAAACGGAATAATTGCCTGGAATCTTTATAGCAATGTTTGAAATGAGCGGCGATGTGCATTTGTATGTAGATGCTCCCTGTTATTGTGTATGTAAGTGTGCCGACCTGGTGGATTGTTCCCGAATAATGAATAATAATTTTGTTACCTTCTCGACGAATTATGCACGTACCCGCAATAAAGTAGTAGTAGTTAAGTTTCTCATTGTAAGTGACTGTATGGTTTTTTAATGAGAAAATAAATATTCTTTAAACCTATTTATTTATTTTTTGTTTAAATGAAAAAAGGACAAATACGTGTCCAATATATTTTTATAATCTAAAATACGGACTAAGTAAAATGTAATTATTTTGACCCTGGAAACATCTCTATTTTACCAGGCGAGTTGTCCGGGGTGTGTCGCGAGGCGGCGGGCGTGCGCTGGGCGGACGCGGCGGCGGTGGGGCGTGCGCTACGACCGCGGTCTGTGGCGGCGCTGTGCCGGCGACTAGCACTGGGGTACCGGCGAGCGCACTCCGGCTTCCCGGACCTTACGCTTTGGAACACTGATACTAACCAGGTAACCACTATGCAATCTTATTTGTAGCTCTAACTATGTTTTGTCTCTCTAACTTTCATTGGACAGCGCTAAAGAAGTTAGTTACTCCAAAGGTTGTAAAACGGAATTTGAAGGGGGGGGGGGGGGGGGGGGGGTCATGGCAGTGGCAACTGTCAGGTAACTAACCAGTTACTTGCCAGTTGTCACAGCGACTTGGGCTTCTCTTTGGCTTTCCATCAGGCGTTGAGAGACCATTATGTCGAACTACTATAAAAAAAAAGAACAAAAAAAGAACCATAATTTATTTGACAGGTGAGATTCGTCGAGGTAAAGAGCGACACCGACAAGCCTTCTTTGAAGCAGATCCAATGGATGCACTACCTGCAGCGGCACGGGATCGACACCGAGTTCTGCTACGTGGGCGCGAACACCACCCGGTGTAAGGCGCGCCCTGTGTCGTAGCCCTTACAGACCGACAAAGATCTTTTAGCACATGACCAAAGTAGAAACTATAGACAGTGGCGTAACTATACCATTCGAGGCCCGTGGCAAATTCATCACATTTTCACTAAATGTGTAATAATAAATATTGGGAGTTTGGATTCTCCTCTGACCGGGGGCCCGTTACGGCTTGGGGCCCGTGGCATTTTGCCGACATGCCACCCTGTAGTTACGCCACTGACTACAGATCAGTTAACTGAAGGTGGCACGTTCACAGTATTAACACTTACGCAATTTCACTATACAGTAGCGATAGTAGCCCTTACAGACAGACGAGAATCGTTTGGCACATGACCAAAGTAGAAACTTCAGATCAGCTAACTAACACTTAAGCGATTTTACTATACATATCTTAATATGTAAAGTAAAACTATAACTATTCCCTTTATACTAATTTATGGTAGACCGCGCGTGAGAGACGGCCAGGCTTTACAAGATACGCTTGCATAATACAAAATGTCACTATCATTGGGGGATTTGCTTTTGTCACCACGCTTGGCAGACAGGTTGGTGAACGCAGTAGATCTATTATTTGTAGACGTTTTCTGATATTCCCTTAGTCGTCTTTTATGACACCCACAGGGTGACATGGGGTGGTCGTAAATAATATAAATCCGGAAATGACATGGACAATCATAAATAAACATAATCATTATAAATAAACTAAAATATGTATTAGGGCAGCTGCAATAGAATTTACCTTTTGGCAGCAGATTTACTAAACCAAAGCAATGTTGTTGCAACTCGACTGCAATTATTCTGTCTTAAAGGTTTTATTGAAATGAAAGACTTATTTTAATCGGGTAGCTATTAAAAGATTAATATAGTTTTTACATGCATTTTACCTATTTTATTGTTTAATGCATAATTTTAGATTAAGCAGTGACATTTTTTTAAATTTATGTTTGTAGAAGTTGATGTGTTATTTACGAGGATATTACATTGTAAGTATTAATATTATCAAATGATTTTCAGAAGGAATGAATACATAGATATTACAAAATACTATTTTTATATGATCGATAAAAAGTGAAAAGTTTAATAATAAATGTTTTTATTTTTATAAAGCCATAATTGTTTTATTACAAAGATTACAACATCCAATGCATATTGAACAACACTTTTAGTTTCTTCGTTTGTCATCATCGTTTTTAAGGATTGCTTGTCTCATCGAAAAAGATTAAAACAACGATAGGATTCCTGGTGACGGGGCGTACATAAGTCGTGATAAATTCTAAAATACCGTTTATGATGATGAGACCTATAAGCTCGCGAAAAAGACACAATAATTACGAAATTTTTGATGATGTTTTCTTTTCCTGTTAAACAACACATACAGCTCTCTTGAAATCCATTTTCAAGAGAAAAATCTTGGCCGCGGATTTTAAACGTATTTAGTCTCTTAGGAGTGTTGCAGTTTTTGCGGGAAAAACCCGTAGTGCGGCCTAAGCCTTATATTTTATTACCACTCCCTACATTTCTGCTATTGTCAGTTTACTGACAACTTCACTCTATGAAGTAGGTAGTTGACGCACAAAACAAACCGTACAGTTTAAAATCTATTGTTTGTTTTGCGCTGTAGATACGTAAATAACGGAGGTGGTCGATTTAATGTTCCCCGTGTACATCCCGCTGCTGGCGATGTCTGCGGTGTCGGCGCTGTCCGTCCTGTACCTGTACTGCAAGAACCGCGGCAACAGCCGGAAAGGGTACATGGACGTCTCGCAGAAGCCCTCCTCCTCAGAGTAACGCACAAAATAGAACTATTAGTACTTTATATTGTTAGTTATGCTTTAGATATACGTTAATACTTTTACTGCGCTTGGTTGTTTTCAATTCATCCTTTTAGTACATAGTCTAAAAGTGAATCACGTTTGTCCATGACTGTAAATAGGTTATTTAATTTATTATCCACCAAGAGTGGTGATAATGCTACTACGTGTCTCGTCATACGAAACAGCGGTTGTTTGGTATTTAGCCAGTTCTTTTTAGCACTCGTGTAGGGATGGGATAATAATTAATTATAATTGAAGAGTTTATGTGGGGTGATCTAAATCAAACGGTTCCAGTAGGTAACAGATTATTTATTAAAATATATTCTACTAAAATCGTAAATATAATATGTACACTCAACAATACACCAACCCTACGACTTGTAGGACATAAGGCACTTAATATGCTATTACATTAAAATATTAACACATACAAATTCTCAAACCAATAGAAAATATTACTAGTCCCTAGTGTAAATAACTTTCACCATAAATTGGTTAAAATTTCAAAATACCAAACATCTGGCAAGGAAACTTACATTGAGCATTTGATATCATTAACATCGTAAATATTGACTCTACCATACACACCATGATAATAAAAAACCTAAAATATAAAATTCTACAAATGTAGATACAGTCTACAATATTTATTTCATATAAAAATATTAGCTGTAGATAAAGCACGATCGCGTAATAATTCTTCATACAATAGACGAATTTAACTTAACATTTCAACAATAAATAGAGCGCGATAAGAAAATCAACTTCAAAATAGAAGACGTTTATAATCTACAAAAATTTGACAAAGATGTCATAACTTGTTCATAACATGATATGTTTCTGAATAAGATATATTATATACGTTACACAGCCTAAGAATCTACTTAATTGCACTTTTAAGGACACATCACTTACTAATGCAGTACATAAATATTTCTGTCGCTTGGCAAAGTAGTAGCACACCTACACCTATTTGTAAAAATATCTTAAAACTAAAATGTCCACCGTCTGGGTACTTACTAAAAGTTACACATACCTACGTAATTTTTCTCCATAAACCACTAATCCTTTTCATATAACAAGGTAACGTAAATATCACGGCTGTGACGAATTTTGACTACAATTCATACCAATGTGACCAGACTTGCATAAATAATTTTAACCGTAACATGATTTCGACTCGTTTGAACTCTACAACAGAGTTATATCCTCGGTCTGCAATGGCGAAGAGTGTTCGGGACTCCTGGTTGCACAGAAAAAAAAAATTATAAGAAAAGTTACGCCATTTTCATAGCCTTTTACCATGGACCCGACTTAATGATAAGCACCATACCGTTAGCGATACAATATGATAGCCTAAACTTTGATGTTCACTATGTATGCTCATAGTATGTTCTGTACATATAACAATATATAAATATCAAATATACATATCTCAAGTTTGCAAAGAGTTTATGAGATCTATTTCCAAAGCCTGACTTTATGTTACTGTAAATCACATATCATAATGCATAGAAAACTTGTGGTAAACATTTCATAATAAATAACATAGTTTCGAGCTACTGGCTAAACATATAACCAGTAAAAGACCTAATAATAAATTATATATGTTTCGAGACAAAGCTACCAATTCCCATTAACAATGATAAAATCGTTTATCTATATTATCCTACGAATTATGGTATGTAAAACACGAAATACACAAGGTATTTTAAATGTTGTTATGTTGGAATATCGGTTTGGATTGAATCCTATCGTATAATTTGTCGAGATACAAGACAATTTTTGGATGCGGCTTACTTAGTGTATAACAATAGTACTGAATATTTTCAAGAGCCACAGGCTGGATTAAAGTTTTAATTCTCATTTTTAAAATAAGACCAAATAATTAGGAAATGTTTTTAGAGCTAGTAATTAGGTATAACAATACAAGGCTCAGCGGTAAGCTTTAAAATAATCCAGAACTATACTTCGTTTTTTAGCATTAGGTAGATTTGAATTAGAAGACAACATTTGATTTTTTATTATGTTGTAACCACGAAGTAAACGTTAAAATGCTTTGACACGATAAAAACGTGCAAGAAGCCAGTGTTGAAATACATACAACGGGTAATTTTGAAAAATGAAATCATAAATAAATCAATATGATGACAATGGGACTAGGTAGTTTACCAATGCTAAAAATACGAAGCTATACCACAGATCGGTTAACTAAAGCTGGCACGTTCACAGTACCCACACTTATTCAATTTCACTAAGCAGTATAATTATCCCCTTCACCCTCACAAGCTAGAGCGCGCGCGAGAGAGGCAGGCAGACATTTCATGATGCGCATGCAGTACGACGTCAATCTTATTCATAGACACTAGTCAATTCCGATTCAGTTGATAGCTCACTTCACCCTTTATTTTTCAACTGTCCTCTCTTGAAGACATCTCTTATGGCGATAAGGCTGCTTAAATTGTTCAACAAGTGCCTTGTATGATGCGCAATAAAGAATATCTATCTATTTTATTAGTGTAAGGGCCGTATTCACAAACGTTACTATGTGATGCGCGGGCGCACATTGCCCAAAACCCCACGATTTTTGGGTAAATGTGTGTTCGAGCGACGCATGTTTGTGAATACGGCCGTAAATGTGTCGTTTGCGCCAGATTTAGTCAACCGACGTATAGTTGTTAATGTACCGTCCCGGGCCGAGGCTCACATGTTGGGCTCCTGCTTGAAGGGCATGGGCTCGAGGAAGGCGTCGGGCACGGCCGGCGCGAGCGGCGCGTCCGCCGCCGACGACGCGGGCGACGGCTGCGTCGTGTCCGCCACCACCTCCTCCATGGTGGCGTCCGTTGACGCTCCTGAGGACAATCATCATACGATTACGACGCTGTTTATTAATTATCTACACTAATATTATAAAGAGGAAAGATTTGTACCTATTTTTGTATGTTTGTAATGAATAGGCTCAAAAAGTACTGGGCCGATTTAAAAAATTGTTTCACCAAATTGGGAGAATGCTACATTCTTCCAATTTGACATAGGCCACATTTCATTTTGAAAAAAATTAAGGATCCTTGGTAAAATTTGAACAATATAATGTCTACCCCGTGCGAAGCCGGGACGGGCTGCTAGTTAATAATAATTTGTAAAATAGGGATGTTTTGGGGGTCAAAATAATTTTAATAACATTACATTTAGTCCGTATTTTAGATCATAAAAATGTATTGGACACGTATTTATTCAAATAAAAAATAGCAAAGATACGAGCTATCAAAAGTTAGGAGTGGGAGTCTTTGACGTCACTCCGTCCCGTAAAAATGCCTCACCGAGTGACGTCACGCGTAATTTCAACGGGCAATAACTTTTGGCGATCGCAGGGCGTAGCTTCTCGCTCCGGTGACGCTGCTGCCCGTCATCGGTCTGTGGTATTTAGCTACGCCTTCAATTGTAATGGCTGCATGCACCACGGGCAGGTGAGGTTGGCTTGGAGCGAAATGATGATATGCCGCTAGGTAGTCAGGGGTCCATTACCTCCCAGCAGCATCTCCTGCAGCAAGCTGTCGACGTGCGCGACCCCAAACAGCTTCGCGAACTGTATCTGCTCGATCATCTGCCACGTGATGCTCTGCAGCGGCGGCAGGCAGAGCAGCAGTTCGCCGAAGCGGCTGCGGCCTGGTGTAGTCCTCCAGGTTACAGAATGGGTAGCCTGGTCCTATCAGCATCATTTCCTGTAGCAAGCTGTCGACGCTGATGTTGTGTTCCAGGTAGTAATATGTAGTTAAGTACAGAACATTACCTTCCAGTAGCATCTTCTGTAGCTGTCGACGTGCGCGACGCCGACCAGCGCCCGTCATACTTTACCGGTTGTTGATATAGCCTTCAAAGACAATAGATAGTCAGGTATTACCTCCTAGCAGCATCTCCTAGAGCAAGCTGTCGGCGTTCGTGTCTCCAAACAGCTTCGCGAACTGTATCTGCTCGATCACCTCATAGCTCAGCTGACCGAAGCTGCTGCGCCCGTCATAATGCCGATCACAGCTAAAAGCTCCAGAATACAGAATTAATAGTCAGTTGTCCATTACCTCCCAGCAGCATCTCCTGCAGCAAGCTGTCCACGTGCGCGACGCCGAACAGCTTCGCGAACTGTATGCGCGACGCCGAACAGCTTCGCGAACTGTATCTGCTCGATCACCTCAGAATAGCAGCTCACCGAAGTAGCCCCACCCGTCGTAATGCTGATCACTGCTATAATCCTCCAGAATACAGAATATATAGTCAGGTGTCCATTACCTCCCAGCAGCATCTCCTGCAGCAAGCTGTCGACGTGCGCGACGCCAAACAGCTTCGCGAACTGTATCTGCTCGATCATCTGCCACGTGATGCTCTGCAGCGGCGGCAGGCAGAGCAGCAGTTCGCCGAAGCGGCCGCGGCCGTCGTACTGCCGGTCGCTGATGTAGTCCTCCAGGTTGATCTGCACCTGGTAGCGGAGCTGCTTGATCTTCTGCGGCTGCGAGAGCCCCTTGGCATCTGGATGAGCATATAAAGCATTAGTTAGCACACACACACAAAATTAAATGCATACATATTAGAGATGCGCCGAATAACACTTTTGCCGAGTAACTCGGTTCAATTTTTGTGTCACATTGTCACATTACCGTTCTCGTAATTTTGTCTCATTACTCCTAAATCATTAATATAATTTTAATTTTCTTAATTCGGATTTTAAAAGATTTCCTAAATTACTAATAAATACTTTTTGATTAACAATTGTTTTAATTATACATTTACCTAAATATATTACTTTTCTTAAACAAAGTATACTCGTTATCAAATAACCGAGTTATTCGGCCGAGTACTACGAGTAGTATCAAAAACCCGCCGAGTAGGTACGCAGAGTACCGATTATCAAACGAGTACTCAGCCCATCTTTAATAAATATTATTGTAAAAAAAAAAATATATATTTTTCGAAGTGTCAAGGAATCACTGACACTGAAAATAAAGTTTCTAACTAGTTTCGGTGTCAGGGTTCACCTATTGCTGCAACCTTATTGTAAACCTGCCTTTGGATAAAATTGTAGTGGCTAATTGACTTCTCTGTATCACATTTAGGGTTATGAATAAATAATTATATTATTATATATTATATTGGTTATACATGAACTGGGTGAACTTTCTAACATCGAAGAGATTTCTCTCGTAGACTCCAGTTTGCGCCAGCTCTCGGAAAGTTTCCGAAACGGTTCTAGTCAGCCAATCAGAGTTGTTTCGCTGACTAGAACTCCTATACATGAAACTTCTAGGTACCACTGACATATTAGTTTCTCTTAATGTATACCTGTGTTTTTTAGGGAAGGGTAGGTAAGAACAAGAGTAAGATACATTTAAGGTAAGGCAAATACTGTGCACAATATTAGGACCATCTGTGTCCTCGTGTAATAAGCGTGCAGCCAGATGCCATACCCACCCACAGTGATATAACTAATTTAGCATCTATCATGGGGCTAAACGAAACGTTTCGCATTACACGCAAAATCTTGAATTCTCCGCTTTTCAAGGTCACTTCGCACACAGAAAATACTATCGGAATCCAAATAAATAACAACTTTGAACATTGCATTGTTTAGTCAGTGACATCATAACTTCATGCATAATGAAAAATAAAGTTTTAAAGTTATCAGCAAAAACAATGGTTATGTTAACAGTGAAAGAGAATTGCACAATATGTTTTCGAGTATACATTATACATATTTTGAAAAAATATGTTAAGTAGAGCGATGGTTGACTGTCAGGAGATCCTTGGCCTTTCAGCAAAGGTTGTTGGTACAACCTGTTACTACTACTTATACTAACGTAATGCATATTTTTTAATACTAGGGTGGATACTTGGAATAAGGGAAATTATGAGAGTTTATTTTTATTTTACGCAACGCAATTATTTCAACGCGGTTGACATTTGTTTTTATTTCGCTTTTACTTTACTGCTGCGTAGACGAAAGTATTTCAGATAAACATTTCGTTGGGTTTTAAATTGCGTTTTACTAAGGATTCCTAATCTTTTCCGCTCAGTAGCAGGACATTGGGGGGAGGCCTATGTCCAGCATCGAATTGCCGGCTGATGATGATGGGGACAATAGGGACGTTTCCAGGGTCAAAATAATTACATTATATTAAGTCCGCATTTTAGATTATAAAAATATATTGGGCACGTATTTTTTCGTATATATGTCACCGGAAAATAGCAAGAATCGTAAGTTAATCATTTTCCTAGGTAGTTGATTAACTTATGGAATATAGTTGAAATGTATTATTTAACGCAATGGATTTCAGTTCGTAGATCAATTTACGGTAGCCTGACAGTCATTTAATAATTAACGATATTGACACAAGTAAAATCGTCCTCAAATGGGCCAATCGTTGCTCAATGTACTATTTAACGGTGCACTATTACCCGTAACTTAATACACTGTTCCCTGATTGGTTGACGGTATAACATCACGTGAGTCATTCAACCAATCAACGTTCACCTCGCCGTCGTCGGATTGTTTAACGGCAAGTAAATTGATCCATTTGCTAAAATACATACGTTAAATAATACATTTCAACTGCCGTTTATTATTTTTCGGAAGTTAATCAACTACCTAGGACATTGATCAATTTTCGAGTTTTGTTATTTTCCGGTGACATATACAAAAAATAGCAAAGATATACAAGGCATCAAGATTTAAGGAGTCTTTGACGTCACTCCGTGCGACGAAATTCCACACGGCGAGATTTCACGCGTAACTTTATCGGGCTATATCTTTGTAATTTTTGGTCTAATTTACAAATGAAAAAATACGTACGTACAAGAAGACGGACTAATTACATTTTTTTACGGCAACAAGCCTATTACGTCACATCACAACCGTTATAGTGTAGGGTGTTAAGGTGATACTTACTTGGGTCAAAGAATATGATGGCCTTGAGGCAGGCGAACTCCGTGTCGTCGATGTCGATCTCGCGCAGCGGCTTCACGATCTCGTCCATCACGCGCATGCCGATCATGCTGATGTCGATGTCCATGCGACCGTCTGGGGAAAAAAACCAGTTTGCTTCATTTTTTCTAATGACCGACCGAAATTTCGGTTTCGGTCTAGATTCGGCTCGAGTTTCGGTTTTGGCCGCAATATAGCCGAACTTTCGTGCGTCGTTCGATAAACTTCGCAGTTTGTCTTCGTTTCTTTTTACTATCGCTTTATTTCGTTTTCGGGTTCAGCCGAAATAGGTAGAGAGCAAGGCCTAACGTTTCGGTTAACAAATGAGTTCCGGTTGGAAAATAGTTTTTTTTAAATGTTTTTTTTTCGTTGAATTGTTTTTGTTCTAAATAATTATGATGATTGGGAGGGACGTGGGATGACACACCTCGGCAAGACGCTATGATTAACGGGGACGTTCCAAAGGTTCTGGTTTCGGTTCCGTCCGGCGGATATTCTAGGTCACACACAGCTTTACAGGAAGTTAGGACTCCCCTTAGTATTATATACTTAGTGATTTTTTCGATTCCTCTACGACGCGGGTTCGCACATAACGCTCAACATTTTCGTATACGTGCAATGATGTCGGCGCGCAATGTGCCGCGCGCTCTCTCGCTAATATACAACAGTATTTCTCTTGCTCATGCAGCTACCTGGACACACAGAGTGTTCTCCAATACACTTGAAGGCTGCACTTACCGATGTTGTGCTTGGTGATGATGCAGTTGTTGCTGAGCAGCAGCACGTCGCTGAGGTGCAGCGAGCGGCGCGCGCAGCCCAGCAACAGGTGCTCGCCCGCGTGAGCGCGCAGTAGCGCCACCTGGAAACAACATACCATACCATGGAAATAAATAAATAACCCAAGACATGCCACGCTGGGCCACACAGCGCCATCTAGCCCCAAACTAAGCCGAAGCTTGTACTATGGGTACTAGACAACTGATAAACATTGATAGATAGTTAGATCTTCTTTATTGTACAAAAACAAACATTTATAGACAAGGTATTACAACTAGTATATCAACTAGTGGTACAATTCAAGCGGTCTTATCGCTAGTATGCGATCTCTTCCAGACAACCTTCAGGTACTTCAGGTAACATACTTAGATACATTTTATTTGTAAATAAATACATATTTTACATAGAAAACACCCAAACCAATACAAACAGACATGTTCATGCACACAAATGTTTGTAATGTGCGGGGATCGAACCCACGACCCTTGGCTCAGTAGGCAGAGGTCACTACCAAATGAGCCACCGAGCCTGTCAGTAGCTTAAGCACTTGTGTTATGGGTATCAGAACAACGAAGGTACCACAAATAAATACTTAAATACAAATTATAAACACCCAGACAAGGAACAAACACAAGTGTTCATCACACGAATGTTTGTCTCGGGTGGGAGTCGAAACGACCCTTGGTTCAGAAGGCAGGGGTCACTACCAATTGAGCCACCGAGCAAGTCAATATGAGATATCATGTTTCACTAACACTAACAGACCTCAACCCGGCGAGGCTTGTTCCCGTAAAAATGCAATTAGTCCCGTCTTTTAGATAGTTCAAATGGGGATTGTAGTCTTTTAGATTGTAGAGTTGGGGATGTAAGGGAGCGGCCTATCATCTTTTCCCTCCAACCCAACCTCGCCTGCCCGTGGTACATCCTGCCGAATAACAAACGAGGCGCTGGCAACCGACTGGTGGCGAAATAACCATCACGATTAAAGGCGTAGCTAAATGCCACAGGCCGATGACGGGCAGCAGCGTCACCGGAGCGAGAAGCTACGCCCTGCTATAGCAATTATGGATAAAGCCTCCAGATGTTTTTTTTTTTTTTTTTTTTTTTTTATAAATAGAGCATTCAGGATGATCTCACTCCACCTGATGGTAAGCGGCCGTGAGGTCCAAATGTAAGGTCGACAGGCACAATAGGGCATACCCACCGCGCCTGTCGCCCTTACCCTGAAGGCCCACTGAGATGCCGTTTCACGCCCCGCCTAAAGAACCCAGGATTGTAAGAGGAAGGAAATACATGAGCTGGAAGGGCATTCCATGACTTAATGTTTTCCCTAAGTGGCGAACAACTACAGAGGCCTATGTCCAGCAGTGGACTGCGATAGGCTGATGATGGTGATGATGCTGTGTGGTCCCTTACTTGATCGTCCAGATGCAGCTCCGTGAAAGCAGGGATACTACGTACTTGGCTCACTCGACCAGGATGAGCAGCTGCTGTTGATGGAGTTGCACACGTCGTTGATCTTCGCCAGCTTGCGGTTGCTGGAAACAACTGGAGACGCCTATGTCCAGCAGTGGACTGCGATAGGCGGTCCCTCACCTGATCGTCCAGATGCAGCTCCGTGAAGGCGGGGATGTACTTGGCCCACTCGACCAGGATCAACAGCTGCTGCTTGATGGAGTCGCACACGTCGTTGATCTTCGCCAGCTTGCGGTTGCTGATCTCCGCGTCAGACACGTTTATTGTCTGCAACGACACATACGCACATTACTCTCTCTACTCATCTCATCTATACTAATATTATAAAGCTGAAGAGTTTGTTTGTTTGAACGCGCTAATCTCGGAACTACCGGTCTGAATTGAAAAATTCTTTTTGTGTTGAATAGACCATTTATCGAGGAAGGCTTTAGGCTATATAACATCACGCTGCAACTATTAGGAGCGAAGAAATATTGGATAATGTAAAAAAACGGGGAAAAAATAACTATTCCACGCGGACGAAGTCGCGAGCACAGCTAGTCCTGTATATGTCGGAGAAGACGACTAAGCCTGGCCGCACACATTCGGAATTTCAATCCGGAATTTTAGATTTGCAGAAATAATGCTCTACTCACATAGGTATAAAATGCTGAAGCGCTTTGTATGCAAATAGAGCATTATTTCTGCAAATATAAATTCCCATTCGGAATTCCGGATCGGAATTCAACGATGATATATATAGCGAAGGATAGTATATGTGTTTACAAGCTAGATCACGTAGTCGAAGTCGAATCTAAGACTTGATTGGGAATTTGGCGCTATAAATTAACTAAAAAATATATTGTTTTTTATTATAGTACTGAAATTAATTTTGATAAATAAATGCTGAATCACGCTACACTCAATTCGCAATAAAGCCTTTTATCATTGTCGTATTTATCTATCAGTAATTCGACTTTAAATCCAAAGTGGCTCGGTTTATGCGCAGAAACGTAAAAACAAGTCAAAAACAGATGATTTGTTTTTTACTAATACTGTTAGACAGGAAAGTACTAAGGCTTGATACGATCGACAAAGGTTACCAAAATGTTTCTCTAAGGCTTGATTTCCTCCTAAGCTGAGATCGGTCCAGCGTAGCAATTTACACTAGTTGAACTAGCTCTATGAAGCACCGCACTCTATGGCTAAAAATTATCTGCCACTGAGGCAAACGTTGCATTATGGGTGCTTCATAGAACTAGTGTATATTGTGGTAGGCTTGACCGTACGTCAGAGTAGTAGGAAATATGTTTTTTCTTGTTAAATGTTAAGACATACTTTTACTTACTTATATGCCCCGGCATTACATTAACTCATAATTCTTAATTTAAGTTGAAAATGTAAAAAAATATTATTCTGATGTTTTTGCATATACCATGTTCGTAAGCTGATGACTAACCAGTAATATCTGAGCTGGCGGCTGGGCGCGTGCAATATTGTTCGTGTCAGGTTATAGTAGTTGTTGCTAAAATTAAAATGGGTGTTTGTGGTGATACTACACCTACACTGCCGTAATACAGTTTGATAAATAGTGCGGAGGGTAGTTACTTAAGGTAGAGTCATTCCGTCATGTTTCTTAGATACCCACGACAGCTAGGTAGACTAGACCTATTGCATGGCATGACTTATGAGAGCCTTCCACTCTCCCAACAGCCCGGTGTTGAATAGGCCACCCTTGGCTATCATCGTAGTTATTTAGAATAGGTTATGTATAGGTTTATGTTACCTCATCGATGACCTTTCTGCTGAGCAGCTCGGCGTTCAGCAGCGACACCACCGAGAGCCCGTTGGCCTGCGTGGGCTCCTCGTACGACGGCCTTCTACAGTTGATGCGGTCTCTCTCATTCTGAACAGCTGTGGACAAACATAAAACAACTTGTTAATACGATCGACAAGGGTTACCAAAATGTAACCTAATGAGTTAGAGACACGAGCCACCGTCGGCTAACCCTATCACTTCACGTGGATTAATTTTACTACAGACTAATGTCTAATTTGCGATAAAGTTTCCGAATTCTAGCACGTAACGCAAATTGCGTAGATTAAGCGCAAAACTGGCAAATCGTGAACATTCCAAAACAAAGTATATGGAAGGGAATACTTCGATAACTCAGCCGGTAGCAAACAGTTTGCCTACTGAGAACGCAGCCTTACGTCAATGATTAAGCGGAATTAATGCACAAATGTAGTCGATTTGCCTGTCTTTATAGTAAAACTAGCTGCGCCCCGCGGTGGTACTCGCTGTTTCAATGCAATTATTCGAATTTTTCTCGCCGTAAAAACCATCATTGAACTTCAACGAACATTTAAAAAAAGAATTGGCCAAATTGGCCTATGCGTTACTGAGTTATGCGCATTTAGCGATTCATTTTTATATTATAGATATCGAAAGTGCAGGTACAGCTAAAAGAGTTTAAATTTTGCTTATGTATAGGATAAATCATGTGTGATGTGTCGGAGTACCTAGCAACACAATTCGTGTCTTGAATATTAAGAAAGGTATCTCTAAGGTAATATTGTGATAAATTATTTGCACATACTGTACAGATAGCGCTACCAAATCCAGTAGAATATTTTTGTGATTTCAGATTATTATGAATATTGGTATCTTTACGTTACGTAAATCTGTCAAAATAGCTTGATGATTCTAGGAATTTATTCCTCGAACTATTGAGGATTGATTGGGGGATTTTGTCAAATGGGGGTACTTTACTTAGAGATTATTATTATGTTCAATCACTAAATAGTATAAAACAAAGTCGCTTTTGGCGTGTCTTTTCCAAAGTATGCTTAAATCTTTAAAACTACGCAACGAATTTGGATGCGAGGTAGGTTTATGTGTACAATACATGCACCCGCGTGAAGCCGGAGTGATTCGCTATTATAATATAAAATGTAGTCTGCCTATTGTTAATATTAATGATACCAGCGTCATATTATTGTTTCTTTATCCCTTGGCTACAGCTGTTGGTGGCGTATAGTCGTTATAACATAAGCTTACTAAAAGAGAAGCTATCTTTTCTGTTAATTACGCAACAGCGACTTATATAGTTGTCAATAAATGTTCGCAGTTGGTACATCGGTTGGCCGACACGTATCTATCCAATAACGATGAGTAACAACGGAGCTGATACGCTATGTTGTTACTTAGCTCGTTATCATCACAAAACCAGTTTATCACCAGATCGAATATATTTTTCGTTAGATTAAATTCGCGACTTTCGATAATGGACAGAATACATTGCAAATTGAACATTCTTGAATAACAATTTATTGATGTAATATTTTAGGAGAATACGCGTTGAGGAAACAAAAATTCATGGAAGCTGGTCTACGTACATTCATTATGACGGTAATCGGTATTAATGTTGTTTATGAGTAAACGGCTCGGGTAATAACGCAATGATTCCGCACTCCCGGTAGATAACGCCGGTTGCTGAACCTCACGGCTGCGAAGCGAGGTCTGTTATCGAACCAATAGAACCAACAACTTAATTAGCTGTTTGTATGACCATTAATGCGATGTAAACAAGTGAATATTTGATAGTAAATTTCATCCGGGTGATAATAGGACACTAGTATGACTTTTTAAATTTTTTCTTTGTTTCTTATTTGTTACGTTTAGAACTACAACTGGGTGACTCATATTATTACATTATAAATACAGTGGGAAAGATAGATTGGGATAGATACACCCGAGGGTCCTTCTTGGTTATCTTTATCAAGCGATGCCTTGAATTCATTCACCACTAGCGACCCGCCCTCGCTTCGCTTCGGGTGTTTCAGATAAACATTTTTAAACTAAATATAGCCTATGTTACTCAGTGATAATGTAGCTTTCTAATAAAAAAAAAGACTTATTAAAATCGATCCAGTACTTTTTGAGTTTATCCGTTACATACAAAAATATAAATCATTCCTATTTATAATATTATTATAGTGTAGATATGGACATGATTAAAGGTATTTTTTGTACATAGCACCTACTATACGCTCTGACAATAATCAGGATATGATCAAAAAGCAAGTACCAAAAGACTAAAATATGTCCTGATCAGAGTTTTGATTCCATTTCAAACCAAATGCAGGAATATGATTTGGGGCCGTTTCTTAAACTCGCCAGATCCCTTTAGCCGCGAAACAATAAAAGTGTCTTGTTGAACATAGTAGGGGAAATTTTTAAAACAATACAAATAACGATTATTTGATTCGAATACACAGCACTATCCGGCTGTTTGCGTGTTCGGAACTCCCAATATTAGTAATTGTGTCAATATGGTAATTAGATACAGATAAATCTGTTTAATCCCGAAGAAACCAGATGGTACTTGGACTTCATGTATAGGACACTTGGTTGAAAATCGTTTGCTGAAATTTGGCAGTAAAAGTCATAAGTGGATTAAATTGATGTACCTACATATGGCCGTGTGTACAAATAAATCTTTATAGAAAATGTCTTAACACCAATAGCATACATTTTGCTGAAACTTTACAGAACAGATTAACCTATGTGTCTGTAATTTATTTAAAAATATGTATTATCATTTTACTGGTAAAGCCTATACCGCAGTTAGTATACTACAAACACAATATTTTTATTGTTAAAGAAAGTAAATATGACTGCATTGACTGCTGTAACATTAATTTACTATGGTTATGATACCAAGTACAGATACAAATTATTATTTTTAACCCATAAAATGATAAGCTTCCGAGGGAAGAGATAAAGATTTGTATGACAAACCGAAATCTCCCATTTTTATTAAAAAATGAAATTTACATTCTTCTATTACCGCACATCGTTTAACGTTGCATTATTTTATCATTACTGGCAGTCATTTTATCATTATTATAGGCACTTGGGAGTGCATGGGTTTGTAAACAGAGTAACATGATCTAGTCACTCGCAACTCGCACTTTAATGCACGTCCCATCAACGTGTTCGTTATTAGTCTCATATTAGCATCTTTACATTACAATGAGAATAGTCAGGCTCCTAGAAAAAAAAAGACCCAGGCCCGACAGACACGGAAAGAAATAGGTACTCCAGAAAATTCCAAACACCTGGTCTCAACCTGGGCCCCTACCACCAAAAACGAAAACGATCGTTCGTTGAACGGATCGCGTATTTTTGCCCCAGAAATCCCTCTCATTTGTCCCTCCCGTGTTCGAATATACGAATTAAAATTCGTCAAAGTCAATTTACATTAATTACACGGGAGGGACAAATGAGAGGGATTTCTGGGGCAAAAATACGCGATCCGTTCAACGAACGATCGTTTTCGTTTTTGGTGGTTGGGCCCTGGTACCAGTTTTCCTTTGTAGAATGTGTATCAGATGGTGACTGAAGGCATCTCACTCAGATCCGCGTCACTTTATCAAATTCAGGAATCTACGGATCGTCGGTGCTTTAGGCTAAATTCTCAATTCTAATCATTGCACCACCGAAGCTGTAATTATTAGTATTTCTATATAATATGTATTTATATTTTACCATGCTCATTTTAATGAGGGTTTTGTCACCACTTTTTCGAACCTTTTTGACCTAATATGTGAAATATTAATAATCAATACGAATTTGGATTTATTTTGAAGGGCAAAAAAGGTTACAGGCAGCGTAGTTGTAAAATTCCACCATAGTTGTTATTAATGTTAAGAACCTGCCTGAAGACCGCGAAGAGTACAAAGTAGCCAAATCTGCCGCAAAACGAGCCGTTGCTAAAGCCCGACACGAACAGTTGTCACCGTTATATGACACACTAGAGACTAAAGCGGGCCAAAAATCTATATTTCGGTTGGCGAAGGCTCGGGAGAAGGCAACACAGGACATAACTAAATGTCTGTGTATAAAAGACCCTAATGGCACTTTGATCTGCGACGAAACCCGAGTAAAGGAGAGGTGGCGTACCTACTTTCACGAGTTGCTTAACACACAACACGCAGATGTGTTCCCCCCAGAACTGCCTCCAAACATTGGACTTGTTGCTCCTATTACGCCTGATGAGGTAAAAAATTGTCTTCGCAACATGAAAAACCGAAAAGCCGTGGGACCTGATGACATACCGATTGAAGCGTGGAAATCGATGGGTGTTCGTGGTGTGCTCATTCTTACTGATCTTTTTAACCGCATTCTTCTTATCAGCCGCAAGATGCCGAATTTATGGAGACTGAGCATCATCACTCCAATCTACAAAGGCAAGGGTAGTGTACAGGACTGTGGAAGCTACCGAGGTATTAAGATCATGTGCCACGCCATGAAACTCTTCGAGCGTGTAATCGATGCCAGGCTCCGGCAAGTGTGCACTGTGTCGGAGTGTCAGTATGGGTTTCGTCCTGGCAGTGGCACGATGGATCCTATCTTTGCCCTTAAAACGCTAGTCGAAGCCTACAGGGAGAAGAAAAGGCCCCTTCATATGGCCTTTTTAGATTTACAAAAGGCCTTCGACTGCGTACCACGCCAGGTTATCTGGTGGGCATTGAAGGAAAAGAGCGTGCCGCAAACCTATATTGACATTATACGGGACATGTATCGAAACTCGGAATCCATGGTTCGGACGGCCGTTGGCGATACTCGCCCATTCCCAATTACAGTAGGTGTCCACCAGGGCTCGGCTCTGAGTCCTTTTCTGTTCAGTGTGGTGCTAGATGTCGTTACGGCAAAAGTCCACGAACCATCTCCGTGGCTGATGATGTATGCTGATGACATAGCACTGACAGACGAGGATAAACAGAGGCTGGAGCAGAAGGTGGACCAATGGAAGGGTGCGTTGGAGAACGGTGGTCTAAAACTAAATGTGGCGAAGACCGAGTACATGGCGTGCGGCAGCGTGGACCCCGGCCCCCTAAAGGTAGGAATCGAACTTGTCGTGAGAACGAACAAGTTCAGATACCTTGGGTCTGTGTTGCATGAGTCAGGCAATATAGATGACGACATCCAAGCCCGGATCGGCGCTGCTTGGGCCAAATGGCGAGAAGTAACCGGCGTTATTTGTGACCCCAGGATACCGGTGAAACTAAAGGGCCTTGTGTACAAGAGCATCATCCGCCCAGTCCTACTATACGGCAGCGAGACGTGGCCTGTCCTTGGTAGACATGTCCAGCAGCTTCACGTCGCGGAAATGAAGATGTTGCGGTGGATGTGTGGCGTTACGCGAATGGATCGAATCCGTAACGAGTACATCCGCGGCAGCCTCGGAGTCCGCGACGTAGCGGATAAGCTGCAGGAAAATCGTCTCCGATGGTACGGCCACATAAAGCGCAGGCCGTCAGACTACGTGGGAAATAGATGCCTCGACCTCACTGTCCAAGGCCCTAGAACGCGCGGCAGGCCCAAGAAACGCTGGCTGGATGTCGTCAGAGCGGATATGGCAGAGAACAATCTCACGCCAGAGGATGCCGAAGATCGGGCAAAGTGGAGGAGATTGAGTAGGAAAGCGGACCCTGGTATTAGTAGGCCGGGAAAACGCTAGGGCGAAGAGTTGTTATTAATGTTAGTAGATTTGACTAAAAAAAGTCTATTTGCACCTTGGGGTCACGGCCAACCACCGGTAGGTAGCTTGTATTATTGTTACCGACAAGAAATGTTCAAGCGCACAATGCAAAATAGTAAAAATATGAATAAAGCGATGATGTAACTTTTCAGAAGCCGCAAGTTTACAGAAAACAATTTCAGACATACAAATGTTTATTTTGTCATACATAGACGTTATGTAAAACATTTACCTATTTTTTGTGCGCTAAACGCATGGCTCTATCTTCCTTGCATTAGGGTGATTAGGGTATTCGGATGTAAACGTCATTTTAATCAGAGCGCAAGTCAATACGACTAATTTCCATGTAATGTAACTCGTCCTAAATTGTAGTTTGTGGTAGAGCATTAGGTGGGCCGCGTGCGGCCGGTGTGCGGCCACCTTTTTCGAAGGTTTGAATTTCGAACACTTCAAAAAGTGACTTGTTGTAGGTTTTTGAAAAAAGAATGTTCGGCATTCTATTTAGACAATACTTTTTTAGATTTAACAATAAAAATAGTACATACAAAAATGTGCAACAATCATTACTAATACGAGTATTATAAATGCAAAAGTAACTCTGTCTGTCCCGCCTTCACTACTGATCGACTGAAATAAAATTTGGTTGGGTTGGATTTTTTTTGTGTCATTTTATCGCCTTTTTCCGCGCGTGAAATACTAGAGCAATAACGCGTTTGCATGTTACGAATGCATGAGACTCTATTACATGTTATCTGAAACAGGGCTTTCGAGAAGTGGTAATAAACTAAACCCAGCAGAAAGCCATATGAAAATAACTATAACTGACCAGTTACTTGCCCGTACTCACAGAGATTTGGGCTTCTCTTTCGCTTTCCATCAGACGCAGGGAAGCCATTATGTCGAGCTACTATAAAGAAAAACTATGCTGAGATTTCCTCTGCGCGACAGAATCCGAAATGATATACGCCGAGGAACTATTGGCTAGAGCTATTGAATAAAGTGGATAATCATCACTCGACGCGGCTACATATACATATATTATGTAAGAACTGAGAAGATAGCGCATTGTTCAAACGATTGGCTCCGGACCCACACCATCAAATGTTACTCACCTTCTTTCTTCATGCCAGCCTTAAAACATTTTCTTAACCTACAGTATCTGCATTGATTTCTTTTGTCTTTATCCACCACACAATTTCTGCTGAACCTGTAACAAAGTGTTTACTTCTTAATAAATGGAAATATTCTATCTATATTTATTAACTAATTAGGGGGGTATTTGCCCTCCCCAGACCAGGAGTGCCGGCCGCCTGTCATCTGCGGCTGGCCACGGCACGCAGGGAGGTGCCCATATGCTTCGGCGCTACCAGTGTCCATGCAACTTGCTGCCCAGTGGCGACACAGGGGGGTTTAGTGGGTATGCCCATATTGGGAGGTGTGCCGACTCACCCCGGAGGCGGCATGAAGGTGCCTAAGGCATTCCCCTTATGAAAAAAACGTGGTTTTATAGTCACGCTTACGCCCGCGCGGTTGGACAGCGTCGCGGGCCAGGAGCTTTGCGTCTCTTGTATTGTTACAAAATTCAACCAACAGTTTCCAGCGGGTCATCCGTGCGCTTACGCCTTATAGGCCGCACTTACCAACCACGCGGGCGTACGCGTGACAATAAAACCACCCTATGCTACTGGTTACTGGTACAGCATGTATATTTACCTGCAGGTATACAGGTGGTTCTTCCTAACGCTTCGCCTGAAGAAGCCCTTGCAGCCGTCGCAGGAGGAGGCGCCGTAGTGCTTGCCGGTCGCGCGGTCGCCGCAGATGGCGCAGTGTTGAGAGAGCGGCGTCGAGCTGGTGGCGCTCGCTTCGCTACTGCTCGTCTCTAGCTGGATGTCGCTGTCTGTAACAATACAATGACACTATTTAGAAACTACTAACAAATACCAAATTAAATAAAAAACCCTCCAGACTCCAGACTAACAATTGAACAAACATTTGTTAATTAGAAAATCTTGATCCTCGTCCTTCATTATTCTTTTGTTTATTTGGTTTGCAAAACTGGTATCACAATGATTCCATTCAATTAAAAGACCGTTCGTGAATGAGTATCAAATCGAAGAGAATCGAATTTGGAAATTATGCGTTGTTTTTTTTCTTACTTATGTAAACTATTTGACAATAACAAAGCTTCTGTACCTATCGGAAAATAGTACAGATGTTTCGTGACTTTTTTTTATAAACCATCTCGACGAAATTAGCTAGTACATAAAAACCTCCAAGAAACCTAGCGGTATCTTATTTGGTATGTAATTCTTGATTTAGGATACGATCATTCAATCGCAAGGCTACAGAGACACGACGAGATGTGAACGATGTCGAAGTCATACTTTCAGCGTCGGAAGTTGAAAATTGTTTAAAAAAAATGTGTAATCGGTCGCATAATCTAGTCTCCGACTATTTCATTACCCACGTGGGCTCCATTATCGCTTTATATCATGCGATCTGGAGCCACAGTGTTATGTCATATTAAGTAGAAAAAATAGAATGAGGTAGAGCAAGGTAAACAAGTCGTTTCAGAGAACCCCGATACGTAGAATACAGATGTATTAATTGAAATTAGTAGCGTAGGATACGAATATTATGTATAGATACAGTCATTTATGAAGTATATAAATAAAGGGTACAATAAAATAGGTGTAATAAAAAGAGATCCTGATGTCATTGTACAAAACTTGTGAATTTAAGTGTTTTTCCTCAATCAAACATTATGTACCTATAAATTAGTAGAAACATAATAGGATACATGAATTTCTTGCCGGCTTCTTGTTAGAATACTGCATACCGGGTGTGGTAGATTAATTAAGATATGCGATTTGTAAGCTTTTTCTGAAACCAACAAAGATTTATAATAGGTACTTATAATGGAATCCCATTTTTAGGGTTCCGTAGCCAAAATGGCAAAAACGGGACCCTTATAGATTCGTCATGTCTGTCTGTCTGTCTGTCTGTCTGTCTGTCCGTCCGTATGTCACAGCCAGTTTATTCCGAAACTATAAGAGCTGCATTATTGAAATTTGGTACGTAGATGTATTCTGTGAACCGCATTAAGATTTTAAAATAAAATCAGAAAAAAATCCAAAATTTTTGGGGTTCCCCATACATATAACTGAAACTGAAAATTTTTTTTTTCATCGAACCTATACGTGTGGGGTATCTATGAATAGGTATTTGAAAATGATGTTGAGGTTACTAACATCATTTTTTTCTAAACTGAATAGTTTGCGCGAGAGACTCTTCCAAAGTGGTAAAATGTGTCCCCCCCCCCCCCCCCCCCCCGTAACTTCTAAAATATGAGCATGATAAAACTGAAAAAAATTTATGATGTGTATGACTATAAAAACTATTAACGAAATTTGGTTTGAATGAAATCTAGACAGTAGTTTTTTTTTAAACGTCATAAATCAAATTACCTAATTTTTTTAATTTAATTAACTCCAATATAATAAAACGTAAAGAAAAACACTTATTTAGCTGTATAGTGGCACGGAACCCTACGTGCGAGAGTCCGACTCGCACTTGGCCGGTTTTAATATTGTATCAAAAAGTAATAACAAACTTTTATATCTCTTTGTCAACAACATGTTTAAATGCATAATTTGGCGATAGGTAAAACTATACGATAGCGAGCGACGATATTATTACTGATCTTGCACAATAGTTTTAATGTAAGCGAAGTATTTTCTGAATGAGCAATAATTTGATACATAACTTTATGTTTTTCGCTGAAGTGGAGTTTAATTAATAAAGTAATGGAAAAATACTCAGCGTGTGTACATTTAGCATATTATTATAATGAATCTGCACACAAAAAGACAAAAGCATTACTTTGCCCGCCATATTGCAAAGATAACTGATTTTTATTGACTAAATATAACCCAATATCTACAAAGGATTTTGATAACTTTCAATGTTATGCTGAAGTGAAATTTCATCAGAATGATATTTAAAAAAAATACGATTCGTCATATCAACCTTCATTCAGATAAGCGGTCACACGTGTTACGTATTGAGACCAACGGCAGATCAGTGGGCATGTAAACAAACCTTCCATGTACTTGACGGTAGCGTTGGCAGCGGGCGTGCTGTGGCCGCTCTCCAGGTTCGTCCTACACAGGTACCCCGGGTACGCTTGCTCCTGCATCTTCTCCCACGGCCCCGGCGCGGGCAGCATGTACTCCGACCCGTACCCCATCAGACACATGTCCTGACTTGCCATACTCTCCTCGTATCCCAGCACTGGCATCTTCCGACCAGCCCACGGTGTTCACAATACCAATCCTTATCGACAACTGAACGCGACTCAATAAACTTCACAGATAATAACGATAATACATTTTAATTAGTAGCAGGTGACATAATACACTCAAATTAAGCTCCGAATCTTATCTTATCACCGCCACCGTCGGCACAAATAGGACGGGCTGCATCCAGTCCCTAAATCGAAAATCACGACAAATATTTAGCTGCTAACGAGCGGCGATAGTTGCATCGTTTCCGGGTTATGTTTAGGCTTTTATCACTAATTGTAACGGGTGAGCTCGCGATAGTCTTGTTTACAGATCGACACGCCGGAGTCGAGTGACAGGTTGCGGTGCCGCGTGGTGGGCGCGACCTTCCCCGTACGCGATTCGGTTACGACTGACAGGCGAATGTTGACCACCGCATCTAACAACATCCGTTTCGATGTAAATCCGCTGAGTGTGCGATTAGGGCGGCTATGAATGACCTGTCCGAGGAGCGAGCCCAGCGCTGAGACTCCGCGTCGCTGACTCACGCCTTATCGGAAACGCAGCGGATGCACACACGATGCTCCGGCGCATCTGACAGCGGCTGACCGACTCGAAGCTTTTACCATACACAGAATGTTATAACTCGCATAAGTAATTTCGAGTGACTAATTGGCTGTCAGTATTAACAAATGCACTGAACTCTCTTTGTCCCTTTGTTGCCATCGTCTATTGTGAGAACACGTAATTGCGTATCCTTTTGCGGTAGGTTAGGAGCACAGATAAGTAATAAAACATTTAGTCCTCATTTATAATTAGTACACTAATAAAACTCGTAAATGATATCAATACATAATTAACTTAAAAAAATACGCCTTAATAATTACACTTAGAGACTAACTACACTAGGATACGTTGATAAAACTTATGTTTGTCGATTAGTTAATGTATCAAATATTTTTAGGAATGGTAATAAACAAACATTACATTATGAGGTAGGTAACTACGCCAAGTCCTCTCAAGCGTCGATCCTACAGTATCTAAGACGAAAGTCTTCAATCAGTGCGTCCTCCCCGTCATGACATACGAAGGAGAAACGTGGACACTTACAATATGACTGGGTCATAAGATAAGGTGAGATTCTCTCAGTGTGCTATGGAAAGAGCTATACTAAACGTGTCTCTGTGGGATGGAAACCCAAATGAGGTGATCCGAAAGAGAACCAAAGTCTTAGACATAGCTGATCGGATTAGCAAGCTGAAGTGGCAGTGGGCTGGCCATGTCAGTTGCTGAGACGACAACTGTTGGGGTAAGCGAGTTCTGGAGGGATACCGTTCCTCATTGGTGCACTATGTTAGTTTAAGACACCCTAAGGCCCAGTAGAAAACGATTTTAGCAAGATGGATAGCAAGAGCTGAATGCGAGAGGCTTAGGATCTACAAAAGTGGCGAACAGTTGGGAAATCCAATGTCCAGCAGTGGACTGCAAGAGGCTTGATGGTGATGAAATAATGAGGTGTACAGAACTGCAAAAATACGTCACAATAATATTTCAAATCATAAATAGTCAGACAATGAGATGGGTAGGCCGCTTAACATCGTTGACCAGAGACACTGCCTTAGTGCCAATGCCCCGATTTCATACGAAAGCGAGGGCCTTACGTATGAAACCGGGGCATTTTTATATGAAACCGCGCGATGGACCGCGTAACATAGTTTTGGCCCTTAGAGGTGCTAGAGCATCATTTTCAAACAAATAAACATCACGTAGACGAAGTGGCCGACAAAAGCTAGCTGTTTTCACGAGAGATGTAAGTAAACACGATCGGTTCGGGGACACACGCGCTATCGGCCGGGGGCGGGTCGGGGTCGCGCGTATCGGCAGACTCCAGACGGACTTGTCGCCCTACCCTCGATCCACATCGACCCACCAATACGTTCACTAAACCAGCGCTTCCCAAAGCGGTCTGTGTTTTAACCTCAGGATCATAACTCGCGTGGTATGGCGGCAATTTTTTATCTAATTGACCACGATGATGGAATTCTTGCCTTATCCGTCACCGAGCTGTTGGGGGAGCGGAATACTCTCACTTCTTAAGATGTTAAGTAGTTCGTGAGAACGTGGTTTCTTTCTATGAGTCTTTCGATATCTTACAGAGTCCATTAAGCCTAATTCGTCCATTCAGAGAGTTATATTGGATTCCTTTTCCCGTAGGCAGGTTTCAAGTTGTCATGGGGTAGGTACACAGAGCAAGTTGTTACCTTACCGCGACAAGCAAATTCATTAATCACAAAATTTTAAAATAACATTAAATAGCCTCCAACTTTAGAATACTGCTAAGTGAACATACTAATTGGAAGATAGTACAATATCGGACATTTTAACAGCAACAAATCCTGTTAAAAGCACTCCTAGACAAAAAATCGTGTAAGGGATAAAATGTTTAGAAGTCTACGCTGCAGTGTACCAAATAAACGACGCAGACAGAATAAACTACTAAATAAACCGGTCAATCAATACAATGGCAAACTAGTGCTATCTGCTTTTAGAATAAACTAGCTGTGCCCGCGACTTCGTCCGCGTGGAATAGAGTTCCATCCTCTATTTAGCGGATGCCTACGTCGTAGCATCTACCTGTATGCCAAATTTCAGCCTGATCCTTCCTGTGGTTTGGGCTGTTCGTTGATAGATCACTATGTCAGTCAGTCAGTCACCTTAAGTTTTATAACCCTAAGTTTAAGTTTTACTAAAACTGTAACTACTGTATATCCGTTGTGTGTGTCAAATAAATAAATATATTTAGTATTATTATTTAGATAGATCCGAAGATAGCAATAGATACTCAAATTAACATTAATTTGAAATAAAGCTCGCAGCTTACAATCAAATGGAAACCCGCATCATTGTAACAGACTAAACTATTTAATTCTAAATCACTTAATTTGATAAAGTAAAACCCATTCTATGCCTTCTTATTTAGTTACAGAATTGGTTATCGATTCGGTCATATAACAAATATATAGAGGCTTTAGGGTTTTTTGTGTCGTAAATTAGTAGGTATAGTATTAGATATAGTCATTATTGGTGATTTCCACCTTTCGATGAAATATGGTCAACCTTTATTTATAAGCAAATTGGTATATAATATTATGTTTTTGTTTATAAATATAGCGAATACGCATTTGTATTAGTTTATCTACATCGATAAGAATGAACTGACTGAAACTAGTCCGGTCCAATATTTGGGGCCAGTAAAATACTACGGTCTTGTACTACTCTTAAATATTTAAGTGAAAATATTATATTTTAGTATATGTTTTGGATTATAGATTTATCTACAAAGGTACTCTATAAAGTCTCTAGTTTGTATTTAATTTTCCGTTGGCCGCAACGCAAACGATCGAAAATTACGTGTACTGTGATTTCGAAGTAGGTAGGCCCCTTCTTACACAATCATATCGGCGAAGTGTGCCTTTTTACTTCTTTGGTCATGTACGCCGACGGGGAGAGATGGTATTGAGCTACTTGTGGTCTAGGTAAAGATTAAGGGTTGGGTACCAAACCACTAGGGTGATCGGCTATGAGATGGAATGGATGGACCAGAAAAGGCAGCATCACTACTTGAATGCACGAAAAAAGCGGCTGTAAGAGAAGAAAGGCGGCGCCTTGTGAAGCTTGCCACCAAGCTTATTATCTATAGCTCTTTGAACGTGCCATACTTAAATTGTGTAAGTTTATCTACTGCTCCTCACAGGACAGGCTCAGCCTAGTGTGAGGACCAGAATATCCTTTAATGTAAACTGTGTTTATGGGCAATAAATAATTTATTAGGATTAATTAATTAAATTAATTATAAAAAATGCCTGAAATATCAACCTCGATCACTCTGTCAAGAGTGACATCGATGAAGAAGTGCCTTTATAGGGACCGCTATGAATTTGTATTGCGATAGTGGCTAAGAGATCTAAAAACTGGTGGCGGTATAACCATCACAATAGGCCCGTTGCCGTAAAAAATGTAATTAGTCCGTCTCTTAGATTGTTCAAAAATAAAAGACACGCATTTTTTCATTTGTAAATTAGACCCAAAATGACAAAGATATAGCCCGTTAAATTTACGCGTGACGTCAGAGTGGGAGTTTTTTCGCCACTGAGTGACGTCAAAGGCGCACTCCTAAATTTTGAGGCCTTGTATCTTTGTTATTTTTTGTTTAAATGAAAAAAGGAAAAATATGTGCCCAATATATTTTATAATCTAAAATACGGACTAAATGTAATGTAATTATTTTGACCCTGGAAATATCCCTATTGAAGGCGTAGTTAAATACCAAAGGCCGATGACGGGCATCAGCGCCACCCTGCGATCGCCAACTCCTGCCCAGCGTGGCGATTACACAGATATTTGCCCAAATTGGCGGACAGCTGGAGAGGCCTTATGTCCAGCAGTGCGCTGAGATAGACTGATGGTGATGACGAGTAAGTAAGAGACCAAAACTTTCGTAGGTATATCGACGATTTGCGTAACGAAATTGCACATGGTTTATCTTTAACTACGTATAAGGTGAATCTTTATGAATATAGTAAACTACTCTATGTTTGCTTATCATCTACGACGGTCATGTTGCAAACTAACATGTGTTTAAAATAATAAATACAATGATTCTTATGTATCATCATCACCAGAACTTGCCCTGTCTCAGTAACGTATTCTGCTATTGTTTCGGAGCCCGGGCTCTGTATAATACGGGTTAACTCAAATTCATGGGTTCGTTCTATTATGCCTGTCGGCCTAACTCTTGGACGTCACGACCGCTTACTATCAGTTAGAGTGAGTTCATCCTGAAAGCTCTTATAAAAAAAATGACGCGAGTCCGTTTGTCCTCCCCAACCTAAGTACCTAATAGGAATTCGATCATGGTTACACATTTGGATGAATTCCTGGAAATTACATCAGAAGTTCCCTCATGATTCCTCTGGTATATCACATACATGTTTCTCTTCTCTACACAGACCAGTCTACTACTAGCAAGAGTTCTAACTACCTATCAACCAAAAATTACCTTATTATTAGTATTCATATCAGCTTTGTGTAAAAAAAAAATACAAATTACTCACACAATTTTCAATATTGAAAGGAATATGTTTCGGAATAATATGATGATTGGTACATGACAGTACCTATGTAATTGTTAAAATATCCGTTAAATGACAAAGCAGCACTTCCCTTACTCATTCAGAATATTGGTGCCTTTTGTTCGGTTATTGTAAACAGACAATAAATCGGTACCTACCATTACATGTCCCAATTCTGGACATTCCGTGTTCAATGTCCATACCTGTGAATGACAAGACATTATGACCACTATGTAATTTATCATCATTTAAGAATGTTTAAACTAACATTGTTATTTTTGCTGAAAATCAACGTTCTAACATGCCACGCTACAACATAATAATATGCTCAGTGACAACCTCTTTGGATGCTATCTACCCTATTTTAGGGTAAATGACTATGTTTGATTTTTCATGTTGTTAATAGCTACTAGCTAGAAAAAGGCCATTAAAATCGTATTTATTTGAGAAATCACAACAAAATTATTTAGCTAAACAGGCCTACAAAGTCACCTACTTCCTACCTATCACCTATAGGCCTATTGTTGACACAATCACTCCGCTAGTAATTGTGTCAACAATATTTCTATGATTGGGCATCCATATCAACCCAAAACAAAAAAGTCATCATCTCTTTTATAATTATTGTAGCAGTAAGTTTTCTGTACATATAACAAAGTGCAATTTTGTAAAACACGCTTCAAATAAAATTTATTTACATACATTTTGATCGAATGAAGTGTTGCTTTATTCGATCAAAATGTAAATAAGGGAGATTGTGTAATGACAATCTTATATCACACAATCTTTCTAAAGCAACGAGTATTTAATTACCTCAGGGTTCCGGAATCGATACGCCCCAAATTATTAGTCTGAAACTAGGTTCCTATGCAGTTACCAAATGTTTATAATACACAGAACAGGGTACGCGGAGGTTATTCTTAGTATAGATAACGAAATGCAAATATACGATAGTCACCGTATCAAAATGATAATTTACCAGATTTCTTAAAGACGACGAAGCGTCAAGGTGATACCTATAATAAAATATGGAAGGCTGCGGAGGAAATTCCCCTGTCAAACCAGTTTTAGTTGTCCACAATCATTGCTCTACCCACGGTTTGCTTGTAAACTGCTTTTTTCCACAACTTGTTAAAATAAGTTTGTTTAGGTCCTTAATGCTAATATGATGTAGTTTCCAACTACTTCATATTCATCATCATCAGCCTATCGCAGTCCACTGCTGGAATGCCTTTCAGTCTGCGGACTATGTAAAACCAATTCCTAGTGACTATTTGTATATTCGTTACATTAAATATATTGATCTAAATAGTTAATTACCTTAACTGGGACAATAGTCTTTAATTATGAATAATCTACCTAAGTAAACAAATCAGATAATAGTGAATTAGTCACAAGGAATTTGTTGGCGTTATTATGTATTCAAACTGCTAGTTTACACATCAATTATATTTATGTAATTCTTTACGACGATTGCACCATTTCGTAAATAAATTTTATAATTAAAATGCGACGCATAATTGTTTTCCTAGAGACAACGTTCGCATTTCGATTTTAAACTTTATATTAATGAATTAAGTCCGTTTACACATTTGTTCGAGAATTCACGAAGTTAGTATGACAAGTGTTACAAAGTAGGAAATACATGGCTTAATTTATGCTGATTCGGTAACATTTTTGACCGTTATATTTCAAGGTAATGTCAAATATTATGTCAGGAAGACGGCGTATGTCTTACAAGCTATTGCCGTTTAAAAAAACGCAGTAGAAGAATTTCAATTATATTATTTTCACGACGCGATAATCAAATCAATAGGTAAAGAATTAGTATAAAGGAGGTAGATAAATACATTTTATGTATGGTGTCGGTTACCTTAAGATTGAATAATAGCGCGTGTATAGTGCGACAACACGACATACATATAGAAAATGTGTTAGGACAAGACACAGACCTCATTGGGTATGTATGGGATTCTGTATATAACTAATAAGAACTGCCTATCACCAGATGCCAGCAACCGAGCTGGCGTCTGTGGTGAGAAACAACCATACAGTTATACAAATTATACTTGTACCTATAACTTGTATTATTCAAAACTACTTGTGTATTAAAATATACCAAGAATCCTTGGCGTTTATTTACTCTGCAAACATTAGATCGTAAGAATAAGCACTGATGCATTTCTAAATAATTTATCCATTTTTAACAGACTTCAAAAAAGGAGGACGTTCTCAATTCGGGTGATAATTTTTTTGTTGTAGGTATTAAAATTCTTTTTTTGTTTGAAAGGGTGTTGTACTCGTACTTCCTAGTTGATTCCATTGTAACCATATTGAAGGAGTTCTTTTTAAAAATACTATCTATTATAGTACTTAAAAATATCCAGTTTTCGGTAAAACACATTTCTTTATTAACATAGTATATACTTTACTAATATATAAGAATTATTGCAACACAATCACTGAGTAAGATGGACATGGCAACAACAAAGTAAGAGGTATTACGGATCATGATTCATTGAGACATGATAAGTACAGCCTATATTAAAACTATAACAAACCAAGTGACAATGCACTACTAGTAAGGAATGAATCACCGTGTCGCGTATACCAGAAAACAAGAAAAACGAGAGCACATACGTCATACAGCTTTAATATTACCTAATAGGGTGTATGAACTGGAATCTTCATCACGTTTCTCAACAAAATACCTACGGATTTTTTCATTCTTTAGAAGGAAAGACGTATAACAAAATTTAAGATGAAATGAGCTAAACAAATCTGATAACACAAGATAAGCTAGAAGGAAAGAACGGGTATGTTTGACGTCAGAGTTAACGTACATACACATCTTCTAAATCTTATGTGCGCATCGAAATAATCACGATTTGTCATTTCACTAAGGAAGTCAGTGAATTAGGTACGTCTAACCAAAGAATTCAACAACCGTATAAGCCAAAGTATGAAAATAAACTTGGCTGTAACTTACAAAAAAATCCCAAGCCAGAGAATACTTAAGGACAGTTCAGGTACATTATAGCTTAAGATAAGGGAGGGTGGTACAATTCTGTTTATAAGTTGTCATGTCTAAGTTTAAGGAAGACCCATCAGAAAAGGGGATCCCGGGGTCCGAGGCAGAGCGATAGAATACAATTGAAAAAATTAAATACAATCGGTCAAATTAGAAAACAAATTACCGCTATAGTGACGATATTTAAGATAACACTCGTGAAAGTGCAGTTCTTCATTTAAGCCATTTTGATACGAGATTATCTAGAGGACTAGTTTCCACACAAACGTCAGCAGGATCAAAATCAAAATACGGTGATTGCTTTCCAATTTCGCTAGCGATACATAACGATAAATTCTATATTCTGAGGATACATGCTTCGTTTCCCAAACTTGTAGTCTTGTTTTTATGGCTAGAGTAGTAATGCCATGATATGTAACGCATGATGCGGCGTACCAAGCCAAGCCACTACGACAGAGACATACATGTTCATGAACACAAATGCTTGTACTGTGCGGGGATCGAACGCGCCGCAGGGGGCCGCAGTTTCATATGCAGCGTTTACTGCCATTGAAACAAACGTCGTAAAAGAAACAAGCATCTTGTTTTGATGGTAATAGTAGTAAAACCATGATATGTAACGTGTGCTCCGGCGCACCGCCACGGCGAGGCAAGGCGATGTCAAGGTCTAGGTTGCGCAGACGTCAACGCGCTTGTTAATTGTACACCTTGTATTTACCTGCAAGCGCGCGTTTACGTCACCGCGAACACCTCTCGACATCAGGATGTGTTTTAAAGATTCTACGGTTTGCGCTAGAGGCGGTGCAAGGGGAACGCTTCAAGCGGTTAGAATTCTCTTTGATTTGTAAGATTTCTCCTTCTTTTCTTTCAGTGATTCCTACCTGTGCCACTTTAAAGAATTTACCGTTTAGAGGCGGTGCAAGGGAACGCTGTTCAAATTCTCTCAGATTTGTAAGTTTTTTCTTTTCTTTTATAGTGGCTCCTACACGTTTCTCAGGAGACAGAATTAATTCAACGGTCGTTAATCAATTGAGCTACGCGTTTCCGCATTCCTGATCATCAAGAAAAATATAAACAAGTTATGAAATGGTAGTATTTTCCTTTCTATTTTGTTTGCAGTAAATAATATGTAAAATGTATTTATTATAGTATGCATTGTCCGCTATCGTAGTTTATACTTTATTAGTAATAAAATATGTAGATCTAATTAAGACTGTAACCAAGTAATGCTGTGGTACATTGTACCCAAAGTGCTACCGACTGTTTAATACGAAGAACTTACGAACCAAAGAGGACCATCTGGCACATTCACGACCAAACTGGAAAGACTTCCAGACTTACAAAGAAAAATATGGAGACAGTTATTTATTAGTAAATAAAGCATATTACAGCAACCTCTCTCACAATCGCTATACTCTTATGAATGAAGGCAATGACATACACAAATTAAATATTGACGTTGATTTTATATAACAATAATAACCCACCATTTATAACTAATTGTTTTACCATTTTTGTCTCAAAATCTGTAGGTAGATCATATATTGCTATTTTTATTAATTAAGTAGGTACCACAGAAAAACATGAAACGGAGAATTCAAAAATCGAGCGGTTTACATACAACTAGGTCATTTAAAGTTTAGTAGTAGGTAAATATTGAAATTTTAGATGATTCTTCTCATAAAATCTAACTATAGAGTCTTGTAAATTCATTTTATTTATGTTGGACGATTTATAAATGTCTCGTCACAAAATCAATAATATGAATAAAAAATATTTCCCATTTTTTGCCTTTTATTTTGACTACACTCGCGTTGTATCTCTTGATGTTATGTTTGGGTGTGACAGACTGTTTTGCGTAGGTGGCGGCGCCAAAGTCGACATAATATAAGTAGGCCTACATAATTAGACAACTATTACGCCCGACCACAATCTACTGCTTCACATGGAGCGATTCCAATAAAAGCTTTTTTAGGTTTTTGTTTGTGACAAAAACCTAAAAAAGCTTTTATTAGGTTTTTGTCACTATCTAACAGTTTTACTGTTCAACAGACATTTTGGGAACTTTCACCTTCGAAAAATGAATTGTAATATTTTTCACAATTAATACAGTGGAATTATTAAAATCCATAACGTTTTATTATTATTCGGGAAAATTAATCGAGTTATCTGAACTGTGAACGGATAGATTTATACCGTTCCTATTCATTCCTTAAAAATGTATATGTATGATGTTTCATATTACTTTTTTAAAAATTTAACTTGACTGTATTTATCAATTTTACTGCCAGCAAATGTGCCATTTCATTTTGTAATCAAATCTCTCAGAGCAAATTTCCTACTCGCGAAATATACGAGTAAATAACATAACTCATCCATTTGTGGACTTTGCCCCGTGGTCTGGATACGAGTACGTTGGACATTCAACCTTATATCCAGACAATTAAGTAAAAGTTTCTAATGAAACCGTTCTAGCTGATAAAAGTTACGTCATATATAACATAATACATGACATTACACTTTGCTCGTTTGGTTCACAAGTCCAATACGCGGATGATGATTGGCACTTTTGCAATATACACAAAATAGGAATTACCGTTGCTCAATATTATCTACATGATAATTATCTATTAGATCGAAATTGGACTTTGACCGTTTATGACAGTTACTAAAAATATAGGTAAATAAGCGTCTAGCCTAAACATTTAAAAGTTCCATTTTAATCAATTTTTTAAGCGCCATATCTATTTATAAAGTTCAATATTCCGGACTTTGTACCGCTTATTAGGGCACGTTCTCCTTACACTTTTAATAAGTCTTTATAGATGCTAATTTTGTTGGAAAAGCTTAAGTGTTATCGTTAGAGCAACTTGTGCTAGTTTTATACAAGGATATTTTTAATACACAGATTTTTATTCTGTTTATTCTGCCCCACTAGGACCATCACCTTAAGAGTATAGGTAAGTGGGGTTTTAATTAATAACGAAGATCGGTATTGACGGATCTACAAAACCACGCGATCTATCGAACGATCCTTTTCGTTAGTCAGGCGTCGCTTATCATCGATGCATTGCCGAAAACGCTGCTTTTTAAATGCCTCCATACTTCGCCGTATGTTTGTTTTCGGCAGTAACGCGCCCCGTCCTATCAGTCATCAAAAATGTTACGTATACTAGATCTTCTTTTGATTCGACACTGATCTATCCAACCATCGTATTTGCTTATTAAATTAGTTATTGTTTAAGCATGTGTTCATTTAAAAGTTTATCACTTAAAAAAAAACTGGATGTCCTTGCATTTAATAATTTTATTATTATTATTATTTATTATTTTATTAATTATCTTGAAGGTTCGTAGTAGTGTTGTGATGGCCATTTGCCCAGTTATGATGACTCGTAGAGTTGCACATTTTTTAAAATACCTAATTTGCCTTCTATACATTCTTCAGAGTCATGTATATGTAGCTAGTTCGTGTAATTTGTTGCCAGTTATACAGAGTCACGATGACCGTGCAATAACAGATAAATGTCTTAATAATTGTCCGAGGATTATACATCCGCGTTTAATAGTTTCTAATAATAACATGTTATGGATTCTCGGTAACTAAGGATTCGCAGCAATTTTGCAAAAGGACAGATTATGGTGTGGAAGAACCAGTTTCAGTAGTTGTAAAGTTATTTTTTATAGTATTTTTAACCGGAAAAAAGATAAATTATAGTGAAAAACGGTGATATAAAAACAGGAACAATTGTGCGACGATATTTCCTTTTATACCTACTAAGCATTTTATCGAAAGTGGAAAGTATTTATTTTAATTTCTGAACAGAATAGACACGATCGAAGTAAATTGTAGTAGTAGAACATGTAAGTAGAGTACAAATAATGTATAGGATAGCACGTGTTCATGTGCGCTAAAGGTGTGACTCAATCTTGCACTACTGTGCTCGATTTGTAAAACGACCAGGGCGGGCATCATATATTTGAACACTTCGGATGTGAGCCGTCACATCCAATATAACGGTCATCACCCATAATCATCCGCCTAGAAACGTCCACTGCTGGACTGTCCCTAGACATAGGCCACCCCCAATTATAATTGTTCATTTGCGGGGATTTGCCTTTGTAATCACGGTTAGTGGTGTTAGTAGGTTTTATTGGTACTTAGATAAACGCTGCTGCCCGTTTCCTGATATTCGCCGAGTCGTCTTCTAGGACACCCACGGGATGACCTATTCTAAAATCGGAAACCATACGGACGTTTGGTCGCGGATTTTGAGAATAAGAATCAATGTAGAATGTGGTTGAACTCACATTTTTTCCAAATTTCCTTACATAATTTCTGCAACGTTTGTACCAATTTCTATCTTCTTGTTGTAGGTACCATCTTATCTGTGTGCTCTGCCTTACCGTATCTTGTATGTTGGTCAATAAATTTTGTTTTTTTAAAAAGTATTGCCTAATTCGAAATTGATAAAGTTATGTTCTTTTAGCTTTTCCTTGGTGTTTAGGTTGTCATTTGTGAATTAATTGTGATCAAGACCATTTATATTCAAAACTAGCTGTGCCAGCGGCGTCGCACGCTTGGATATCGGGTTTCAAAAATAACGGACTTCCATAAAATACTTATACCTATACCTAAGTTTTAAGTTAGACCTCTAGTAATACATTAGTGAAAATCGTATTCAATTTCATGCAGTAGTTTTTGAGAGATGCGCGTTCAAAAAATTTCTCCCGTTTTCTTAACATTTCCCTTCACTGCTCTGCTCCTATTAATAGTAGCGTGATGAAAAGTACCCTATAACCTGCCCAGGAGTATGAAAAATAATTGTACCAAGTTTCGTTAAAATCCGTTGAGTAGTTTTTGTTTCTATAACGAACATACAGACAGACAGACAAAAATTTTACTGATTGCATTTTTGGCATCAGTATCGATCACTAATCATCCCCTGATAGTTATTTTGAAAATATATTTAATGTACAGAATTGACCTCACTACAGATTTATTATAAGTATAGACAAAAAAAAAGATAATAATCTGTACAGAAATCAACTACATGCTAATCCATAAGATGCATATGATAAGTATTCAGATTTGACTTGTATGTAAGTAATACTAGTAATCAAAGTTAAATACCTAATCCTTATTTGTTTAGGTTCTAAAAACACTTGAAGACAAAACGTTTTTAACTTTTTACATTTTGGTGTTAGTTATTTTATTTATACATTGTTGATTGTAACAATAATTTAAATGTCTTGGAAACTTTTTGTAACAATGTTTATAATCCATTGTTTATCAATGCCTAGTTAGCTGTTTATTTATTTATCTGAATGTCAGTGATAAACACGGTAAGATAGGGAATTTGTTACATACAAAAATAAATTTTAAATGTTACTTGTTAATTACACAGTATAAGTAAGTAGATAATGGTCTAATTATTACTGCTAATTGCTTTTAATTTGTTTACTCAAATATTCAAATGAAATACATAAGTAATTTACACAAATTATTGATTTTTGTGTACTATCCCCTAAGGAAACTTTTAACATCATTTAATATCATGGTTGAAAAGTAGGTTTTGTTTGATCATCATCATCAGCCTAATAGCAGTCCTTTGCTGGACATAGGCCTCGCCTCTCCAGCTGTTCGCCACTGATGGTAAACATCTGGAGGATATACCCATAATCGCCACGCTGGGCAGGCGGGTTGACGAACACAGGGCATAGCTTCTCGTTCCAGTGACGCTGCTGCCCGTCATCGGCCTGTGGTATTTAGCTACGCCTTCAATTGTGATGGTTATACCACCACCAGTCCGTTGCTAGCGCCTCGTTTTTCGGCAGGATGCACCATGGGCAGGTGAGGTTGGCTTGGAGCGAAAAGTTGATAGGTCGCTCCCTTACATCCCTAGTTTGATCAACTAACCAAAAACATGTCAACCAATCAATCATCTAAATAGACTAAATAGACATGTCCTTTTATACATGTACTCGAAATCACATATTTTATTTAAGAAAACATTTTAAAAAATATAAACATTAAGCTGATCAGATACTGTGGACCATAACACTTCCATCTTGCAACAATATATAAATGGGCCATCTCAATTGTTAGTGTTGTCGCTGGTGTGTGTGCAATTGAGACTAATTTGTCCTTACTGCTGTACTAGTAGGTACAAGAGCCATCCATCACTGCCACCGGGCCCGACCTTTTGTTTTGTATTATGATAGAAAAGGTATGAAACTGAATAGTCACCTTTTCTGATATTTACAATAACAAATGAAAAACTTCTTTATTATATGGATTTTGATTTGATTTATTGCTCAATTGGTAGTGACCCCTGCCTTCTGAGCCAAGGGTTCGATTCCCACCCGGGACAAACATTCGTGTGATGAACACTTGTGTTTGTGCCGTGTCTGGGTGTTTATATTTGTATTTATTTGTGGTAGCTTTTGTTCTGATAGCCATAACACAAGTGCTTAAGCTTCTTACTTTGGGATTGGAGCAATATATGTGATGTTGTCTGATATTTATTTATTTAAAATAGAATTTAGTAACCTTTTGTGATAAGTCTAGTTCTTATAAGAACTGTATGCAATTTTTTTTGTTAATTGTCATGTTACTGGGTGGAGAGTCAGGGAATATCTTATGCAGCTATAGATAGACCATATGAAGTGACAGAAAAACCAAAGAGGAACAACTTATAGGGCCATCCCCTGATGATCTAAGAATACCGATCTTGGCAGCATCACCAGACTGCTTGGGAGCGGCCCTCACTCCATATAATCATAAAGAGGATAAATAGGAGAGTAAACAAAAACAAATCAATATTGTAAAAGAGGAAACCATATGAAACAAACCAAGGTTTACCAAAAACATTTCATGATAATCACTTTTACTATGTAATAGGCATCACATAAATAAAATATAGGTAGTGTATGAAATTATGCATCATGAATAATAGCTTTTGTCCACAATGAGATTGTATGTGAATGTAAAATTTCAAGATGATGTCACAAGCCTGTCCATTATATTAATTATTATTAACAATTTTACTAAAATGTGTGCAAAGTACATATATTTGTAAACAATAATAAATATCCTATGTATCTTTATGAGATGTCGGCATAGCCATAATATAAAATGTATTGGCAGCAAGAGCTAGAGATTTTGTGAAATAAATAAACAGCACTGTAGTTCTTCCTACAATAGTATAGCTTTATTAACCTACATAAACAAATAATGATAACCCTTACATTATAAACATTGGGTAACATGTATAGAGGTCAAACCTGTTCTCGCCTCTAGTTCCGCCATCGAGATTGTCAGAGGACATTAAAGTATGTATGTTCGTACATTTTGCTATACCAATAGATGATACTCTACAGCTCAAAGAAAACTTGTTTATATGACAATTTATGATAAATAAAGTACCTATGGAAACATACTTATCAGGGAAAATCAAGTAATTGTACATTACATCTAAATCATCATATTACTAAGCACTTCTTGAGAATTATGAACAACAAATTTAGATATAATTCAATGAAAATATATCGTATACGCAAAATTATGAAGGTGATCAATTAGTACTAATTATGGTTATTAGAATTAAATGATTCGTATTCTTACCTTCGTCGCAGAGTCCCATATTCTTGTCTTGATTGGTTAAACTTAACTACAATAGAGTATGTACTATAAAATATTAAATGAAAAATATATTATTTTTCGTCAAATAGCTGGTAACAGTATTGACAGCTGCCATTTCATGTTGACATTAATGACATAATAGACCGGAAGAACGAATGATGAAGGATACAATCACATTAGTGTTGCCATGAATCAGTAGTATTCATGGCTTCTATGACATCTAGCGTAACTATAGAGAATTTTTTACAATAACTTAACCAAACCTTGCCAATAGATGGCATGATGTGTGCTCATTGTACAACGAACTCCTTAATGCGGGAAGTTCAAAATAGTTTCATTACTTTCTATTTTGTTTGTTTCATATAATTTTAAAACAGAGTTGAGTCATTACGCTGAAAAAGTTTTAAACAGTATTAAGCTCGATGATTATTAATCCATTTTGAATAAATTAAAATATCAGTAGGTACCGAGTTTGTATCTCTTGGTCTTAGTACGGAATAGGTACATGTACCTACGTTAGTTTAATTTATTAATTTAAGTTAATAATGTTTAAGTAGATATTTACTACTCTTATGATGAGTAAATTTGCGAAAATTCTCAAAATGTACGTCTTTACCGTTGATTTTGTACCGTTTCTAAGTAAGCACAGAGAATAATAATTAACTAACACATATTATTGTACTAGAAATTGCATTGCGGCTTGTCGTAATTCACGTGCGAAAGAAAAGGTGACACGTGATTGTTATAAATCATCATCTTAGCTTTCTATTATTTTTCGTTTTAGCGCATGCGACCTCTATAATTTGTCAACTTTGGGCGGTTCGTAGAATTACTTGTAAGGGGTGGATAAAATGCTCAAAAAAGATTGTCGGAGCGATTTGTTGTTTTGTTAATTCTATGTATTTTATTAAGGCATAAAATAAGTGTTGCAAGTATTATTTCTTTCTTGCCATTCATTAATGCCATTGATTTTAATTAGCCCTTGGAATTGTGACGACATACGTATAAACGTATGTCGTAAGCATAATGATATGCTTGTAGATATGCCCATCGTGGCGTGCACAAACAGTGAATCTCTGGTAGAAAGATGTGTGGGCAACTGTAGTTAGTTAACCTAAGTTGCTTGCGTGGTTACTAATCCCTAACTACTCGTAACTCAAGTCATGATTTCAAGATAAGCAAGATTTTTTTAAAAGTTTTGTATAGGCACCTAAAAAGAGTGAAGTGTCCATGAGTTCATTTATGTATCTTCTTCAGACTCTTGCAGTTCACAGCTGGACATAAGCTGGATAGGTATAATAGATCTCTCCAATTGTTCGCCACTTTGCTTGGACCTGGGCTTCTTGCATCTAGCATTTACCAGTCATTCTGCGCAAATCGTCCGTCCAGAGAAATGATATCCACTCTAGAAATCGTTAACCTAACGGTTATCGGTTCTGCGGCTGATATGGCCAGTCCACTGCCACTTCAGCACATTAATCTAGTGATCTATGCCGATGACCTTGGTTCTCTGTAGGATCACCACATTTCGGATCCTATCTCGTAAGGAGATGCCGAGCAATCCTTTTTAGAGCTCGCTCAGCAACCTTTGATTTAGATAAATAATTCTTGTGTATACTTATAAGTACTATAGAGTCTATCAGTTTCGATTTGAAGACGTACCTACTAAGAACTATTTATACTACATAATATAAAAAGGCAACCAACACATCACTTCCGTCACAAGCAACATTGTGCAATTGATAACTATTTGTAGATCCGGGAGTAATTTTGAGTTTGGGATTTAAGTATTCAGTTCGGGTTATCATCTTTGGATTTTATCATAATATTTTCAGTATTGTCATGCTCGAACATTATCTCAATATAAGTTACCTACTTACATGGTACGACATTCTCAGTCCCAATGTGTCGTAGCAACAAATGAATAATAATAGTTTTTATCTTCTTAAGCGGTATGTTGTTTTATGATAATTTTTGAGGGGCGTGGCAAAATGTTGGCTTATGTTAACTAATCAGTCTGCTCCGCTGTAACTTCTTATAGGAATATTGTACATACAAATTACTTATCATATTCTTGTATATCCTGGTTGGTACTGGAGTAGGAATATAGGGTAGGTAAGGTTAAAAGACATTGCGGGGGCACTTTTGACAAATATTCTGGCAAAGTTATATAAACTCTGTTTTGATAGTTTTATAATATTGTTTACGCTTGACCACAATACGCCTGATACACTTATCAGGCGCCCATTGTAGGCTTTAATATCACTATATTGAAGCCTACAATGGGCGCTTACCCAGTAAATACCGATACAATCTCGCTTTGATACCTAAAATTGTTGAGGGCACAAGGAGTCCGGCAGGGAGTCTGGCTGTTCGTATTAATAAAGTAGAGGCGAAATGCACCGTGCGAGTCTGTGAGGCTTGCATCATAAATGTAGGATTTTTTGCTGTATCTCTACTCGTCCGGAGATAAAAAGGGATTGGGGCATTCAAAGCTCTTTGAATCGTAGCAATGGCTTACATTGTTACAATATAATGATTTTCGTAGCTCAAGAGCTTTCTAAGTAGGTAGGTAAGTACTTACTTTGTGACATCGGACCTTTTATATAGTTAAATGTAGTACGATATTTTTATCAATGACTCAATTACAAATGAAACATTCGCAAATCCGGCTTTCGAACGATGCGGATACATCCACGCCGACATTTAATACCTACGCGCCAGTGTGCAATAAAGTTAAAGATAAATAAATCATTATCTAATAAAAAAACAACTGTGACAATGAAATTGAACGGAGATTAATGTTACTGTACTTACTGATAAGGATTCCTGGACAGCTTTCAGTCTTTACATACCTACTTATTTTCAAGGGAAATCTTATGTACCTACTTAATGGTGGCTTAAATTGTTGTGACTTTATGGAATAAAATAAAAAAATAGGTAGGTACCTAAGTGAGTGTATCCACTCTAGAAATCGTTAACCTAAGTAGGTAAGTACCTATCTATCTCATTTACATTTACCTATATCTACGTATAGACCGCTGGCTCTTTTCCCGTCTTTGCCACCAAATACCTACCTACATCCAACTTTTCCTCTCTAGCTCATTCATTACCTCTTCTCGTTGAATGACCAAGTGGAAAGTTGAGTCTTGATTCAAAGTTGAGAAAGAATAGACACATTTGTGCGTTTGCCGCTCTATGGAATCCTGAGCATCCGTCTCTATCACCTCATTTCGATCGCGTCTATTCTCTGCCTGATGCTGGTTACTTACTACCTACTTAGGTTAACTCAGAACCGAATGCAGTGTAAAAATTCAAAAATAGAGTTATATTAATAATATCGAAGCGGCGTGTGCCAGGTAATGGCAGGTGCCTAACCTATGCCAAGTGGACGCTTCGCGCGCTTTGCGTCGCCCATCGCAATCGGCAACTCGTCGGCTGAAGAAATATGGCGGTGAGGTCACATCGGTGACGGCCTGTCGTTAGCGCCACAGACTGTAGGAGAACCATCTTCTTGAAGGCGTCAATACTAACCCTCTCGACAAGCCCTAGGCCGAGCTCCTTCAGTCAGAGTACCCCCTTAGCTATGTTGCTAAACGGAGGCTCCTTAATAGCGATTTACTTTGCGACGCGAGACTGCTAAGTCTGGAACACCATCGTAAAGCCGCCTGTCTGTCGGTATTCTATCGGTTATTATCGGACGAACAGGAATACGGCGAAAAGGCACCTATATGAAACTTTTTGCCGGGCTCCTTGTTCCTCGAGAGATATAATGTTCCGATGTTCAAGGCGGGAGTGAACCGGTTTTTGCTGGGTGAGCGCGTCCCATCGTAGACTACTAGCGTCCGTACAAACCCTCTTAGCCACGGCCCTCGGGCCATTTGACAGTAGAATTTGCCATCGTGATAGAGAAACTCGCTGACCGCCCAAGGTGCGCCGGACGTAGGTAAACAATATCCTTAAATCTGTATACTGAACAGTGGGCACAGCAGGTTTGATTTGCCATCGCAACGCAAAGAGGAAGAAAATGTGCCAATCAAACAATAATTTTTCTACGTGTCTAGTTTTAGGTCTTTCAGGTTTGTCCTACGGTCCTGCTACTTAACCGGTAGGACCCTTTTTTCAAGAAATTAAATTTCGGGATTCGGGGAATTCAAGATACAGGAACCTATCATGATTTATGAATGTACCTACTCTGTAAATATTATGACGTAATATTGATGAAGTTGTAGCAAATACAATAAGTGAGGAAGCTTGGTCAGTTAGTAGGTGATACTTAAACAAGCCTGACACTCCTCCTTATAACATATACGAGTACTTCCAAGAAATAGGTACGTCTACTTACTGTTTCATGCAAATGGAACATTTTATGTTTTTATTAGTTCAAGAACACGATTTGTATTTGGGTGAATGAGAACTAAGCCTTTGTAAAGAATTTTGTACTAAACTTTTTATTCTGAAGTAGGTAATTAGGCTAATATTTCACACACGTCATTTAGGTATAGGTATTATAACATCAGATAACATGTTTCCTCTTTTCGATGTGTATGATCTTAAGTTCTTATTAGAGACATAAGCGCCTGATAATCTTGATCGCATGTATGTCATATGAGTATTATTGTCTCAAAGAAGTCTTTAACACAAATTGATATTGTTAATCGCGTGACATTACTGGCTCAATGCCCTAATGATAAGTATAGATAATAATTATTATAACACATCAAAGAATTCATTCAATGTAACTGCCAGTAATTATTAGTTAGAAGGTACCTAGGTCTGTAAATAGTAATGTAACTATACTAGTATAGGTAACAAATTTCACCTAAAAAGAAATAAAACGAAATCAAGATAATTTTATCCGAGCATATCCATAATTTGTTAGGCATCTTATGTCTAATTTCTCTAATTAGGTTTAAGGTCTGCATCCAACAAGGCTGACACTCAACATGTGTCGTGGCGTAGACATCCACCATCATGATCATCATATTTAACCATAAGAGGTACACAGCCCACAGCTAGACGTAGGCAAAGACTTCAACAATCCATGATCATGACCTCATAAAATAATAGATACCTACCTACCTATTCGCTAACAATAATGCCTATGTATATTTTTACGACATGTAACATTGTTATAAAGATAACCCAATGTTAAACACGTATCTACCTAAACTTTTTTGTTTACATTGTTAATGTAGGTAAATTTATCTATGTGTTTTAACAATAACACGTTGAAAGCTGTAGGGCATCGTAACCAACATAAATATATTATTATTAATTTAATATAAGTACCTGCATAATAATATGTTCAAATAACATTATTAGTCAAAATTCATGTTCTGTATCTCTGTGATGATCTCTGATAGAATAATGGGTCAAATGTCTTTTGGGCGAAAAGTTTGGTTAAACGTTCATGGAGCAATGGACTACAAAGGAAGTTACAAAAATTTACCAAAGATGTTGTTTAAATCACACATCTATCTCAGCTTCCCTTCAGTCAGTGGAACAATGTCATTGTAGGTATCAAGTTCCGGAACCTTAAGTCTGGAAGATATTTCTATCAGCGATGATACTGCCTACATTGTATATTAGCTACATTAACTACTTTCTGTAATGTTTTATTGTAGAGTAATATACCTACACCCTATCGATGTAATGATGCCATCCATCATACAAGTCTTTCCGATGTTGAAGATACTTTGGGATACCAATATACTCGTACCTACTTTGGCTGAACCGCGCCTGCACGATTAGGATCTAGTCAATTTCAACTAAAGGAGCTTTTTCCTTTTTCTTTGTAAGTATGTAGCCTTTGCTGTTTTAATTTATTCTTCTTCGTCCTAGCTGTTGAGCCGCAGAGCCGCTTTCCTGCAGACTCTCCTCCATGTTGCCCCATCTTCAGCATCCTTTGGTGTGAGATTGTTAATTTATAAAGTTTTTTTCTTTTCTTTCGCACGTAATCACGAAACTGACCTAGCTGCATGAAAGTCGCCGCAGTGGCAACGCGATCGGTATGAATGGATCGCGTCATTCTGACAACGGGGTTATAAACGAACCATGTCATTGAACGACCCAGAGCACTGACGCCGTGCCAAGCTTTAATGCCAATATCAAAGTGACGTCACCAGAGCACGATGCACATTATTCATATAAATGTATAGCGCAACAGTTGCATAATACGGACGGTAGAAATGCTATTTTAGTCGAGGACCATTATACATCTTATTATAATCTAAGTAACACAGAATTATTATCAAATCAATTCGTTTATTGCCTTTCATGGTTTACAAGGTGTGAATTACAATTATTCCAGTACATCATTTTGCCCAATTGGGCATAGCCCGTGGGCATAGCCCATGAACGTGAAATTGATATTACATTGTTAATTTTATTGTACCTAGGTAGGTATGTTTTATACTTAGTTAACTACATAAATATTTATTTTGTTAATATTCTTTAATTTAATCATTTTGTCAATTACACAATTAACATTAGTCATTTTGTTAATAAGTATTTTCTAATTTATCGGCTGTAGACGTCCCATTTGTCCCCTCTAGTCAGCCGTCAAAGAGAACAGTCGGCACGAATTGTCACCACGGTGACAACCGGGAAGTCAATTCCTAGTTGTCACCCCTGGGGACAAGGCCAGAGGGGACAACTGGGAATAATTGGTATAAACAAAGGCCTACTCCCTATGTTTTGGGGTAGGTAATTTTAACATGTTACACTTTACTTTGGTAAACATTATATATGGATGTATCTTTTGTTTGTGTAGGTATACCTGAAACCAGTTTGATGTATATTAAGTATTACTACTCGTGGTCTAATACACATCAATTAAAGCTGCGGTTTATGTGAATACCTTCTTGACAGCCCGAAAACTTCGATTAGGCCTACTGGTACAAGATACAAACGAGTTGCTAGAAGAATGATTTGTGTTTATCAACACCTTTTGCTAGTTTAATTCTCTATGAAATTACATACATACCTACCTACTTCTTTTTAATTAGGTAATAGCTGAACAACCATTATAGCATTCTGCGTCTAGGTGTTAATATTATTAAGGTAATAATAAAATTGTAGATTCGACATTAAAATCTTGGAACCGGAGAGGTAATGATTTTAGGTTAAGAAATAGCTGCTACCAATTTATGTGTTTATTTGGCTATAAATATTATAGACCACTAACTTATTGATTACTTTATTATTAATCATAATGTATTTCATAATATATATGCTAGCTCATAAATTTTTATTAACAAGCAATCTGAGTGGTAAGTAAAAAGCAATGAGATTATGAACTTTCAACATTATGCAAAGCATAGATAGAGCATGCACAATTTTTGTCTGAGCTGTTTGAGTACAATGACAGTCATTTCGGCGGCCTTGTCATCACCGGACCGGGAGCGGAAGACTCTCAATCATCTACCATAGCGAGTCAGACGTTTAACTCACATTATGCCGCTCTAGCTTTGATACATTTCTATGGATAAACCGCTGATAGAATTAAAATCGCAAATATTTAACATTGTGATTGACAGCAATAGGTACAGCACATAGTGACAGAATCGATTAAAGATGAACAACTGACTGTCTTTTGCTTTCGAATTAGTTACGACACCTACAATGATCGATGGAGGACAGTAAATCATTATTATTACGGCTAGGTGCCAATAGCATTAGCGTTTGATCGTAGAAGAGTAGCGACAGGACAGATTTAGAGCGAAATATACCTACACTGTAAACTCTACAAACTTAAACTTAAATGATCTCCGGCTCGTGTTTCTGCCGGTGAGTAGGGTTTCCGAAGCTCGTGGGGGGTTAGGGGTGGGCCGGAATGGTGTCTTTTGTAATCTGACAATATTACATAATAATAATTTCAATAATGGATATTTTCTGTGTCTATAAACACATTTCTTCGTGATAGAGAATGGCTGCTGCGGTATAAAGAGTGTACATCAATGTTTGGGGTTTAGGATGAATCAACAAAATTAGGCTGTACCTATTTACAGAGTTTATCGTTATAGAGAATAACGTTAAAAGAGTTTACATTATCTTTACGTAAACAAAGAGCGCCAGTGGCCTAGTGGCTAAGACACATTGGTACGGGAAACAGCAGTTCAATTCAAACCTCATCATAATCAACAGCAGTCCACTGTTGCACATAAGTCTCTGCAATATTTTGCCACTTTGACCAAATCAAACCACGCCACGTACCAATATACCTAGTAGAGATATTTTTGACTTTGACACTGAATAAGATCTGTCTAAATGTCCCTCCTTAGAGAACACAGTTTATTATAGAGATTATCTTATCGGACTGTAAAAATTGTGAAATACAGTAATTTAATTGATTAGCCCTTCAAAACATATCTATACCTATCTATCTAGATACTTTATCTATCAGTAAAAGTGCTTAGCTAAATGATGGTAAATATCGATACAAATACTTACGCTTTCGTGTGAGAATATCCACATAGGAAAGTTTCCATAGACGTAGAGTCGGTAGGTATACTCGTCTTAAGTATTTTATAGTGTAGAAGACACGTGCTAATGCAACGATTGCTTACTTTAAAACTTGACAAGTGTTATGCATGTAAGTACTTGGAAAACTTACGTAATACATAATCAAGTTACGCACATCAAGATAAGTGTGATTAAACAATATCTAATTAATTATCATTTCTAATAGTTATGGGTAGGTGCGCTTACTCGCGCTCTAACGATTATGAATTGGTAAATATCTGATGTGTATAAGTAAAATAGCTATAAATAAGTATCTCATAAGGGTGCCTTTCCACAAAAGTGGGGCTGCTCGGAGCTAACAAAAATAGACAAATGATATTGCTAAAATCAGACGTATCATCTCCGGTTCACTTTAGTGGAACAATATCATTGGGTTTTCTCATGGCCCCGCTTCTTTGGACACGCACCCTTACGCACTACAAACCTAAACCACTAGGAATTAAATATTGCGAAGGAGTTGATGTTGCAAAGTGAAATAGGTAATTTAACCTAGTCGACCTGAAAATATTTTTTATTCATGGTTTGCCGTATTATAACTATCTGTTATCTGTATTACTTTCATTAACCATTAATAAATCAAGTTGTCTTCTATCTTGCTGTATTTTCTTATCATCACTTCTTTCAATACTATGTAAGACTGGATAGCACGATTAGGTATTGTATCAGACTACACTCTACAGCAATTGAGTACGAGTATACGTCAAGTTTCTTGTTTATGCACGTACTTGTACGTAGGTAGATGTGCCACTTTTCAACCATTTTTCTTCTACAGACTATTTATTAATAGGTATAGCACGCATGCTCTGGTTTGATTTCCAGGTTAATTTTTTGCGATGTTTACGTCCAATATTTATATATGCGCATCCAAAATAAATGTACTTGACACATATTTGTATATTTTCAGATTTGTGTATTAGAGCCGATCATTGTGTAATACTAGTAACTACGCGACGTGAAAACGTAAATAGAAAATCTATTTTAGCGGGCTTTCAAAAAACAGATGGTTCCCTCGTTTTTGGTAAACTTCAAGTGCCCTCATGTCCTCCACCGTTAATTAGAATTGCATATTAGAAAATAAATTATGTTAATACAGAGAGTTGACAGTAAAATGTATGCAACGGGGTATTCGACAACATCTATTATTAACCGAGTCTGAGACGCGAACTAAAATTGTCAACAATCTTAACGACGCGACTTTTACACCGATCTTCCATTCCATAGCTAAGTTAGTTTAGTTTACTCACAAATTGGAGTAGTTTTTCGTACACCTGAAACTGACTGCGGTAGAAAATTGGCTCAAATAGACGAAACTATATTATGAATTAATTTTGACTAGCGGTGGACATTCCGCTTTTGTGTCGATTAAAAAGACACAAAAATTATTCGATAATAATTACGTCACAAGGAAATCTCCCTCTATAAGTTGCAATGCTAATGAATTATTTTTTAATTCTATAAAAATAATGAATATTAAGGTCTGTCTTTTAATTGAGATTAATCAAAATTGGGTATTGCAGACACACTAGAAAGTTTTAAATTTTCGAGGTCGAATACTTAAGAATATGCCGGTACCTACAACAATTTACAAATGTTGAAATGTTTTATTTAAACAGCTTTTTTATTCAAAAACATTGAGAATTTGTAAAATTCCTAACTTTCTAAGCTAAAAAAGAAGATCTAGGAGATCTAGAGAGGTAGGGCATAGCGAATCTTCGCTAGAATTGAGCCGGACATCCAATGGTACGGTACGGTGGTCTAACTACCGTACCGTAGCAAAATGTCATCTGGGTCCCGTTTCTTGCCGGTGAGTAGGGTTTCCGGCGCTCGTGGGGAGTTAGGGTTGAGCCGGCATGGCGATAGCAACAGTCCGGTTACTTGCCCATTGTCGCTGCGACTTGGGCTCCTCTTTCGCTTTGTATAAAAAAATCTAACTATTAAAAGAATGGCACATACCTAAACTTTAGTAATATATACATCAAAAGCAAATTATGTGAGCCTAAATACCTACCTATTCACAATGTTTGCACTTACTTTATGTACCTACCTACAGCTAGATATAACGTAGGTACCTACACATTTTATGTCTGAGGATTAAGCATGTATGAACGAGTGTTTTAGTTATTTAAACAGACTGTTGTTGCTTTACCCTGGCTGAGTAAAATAAATGATATGCAAGGTCAGAACCTGTATTGTTCTTTCGTTTGACTTACCTATACAATGCAAGTGCGGGGTTTTGCGTGATACTTGGGGTATCATTTTTTTTTCACTAAAACATGTGGGATAGCTAACATGTTTTGTTACTTATAACAAAAGTATAGAAAGCCGTTTGGATTATGCGAAGATCGATCATAGATCGATTTAAATCTCTTGAATTGAGGTATAATTCAAGGGAATAGTTATATAAAATGTTTTTTTTATTTATTTAGATCAACTGATAGGTAGGTACATAACAATTTCTTTTAGTTTAAATTTGAAACTTACAGCCTGATTGTTCTCAGTTTTGTTGCCAAGATGTTCGGTATACCCATTCGGCAAATTAAGTCACAGCAACATGCCATGTTATGTTATTATTGCTACCACAGTCTTCTCAGTATTTTCAGAACTCATGGTGTTGTTGAAAACATCGAAAGTGAGGACATAAATAAATACACAACGAACAGCTACAAATATTAAACAACCCAGAGGAGGTAGAGAAGGTAAGTATACTTTTTAGAAGAATGTTTATGTCGCAGTCATCTGGTTGAATCTCCTATTCAATTGAATGGCCAGCGAACGTTCAACGTCTTGACTGAACGTCATTTTAGCATAGTCGTTGAATGGGTAAAAGCCAACTTAAGTTTATAATTTTTCATTAAAAGTATCCGGCGGCGGCGTATTAATAGGTAAATCCATGCTGTCACACAATTTTTATTACGAATAAGTCAGTTTATAGTAAATCTAATCAAAAAAATATCAACACTGTTCATATCTTTTTGATCATCTTTGACGCCATATTTGTTTTGGTGACTACTAACGCCGCGTGGGAATAGAATGAACTAAATTACAATCACCTGACTGCTTTTACGTCCGCTCTTTTCAAAGGGCTATGTTTCAATCCGCTACCTAGTTGGACGTTAAGTGACGCGTGTTTAGTTAACGTTCGGTCTAGTCATTCAATTGAATGTCGTCATTCAATGAATGCGCTAGCGATTCAATTGAATAGGAGATTCAACCAGATGACTGCGACATTTATATTCCGTCATTTTTAAACCATGTATTAATTATGTAAAGTCTATGTAAGATAGGATTGAAATTATTTATTAAAATATCAGGTAATAAGCGTCTTCAATTTTCAATTTGTTTCTTTATCAATTCAATTTCTAGTTCCATTTTTTCGATTTGTAAATTATGTATCCTTTGTTCGTATTCTAATAAATTATTTTCTCGTGTAATTAAAACCTGCTCTCTTCGCAGTCTTAACTCGTGCAACGCCTGGTCCTGTCTTATATTTAAGGTGGTGCGTCTAATTCTGGCCTCTGTCTCACTCAAGAATTTCCTGACACCTGAAAGCAATCGGTAATGAATTTTTTTAAGTGGAGATAGTTGAATGGATGGAGAGTAACATAGGCTACTTTTGCACCTTTCTAAACCCCCACTTCCCTAAAATGGGGGGTGGAAGTTTGTATGCAGCATTCACCCCAAATTCAACGCGAGCGAAGCCCCGCGGCATTGCAAAAGCTACCTAGTTATTTTATAATTTGAATAATCTCTCAATAATGTATCTTTATAGAAGGTACACACAGACATAGTAAAATGGACAAATCGTGTCAATGACATTACCTACTGTGGAGCTCCTTTCTGGAGGGCTCCCATCAGTGCGATTTAAGGTCCTTGATTCCTGGGAGAGCCTCTTTCTCTGGGTTTTTAGGTTTTCCCAGCATCTTTTTAACTGATGACTGTTCCGTTGAGACACATATGGTTGGGAGTTGTAAGCCTCTGCGAGATCGTCCCAGGCTTCTTTCTTTAACTCTACATTTTTGGCATGTATACGTTTGTCCTCAATGATAGGCCGTTCCCGCACTAATTCCACAATCAGTTCCCTCTCTGCAGGAGTAAACGGCACCTTCTTGGAACTGTAATATAAATACACGCGTTTTCGTAACTGTTTACTTCACAATCATTGATTTATAACACCTAGATGGATAGCCTTCATATAAACGCTCCGTCTAAAGAGAGGCCAAAAACGGTAATTAAAAAACCCGACTGCATAAAGAAACAACCATAATTAAATTTAAAAAAAAAAACAAGCTAATTATTACGAATATTTGTGCTGGTTTCCTAGCCTAGGTCCCGTCTGTGACTGACTAACCTATATACTCTGCACTTGATTGGAAGCTTGTTTTTTTCTTTTTTGTAAAATTTAGATTTGGCGCTAAAAATCTGCCATTATGAATTTCTAGAAATTTTAATGTACCTACTCACACAATTACGACACGAATCGCTTGATCAATACCTCTCATGTCAAAATCTGTCTAGCGGTTTAGGCGGACATGCCAAAGAAACGGACATACATACATACCTCAAATGTACATACTCTCAACACAACTCTCAAACAACATTAACCTCCTTTCTTCGGTAGTCGGGTAAAAAGGTTCTAGGTTTGAAAATTTATTATGCTTACCAGGGCCGTCTTGAATATATTAGGCGCCGGGGTGCCGGACTCAACCTGCTTTAAAGTAGTGGAGTGTAATCGGTGTTTATTTTTCTTGTTAGAATCAAACATACCTACATAGTCGCCTACCATATTTTAAACATAACAACTTCAACTACATAATTTGAATAATATACATGTCGCAGGCAAATTCTATAATTCGCCCGTATACAAACGGCGTCGGCAGTTCACAAAGACAAATTCGTTATATAAAATGCCGTACGCCGTATGTATGTAAGATATCGTTCATTTTCTAATATGCCGAGCTACGATATTACAGCCGATTACAAATTGCCTCGGCATATCGTTCGAATTAGTGCCAAAATTAACCGCGCGTGGCGCTGCGTTTCGCCAAAGCCAATATGACGGCCAGCAGTGAAAGTGTGGAAGAAAAAAAATATCTTCTATCTATATCTATATATACATATACATACATACATACTACATACATATAATAAAAATGTAACGAGTCGCTGTCTGTACATGGAAGATATATGTGAAAAAATATTATGGGAGGCCTTTATTAATGCAATAGTACCCAAAACAATGATTTTTGGAATTTTTGTCTGTTTGTCGGTTTGTCTGTATGTTTGTGCACGCTAATCTCAGAAACCGCGTATCCGATTAAGATGCGGTTTTCACTAATATATTGGTGGAAGCTTCCCTTAACATTTAGTGTTTGTTTCATGTTAATCGGTCTATAAATAAAAAAGTTACGCCCTTTTAACTAATCACGTCGAGCCTGCTGTACGTTTGCGCGGGTATATAAAGCGCGCCGAGATCGAGTTATAGCACCCGGGACAGAAGAGCCCCGGAGATGATGCCCGGGTAAAGATCGGAAGGATCGAGGCCCGCACCCGAGCGCCGCAAGCGGCACTAGGAAGAACCAGAGTAGAGATCTGCGCCGCGCCGCTGCCAGCTGCCAGGCACTGGGGGTCATTAAAATCACTACCCAAGAAACTATTCCACGCGGACGAAGTCGCTGGCACAGCTAGTTAAAAATATGTCTAATATCGGCTGTTTCAAACAGATTTTAAAGGCTAGTATTATAGGAAACTATTGAAATTAAATCAATCACAAAGGGGGCTCCCAAAACACCGTGGAAAAAAACAAAAAATCGAGGTTATCCAGCACATAAAAATGCTAGGGTGTCCATAGAAACTGGTAAAGTGGAACTGAAAATTGCAATAAAATGCTTTGTATTTTGATTTTTGTGAAGCAATTGTTTCGCTAATGGTAAAGACAACATGTATTTATTTCATGTACATGTCTAAACTTTTTTAAATACCTATCTTTATATTTTATGCTTGTTTAAGCTTAGCAGAATAAGTGAAACAAAGAAACATTGTTGAATTTGTTTTTGTTATTACCACTGAATGTCTTGTTTAATTAATAGGTAATTCTTGGTAAGTTTACTTATTATGTATGTGTAAGTATTCTAAGGTTAGGGAGAATATATTGTTCTCACACGGTACCATTTAGTGCAGGTTTTGTTTGGTTTCGGTTTCAATTTCATGTTTATTTAATCGACGAATTTATTTTCTTAGTCAATAATTTCATAATATTATATTATTAAACTTAAATACTTAAATAAAATGATTACAAACCCTGTTTTATTTCTATTATCATGGTAACCCTAATACACAAACCAAGTCGACGTTGATGCGATGACAATTTGCCTTCGGCATTTTATAACACGTATTTATTTATCTTTAGTTGTAAACTACCGACGCCGCGCCGTTTGTATACGAGCGAATTATAGAATTTGCCTGCGACATACAAACCAATCATAATATTCCATATAAACAACAACGCATAACAATGCATCCCATAATTGCTATTACACGAAAAAAAGTGTGTGAAGAGTGTATTAACTTACTAGGTACTGACTACAGTTTTAGTATAAAAATAATTTATGTACTTTACGCATGTAGGTATGTATGTCACCGGAAAATAGCAAGAATCGTAAGTTGATCAATTTCCTAGGTAGTTGATTAACTTTCGGAAAATAACAAACGGTAGTTGAAATGTATTATTTTACGCAATGGATTTCAGTAAATTGATCAACGTACGGTATCTAGCAGGAATTTAATAATTTACGATTTTGACACAAGTAAAATCGTCCTCAAATGGGCCAATCGTTGCTCAATCTACTATTTAACGGTGCATTATTAACCCGTTACTTAATACACTGTTCCCTGATTGGTTGACGGTATAACATCACGCGAGTCATTGAACCAATCAACGTTCACCTCGCCTTCGTCGGATTATGTAACGGCAAGACCCCGTAAATTGATCAATTTACTAAAATACATACGTTAAATAATACATTTCAACTGCCGTTTATTATTTTCCGGCAGTTGATCAACTACCTAGGAAATTGATCAACTTACGATTCTTGCTATTTTCCGGTGACATGTATACCAACGGAAATTGAGAAATTCAAATTATTTTCTTAATTCTGGTAACACTTTCATAATATGGCGACTTATTATTTTATTTTTTGTTAATCAATATTTAGCAAAATGCAAGTCAAATTGTAGTAGGTAGGTATAACTTATGATAGAAGATTTTTTATTCTTATCGGATGAATTGTGCCATGATAACTGAACTACCGGACATTGTTTTATTTTTTGACAGACATGTTTGCACTAACGAATCCAATTTGGAAATCTTTAAATTACCTCTCTTTGCTGATGGGACCCGGCTTCCTACGCCTTTTATTATTCCACCCGTATTCACAAACAAGTCTTAGGTAAGTATTAAAACTAACAACACTATGCAATGTAAGAACGAAAAGACATTTATTCAGTGACATAGGTACCTCATTAATTCGAACTACACAAATTAATACTTACACAATAAAATGTTACCGAAAAGGACAAAATGCTCATGTCGCGGCGACAATTAGGTACAATGTCCACCGCAATGTCTCAAGTATTATCTATCTACGAATAGATTTTTGGGTAGGTACCTGTGCTTCCAAGGTTACTGTGAGACATGAAGTGAATACGGACGGGTGTTAATAATGTTCACAATCATTTCTTAGTGAATGTTATCAGTGAATTCAACTAACCTGACAGTTGTGCTTTCATCCATATTCAATAAGATCACAAATCAACGCAAAAATTAAAACAAAAACACCACAAACACGAAATAATTCTCAGGCACTATTGTAGGTTATGTTATGAACAGAAATGTCAGTCAACGAAGTGAACTGCGCAACACAAACGAACGAACCAATCACCCGTCTCTATCTAACGCAGTGCGTCTGCTTAATCAAGTGCGCCGTTATGTGCCTTACTTCAGTTACTTCGCATAGTATTGTTATTTAAACAAGCATTGTTTGTGAATATGGATGCATATTAGTGTTAGTGTCAACTTGTTATATAATAAATACTTGTATTATTAATACGTCCATGCTTTAAAATAAATGACTGAAAAATATAAATACTGGCGTAAAAGGGCACGCTCCCACAGCCGTAAAACCCATTAATAAAAAAGATCTTATTAATGGCAAAAAGAAAGAAAGTTACCAAATATTATCAAATAATTCGAAGTATTTTACTTTACAATAAATAAGCTACAGTTGAAAAGGGGCCATTAAAATCATATTTAGTTATTTTTCATACCTAATATTTTTTTTATATAAATAGCAATAGAAATCGTTTATTACATAGGTACATATAGGTAGGTATCTGTTAAAATGTTTCGTTGTAGCGAAAATACGATATTCTTAAAGTACCTACCTAATTATGTTCCATATTATAAAGTAAACAAATGAACATACCTACTCTCTGTTCTAGGCATGGTAGGTAAGTACCTACTAGGACATACGAGTATTATTGAGGGTACTGGGATCCTCACACAATCCAATCGCGCTCATGACTCAATAACATTGGTGACCTTTAGGACAAGGATGCCGTTGGCGTTTGATAAAAATGTCCTTAGGTGTTTATTATTGCGCTCATTTTCATATAGTGTAGTAGTGTTACAACGTTAGACGATCTTAAAGTGTTTTATAACCAAAACGTAACATTGTAACGTATTACAGTTAATAATAATTAGGTAATTATTAATTAAAATGGGGACATACCTATACCGAGAACAAGACAAAAATGAATTTAAAAGAAAACTTAAAATGTCTTTCTTAACTAAACTTTTTTTTTATAATAGCTCGGCATAATGGCCTGATGGAAAGCGAGAGAGAAGCCCAAGTCGCTATGACAATGGGCAGGTAACCAAACTAAGGAAGTACCTACCTTTTTAAGTTTTTATTAATTTAAAGACTCCTGATCCCACATACAAATTACCTACTATGTAGGTATTATACCTACCTATGTATTATAAATAGTTTTGTGAGACTACTACTTCTATTTATTTGTAAACTGTTGTTGGTTTAATGAATGAAATAATTAACTTTATTTCTCAAATACCAGCATACCAGAGACAATAGCAATTCTGTTGTGTTGCGCCCGATAGCGGGATTTGACATGATAAGGGAAAATAAATTAGCACGATGGTAGGTACAGACAGACCACGTACAAACATACCTACCTACAAAATATTTTTGACCTAGAACATCGAAAAGATAATGTAAATTGTCTCAACAATATTTAGAAACTCTAAAATAGCTTTGAAACGAAGCTATACCTAATATTATGACCATCGTTTTATTTATAACCGTTGTTTATTCTTATGAATGACCCTGTTGTAAATATGTATAATTTTGTTTTATCGCTTCTTCCCGGGACACGAAGAAAATATATTTTGTATCTGACAGAAAATACGAGTGAGATTTTGTTTGTCTGCTACATCAAGCTTCCGAAACCGGTAGTTCTTGGCCCTTATGATCCCTGATATCACTAGGTTCCTACATAGAAGTGAAAATAAATGAAGGCCATATTTCTAGACACACCGATGTAGCAAAATCAAACCTGCCAAATTGTGGAATATGCTCCGAATAAATTTATTTTCATTTAATTTCAAAATGTCTTTGTTTGTAGTCCGAAATGGATGGAGTTCTAGCGAGTAGAGGCAATAATATACAATAATAGGCAATGATATACATATTCTTGAACAAACATCAGAATACAGTATTGATCAGGAAGGAAACACATAAGACATCTGGTTAAAAAAATATGATGATGCCTCTGATACGTACGATAGTCTAGACTGGGTTAACTTCCTATGACTGATAGTCTTTCGATTCTCCATTTGCTTGTTCGTTGGTGATGAGATGACAAGCGCAACTTTGCTATCAACGATGATAACTACGATCTAAATGACTACGAAGCCATTTAGAAAAAGAAACCCAATCTCGGGAGATCACGTGTGCCGACAACTGACAACAGCTTGCATTATGATTCAAATAAAGTTTGTGCTATCAACAAGTAACTAGGTAGTTCGAATGTCGCCTTTGAATAAAATGAAACCTAGACCAACAATAAGGGGCAATCAGTACGAGTACGAGTACCTATACGAATCGCTGAGAACTGTAATTATAGTCATTGGAGTCAAGTGCATGCTTTCAATCGACTGTCCTATTAGTGGGATACCTACGATGCACTCGTGCGGTAGGCTCGGCGCTAAAAATGATAAACGGTCAATTGATATTGTTTACTATCAAGAAATAGGTAACTCCTATGATATGTGGAATGTTAAAATTGATTTACGACTGTTTATATCTGATTCCGGCCCTCAATGGTCCCTTCATATCAACATTGTAATTAGTTAATCTAATATGCCGGTACCTATCTTCAAAACGTTCTGTTCTCTTTATAATATTCTCTTTACAAAGTTTGTGACCTTCAAGGAATAAGGTAAACGAAGTTCTTAACAAGTCATGACTGCCGTTGTTAGATAAAGTAGATAGGTAATGATATTCATTTTGAAGTCACGCAAATTTTTAACTTCTATTTAGGTAGTTGCTTTTTCTTGACTTAATTTTTCACAAATGCGGTCTGAAAGATCTCGCCCGGAAACATTCTCGATAGCTCATTCATCGAATTGTTCGCCAACTTAGGAGTTTTCGAAAGATCTCGATGAGAAATGTCAAATTTGAATGAACGTTTGAATATCAGCTCAGATATCCCGTTTCCCAGTGAGATCTTTCCGAACGCTTTTGAATACCTAAATGAACTGATTTAAAAGAAATGAAAAATTCTGAATTCCGAGTATATAAACACTTTTACCGATCACAATAAACCCGCGTGATGCACTACCCAGTGTATAGGTATATAGGGTATAGGTACACATCTGGCATGTTGTCAAGCCCAGATGCAACTTGCGTGTCAGGGAGGGCATTCCTATTTGGTGCCCACAGGTTTGTCGATGGCATAACAGAATAGGCTTATTTTGTTTAAAATATGGGCCAGCTACACTGTTGCTATCTAAATGTAGTTTTTTTTGTAGTAGCTCGACATAATGGCTTCCCTACGCCTGATGGAAAGCGAAAGTTCTCTTTCGCTAAGCCTAAGTCGCTGTGACAACTGGCAAGTAACTGGTCAGTAACCTGTCAGTTGCCACTGCTATGCCGGCCCAACCCTAACCCCGAAGTTTATCGAGCGAAGATTCGCTATGCCCTACCTCTCTACCATGAATGTAGTAGGTCCACCATGAATTTAACAATTAACTATCGTAATCAACAAAATTAATACCACAAATGCCTACTTAATATTAACCTATTTCTTTTTCGGTTTATAAGTGCATTTGTTAAGGATGTGCTGTGTCTGTGTCCTTTACACATGGCATTTATTTAAGGCAGTTAGACGATACCCACTGATCCGATCATCCTTAATGTAAAGTCGCTGTGGCAACGGACAGGTCCCCATCACGGCTTATTCCACTAATCCTCGTTGACGATCCCCGTTTGTCAGTTGCCATTGCCACCGCTCGCGCGCCTAATATGCCTTCCTTGAGATAGCTCTGGCTATACACCGAGCTATCCAAAAACGCGACCGAAGCTAATGAACAGGTATTTTACGTCGCCACATGGTTGCCAGCTTGGGAAATTAAACCTTACCACAAAGCAGTAAGCAGCAGTCTTAACAAGTATCTTTTTTACTCTTAGTTACTCTATACTCTTACGACACCACAGGGTTGATATTCCTTCTCCATCACCACGCGAATAAAATTGATAATGAATATAAATAAATTAGTTAGACATAACTACATAACCATTCCGATATTAGAATTGCTCGTGCAAGTTTGCCTTCTAAGCAAGGTACGATAAGAAAGATAACAGGCGTGCAATGACCCGGATTTGTCTGTAGTATCACAAACAAGACGCGAACCATCCGTTTTAAACAGTCCAACAGGACTCACCGAGTAAATCGCACTTTCTTGCCAAAAATCGCCAACATGTCTCGAGGTGACTGCCTCGATGGCTCATTTGGTAGTGACCTCTGCCCTCTGAGCCAAGGGTCGTGGGTTCGATTCCCGCACAGTACAAACATTTGTGATCACGAACATGTCTGTTTGTATTGGTCTGGGTGTTTTCTATGTCTATTGTGTATTTATTTACAAAAAAAAATTATATGTAAGTTTATCAGTTGTCTAGCACCCATAGTACAAGCTTCGGCTTAGTTTGGGGCTAGATGGCGCTGCGCTGGACCAGAGAGGCATGTATTGAGTTATTTATTATTCATTTATTAGGTATTTAAATGAATATCTGTAGTATCACTGACTATACTAGATGATTCGACAGAGGACCAAGATCATCGACATAGCTCACCGATTAGTAAGCTGAAGTGGCAATGGGCTAGTCATATCAGCTGTAGAACTGATAGCCGTTGGAGTAAGCAAGTTCTAAAGTGGATACCGCTTCTGGGCAAACGTAGGGTCAAGCAAGCTGGCGAACAATTGGAGAAACCTGTGTGTAGCAGTGAACTGTGATAGGCTGATGATGAAATATATAGTGAGTGTAGGTATGCCTGCTTTAGTTCTCAAAACCACAGCTTACTTTGAACGTTTAAATTCAAATTCAAAGTAAGACAAGGGTCAGTTTGATGTTAGTAAAAATTTGTGTTTTCATATTTATTTGGCCTTTCGGCATCTAGAATAGGGTCAGCAAACCAATAGGTATGAGTACCTACTGCCCAAGTAGGTATGTAATTCTTGCAAATGGAATGCACTAGGATGTATGCCGAAAATCAACATAACAAGTACTATTGTAACACAAGAAAATACATAAACCTTCATGGTATTTGAGTAAGGACACTTTACTTATGTAGATAGTTAGATACTAGTAGGTATTCCTCATATTAGTGACCGTAAAGATTTACTCATCAATTCTAAACATCTACCTACTGAATTCCTATTTATCAGCAGATAATATTACCTAACCAAACAGGCTTAGTATTATCACAAAAAAACCAGAAAAATATGTGTAGTGCATGTTATCACAACGAAAATAGGTATCTTTATTCTGTTATGTAAGACAGCCGTAAATTGCACAAGTAATTAGGTACCTACTTTTTTTTTTTTTTTTTTTTTTTTTTTTTTTTTTAAGAGGGGAATGCATTATGCACCTTCATGCCGTCTCCGGGGGGAGGCGGCATGGTGTGTGGGACTCACACCTCCCAAAAGGGAGGGCATACCCACTAAACCCCCCTGTGTCGCCAGTGGGCAGCAAGTTGCAGGGACACGGGTAGCGCCGAAGCATACGGCCATATCCCTGCCTGCCCTGGCCAGCCGCAGATGATAAGCGGCCGGCACTCCTGGTCCGGGGAGGGCAAATACCCCTGCCCCCGGATCCGGGGAGCAAAAGAGTGCTCCCCGGGCGGACCTCGTGCAACGGTGTGGCTGCACCCACCACACCGTTACGCCCCTATGAGTGGATCGCGCCCCCGCACTCACCACTCGGGGCACGAAGGAGAGGCTCAGAGGGCATACGATGCGTTGTATGCCCTCCGGCGACGCCCGGGCCGGGGGCGGCGTAGAGCGGGCGCGTCTACCGCAGCCTCACGCTCTCTTTCCGCCGCCTCCTTCTGCGAGATCACTGTCTCGCAGAATGCGAGCATCGCTCGCCAGGTCTCCTTCGACGCCGTCATCTGCCGCAAGAGTTGCGGCAGATCGAGGTCCTGTGCGACAGTGACGAGGACGGAGCGCTCATTGGCCTAGGCAGGGCAGTGCCGAAGCGTATGCTCTGCCGTGTCCTCCGAGCCACTGTCGCAGTGACGGCATAGAGGATAATTAGGTACCTACTTATCTATCTACATCAACATACTTCGTAGGTAGTAGGTACCTGGGTATTTATTTGAGTGTGTCGTATATAAAATTGTACCTGTCATTATATTATACAATCAAAAAAACCAAGATTGATTTATATCTATCATTAACATTGATCCGATCCAAAGGTAAGTTTCATGCACTACCTAGCTAGGTGATAAGGAAATTATCAAATTTACAAGAACAAACGAACGAACGGGACGAATTTGTACCCAAAGTGCTAAACGAGACTAAACGCCAGTGACATTGTCTTGATATGTAGGTATAGAATTGAATAGAAAACATTTCTTAAGCGCACACTATAAACTACAGTACCTACTTTCAATTTAAATTATAAAGTATTAAAGTAGATTAAATTTACAATCTTACACAAAATGGTATCCAATTAGCTAATGTAATGGCATGACGGCACCTAGACGCTGATTTTGGATTTTCAGCTTATAAGCTTAGAATAATTATTCTTCTATTCTTATTAATAATAATTATTCTAAGCTTATAAGTAGTCTCCTTTGCTGAACATATAGATCTACCAATTACTAATCATCCAAAATGATTAAGAAGGTTAGGTATAATATAAAATATGCCCTTACCCCAATATATAAATTCAGTACCAGACCGAAGATTAGGTATGTCTATGGCGTGTGAGCATCAGCGTGGATCTTTAAACCAGAATTGACAAATGAAACCCATAGGTATGGTTGTATCATCATTCATTCATCATCATCATCAGCCTATATCAGTCCACTGCTGGGCATAGTGGCTATGGTGTGATCAGTCAGATATATTACGTCAAAAGTTTTGATATTATTATGTCACAGTAGGTACAGTTCATAAAACATATTGTTGGTGAGAACAAGATACATTGTGCTCTCCAAAAGAACTAACAATTTTGGATGGGCTCCAGCTCCATTATGCCATAAATCGAGATAGTGGGCAAGCATCAATAGCAGCGTCCGTAAATAAAATCGGCGAGGTAGCGTCCCCGCAGAAGTTGTCAGCGGGCAACATTGAACAAACATCTACTGTACACAGGCGCAATGGGTCTGTTCTATTATGGCTGTCGATCTAACTTTTGGACCTCACGACCGCTTACCATCAGGTGGAGTGAGGTCGTTCTGAAAGCTCTTCTTATAAAATAAAAAAAAGCTTCCTACCTATATAGTTACAAGTAAAATCTGTATTACATATAGGTATGTCACCGGAAAATAGCAAGAATCGTAAATTGATCAATTTCCAAGGTAGTTGATTAACTTTCGGAATATAACAAACGGTAGTTGAATGAAATGTATTATTTCACGCAATGGATATACCTACCTACTATCGCTTTCTTTCAACGTCCATAGGTTTCAGTGTTTTACTTCCTATCTGTGGCTAATAGGTATAAAGGATGTACATTATCATTAATAGGATTTCGACATCCAGATGTTAGTACACCTTGAACTTTTATGAATATTTCGTGCTTGGTATTCCCTTTTTTTAGTACTTAAACTACTTACCTACTTTTAAATTACATTATTTACATTTGTTATTTATGTATCTACTGTATTCTGTTTGTTATAACTTTAATGAACAAAATTTAGTATAAGTAGGTAGGTATTTTATTTAGCCCGTAACATAATTGACCGTACACAAAAGAATAATAATGTTTACTTAAAAGTTACAAAAAAGATATGCATAACAAATCAGGCAGGGTGTTAAAACCTTGACTGAAAGGAATTTATTTAAACTCAAATATTGTGAAATAGAGTTTTGAGTAAAAATTATAAAATTACAAAACATTTGTTTTTCGCTTGTGACATACGAGTACGATTTCTGTTTTTAATAAAAGACAGATAATGGAATGGGATGCTTTATGTTAAACAAACATAATTATTATTATGTAAATACTAAATAGTTATTTTGGTACAGGTTGTATACTCCTAACATTGCATATTTTAGTCGTTTCTTTTTCATTTTATTACATCTGTATTCAAAAACAAAACAAGTAAGTACTTATGTAGTTACTTAGACCTTTATTAGACCGAATATCATTCACGTCGGCCAATCCTGTACCTACATCTGTATACGAAATCACAATTTCCTCCACCATTCTTTATAAACCCATGGGATGACTCAAAACGAAATGGGATCTTCGGTTTAACGAGCCTACCGATGCATAAAAAAGACAAACTGTAGTACAAGCTTGTAAATTCAAGGTAGCTTACGATAAATAGGTAGGTATATTTTTTATTTACCATTTACAAAATTGCATACACAACACCTACGAGTACATTAAATTAAGAACATTGACGTCCTCTGTAGGTCTGCAATGCATTAAATTCATATATAACAGAAATAATAAGAAAAAAATTACAAAAGTAACATAGGTAATCTATTTACTTTCAAACATTTTAGTGGCAACTAAAAGTGCACCTACCTCGTACTCGTCCATCCTTGTCGGCTCGCAAGGAAAAAGACTTAAGACTTTTTCCTTACGAGCAAAGCTTTTACACTTACGAATAGGTACCTACTACTTATGTATGCTTTGAGGAAAACTTTAAAATAACACACCAGTATAGGGGTTATAAGGTCGTCCCCATCCGCTCCTTTGCTTAGAAAACACTTACCTACTACTAACATAGGCACTTAATCCAAAAACAAGTTATACTCGAGCGAAAGACAACATACGCTCTAGCTCTACATCTCGGCTCAAGATTCCGTCGCTGCATTTCACGCACTACCAAATATGAGTAAGGCAATGTTTTCTTGTTCAGATAGCGAAACATTTAATTAATGCGAAGTACCTGAACCATGAATTAACAGTCAGGTATTGAACCTTATGCTGCCGTTTTTGGCTGGAACCAACATTTCACAATGTACCTACCTAATGTAATCTGAAGTAGTACCTACCAGCAATACCACTCGTAATAAATTAATGTGTTACCTAAATACCTAATGTATACTTAGTATATTATTCTTATTAATTACTATGATAGGTTGCTTTGAGATTTTTGATCTAGTATCACTAATAGGTATAATATTATAAACGTGAAAATTTGTATAGACTAGGCATAGATGGATGGATGTTTTGTTACTCTTTCACGCGAAAACTATTGTCCCGATATTGCTAAAAATTTAGGTACAGTAATTTAGCTTAGAACACTAGATTAACAAAAAGACTATTATTTAAATATATAATAAATTTGCGAGCAAAGCTAGTAAATAATAATGTGTCTATTACCGACAAAACAAGTTGTATAAAAAATGTTTCTTTTAGAATTACCTACCTACCAGCAATTTTTTGGTAAGGTAGAGCCTATTTGAGTTTACATTGCGTAAGGAATAACATTAGTTTTTGAATAATAAATTAACTAGGTATTTAATTGTCTTTCATCCTATTTTTCTGATAATCCACACTCTAATTAAAAAAAACAACCCTATTATTCTAGTGACTAGGAGTTACGTAAGCACAAGAGGTCTACAGTGTCACAATTATTCCTAACTGAATGAAATCAATATTGTAATAGGTTAGTTTATACTAATATTATTTATAATTAATTATGATAATTAATTATTTATATTAATGCTCATAGAAACCACACACAACAAATGTTCATGGCTCTATATTTGTATAAGTAGAGTTCACCTGTTTTCTGTTTCTCCATGTTAAATGACATAGATGTTAAAGAGTTATACCTACGATATTAGATAACAGACTAGTTAAGTTTGTGTTGGTCAATATCATCGTGTGTGTACCATGTGTCACGTACGTAGATGTATAGGTACTAAAGTATATTTTTGTTTATCCGTGGTCCATTCTGATAATATTTATTTATATTATTAGCTTACAGTAAATAGTTTACTTATAGAATTAGAGTCTTTCGCTTTTGGATATTATATGTAACTAGAAAAGGCGTAGGTAAATAGTACCTAACGTGTATGTAGGTATTATGAAAATATCCAGTATGCAATACATACAGCGTTCCGATAGCAACGAGCAGAATTATCTTTACTCTGTAACCATCGTCTTAATAATTAAAATACTACCGACGGCTTTAACTTATAAATTAAAGCGTTATCAACTTATTACTATGCCCGGTTTCATCAGTTACATACTGATAAGTCACTGATAGCGTATTCAGAATTTATTTGTCAGTTAAACTCCAAGTTAAAGTGTCAGGTACACATTACTGTCACTTATTTTACCCTGCCAACAATCTAAATATTATATCTTTTAATCAACTTTTTAAGGTGCACGACTTCCAATATTTTCTATTGGTATGTTATATTTGTTTTGGTATATGAGTAAGTATGCAACCGGTACTCACCTAGAATTTGCAGAAAGCTGTCCTCTAATCTCATCGTTGAGGAGAGGAGGTAGTCCGTCCCCTCCAGCTCGCTCGGAGCCAGCACATCGCTCCTCATCTTCACACCTTACAGTCACTTCCTTAAAGTCCAATTTGTAACAGCAAAACTTTTATAAAACCATTTTGTTTACCCGCTATTTACTTGGCACAACAACTTTTTTAACACTCGCGAAACGAAAATTTTGTACAACGGCAAAAACCGAGAGCGTCCTTACGTCACAACACAGCACTGAGTCCGAAATGTAGGGGAATCGTGTAAAAATGTGCAAGTCAGTCCACAACGACGTGTTGTGTTGTGTGGTGTGCGTTGTAAACAGGCGCGAAGCCGGTTATTAGGTGTTCACGTGTGGTATTATTTGGTGTGATAACGCGCGGTGAGATTGTGCGCGGGAGCCGCCGGTGAGATTGTGCGCGGGAGCCGCCGGCGAGTATCTGCGCGGGCGCCGCGCTCGCTCGCTCCTGCAGACGCGCGCCCGCATCAGCTGATTCGTCCACTATAAATAATATCAAACTATTTGGATGCAGTTTAACGCGATTTGACTGGCAAGCGGCGGTCAAAACGTCCGCCGTTCCCTTAATTAGAACTCTTTTTGCACAGACCGGAAAAACAACTTGTCTCCAACAAATGTGGGCTGCGTTATGTAATGTCGTATCTTTCTTACTCGTAGGGTGAGTGCGCCAGTTCGCGTCCATTTAGCGCAGTTGGCAACTTTGAAGGAGAAAATAAAAATGTTCCAGCACCAATTTAAATAAAAATCTTATGTCATTTGTTCAGTAGAATAGTCTATTTTAGGGTAACATTTAGTTCAGTTCGAAATACCTTGTGGTTTTTTTATTAAAAATATAAACATCAGAATTAGGCGATTTGCCCAGTTTGCGTCCAAAAATTCCTATTCGCGTCCACACCTGGACCAATTCGCGTCCACCAGCTTTTATATGGAATTGAAGGATGACATTTTTATGAGAATGTTTATTAATATATTAATAAATCACTGTTAACGAAGCTGGTTAAGCTTTGTAGCTCTATTTCAAGAAGCTCGTTAGGTAGAGAGTTAAAATTTTCAAAAAATATGTATTTTTGCTGCTATAACAACATATACCTACTATAAACAAATTAAATAAGTTTTTAAGGGGGGCTCCCATACAACAAATGCGATCTTTTTGCCAATTTTTGATATGGTCCAGTGTGGACGCAAAATGGAAGTTTTATAAATTTGGTGTTCTAATTCGCGTCCACCCTATTTTAACTGTTAATTATAAAAAACATAATCAAATTCATAATTAATATAATTCCTTGGATCATTATCCACGTCTAGAAACAGCTATGTATCCAAAATACACATAAATCAACAAAATATTGACTATCAAACACACTGCTGCCCACTATTTTTTTTCTAGCGTCTGAGCTCTTTTGGTGAAAAGCCGTCATTAATTATTTTTTACACAGGATTGATTGAGCGCACGGAACTTTTGTCAATGTGCATAAATGTCATATATATTGAGCTATTGGCGGTAATTACTTTTCGACTTATTGGTATGTTAGTTTACTTAATTTCGAGAGATTTCCGCGGAATGGACGCGAACTGGGCAGTGGACGCGAACCGGCGCACTCACCCTACGTCGTTTATGCACAAGAACCTGAAATCGTGCAATCAGTTAATAAACGTGGAATTGCAACAACCTTGGATGTTATTTGACGGAAAACCACTTTTCACTATGCTTAAGAACTTCTGCAGATATTAATGGAATCCAGCGTATTTAGGTTTAAGTACTCGTACTCATATCATTCTAATATTATAAAGAGGAATATTTCGTATGATCGAATACAATTTACATAGAATTATTTAATAAAAATAATTTGATGACCAATCTCAGAAACAAACCTATACCTGGTCTACCGGTTTTACTAATCTTTCACAATTGGAAAGCTACGCTCATTACAATTACCATGATATCTATCTACCTTTACATATTTTATTTTAGTAACAGAGTCTGCCTGATAAATTATACCTACCTATAGGTAGTTGTGTAGATACCTATATACGTACATAATAAGACAAGGTTGCGTAAATGACAAGACACAAATCTTGTGCAGTAAAACTAAGTACAGTGAAGGTGAATTTGAAAAACAGATAAGATAGTTATTTAATCCTCCAACTGCCAAAGGTGGATTTAATCCCCGTTCAGCAGGCCTATTCACAATCGAGGAAATGTCGCGGATTTAGAAATTGACGCACCTTCATTGGTATAACTTTGACATTAGGTTACGGAAATTGGGACAAGTCGCATCGGAAGTTTACAGGTTGAGTTTTGAGAACTATTTAAACTGGCACGTGTCCTAGAGACTTTTCTAAGTTAGCTAAAGCCTGGAAGATCCGGGAGATGCCTCCATTAAGTTATGATCTGGTATTCATAGCAAGAGAGGACCTTAGTTTAAGATCGAGTGTTTCGCATCGCTTGTTGGGTGCATTACAAATCATCATCTTCAGAGCCGTTTGAAATCAACTGTAACAACAACAACGGCTGGTTGCAAGGCCCTCATTCAGCTCCATCATGTGGCTTTTATTATATCGTCTCTCCACCTCGCTGCAGGGCGTCCAAAGAAGCGTTTGAAAGTTCTGCCAGAGAGTTCTGCCCGCTGCCACTTCAGTCTGCTCCATTTTGCCCCACTGGTGGGGCAAAGTAGACTAATCCTCTTTATTGATACTTCGTCGTCTACGGATCTCCTCATTTTGATTAGATATAGCAGAAAGATGCCGAACATAACCACTCCATAGCTCGCTGCGTGACCCTGAGCTTTCGTATTGACAATGCGATGTTTTTTTTGTTGTAGGCACTTTTTTACGCTGATCAGCATGACATGCCAAGAAACAATAATTAATACCTATAATGTAGATACGGTATATCTCCACCTTTGCACATAAATATTAAAGGTATTGTGATACCTCAACATTCAAGGATCTTTGCTATCAGCTTTAAACTCGATATCATTTTGAACGCCTTGCTATCTCTTGATATACCTGTATGTATTTTGCAACCAAATGTTTGTCGTCATGAGTAGGTAGTGGTGAAATACATATATCAAACAAAAAGGAATGTGAGCTTTCTTTACTAGTTTTTATTTCTTTCTAGCCAATTCTATTCTATTTCTGATTTATACACCTGTGTAGGACAGAAATAGGTAAGGTTCTTAATATTTTAAAAATAATCCTTAGCTAGGGTTTTTGTATTGTTTTCGCAAAATTTTACTTTGAGTTTTAAGCTGATAATTTGGTTTCTTCATTAAATTAAATGGTAGTAAAATAAAATTAAATGGTGTTTAATTTTTATAAAAAAGTAATTAAAAAATTGCCAAATAAATAAGAACTTTAAACTTTTAAGCACAGATTGTCTAATCTGTAGTTTTAGGTATGTAATTTATATTTAGTAAGCGTGTTAGACAGTACCTAAGCGAGTTTCTAAAAGTCGTTTTACGAGTTAAAAATACTTTGATCCTGGCTATTTTGACATAGACCATCTTTATTTTTACGGTTAATAAAAAAAAATTCTATACTGTTCTTTTACAATAACGAAGTTGTAAATTAAGCGCGTGTTATCTGACTGAAGGAAGACTGATGGCCACTGGTGCAGACGAATCCTGTGACGACAAGTGAAGACCGCTAATCGGCAAACGGGTAAACATGGTGTGTACACATATCATGGAGGTCTATAAAATAAAAGATTAGCATGCAAAAATGATAAACCACTAAGAATACATTAACAAAATATAGTTAAGTAAATGTACATTTGAGACCGGATAATATAATAAGTTTTTTTTATAGTGACACAGCATATTGGCCACTCGTCGCCTGATGGAAAAGAGAGGTTCGAATAGCAGCGGCAACGGACAAAGAAATAAATCTACCACGTCAGATGCCCACGCCATGCTGGCCATACGCCTCCTGATCCAGAACACGACCAAAGTCACGTCACTTTGATATAGAGGTAGGGCATAGCTAATCATAGCTCAAATTGAGCCGTCCGCCCTTAAAGAGTACCGCATCTAAATGACCTACGGGTCGTGTTTCTGCAGGTGGATAAGGTTTTCGAAGATCGGTAGGTGTAATTTGCTGTTTACCCTTTGGCTGCGGATGCAGCATAACAAATAATACATTTCAACTACCGTTTGTTATATTCCGAAAGTTAATCAACTACCTAGGAGATTGATCAACTTACGATTCTTGCTATTTTCCGGTGACATATACGTCCATAGGCTCAGTGCTATAAAAAACCGGCCAAGTGCGAGTCGGACTCGCGCACGTAGGGTTCCGTACCACTGATTGAATGAAAAAATTAGGTAATTTGATTTTTGACGTTTAAAAAAAAACTACTGTCTAGATTTCATTCAAACCAAATTTCGTTAGTAGTTTTTATAGTAATACACATCATATATTTTTTTCAGTTTTATCATACCCATATTTTAGAAGTTAAGGGGGGGGGGGACACACATTTTACCACTTTGGAAGAGTCTCTCGCGCAAACTAATTAGTTTAGAAAAAAATGTTGTTAGAAACCTCAACATCATTTTCAAATACCTATCCATAGATACCCCACACGTATGGGTTTGATGAAAAAAAAAATTTTGAGTTTCAGTTTCATGTATGGGGAACCCCAAAAATTTTGGATTTTTTTCTGATTTTACTTTAAAATCTTATAGCGGTTAACAGAATACATCTACGTACCAAATTTTAATAACGTAGCTCTTATAGTTTCGGAATAAACTGGCTGTGACATACGGACGGACAGACAGACAGACAGACAGACAGACAGACAGACAGACAGACAGACAGACAGACAGACAGACAGACATGACGAATCTATAAGGGTCCCGTTTTTGCCATTTTGGCTACGGAACCCTAAAAATGGTCGGGCAAAGCAACATCGGCTTTAGTTGGCGACGAAATACGAATGCAAATGAACTTAAAATTATAATGCTTATTGAAATGGATCCGTGCTTCGTTCGGTATGAATAAACTTTATTCAAGTAAATAGCTTTTTAATTATTTATGAGAACCGTTTATGCAAAGACCGAGGAAACTGTAAGTGAAATGTGTAGACGTATGCATTACAATAACATTACATATTAAACACTATACCTACCTACCCACAGTTACTAATGCAGAATTCCATAGTAATAGCACAAAATAGGTAACTACTATGACAATCGAACAAAGAAGATAACGATCGTTTGATCGAAATGTTTAACAAAATACCGCAAAATATTATAAAGTACAAGATCATATGGACATGATAGTCTGCTCGCTTGCGCTTATTAAAATTATTTTATAGATAAAAAAAAAGAAAAGTGATGGAGAAGGATTCGTTACGTAAAATGAATTACCTATAGGCTGCTGTGAAGCTTAAAATCAGGTTATCGTTTATAAATTAACTTAAAAAGGTGTGTTATTTCCAGATTACGCCGGGCAGTAATTAGTATTTTATGCCTATTTGAAAATAAAAAATGAATATCTGTAAAAATATTTATTTGACATCAAAAGCGTTACAAAAATGTAAAATATCAAAAATTTGTATAATATTTCTAAAAAGGCACTTAAACATTTAACTAAGTAAGGCACTACATCGATTCCACGTGGAGTGGCGATTCAATATTGACAAAGACATTAAAAATACAATACAACAACTGTATTCATTAGAAATATTCAGAAGAGCATTATATAGAATAATATTATTTATATCTAAATGGCATATTTTGTACAAGCAACGCATTTGGCACTAGGAGATTCGTTTAAAACAATAATTCGTCGTACCTATTACAATCTTATCGTTAGCTATTTATACGGTTTATGGTTAAGTGCGTTATAGATAGATGTAGAGATATAAATTAATCTAGAGATAATAAAAACAGGACGGACCGAATAAATTTGTATTAAAACTAAAAAAGGAAAATAATGTTTCATTTTTTTCTTAATTAGGTACATAAAGTTGATAAATAACTTGAATTGGGTTACGATGTTTATTTAAGTATTCAGCTTTAAAGTAAGTAGATTCATTTAAGCCTGCATGAGTGAATGACATAATTGTTTATTGCAGTTATGTTAATTTATCGAGCTATACTTATACTTATCACAGAGAATAGAATACAAAATGATACTTATGAATAAATAAAAAAAAGTTGAATAAGAGTTGCATTTATACATAATTATGGTAAGCAGGAAAAAAGTAATAAGTTATGAAAACCAACGTTTTCACAATTTCTAGTATTATTGTGTAAGGTCACCGTATTGTTGTGGTGTTATGTTAGTTGTGATTTGTTTAAGCTATAAAGTTAAATATAATAATTATTATTATCAATTGCAAATAGGTTAGTGCATTTTATACAAACCTAATTGTTTACATTATTTTCTGAACACATATTATTTCAATTTAAAACAATTTAGTGAATTTGTAATAATAGTTTCAAATACTTAAAAGGATTTTCCTTAATAAATTTTTACTCATAGTCATATAACATGTATACGACTTCTTTAAAAACTTACTAACTATGTTACATATCGAATTATGGACGATTTAATTTATTTATAATGAACTAATAAATACTGACTAACAGCTTACTAACTATTACTTTATACGGACAGAGATTAAAGTTAAATTGAAGACAAATAATTTTATACATACTAAAATTGTTAATATTTTATTTAACATTAATCCTGTATAACAGTGAAAATATTATACTCGTATTTCCAGTTAATCACTTAGTCCTTTATAATGTTTTAAAGCATTTTATAAATATACTTTGTTCAATAACATGTCCCCAAAAAAGAAGAGAGATTATGACATTAAATACATTATATTTATTGTAAGCCCACGTTATATTCTTTATTTAACATTGATTATGGGAAATAGTCATACAATAATTATATAGAAAAATTATAAAATGTATATTTAACTTGTGGTATTACTGCCAACAATATAATGCTAAAATATATCTTCAAAAAGAGTTATACACATGTATAAAGGCCACAGCATAAATTAGATTGTTATGATAAAATATTGTTTTATATCTTTGTACTTAGATATTCATTAATAGCATTAAAAGCAAAATTATTGTGACATTCAAATAAATTGTATTCAGTCTTTTAATATATTTTTCTAATAAGGTGTACTAATAATTTAATGATTTTTCATCATGATAAATGATGACCCTACGGTTTCATCACTGTTGTGACTGAGCAATAGGATACCAATATATTTTAGATTTCATATGTACGTTTATTCGATGCTTATAATGAAGGAAAACATTGTGTTGAAATCTGCACACTATGAAGAAATTCTAAGATTTTGTGAATTTAACGAATCCACACTTTACCAGAGTGGTCGACTCAACTAGGACTTGCCGTAGTAGAGTAAGAAAGCTGGCCCTAACATGTGACCTGATGTCGAATGAGGCCATTTATGATATTGTCTAAATGTTATCTAATTAAAATAAGAGTACTTATGTACTTAAAATAAAATGTCACATATAAGATGTTGTATCCAGCTGGGCTGGTGTCCAGTATCACCCTAATTAATGCCTTAGCCACACACACCGGGCCTACTACAAACTAAACGTCCTACAGTCGTGACCCCCCGGGACCGATCAAGATTGCGAACATTGGGAGATGTCCAGCAGTTGACTGATATAGGCTGATGATGATGATACAGTCGTGGCTATGCTACGTAAAGCACTATACTTATAAGCAAGGCTATTCACTCATAAATCTCTCCCATTTGTACTTCCCGTGTTCGAATATACGAACTAAAATTTGTCAAAGTCGATTTTGTTTAATTTAATTCATATATTCGAACATGGGAGGAATTTGCGGTGCAAAAGTACGCGATCCGTTCAACGAACGATCGTTTTCGATTTTGGTGGTAGGGGGCCCAGGCATTGTAGCCCTGCTGGTAGACTGGTCGCAAACTTTCGTCATCACGATAATTATCTGCGTGTCCCGATAGTGTGGCCAAGGCATAATAAAATAATAACCAATCTCTTTCGGTAGATACATATACTGAGTAAATATGTATAATGATTTAATATAGTAAAAGTATGGGGGACATCATTGTCAATATAAAAACATCAATAAATCATCAGATTTCGTAATTATGGTCAGATTTCATAGTTGTGTAGGTACTATTGCCAATAAAAGTGCATATAGGTAAAGTAGACAGTATAAAACAATCAATACTATCGACAGTTTAAAACAGTCGATACTATCGAGAGTTTAAAACAGTCGATACTTTAAAACAATCCATAGTCTAAAACAATCGCTACTATCAATAGTTTATTCTCCGTGAAACAATACTATCGATATTATTGCTTGATGCGATGGTCTTGTTTGCTTCTGAACTATTAATAGTATCGATACTATCGATTGTCCTATCAATAGGGTATTTTATTCAGGTGACAACTATCGATTGTTAAACTATCGCTACGAGTAACGCTAAAGTGAAGTGTTACCGCCAAGTTATAGCGCCTGCTGGTCGGTCTCCTCGCCGTAGTCGAAGTCGTCGTACGTCAGGTCTTCGTCTATGGAGTTGTCTGTGGTCGTCTTGCCGCCCGGACACGCCAGACACCTGGGTAAAGACAAATTATCAGGTATTATAATTTTTTTTTTCTAAATGACTACGATGATGACCAGGGCGGCCTTGTCATCATCACCGGACTGTTGGGGGAGCGGAAGGCTCTCACCTCTACAGGTATTTTAAATGTTCCGCTATCACATATTATGTAAGGGGCCGGCCACAATTTACTTCACACGTAATGGTCCAAAAAGAAGAAAAGAGTCCCTCAAAAGTGACTAGCTGTGACAAGGAGGGGGAGGGGAAAATAATCTTTATTTGCATAGATTCATAAAAATTTACAAATCACAAATGTTCATCACATTAATGTTTGTTCCGAGTAGGGATCGAACCCACGACTCTTAGTTGGTAATTCAGGGGTCACTACCACTTTACAGTTATGTAGCCCATACATCAGATTAACACATGGCTTAAATTTATATTTTGGATGGGTTCGATTCCCACCCGGGACAAACATTCGTGTGATGAAAACTTGTGTTTGTTCCGTGTCTGGGTGTTTATAATTTGTATTTAAGTATTTTTTTTGTGGTACCTTCGTTGTTCTGGTACCCATAACACAAGTGCTCAAGCTACTTACTTTGGGATTAGAGCAATGTTTGTGATGTTGTCTGATATTTATTATTTACTAGCAGTGCCCGCGACTTCGCCCGCGTAGCCCCCCATTTTAGGGAAGTGGGGAACCCCCCACTTCCCTAAAATGGGGGGCAACCAAAAGGGGCAAAAATCACGTCAACTCGTCGCTCCGTTTTACCGTGAAAGAAAGACAAACATACAGACAGACAGACACGTGGATCCTATCATTTCACATATCACAGGTATACAGGTTACAGAACCGAGCAAAGCTAGTAGGAAACATGATCCTACCATGACGACATGACAAATAGGCACCACCTGCTGTTGTTACTCGATGCGGCGCGCACGCAGGCCGTTATGCTAATCCGACAGGGCGGCCTTGTCCGCAGGTGTGCTTAGATGATCGCAGATCTGCCGCTTGCAGCTAGCCGCAAGGGGATCTTTATATTTGGTGTATATCCCAATAGTACTTTTAATGAACTGATTAAAAACTCTTTTTTTTATAAAAAGCGCGTTCAGGATGACCTCACTCCACCTGATGGTAGGCGGTCGTGAGGAACAAATGTATGGTTGACACTTCGACAGGCATAATAGCACAAACACACCGCGCCTTTTTCATTTAAGCCGAATTTTAATCGAAATACAACAATTGCGCAAGATGTCTGGCACGTCTGGCACGTATCAGTTACCGTATGGTACAAAAGACGAACTTAATTCGTCTTTTGTATCAGTTACTGTATGGTACAAAAGACGAACTTAATTCGTCTTTTGTACCATTTTGTGCAATCGCGTTTAAATAAATAACCTAACTTTTGGACCTCACTACCGCTTACCATTGAGTGAGGTCATCCTGAAAGCTATTCTTATATAAAAATATATATATCTAAGGGAAACGGGGACCATCTGGGTACAACTAAGACCTACTGTGGTTTATATATTTTTAGTTTACACTCGACCGGTTCCTATTTTGTAAATACCTAGAACACAATTATGCTAAACAGGAAGGTCGTATAGTTTATCAAAATTCCTATGAAATGTAAGTAATTGTTGTGTATGATAGCTAGAATCATGAAAGCATTTACAAAAGAGTATGAAAGCGTAATAATAATAAATGGTATCTTGACCGGATCAGCGGCCAATTTTTAATGAAACTAGCTATAAGTTTATACACTCGTGGGGGGTTAGGGTTGGGCCGGCATGGCAGTGGCAACTGACAGGTAACTAACCAGCTACTTGCCAGTTGTCACAGCGACTTGGGCTTCTCTTTGGCTTTCCATCAGGCGTAGGGAAGCCTTCATATGTCGATCTACTATAAAAAAAAACACAACTACACTCTCTGTACCTTCTCTCTCACAATCAGGTGGGCCGATAGGGTTTAGGCGCAGAATGTGAGATATTCCGACAAATTTGGATAACCTGATAACTGACCGTGTGTTACTAGTAAGTAAGGAAGTTAATTAATATACCTGCTCTCGTTGATGCCGTAGTACAAGCACTTCTCCCCAATACATTCGCAACATCCATCGTGGAACCACCTGAAACATTGTAACAAAACATTCTATAGATATGTACTTCGTTTATATTACAAAAACATGACTTGCTTTTTAATAACATGGTAAGAGAGGAAGGGGTCTGTTCCTTGTAGCAAACGGGCATTCATTTAAAGATTATCGAGTAGCGTCGTTTAGAGAATCCTGTGTGGCAGGAAGGAGCAAACTCATGGTATTTACGATGGCATGTGTGTTTGAGTAATAAAAAGTCTGTTTGAGAAAGGATCTGAAAATTGAATTCTTTATCATCATCGTCAACAGCCTATCGCAGTCCACCGCTGGGCATAGGGCTCTCCACTTTTTGGGTTGCGGCATTTGTCGACACTGCGACACGTACGCGACCGTGCAGTTGAGCGTCACCACGTCGCGGCTGATGATGTATCAGTTACCGTATGCTATTGGCGCCCATGGAGCGGCAGGAGGCGCGGCACTTGTCGCACGACATGCACTGCGACACGTACGCGACCGTGCAGTTGAGCGTCACCACGTCGCGGCTGATGATGTATCAGTTACCGTATGCTATTGGCGCCCATGGAGCGGCAGGAGGCGCGGCACTTGTCGCACGACATGCACTGCGACACGTACGCGACCGTGCAGTTGAGCGTCACCACGTCGCGGCTGATGATGTATCAGTTACCGTATGCTATTGGCGCCCATGGAGCGGCAGGAGGCGCGGCACTTGTCGCACGACATGCACTGCGACATGTACGCGACCGTGCAGTTGAGCGTCACCACGTCGCGGCTGATGATGTATCAGTTACCGTATGCTATTGGCGCCCATGGAGCGGCAGGAGGCGCGGCACTTGTCGCACGACATGCACTGCGACATGTACGCGACCGTGCAGTTGAGCGTCACCACGTCGCGGCTGATGATGTATCAGTTACCGTATGCTATTGGCGCCCATGGAGCGGCAGGAGGCGCGGCACTTGTCGCACGACATGCACTGCGACACGTACGCGACCGTGCAGTTGAGCGTCACCACGTCGCGGCTGATGATGTATCAGTTACCGTATGCTATTGGCGCCCATGGAGCGGCAGGAGGCGCGGCACTTGTCGCACGACATGCACTGCGACATGTACGCGACCGTGCAGTTGAGCGTCACCACGTCGCGGCTGATGATGTATCAGTTACCGTATGCTATTGGCGCCCATGGAGCGGCAGGAGGCGCGGCACTTGTCGCACGACATGCACTGCGACATGTACGCGACCGTGCAGTTGAGCGTCACCACGTCGCGGCTGATGATGTATCAGTTACCGTATGCTATTGGCGCCCATGGAGCGGCAGGAGGCGCGGCACTTGTCGCACGACATGCACTGCGACATATACGCGACCGTGCAGTTGAGCGTCACCACGTCGCGGCTGATGATGTATCAGTTACCGTATGCTATTGGCGCCCATGGAGCGGCAGGAGGCGCGGCACTTGTCGCACGACATGCACTGCGACACGTACGCGACCGTGCAGTTGAGCGTCACCACGTCGCGGCTGATGATGTATCAGTTACCGTATGCTATTGGCGCCCATGGAGCGGCAGGAGGCGCGGCACTTGTCGCACGACATGCACTGCGACATGTACGCGACCGTGCAGTTGAGCGTCACCACGTCGCGGCTGATCGGCTCCGACTCTTGCTCCACACTCTCTGAGGACGCAAACGGATTTGTGTGAGCAACAGTACTTTAGTTCTGAGTCAGAGGGAAAGGTAAACGAAGTGTGGGACAAAGTGTGACACGGTGAACCGGCGACCTGAGAAATAATAATAAATATTAGACAACTAACACATCTAGACGCTTGTTTTGTTTCAAAAGTCCTTAAATACAATATGCAAATCAGAATTAATAATGGCACCACAAATATAGTATACATATAAGTGCATATTAACACCGGAATAAGCACAAATGTTTAGCCGAACATGAGTGAGAATCAGAGTTCAATCATACATATTCATGTCAAGCATTCTCTTGTCCAGGGTGTGGATCTAACGATCTTAAGATTTGAAGGCTTGGATGATTGAGTCGTTACTAAATGGGCCACCGAACCAGGTTTATAGCGGAAGGACGCGGATTCCCCAAAACGGGGATTGTCAGCGTTCTTTCTTTTTTCATTTGGAGTTATGCAAATGCAACATTTACCTCCATACTCTATTATCCGTACTCTAAAACTAAACATACAGCTGGGAGTGGTTATCACACGTTGTGTTTTGGTCAATAGAACGGGCCGTAAGTGTCCAACAACTTAATTAGACTTACGTGATCTAAAAGTTTAATCTACAATATTAACTAGTAAAAATAATAAAACAAAAATTGGATAACATTTGGAACTAAGAGTATACACGTATCGTTTGAATACCAACGATTATAAGATCAAATTTCCATACGACTTGAGCTGATACGATATAGGCTGAGTGTAGTTACGTAAACGCTTAGTTACTAGTCATCTCAGCTAGTAGAAACGTATATATTTTGCTTAAATGTTACAAGTTTATCAATGCGCACTTGCGCAGTTAGGTATGCAGCTGCGTAGAGTGGGTATCGTATAGCATACATCGCAACATCTGCAAGATACGTGTATAACTATTGGTAAAGAAATCTAATTATATTTAGATCTGTTTATCTGACGGTTTGTTATTGATCTTCCGTATCGATCGAGATAGCCTCTTGCGAACAGGTTACCTACCTACCTGTGTCATTAAATAAATCCATGGTTGTGTGGTGATTTTGAATGGTATTTTATAGCTACTAGATAGATTATGTAAAACCAAATCTATTTTAAGGATGTAAGGGAACGACCTATCAACTTTTCGCTCCAAGCCAACCTCACCTGCCCGTGGTGCATCCTGCCGAATAACGAACAAGGCTCTGGCAACCGACTGGCGGCGGTATAACCATCACAATTGAAGTCGTAGCTAAGTACCACAGACCGATGACGGGCAGCAGCTTAACCGTAGCGAGAAGCTACGCCCTGCGTTCGCCAACCCGCCTGCCCAGCGTGGCGATTATGGGTATATCCTCCAGGTGTTTGTCCTAAATGGCGAACAGCCGGAGAGGCCTATGTCCAGCAGTGGACTGTAAAAAGCTGTGATGATGATGATGAAATCTATTTGAGATATCACGATTAAAATTGATTGCCAAATTATCATCATTTCGTATGGCTTTCCTATACTGAAGTCCTAATAACTCAATGTAGCCAAATGAGACGGCAATAGGCCTTCAAAGTTATTTGTGATATAATAACATACCATTGTTTATTACATAGTAGCATATTTACAACTTCGTAGACGCAACATTGAATACAGTTGTAGAATAAACTTCCGCTTTTAGCCGTCGTTTGTATGGGTTTTAGGCGCCTCGTACAAACTGTGGTAACTCTTACACTAATTATGTTAACGGCTTAATTTTTTCACCAATCCAGGCTATCGATTGCCAACTAAAATCAAATAGGTATTTAAATAGCCAAATCAAGTGATTCTTGAATTTGAAGAAACGAATGTCACGATAAGTTGGCGCCCAGTTACACTATACTATAACGTGCTAGACAAGTACTTAGTAAGCACTTGAACGGTTTAATGGTATGAGAACGTTAGGCATTGTCTGTCGTAATGTAAAACCCGTTGCATTATGATTAAGAAAACGTACCACAGTGAGGCAGGAACACAGCCGCGCAGGTAGCAAGGGATTCCTGCGTAATGAGTCACTCTGGCGCCGCGGGGTGCCTTTCGTAATGTCGTTTTTATGGCGCTCGTGTGAGGTCTCAATTTTCTAGGTAGGATCATGTTATCACTTCATCATAACGGCTGTCTATTGTTTGCTAAACTACTTGAGTAAAAGTTGGTTTCAGCACCGAATAATAAATAGGTGCTTTAGAAAACTATAGATGCCAATTTTAAACCAACAGGAAGTGCTGTTGTTTATGACAATTTCCGATAGTGAGTAGGACAGGCGTCAATGGTGGCTCAAAGAGGATTTGAACCCAGAATTTTTACATGATGGCACAGCATCAAATCCATTTTCAATAAATATGGTAGTTGCAAGTACTCAAAATTAGATTTGATGACAAGATACTACCTACTACCTAGGATTTGTATAATTGAGGCATCATGGCCTATTGATATCTACATAATAAGGAATCTCAGGATAATAGTGTCAGTTCTGGTAGTTATCTCAAAAAGTACCTTATGGAAAAGGGCTTTTTAGAATGTACATATAAAAAGTCAATATACTTACGTAAATGGTATACCAACTGCTTCTCAGGCGTTGGTCTGTACGCAGAGAGGTCAATGTCCACTGGGTATGTGATGGACAGCCAGCGTTCCTGAGGATCCACGTCGCTCGTCAACGCAGAGAATAGTCCGGGCACTCCGTCAGCTAGTTCTTCTATGTACGACGACTTGGAGAGCTCTGTTTGTGTGTCATTAGGTTTTGGACACATGTCTGTAAAAAAATTGTATTTTTTAAATTTCCCTTTCCTTAGACATTACTTTAATCAGCTAGTCTAAGTGCTAATTACACAGAAACTTTTGAGGTGAGAAAGGTTTGTTTTTACATATCATATGGATGCAAGTCTGAAATTATTTTTTTTATTTTTTTTATAGTGGCTTGACATAATGGCTTCCCTACGCCTGATGGAAAGCGAAAGAGAAGCCCAAGTTGCTGTGACAGCGGGCAAGTAACTGGTCAGTTACCTGTCAGTTGCCACCGCCATGCCGGCCCAACCCTAACCCCCCACAAGCTCCGGAAACCCTACTCACCGGCAGAAACACGACCCAGAGGTCATTTGACTGCGGTATTCTATAGGGTGGAGGTCCTTCCCCGGACGGGCGGCTCAATTCGAGCGAAGATTCGCTATGCCCTACCTCTCTTAATTTAATTAGCTAACTAACAAGCCAATCTAATATACACACATTTTTATGTTCCTTAATATTCCTGAATAGAGTTTTTGACTGAGTTTGATTTTGCATATTATGATACTTCTTGGTTATCTAGTAGATAGAATTTATTAAATAAACGTAAATAGATACCAAACAGGACATAAATGGCTCAGGTCAGCATAGTTGTGGTGCTACAGCAACTTGTGATCACAACTACATACATTTTTATTGAGGCCATTCACATGCAGTGTGTGACAAAAACCATTACATACTGTCAAAACACAAATTGAACGAACAAATCTGAAAGGGGTCTAAAAAAATGCCTTCTGAAAGGGGTCTAAAAAAAATGCCTATCTGCTTTATTACTGGAGTTCTGGTTAACTTGGATTTCATAGATTAGAATGTATTTTAGGTAGAGGCTCTGTTAAAAATATAGCTTTTCTATAATTCTGTCTTGAATTAAAGAGTTATCATTTTTGTCTACTCACAGCACTTTTGCAGAGAGCCAGTACAGGGTACAAAACTGTTGATCTGCTCATATATTTTAAATGATGCTTTGCCATATATTGCTAGTGTTGTAGTTATTCTGATTAAATAAAAATTGAGTTCCCTCAATACAAACTAGGTAATGCAAAAGAACATATAGGTACCAACACAAACCACACATCATCCATTTTACAGGTTGTCTGTTGGTTCTGGTCCAGTCGCATAAGCGATTTGCTCGTCAAGTAAACACCTTGTTTAGCATTTATCTTTCTACATTGCCCTTGCACACATGACCCAATCATATCCTGTTTCCTTTTTCATTAATAGGTACAGTGTGACTTCAGTACAAGTGTTATCAAATTAATTAAAATAACTTACCAACACAACTGCAACATTCGTCGTACAAATAGTTGAGGCAGTTGAAGCAGTCCTTGCAGCATGAGCAGTCTTTCAGGTCGCACTTGCAGGACTGGGTCAGCATACACTTGGACACCACACTGGCGCAAATGGCCTCATTGCAAGCGTATACGATCGGCACCACGCATATCAGCGCCACCACCAAGTAAATTCGGTTAGCCATTCCCGATAAACTCACGCAAGACGTAAACAACACGAGGAATTCAGTCTTGAAAAAATAAACAAGCACGGATAAAGTTTATATTGTAAATAATTACGACCTTTCATACGCGACGCAATCAAACGGGTTAAATTGTTTGTGGATAACTGATTCAACTACTATCACTGCAGAAATAATTCGAGTCGCGATAGCTTTTCTTGTATAAAACTTTGCTCATAAAATGAAACTACACAAATCACCTCATCAAACAAGTCACACAACTTATTCGAATGAATGATCTAACAATTGAATGAACGGTGGGAATATTGCTGTCAATGTCAAGATTGAAACCGGAAGTTACATGTTGTATTGCCATATAAAATAGAGTAAAGAGTTACTTTAGTCAGTACTTATTTAATTCCAATAATTATTATTATAAATACAAGATGTCTGTGATAAAAAATTAAATCACTATTTAAACTATTACTATAAAACCTAAAATTTTTGAGCGTATAATACCATGGAATTATTATAGTGATGCTTATGCTTACAGCAGCATATTAAAAAGAAAATGCCTACGCACGCGGCAAATTTAAAAGTTTGTATGTTTTCTCGCCCTTTCAATAACTTTTTAGATTTAATCGAAAAGCGCAATATTGTCCTTTCCAAGACATTGTCCTTAAAAAGTTATTGAAAGTGCGAGGAACGGAGGAAAGGACAATATTGCGCTTATCGATTAAATCTAAAAAGTTATTGAAAGTGCGAGAAAACATACTTGAATTTTATTAGAATGTATTTGGTGCTCCAATCCGGGTGCAGATAGGCTTGCTAAGTGTTCGGCTTTGGCCGGACATGTTTGGCTTTTTGCGGTCGCGTCCGGCCAAATATGTATCTACGTGTTTGGTCCGTCCGGCTTTTTGTCAGAGTAGCGATTCGTACGACGATGGGCGGACGAGCGTCCGACCGAGCGGACAAGAGAGCAAACTGTTGGCGCGCGCGGCGCGTCTGGCACACACTCCATCTTCGATCTCATTCTCACTTTACACCACGTATTTAAATACCTACTTTTTTCAACAAATAAAAAAAATGTATCCGGTTTTTAGGGCAAAATGTCCGGCCTTATACAGTGCGCAGTCCGGCCTTTGCATTTTTTGGCCTGGTACCGCGCACCTGATGCCGCGGCCACACATTGGATTCAACTTTGCGTCCAATTACAGTCCGATGCCCAATACTAACGCGCTCAATGTCTTCATTGTACCTACCGATACACACATTGGTGCATTGGGCGCAAAACGTTACGTTGGTGCAAATATCTACAATGTGTGGTCGCTGCATAACGACAACGAGGAAACACTCCTAACGACAATCAGTTTGATGCGCTGTGACCTCTATTTACCTACACAAGTCGGTATGACCTCATTAATCCATAATTAGCATTACATTTTAATTGTTTTGTTTTTGATTGAGGTTATCTGATAATAAAAAGTAAATCCTTTTCACTATCTTATTTTAGAATCTAACATTCCCATAATGATTACAAAATTAACAGGCGATACTGAATAGGTATTTATTGAATTTTTTTTCTTTATCTAATTAGTGTAGTCGTGTGTGGTAAACGGTGTCGGTAATGGTCAGTATGATATTGTTAATTATCATATAACTTAATTTAAGTAATAAACATAGTACTTGTTTAAAAAAGTTCTTTTACTTTGGAGAGAGCTAGGGCATAGCGAAACTTCGCTCGAATTGAGCTGCCCGTCCGGGGAAGGACCTCCACCCTATAGAATACCGCAGCCAAATGACCTCCGGGTCGTGTTTCTGCTGGTGAGTAGGTCTCCGGAGCTCGTGGGGGGTTAGGGTTGGGCCGGCATGGCAGTGGCAACTGACAGGCTAACCAGTTACTTGCCAGTTGTCACAGCGACTTGGCCTTCTCTTTCGCTTTCCATCAGGCGTAGGGAAGCCATTATGTCGAGCTACTATAAAAAAAAATATAGCTTATAACTGTTCTAGGGTAAGCTGATACTTTTGGGACTAGCAGTCGCCGTGGTCACGGCCACTGCATACAAGAACCCGTACTATGCGCCAGGGAGGTCTGTGAACGTCCATCTCTTTGAGTGGAAGTGGGACGATATCGCAGACGAGTGCGAGAGGTTCTTGGGCCCGAGGGGATTCGGAGGGATTCAGGTAAGCATTAGATAAGTATTGCCTTTACGATTAAATAAGAAATTTACTGTACATGTTGTCTAAAGCGTGGTAGAGCATGGCTTGTGGTTAGGACACGTAATACTTACCTAATTATAAAATTAAGCTTTTTGTTTACAAAAGCCACAATTGTAGGTACCTACTAATTAGTTTAATACTTCTACTTACCAAAAGCCTACAATACTGTTTCACGAATTCGCGTTACATCTCTCACTGCTCACACATGGCTCACACACATTCAGAATTAACTGAACTTCCTTAGATGAAATTTATCTTCGATGATTGAAAATAAATTAATTACCTACCTTGGCCTATAAATTCTGTTTATTTAATTTATTCAATTTAGCCTTAGGCTATTCTCTGGAACTTTAAAAGTAAAAAAAAAAATACAAAATAAAATAGTATAAAATTAATCTCGACGAACATAAACATTTGATCAGTCCATCGAACGATCGCGATTGTTTTCTATTGTTATATTAGCGCCCCAATATTAAAAAACCTTCGGTTTTAGATTTCTCCACCCAACGAGAACGTGGTGCTATGGACGTACAACAGGCCTTGGTGGGAGCGCTACCAGCCCATATCGTACAAGCTGGTGACCCGCTCCGGAGACGAACAGCAGTTCGCCAACATGCTGACGCGATGCAATAATGCTGGAGTCAGGTAATTAACTATCTAAGGCTGGTTTCAGTCCTGAGGGAGGAGTATTAAAAGGCAACCTGTAAACATGGTAGGCGCGGTGAGCAATGGAAATAAAATTCGCAATTCGCGGCGCCGGTCGCTCGTCTCCGTAGCCTGGTCGTTATAGTAATCACACATCGCGATCTATATGAATCTCTTATGCGCTCGGGAACAGTCAAGTGATACTTAGCAGAAGTCTGACCAAAACAGTTCCTTCATTCTCCAAGCGCTTAAGAAGCCGGAGATGTTTTTTTTTATTACTGAAGATGGCAGACGCGCAACCAGCTGCCCATCTGATTTTAAACGGTTACCGCCTCTCATAGACGCTGCAATGCAAGGGGCACAGCTAAGCTAGGCCTTGAGGGAATAACTCTCTCAAACGTTTCGCAGGATCTACGTAGACGCAGTGATCAATCACATGACTGGCGAGCCGCCGGAGAACGTAGGCACGGCCGGCAGCACGGCCGTGTTCAACCAGTGGTACTACCCCGCCGTGCCCTTCCGCCGGGAACACTTCAACTGGCCTCACTGCGTCATTGACGGGAACGACTATGTACACAACGCTTGGAGGGTGAGTGCACTCTGTAAAGTCAACACAGCCGGTAGAAGAGCTGGGACTTTTACCCTCTCGTATAGGTATGTAGGCAGGGGGATGTAAGGGAGCGACCTCACTCATCATCTTTTCGCTCCAAACCTACCTCACTCGCCCTTGGTGCATCCTGCTGAATAACAAACGAGGCGCTGGCAACCGACTGGTGGCGGTAACCTTCACAAAGGCGTAGCTAAACACCACAGGCCGATGACGGGCAGCAGCGTCATCGGAGCGAAAAGCTTCGCCCTGCGTTCGCCAACCTCCTGACCAGCGTGGCGATTATGGGTGTATCCTCTAGATGTTTGCCATAAGTGGCGAATAACTAGAGAGGCCTATGTCCAGCAGGGGACTGCAATAGGCTGAACCGGAAAGCACGAGGAGTTCGATGATATACCTACCTTTGTTATACGATGAATTGCGCAAAATTGGTCACTTGTATTTTATACCCAAAGGCAAGCAGGGGTCTCAATGTGTCATGATTTGAGGACAACGCCGAACGAAATGCTGTTGACATCAAGTTGTATAATGCCATAATGGCAAAGCAAAGCAATAGTAAGAGCTGCTACAAGGGAGAAACCTATTATACTGAGTTTTTGGTAGTCGTACTGATGTTAATAATCTATTAATAAAGTATTAATTATTTTCAGGTGCGCAATTGCGAACTTGTGGGATTAAAGGATCTGAACCAGGCCGATGAGCATGTCCGAGCCAAGATTGTCGATTTTATGAATGAGCTGATCGATCTGGGCGTTGCTGGGTTCAGGTAAGATAGTTCACACTTACAATACCTTAGATAAATAAAATATTTATCAATGACTCCTTTGCCTTCTACTGCTGGACGTAAGCCTACTCCAGAGAACGCCAATCTTCTCGATCCTGTGATCACTTCAGCCTACAACGCCAGGTAAGCCGCCCGGATCCGGTAGTTTCTGAAAATTGTGTTCCGGAAGCCATTGTGTGTGTGCCTTTATTTTATTTTATTTATTTAGAATGGTCAACCAACAGTTTTCATAATGTTGCTTAATTAATTATAACATTCTAAGACAATATTTTAGCTAAATACAAAAACCAATTACAGGTTGACACCACATGACAAAAGAAAAAAAATAAACTTAGGTTCTACCACGATTAATTTTTTATAAGTACTAGGTTTGATAGTCCGGTAATCTGATCGAACAAAATGCTCGCCTGATTCTCCAAAAGGAGATATTTATAATTCGCACGGGTGCAATACTACTTATATGCATATTATACGTATAAACCCTTCGATTCTTGGTCCCTCTATCTATTAAAAATACGGCATCAAAATATTTTGCGTAGTTCTAAAGATATAAAAGCACACATAAGGACAGATAGAAAACAAAAGCGACCTTGTTAAGCAATAAAGAAAACTCAGTTAAACATACCTTTTTAATCTTCAGAATTGACGCAGCCAAACACATGTGGCCTCAAGATCTCCTAATAATCTACAACCGTCTTCACAACCTGAACACTTCTCACGGGTTCCCAGCCAACGCCCGCCCATACATTTACCAAGAAGTAATCGATTATGGCGGTGAAGCCATCAGCAGAGACGAATATACTCCTCTAGGAGTAGTCACCGAGTTCCTGGCTGGAAGGGAGCTGAGTAACGCGTTTAGAGGAAACAATAACCTTAGGTAAGTAAAGTAATAGTAGAAATGCCGATGCATATTATGTCTACCAGACAGACCTAGAAAGCCCGTTACACAATACCTAAAAAGCCTTTAGCCAATGCGTCTTACAAATATGCAGATAGACGCAGTAGTGGGGCTGGTCTTCAAGCTTAAAGTTGCTCAGCAAGCTAAAGGGATATAATCCCTAACAAAGTAATCCGCCAGAGAATAAATGTAAACGACATTAGCTGCTCGAATAAGTACGCTGAAGTGTCTGGTCTGGCCACATCTGCCGCATAACTGATGACCGAAAGGTTCTGCAGTGGATCATCATCATCATCAGCCTATTACAGTCCACTGCTGGACATAGGCCTCTCCAGTTGTTCGCCACTTAGAGCAAACATCTGGAGGATATACCCATAATCGCCACGCTGGGCAGGCGGGTTGGCGATCGCAGGGCGTAGCTTCTTGCTCCGGTGACGGGCAGCAGCGTCACCGGTCTTTAGTATTTAGCTACGCCTTCAATTGTGATGGTTATACCGCCACCAGTCGGTTGCCAGCGCCTCGTTTATTATTCGACAGGATGCACCACGGGCAGGTGAGGTTGGCTTGAAGCGAAAAGATGTTAGGCCGCTCCCTTACATCCCTGCTGCAGTGGATACGACACAGGAAACCCTCGGCTAGATGAAACGCCTGACGAGATCTTCATCATTTTCGGTTAGGTACTAATCTTAATGTTATTTCAAGAAAAGATTATATAAGCCCGTGACTTTGTCCTTTACATTAGCTTTCCATCAGACGATGAGAATCCACTACGCTGTACCGCTAAAAACATGCTGAAGTGAAGCCGAAGAGTTGATCTCGACTTTGATGTCAACATAGATAGATACTCTTTATTGCACCAGAATGAAACATGTATAGGAAAGAGGTTTATACAGATATAGTAGTACAATGTAGGCGGGCTTATCGCCGAAAGCGATCTCTTCCAGACAACCTTCAGGTAGAGGATATATGCTGAAGAGAGGGGTAAAGTAGTGCAGAACTGAAATGAAAATAATAAACTTTTCTTATTTCTTATAACTGATTACAAATATCAAGATGTTTTTTTTTTTTTTTTATAGTGGCTCGACATAATGGCTTCCCTACACCTGATGGAAAGCGAAAGAGAAGCCCAAGTCGCTGTGACAACGGGCAAGTAACTGGTCAGTTACCTGTCAGTTGCCACCGCCATGCCGGCCCAACCCTAACCCCCCACAAGCTCCGGAAACCCTACTCACCGGCAGAAACACGACCCAGAGGTCATTTGACTGCGGTATTCTATAGGGTGGAGGTCCTTCCCCGGACGGGCGGCTCAATTCGAGCGAAGATTCGCTATGCCCTACCTCTCTTATGTTCATATTAACCTTTCTTTTGTACCAGATGGCTATCCAGCTGGGGTCCCCAATGGGGTCTGTTAGCGCACAGCGACGCTCTGACCTTCATCGACAACCACGACAACGAGAGAGGCCACGGCGGCGGCGGCGGCATCCTCACGTACAAGGACGGGAAGCCCTACAGGGCCGCCATAGCCTTCTTGTTGGCCCATCCATATGGTGAACCGCAGATCATGAGCAGCTTCTCCTTCTGGGACTCGGAGATCGGCCCTCCAATGGACAGATACGGCAACATCATATCTCCTTCTATAAATTCGGTGAGTACTTAGTCATGACATGGGGAGTGACAACAACATACTGAAGGTAGTGGCAGAGAATCCGCATGCACCTATATTAAGGCACTTCGTGCCAGTGATGACCGAAGTCACCAAAAGTGCTGGGTCGCGTTCGCAGGAGGTGCCACGTAGGTTCATGACACAATAGAGTAGGTAAATGTATTTTATAAATTAATTGTATTGTTATACTAACCCTTAGATTTATAAGCATTGTTACTAACCCATGGATCAAAGTTATCCGAAATAAAGATTTGATTTGATTTGATTTAGTCTGTGGTCAGAAATAGAATTCTCGGCCAGCTCATGTGTTTCCGCCTTCTTAAAGTATGGAATCCTTTAAACGAAGCGTGAAGAAGCATATTGTGGGCCGGCATGGCTGTGGTGACTGACTGGAAACTGAGGTTTCTCGACCGTAGCCAGAGCGACTTGGGCTTCCTTTTCAGCTTTCCATCAGGCGAGAGGAAGCCACTATGCCGAAAAAAGTAGAATGGGTCTTTCTAAACACTTATTGACTGGCTCGGTGGCTCATTTGATAGTGATCTCTGCCATCTGAATCAAGGGTCTTGGGTTCGATTCCTGCACAGTACAAACATTTGTGTTCATGAATATGTTTGTTTGTTTTGGTCTGGGTGTCGAAGCTTGTACTATCGGTAGGTGTACTAAACAACTAATAACTTACTTAGATACATTTTTTGTAAATAAATACTTATTATGATTATACATAGAAAACACACGGACCAATACAAACAGACATGTCCATGCATACAAATGTTTGTAATGTGCGGGGATCGAACCCACGACCCTTGGTTCAGAAGGCAGAGGTCTCTACCAAATGAGCCATCGAGCCAGTCAATATCAAATGTGGCGCTTGACTTCCGTTTATCATTATCATCAGCCTGCAAACGGGGCACGGCAGTGCCCCCGCCAAGTCGAGCAATTGTCATTTGTTCCCCTACAAAGTTTTGCCTTAATTACTCCGCTTGGCAGGCGGGTTGGTGACCGCAGTATTTTTTATTCGTACCCAAGTAATATTTGCTGCCTGATTTTAATATTCCTTTAATCGTCCCCTACGATACCCTCAGGATGAAAAGGTAGGGTTGTTGTGTTCTAAGTCCGCATTTAAGTAAATAATATAATAATATAATGATTGCCGGGCTCGTTATTATATCTTATAATTTAATTTTAATTATAAATTATTAGTAAGTATTAATGGTGAGTAATTATAAATTATACAATCTCCAGATTACCAGTTGAATTGAGATTATCGATATGATAAAGACCCACGCAGTCTAAAGATCGCCTAAAAATATATTAACAGATAATCACTTACTATAAAAACAGATAAGGAACCCTACATGACCTGATGTGCGTTCTGATATTATTAGATTACAAACATTTAATCCGAAAATTAATTATTTTAATGAGCCTCCCAAACAACAACCGTGATTTTATGCTCCTTATTTTCTTAACTATAATAGCTGTGCTCGCGACTTCGTCCGCGTGGAATAAATAATTTTTCCCCGTTTTTTTTACATTTTCCATTATTTCTTCGCTCCTTATAGTTGCAACGTGATGTTATATAGCCTAAAGCCTTCCTCGATAAATGGTCTATTCAACACAAAAAGAATTTTTCAATTCGGACCAGTAGTTCCTGAGATTAGCGCGTTCAAACAAACAAACTCTTCAGCTTTATAATATTAGTTAAGATTACTGGATATTAATAATGGTAACATGTTTACAAGTAAGCTGAAGTGCTAACTTACCATCAGATGACGTTAATTAAACGTATTTCTGGCGTAAATATTTAGTACGCAAAACGATAAATATCAATGGTATTACGAATTAAGGTACGAATTAAAGGTAAGACGGTATTACCGCGAGTACTACGAAATGGTAACCATGTGAAATTTATGATTGAATTTTTTGTAAAAATATTGTTGTAAAAAAAAGTATCTAAGTAAGTTTATCAGTTGTCTAGTACACATAGTACAAGCTTCGGCTTAGTTTGGGGCTAGGTGGCGCTGTGTGGCCCAGCGTGGCATGTCTTGGGTTATTTAATATTATTTATTATTTATTTATTTTACCTATATTTTTTTTGGAAAAATGGGCTCTATTTATGCCCAGAAAAAGCTTGGATGGTGATTAAAAAGTCACCTTGTATTTATTTACCCATTCCTTAGGATAATACCTGCGGCAACGGTTGGGTGTGCCAGCATCGCTGGAGGCAGATCTACGCTATGGTGGCGTTCAGGAACGCCGCGGGCAGCGCCGGCATCAACGATTGGTGGGACAACGCCAGCAACCAGATCTCGTTCTGCCGCGGCAATAACGCCTTCATTGCCTTCAACAACGACCATTGGGATCTCAACCAACCTATGCAGGTATGTTTTGTACCAAGTACATTGTTTTCGGGATGTAAGGGAGCGGCCTATCATCATTTCGCTCCAAGCCAATCTCACCTGCCCGTGGTGCATCCTGCCGAATAACAAACGAGGCGCTGGCAACCGACTGGTGGCGGTTTAACCATGACAATTGACGGCGTAGTTAAATACCACAGACCGATGACGGGCAGCAGCGTCACCGGAGCGAGACGCTACGCCCTGCGACCGCCAACCCGTCTGCCCAGAGCGTGGCGATTATGGGTATATCCTCCAGATGTGTTCCCTAAGTGGCGAACAACTGGGGAGGCCTATGTCCAGCAGTGGACTGCAATAGGCTGATGATGATGACACAACTTTCACCTAATGCACCCTACCCCTTCTTTTTAATACGGATGATGACAAGGTATGAAAATGAAGAAAATAATTAGTCCGTCTCTTAGATAATAAAAAAATATAAGACCCGTATTTTTTGTTTTGTCGAAATAACAAGAAAATACTTAGATATAGCGCATTAAAGTTACGGAGTGGGGGCTAACTACGTCACGTTAGAGTATATTTTGTACTCTAACGTGACGTCATGTGACATTTAAAATCAATGTATCTTCGTAAGTTTTTGAACAAGAGGCAAAATAAAAAATACGTATCCAATATTTTTCATTAATCTATCTGATGGACATTAAATTATTTTTTAGTCATCATCCCAATTATCCTCTACCCAAAAGCTGTCTGGAAGCGATCGCTGAAAGCGATAAGGCCGCCTATATTGTACCTCGATTTTTCTTTGTATCTAGTTTCAAGTTAACTGTTTGATGTGCAATAAAGAATATCTATCTATCTATCTATAATGCAGTTTAAGCTATACAAGTATAGGTTACATATCTACCTACTTACTCTTAGAATTTCTACTCTAAAATTCCGTTAATGAGTCGTTGAAGTCGGTTAAAAATATTCTTTTTTTTATCGTGGCTCGACATAATGGCTTCCATACGCCTGATGGAAAGCGAAAGAGAGGCCCAAGTCGCTGTGACAACTGGCAAGTAGTTACTTCTGTCCAGTTGGTCAGTTACCTGTCAGTTGCCACTGCCATGCCGGCCCAACCCTAACCCCCTACGAGCTCCGGACACCCTACTCACCAGCAGAAACACGACCCGAAGATCATTTGGCTGCGGTATTTTATAGGGTGGAGGTCCTTCCCCGGACGGACAGCTCAATTCGAGCGAAGATTCGCTATGCCCTACCTCTCTTAAATTTTTTATTCTCAAAGTAGGTATAATATCGCATCAGCGTATGTAGCCATTGTCAGGTTGAAACATGACTGACTGCCCTGAACCTGAATGGCTGCATCAATATATTGATCTGGATAGTGATCGCGCGCGTCATACAACAACAGTCTACGTTAGGTACCTAAAGGCTGGCACCGACTTCAAAAATAAGTGATAATTGTAATATTTAAATAATTATGTATTAAGGATAGAATTACTTACGTTATTTATCGCTTTTTAGTTTTGGTCGTTTGTGTTTTTTTTTTGAAGTCGGTTTAATTTTTTTTAAAAAATAATTTTATTTCTCTATTTTTAGTTGCGTTAATGTGCTGTGACCTTGAATAAGGGCTAATTAATGTCCTTAAGAGTTTTACTTAGGAATGAAAAATTTTGCTTTAAGTCAAGTGAAGACTTTGCGATCTAGAATCAAGCAAATCACTTACCAAATCACCTGCCCTATTAGCCCTGCATAAGTACATACTACTACCTAGTTTCTATCGACCAATGTCAGTACTGTTCCCTAACTCCTAACCGTTAAGGAGTTCTGTGGCTTCATCATCAGCACCAGATGTTGACGTCCGGAAGCATATACCTGAGTAGAATATGATAACGTAACGAAAACACCATATGAGCATACAATTTTCGGTTGTTGCCCTCAATTTCTCCAGGATCCCATCATCAGATCCTGACATGGTGATAATGGGACCACCTCGGAAGTGTCCTCTGTCGAACAAAAAAAAAATTTTTGAAATCCATCCATAATTGACGGAATAATCGGTGAACAAACATAAAAAAAAAAAAAAAAAAATATTATACATACAGACGAATTGAGAACCTCCTCCTTTTTTCGAAGTCGGTTAAAAACAGTTCAATAATTCCATAAGACAATCCAATTAAAGACAATCTCGAAAGCCCTGGCTACCTTTGTACTATTAGTCTTCATCGATTGTTCCATTCCATTCCAGACCTGTCTCCCGGCGGGCAGATACTGCGACGTGATATCGGGCGACAAAGTAGGCGATGCTTGCCGCGGCAAAACTGTCACTGTGGACGGCAGTGGCCGCGCCCAGATACACATCGGGCCCTGGGACTACGACATGATGCTGGCAATACACGTGGGCCCTGAGGTAAGCTTATGTTTACGTACCACCTTCGTAGTTGTAAAGCAGAGGAACAGGCGACAAAGTAGGTGACATTTGCCACGGCAAAACTGTCACTGTGGACGGCAGTGGCCGCGCCCAGATACACATTGGGTCCTGGGACTACGACATGATGCTGGCAATACACGTGGGCCCTGAGGTAAGCTTATGTTTACGTACCACCTTCGTAGTTGTAAAGCAGAGGAACAGGCGACAAAGTAGGTGACATTTGCCACGGCAAAACTGTCACTGTGGACGGCAGTGGCCGCGCCCAGATACACATTGGGTCCTGGGACTACGACATGATGCTGGCAATACACGTGGGCCCTGAGGTAAGCTTATGTTTACGTACCACCTTCGTAGTTGTAAAGCAGAGGAACAGGCGACAAAGTAGGTGACATTTGCCACGGCAAAACTGTCACTGTGGACGGCAGTGGCCGCGCCCAGATACACATTGGGTCCTGGGACTACGACATGATGCTGGCCATACACGTGGGTCCTGAGGTAAGCTTATGTTTACGTACCACCTTCGTAGTTGTAAGGCAGATAAACTGGTGTCTAAGTAGGTGACATTTGCCACGGCAAAACTGTCACTGTGGACGGCAGTGGCCGCGCCCAGATACACATTGGGTCCTGGGACTACGACATGATGCTGGCAATACACGTGGGCCCTGAGGTAAGCTTATGTTTACGTACCACCTTCGTAGTTGTAAAGCAGAGGAACAGGCGACAAAGTAGGTGACATTTGCCACGGCAAAACTGTCACTGTGGACGGCAGTGGCCGCGCCCAGATACACATTGGGTCCTGGGACTACGACATGATGCTGGCAATACACGTGGGCCCTGAGGTAAGCTTATGTTTACGTACCACCTTCGTAGTTGTAAAGCAGAGGAACAGGCGACAAAGTAGGTGACATTTGCCACGGCAAAACTGTCACTGTGGACGGCAGTGGCCGCGCCCAGATACACATTGGGTCCTGGGACTACGACATGATGCTGGCAATACACGTGGGCCCTGAGGTAAGCTTATGTTTACGTACCACCTTCGTAGTTGTAAAGCAGAGGAACAGGCGACAAAGTAGGTGACGTTTGCCGTGGCAAAACTAACACAGTGGAAGGGAGTGGGCGCGCGCAGATTCACATCGAGCCCTCGGACTACGACATGATGCTGGCCATACACGTGGGTCCTGAGGTAAGCTTATGTTTACGTACCACCTTCGTAGTTGTAAGACAGATAAACTGGTGTCTAAGTAGATGACATTTGCCACGGCAAAACTGTCACTGTGGACGGCAGTGGCCGTGCTCAGATACACATCGGGCCCTGGGACTACGACATGTTGCTGGCTATACACGTGGGCCTATGTATGTTTACCTACATATACAACCTTCGTAGTTGTAAAGCAGAAATACTAGACACATCGAGGTGATGTCAAGCGACAAAGTAGGCGACGTTTGCCGTGGCAAAACTGTCACGGTGGACGGCAGTAGCCGCGCTCAGACACATTTTTTTTTTCTAAATGACTACGACGATGGCCAGGCCGGCCTTGTCATCATCACCGGACTGTTGGGGGAGCGGAAGGCTCTCACCCCTAAACGCTCAGACACACATTCAGCCTCGGGACTATATCTGCTGCCATACACGAGGGCCCCTTAGGTAAGGTTATGTTTACATATGATACAACCTTCGTAGTTGTAAGGCAGTAGAACCAGATGCTGCGACGTGATATGGAGCGACACAGTAGGCGACGTTTGTAGCGGCAAAACTGTCACTGTAGACCGGAGTGGGCGTACTCAGATGCACATCGGGCCTTGGGACGCGATTGCTGTTATACACTTTGGGGTCATAGGCCCTGAGGTAAGATTAAGTTTTGGATATACATTCGAGAACGTGTAATTTCGTAGAAAAATATTACAAAAAATAGGGCACGGTGGTGGCGTTTTCTATGACGAAAACTGTCTACGTGGGTACAGTCGACATCAAAAGTAACTAATCCATCCGATACATAAGTTGGACAAAACATTGTTTGGAAGGGATCGCTTACTAGGGATAAGACCGTCTAAATTGTACCACATGACGTCTGTAATACATTATTCTGTAAACGGTTTTATTTTGTGCAATAACGAATATATCGTCGCCGTAGAGCGAAAAGTCACTAAGTCGACATATGGCCAAAATGGAGTTAAATACCTAACCAGATTCCCCAAATTTTTCTGCACAAATTCTTCTTTTTGACATTTCTGTACGCGCCATAGTTTTTGTTTTACAGAGAGCGAAAACACATTAACTTTACGTTTGCACTACTCATTGGCAGTCGAAAACTAACCAATTTTACTTAACACTATTTTTTATGATCTAACAAAGCAAATCTGTACCTAAGTCGAGTTGGTTATTTCTCTCTTTTACAAATCAAATCATAATTTTGGACCCAATCCATACTAAAAATTACCTAAAGTGACTTAACTACTTTTAGAATTACTGGTTCGGTACAAAACATGAAAGCGAAAACTAACTAAGTCGACTTAACGACTCTCGATATGATCCAAACATGAGTGAAATAGTCACTAACTCAGTTTTTTTGTCATTATCTCAGTAATTAAACATAATTAATTGAAAGTGATATTACAATCTTATTTGTCTATCTATTCTTTAAGATATATAGCAATCAAATTAGAGTTATCTTTTACTAAAATTAAGTTATATTTTTTTTTTGTTTTATAAAACTTTAAACCGCCATAACTCAAAACACGTCAGTACCTACTTAGTGACTTTTCGCTCTACGGCGACGATATCGTCGCCGTAGAGCGAAAAGTCACTAAGTCGACATATGGCCAAAATGGAGTTAAATACCTAACCAGATTCCCCAAATTTTTCTGCACAAATTCTTCTTTTTGACATTTCTGTACGCGCCATAGTTTTTGTTTTACAGAGAGCGAAAACACATTAACTTTACGTTTGCACTACTCATTGGCAGTCGAAAACTAACCAATTTTACTTAACACTATTTTTTATGATCTAACAAAGCAAATCTGTACCTAAATAGAGTTGGTTATTTCTCTCTTTTACAAATCAAATCATAATTTTGGACCCAATCCATACTAAAAATTACCTAAAGTGACTTAATTACTTTTAGAATTACTGGTTCGGTACAAAACATGAAAGCGAAAACTAACTAAGTCGACTTATTGACTCTCGATATGATCCAAACATGAGTGAAATAGTCACTAACTCAGTTTTTTTTGTCATTATCTCAGTAATTTAAACATAATTAATTGAAAGTGATATTAAAATCTTATTTGTCTATCTATTCTTTAAGATATATAGCAATGAAATTAGAGTTATCTTTTACTAAAATTAAGTTATATTTTTTTTTGTTATAAAACTTTAAACCGCCATAACTCAAAACACGTCATGACCTACTTAGTGACTTTTCGCTCTACGGCGACGATATATAAATATATGTTTTGTTTCAGAGCCGGCTGTGAATTCAACAAGACTGACAAAGCAACAATGGACTTTTAGTGTTAATAAATAAATATAGCTTAAGCGACCAAATTATTGGTATAAAGTATTTCTCGTTTCCGTTATTGAGCCTTTTTCCTGTTTGTTACCTAGCTGGACACGCCGAAACAATATATTTATCATAGCGTTTACCATTTATTAAACGTACCATATTAGACATGAGTGCCTTCGATTTCCTTTGTCCGATGGGAGAACCAGACTGTTTACCACGCGGATCTCACTCACTCACTTTTACGGAGATGATAGCATGCGAAAAGGTACAATTTTATTGCCTACCTTACCTACCTTTGTTTACCTTTATTGACGTTTGGAATCGTCGACACTAGGTATACGTAAAGTTATTAGAAGGTTTGTAATAATGTTTTCTCTCTCCGGTAAGCGACTAGTAAATGTACCAATTAAAAAACCTATGTTGGTAGGTACTACTTATAACATAGGTAAAAATTTTACTATCCTTGGGGAATAGCTTTCAAAACAAATTACCAAATTAATTACCGCCGCTCCTAATTAATATTGTACAATTACTCAATAATGTAGGTGACATGTAGGTACCTAGGTACAATGTCACATAATAATACATAGTAAAGAACGCTTCAACATTTTCAGTGGGAGCGTTCGCAATGAGCATTTGATTAGCATATAAACTCCTCTTTATGACCGCTGTGGACCCACTCAAGTTAACTAGAAATGTCCACCTATGTACATACCTACCATAGAATTAGATATGTTACAAAATGCTTAAAATGGATACCGGACTTTGTAATTGGACATTCGACCCTAAAAATATGTAATGGGTAAGTAATAGAATCCTTTGGGTCAATCTACTACGAATTAAGCATTACAATGTATATCTGTTTCGAGTTAGGATTAGGATAGGAACCAAAACGCTGCCTACGTTGTGCCCATTTCAACAAAAGCTTCGTAAGGTCACATTGAGGGAACAATTTAACAATAGGTACCTACTACATAATAAGCATAATGAATGGCAAAGCGTCTCTTAAATTCTACTAAGTACTAGTACTTAGGGTCAAGTTCTAAGAGGCCGTTTAGGTTGTTGTAATCCTCCAAGTGTTTGGATAAGGTGGTGAACAACTGGAGAGGTCTAAGTCCAGCAATGGACTGAGTTAAGCTCATGATGATGATAGTTACGTTGTGATGAACTTAACAAATTTCAACAGTCTGGACTTGGTCTTATATCCCCCTGTTGCAGATAAAAGATGTCCCCTGTTGTAAAGATATCCTTAGCCGTCTCTATGGTTAACTTGAGTCTTCGCGACAAGCAGCTGGTCACCTTCCGTCCTGTCTCTTTCCACTCAAAGGCCTGACTGACCTTGAAATGACACCCAGGGCGCTATGACACCAAGGTATGTATGTACCTTTGTCTTTTACATACATAAATAAGTAGGTATATAATATACCTACTTCCTTGGACATGGGTAGACATAAAGACGCTTAATACTCAACAGGCTCTTCTTTAACAGCTAAATCTTAAATATCACGTTATGGGATCAAAAAAAGTACCTAATCAACTTGTGTTGACTGTACTTTCTGTTGCTTCGTAATATATCACGCTAACAATTAGCGAGAAATAACCATTTATTCTCGACAACCTGTTGTTCCGTTCTGTTACAGGGTGGGACCCAACAGGGCGAGTCTAGAGTTCACTCCGTGCAGTACGGACGTAGTCAGTCGTGATTATTACCGGTATAACTTATTATGGTTAATTAAATAATCAATTTCGTACAGTGACCTTGCTTGTTTATACAGTATACTTATACGTTTTGCAGTTTACGAGTTTGTACCTGTTTCACAATACTTAATTGAAGATGTTTGTTTACAGATTTTTTTATTAAAAGTTTAGTATCTTCAGTAGAAGATGATGAATAAAATAAAGTATCTAACTCTATCTCATACTTATAAAGCTCTTGTAGAGTGTATTTTTTGGAGAAAAGTGTATTTAACACTTGCTTTCGTTAGGACTGAAAGCAAGTGTTAATTAAAAGAAAATGTCTCATAGGTACTACATTTATTGCTTAAAATGCAATGTAGGTGTGAAACTACCCAATTTATTTAGTTGTCTCTACACTTTTTTAATTTCAAATTATGAAAAAAATAATATTCAAGGAAAATTCACATTTAATTAAGATTTTTACTTTAGTAAACTGTATCCCTTATAGAATCTGGACTTTTACTACGCACTACGTATGGTTCCGTAGAAGCTGCGTCTGCTACAAGGGAAAACACAGCGTCGTAACTTAATACTAATCTCAGAACTATTCGCGTCTCCATTAAATTAGTAGGTAAGTTATTATCTATGGTGGTTAAGCACCCATTGTGATAAATTGCATTTTAAGTTTTATCATCATTATCATTTCAGCCCACATCAACCCACTGCTGAGTATTCCTCTCTTTTAACAATTTTACACGATCACTCGCTATCCTCGTCCAATCTTTCCGTTTACTTTTACATGTTTTAATAAGCTCTAAATATGTAAGTAGGTGCCTAGTCATAATCCCACAAAAATGGATATTTGCTGCTGTTCATTAATTTAATGTTTCCTTTTACATACTTCCAATATGTTTAACAAATAAGTACTAGTAGGTACACAGTATTCTAATAAAATAAAGACTGTTTTTTTCTTTTTATATTAATTTAAGCTTAAGTTAAAGAATGTAAATATTTATGTTGATTGCGAGCTAAGTTTGGAATGGCTCCATAACGAATAAATTATAACCACGCAATGTAGTCGTGACTTTTTGTATTACTTACAAGAAAATAAACGGTTTGGAAAATATTCCAAATCGTATACAAGCCTTATAGTACGTTTTTGAAGTAGGGACAAACATTATGTTCTTTATGTTTGTAGCATATTACGAGTATGTAAGTACATTATAAATTAAAAAACCGGCCAAGTGCGAGGCGGACTGGGGCGTAACGGTACCTATGATTTCTATGGTGATGTAGCTAAAAATATATTGTTTTCGCAATTTTCATAAGACGTACTATGTAGTAGAGAGAGTAGGTAGATTTTGATGGACTTGCGAAAGTCGAAAATTTGCTCGTTAAATTGCTGTATGTTTTGATTGCGTTGGCTAAGGAGATTGCTCAGCTCCAAGGAAGCTGAGTATTTGAACCCTAAAACATAAAATCTTAAGATAATACGAATACAATAACTTTAAAGCAAGATTGAATTTGTTATCTTATTATTTATTTCGGGTTTGTTCGAACGGCTAGACTGATTTTTAAATTTATTCTGTTTTCTACATTAACGTATAATGTAGAAAATCGAATAAGTATGAGAACTAATTAACTAGTGTAGTAGCATAATGTACAACTAATGACCGACCACTAAAAAATCGACATAGGAGTAAAATAACTAAACAATTTAGAAGACTCGCACAATATACTAGTATATGTATAGGTACCTAACTATAAAGCGTAATACTGATACTTAATTACATACCTAGTCCCAGTGGTCATTGCCCAATTGTCTAAATTCGCTCGATTAATGCTTAGCGTTCACGCGATCTAATAATAAGGCTTTATGGACAACCTTGAGTTTTAGTAGTTGTAGTAGTAGTTGTTAAATAGGTGCGTAAACCCTAGCTAGAGCCTAGCGTGACCTAACTAAGTGCCTCGCCAGTGTAAGCGGATATGTAGGTTTGTTATTCGTAGGTGATCGCTACCTATTCATACGGCATAGCAAGTTTAACTTTTTAATTTGGTTTCAACGAAATTCTATTAACATTATAAATGCGACAGTTTGTTTGGATGAATAGGTGTATGGATTACTCCTACACATCAAAGGAGAAGAAATCCAGATTATATAGAACCCATCCAAAACTTTGCGACCCGGACGCCGCTATCGGTCGCCTCATGTAGGTCTCTAATCGTGCACGTGGTAGGACACATCCGGCAGGTACCTACTGAACGTATTTTAATCAAACTTTACAGTAATATGGCTCATACATGAGAATAACACGTAGGACATCATTTACGCACATAACACACGTCTGCCCAGTCCATATTCACACTGTTAGGCTATCTACTTTAAATAATGTTTTGCTACGGTCTAAAACTTCTCACAAGCTTGAAGAAACATTATCAAGACATACTTAGTTCCTTAGTTCGAATTCAAAGCAGTACCTACGTATACGTAGGTATAAAAAATTGATTAGGCTGTACAATGTAGCAAATCAAATTTTCTGACTTGTGTATCTTCTTATCTTGTTAACAAAGGTAAACGTCACTGAAAATGTTGGAGGCGAAAAATAAGGAAAACCTTGAAATGCAGCTTCAGGAAAAACCATCCGACAGCCACAAGCGCCGCCCACTTCGCGAAAACTTCAAGGAGTTCTTTGCCAACACCACGCTGCACGGCTTCCGATACATTTTGGACGGGAAATATACCTTAGCCGAAAGGTAAATTAAATAATAAATAAATAATAATAATAAATATTTATTCAATTGCACACAGTTAATATACAAAAAAATATATATCTACAGAGAATTTAGTATAACAAAAATTTTACCATAGATCTTATCTGCGAGGCATTTTAAATTACAAATGTGCAAAGGCAGAAAGCTAAATTTCATGCAACTTACAAGGGTCCCCAAACTAGGCAGTGCCTGTATTTTGGGCAACCAGTTTTTGAGTTAGATATAAAGAATTTGGGTATTTAAATAAAACAGAAGAGTTACCTATATTAATTTATAAGTAAGTAAAAATAAACAATAAAGGAACCTAAAAACATCGACTGACAAGTGCCTCGGTTTCATTATATGAGTTACTCAGCAACCACTGAGTTAAAACATTCTTTGCATCTAAGACTGAACATACATCATACATCCTTATATCACAAGCTCTAGTAGTAGCGTTGTAAACACGAGCTCTAGCTGAGTCTCCAAATCTAGAAGCAAAGTGTGATTTTACTGTCGGAATAGGGATTTTAAAAGTACGTTTGTTTAGAAGCGTCTTGTAGATATCCGAAGTTATAAGTCGTTTATGCGCAATTAGACAGATTTTTAATATAAATAGTTGACGAATTGTGAGAACTTGAGCTTCTTTATAAATATCAGTAGTTGGGTATCTATAAGGTCTTTTTAACATGATTTTGAGGAGAAACCTGTTTGCGCGTTCAGCCTGCAATAATGTTGTCTTGGCAGCCCCACCCCAAATCGAGACACAGTATCCAGTGACAGACTGACAAAGAACTTTGTAAATCATAATAAGCAGGTCCTTGTCAGCAGAGTCTCTCAGTTTCCTAAAAATGCCAGAGATTTTCCTAACTCGTTTAGAGAGACACTGGATATGACATTAAAATTATATTTATTTAGTCTTAACCTACATTTATTTTTGCTCCTACTACGACGCCACATTTACGTGAAGTAATTAAATGACTCATTGGCGTTAATCTATGTTTAATACAGTATCTAGCAAGTTACTAGAGATTCACAAAACTGTTTTATACTTAGGTTCACTGTGAGTGTGAGTGTTTTCCTATGATTTCCCCCTTGGCTGATGGCAAGCGATAGAGAATAAATAAATAAATAAATAACCCAAGACATGACACGCTGGGCCACACAGCGCCATCTAGCCCCAAACTAAGCCGAAGCTTGTACTATGGGTACTAGACAAGTCAAATCAAGTCAAAATACCTTTATTCACATAAACTTAAAATAAGCACTTATGAATCGTCAACAACTGACAATGACTGAAACAAGACAACTGATAAACTTACTTAGATACATTTTTTTTGTAAATAAATACATATTATACATAGAAAGCACCCAGACCAATACAAACAGACATGTTCATGCACACAAATGTTTGTAATGTGTGGGGATCGAACCCACGACCCTTGGCTCAGAAGGCAGAAGTCACTACCAATTGAGCCACCGAGCCAGTCGAAGCTTTGAGTTTCAGGGGCAAAAGTTGACTTTGACTTTGTACATGTAACTAGCCAGTCTCTTGCCTCACCCCACCGTCATGACCTCCCGTGTCTTTTAGGTCATACTAATGTCTCCTTATTGAATTGGCAGACTATGGTGGGCTGTGATGGTCATCAGCAGTGTAATTGTATGCGCTTTCTTCATTCGAAAAGTCTGGATAAAGTGGGATGAGACCCCAGTCATCGTCAGTTTTGCTGAGACCGCTAATTCTGCCTGGCATGTAAGCATACTCAGAGTTATGGCTTTCTATAGAGATTTGTTGTTTATGGCCAGCATGGGGATTTATCCCCATACTTACGTGTAAGTCTGCTTAGATTTCAACGTCTGAGTTCTGCGGGACACAATGATGAACCCACTCAACTAGTAGGTAAATGAATTTCTCTAAGAACGGAATTTTAAAAGACAGCCTCAGACATCTCGTGATGTTTCAGATACGAAAGAATGTATGAGAAAGTTTCCGAATTCAAATCGATTTTCAGATTGTGGGCATATATCATGATTATGATATACTCGTACTTAGGTACATTACACATGATTCAATGAAATAGCTGTGTGTGTAACTCGAGGAACGGTTCAAATATTCGAAAATTAGAAATAAATGAAAAAGCGAAACATAAACTGTAGTTTAAACAAATGACAATCGGTTTTTTCCAGATACCTTTTCCAGCAGTGACGATATGCAGCGAGACGAAGCCTCGCCAAAGGGTGTTCAACTTCACCAAAGCTACGATAGACCGGTGGAGCTCCCCACCTGCAATCAGCGGCGAAGAGTAATTATAATATAATATACCTACCTAATAATTTTATTTCCATTTTTCTTAAACCATAAATCATTTTGGACACATTAACTTTACACACGTGTGTAGCGATCACCTTGTCAATGTCCTTGTTATTTTAAGCTTGATTTACTTTACCAAGCTCATTTTGTATGAAATTGGGAACATAATGGATAAGTATGTATTTGCAAAAATATGCCTAATTTTACAACTGTGAAAGATAAAAAGAAAGAAATATCTGAGAAATATTCCGCGAATATGTGTATGAATGTAATTATTTATGCAGGACAATGAATTTGAGGGTGGAAAATTTTGAGCACATAGCTAATGCATGGTACCTAAATTGCATGATCTTGTAGGGTGAACCATTGATCGACCCCGACCAGGATGTTGGTGTAATTTGTCTGACGCAATGATTTATTTTTGGCGCATAATTTACGCTGTCAAATGCGATTTGACTTTGGTTTGTTTTATCCTTATTTCTATATTATTTATATTGTTAAAACTTCGTTAATTAACAAGATTTACACACTCATTTCAGCTTAAAAACATATCAGGACATGTTGCTTCTGTGTAACAACAATCTCAACGATGGCCCCGAGTATGCCGATGTCTCTGCTATTGAAACATTGAAAAGGGTACGATTTGTCATTATGAATGTATGCACTTCCACCATTATATGTACCTTGTGTTTCCACCTTTCTATAACATATTTTGAAAGAAACATGATAAAGCATCTCTTGGGCTGTGAAACTAAGGTTAGTTTTTCATCAGGCAAGAGGAAGCCACTATGCTGACAAACTCACTTGGCTATTTGTACTAACAAAAATCTTAGATTCGATTAGAATCTATTACAGTTTTATTAAATTATATTGTGATTACAATAAAATTTAATAAAACTACATTCTTACATGTATCCGGTAACTGTCTCCGTTTTATTTAGAAGCGTAGCGAGCCTTGGCGGAGCCCCATATAAAAATTATTTGGGCTCCCAAAGGCTTCCTTTAGGAAGGAAAAAGATTTGTCACAAAATTTGAGAAGTCTTTGCTTATGCACTTTGGAGGCCCCCATGGCCTGGGGGGGACCCGTATAATTGATACGGTAGATACAGCGGTAGTTACGCCCCTGCTCCTTTTGGTCTACGTAAGTATTAAAGCTGCCTTCATAGAGACTTCATTTCAGAGGTTACTTCATGAAATCGCTGTTCCATCAAGGAGTTTTTATACAGTAACCTCTCCTAATCAATTATAGCTAGCGCCGAGTCGAGAGGACCTGTTCCTAGACTGCCTGTGGGACAACTACACCTGCGACCAGATGTTCTACCACACGCTCACCAAGGACGGATACTGCTTCACATTCAATATGCTGGCGGCAGAGGAACTTTTCCGCACCGAGAAGTTAGTCGCTTTTTTATCTTAATCTTAACTAATATTATAAAGCTGAAGAGTTTGTTTGTTTGAACGCGCTAATCTCAGGAACTACTGGTCCGAATTGAAAAATTCTTTTTGTGTTGAATAGACCATTTATCGAGGAAGGCTTAAGGCTATATAACATCACGCTGCAACTATTAGGAGCGAAGAAATAATGGAAAATTAAAAAAAAAAACGGGGAAAAAATAACTATTCCACGCGGACGAAGTCGCGAGCACAGCTAGTAGTAGGTAAATAAGCAGATCTATTCACGAATGCGTTCTCGGAAATATTCTCGATAGAATCGTCAAAACTCTCGCTAGCCTAAGATCTCTCGGTGATTTTTCGATGAGAGCTGTAAGCAATCGAGAATTATTCCGCTCAAATATCTCGTTTCCGGGCGATCTAGAACGCATTTGTACCTAAATATCAGAACAGATTCCTACTTATGACACTGAAAAACTTAGACTTTTTTTGGTAAATGTGAATAGAAAAGGCATTATCTATACTTATAATAAATCTGTAGAGAGGTCAATTCTGTACATAAAATATTTTTTCAAAATAACTATCAGGGGGTGATAAGTGATCGATACTGATACCAAAAATGCAATCAGTAAAATTTTTGTCTGTCTGTCTGTATGTTCGTTATAGAAAAAAAAACTACTGAACAGATTTTGACGAAACTTGGTACAATTATTCTTCATACTCCTGGGCAGGTTATAGGATACTTTTCATCACGCTACAATCAATAGGAGCGGAGCAGTGACGGGAAGTGTTGGGAAAACGCGAGAAATTTAAACCTGTATGTTTGAACGCGCATTACGCGAAAACTACTGCATAGAATTGAATGCGGTTTTCACCAATGTATTGCTAGAGGTCTAACTTAAAACTTAGGCACAAGGTATAGATGGGTATTATATGGAAGTCCGTTATTTTTGAAACCCGATATCCACGCGAGCGACGCCGCTGGCACAGCTAGTATGTAATAAGATTGTACCTGTGACCCCCTTTTTTTTCTAGCGGGGAATGCATCAGGCACCGTCATGCCATCTCCGGTGTGTGGGACTCACACCTCCCAAAAATGGGAGGGCATACCCACTAAATCTCCCTGTGTCACCTAGCCTGCATGCCCTAGCCAGCCGCAGAAAATATGCGGCCGGCACTCCTGGTCCGGGGAAGGCAAATACCCCTAACCCCGGCGTCACTGTGACCCCTAAGGCAGTAATTGAAATGTTAGCAGTTATATTATCTTGATTATAGTTTGCATAAGGACTACTATCACGTGGCCGGTGCTAACAGGAGCGCTTGGACTCTGGGGCGGGGCTACCCACCAGACACGCCGTTGCAGACGTACCCACTCAGAGGACTCGTATGTACCACAAACAGACAAATCTCAAAACTTAAGCTTAATCCCGTAACATAACGTAAACCCATACATTTGTCAACTAAGTGTCTAGAAACGTCTATTACCGTGTCCATTAGGTACCCATCTAGATTAATCGACAGATTTGGGTAACTGTCTGGTTGTGTTTGAAGTTATAGCTTATTATTACATACTTGATACATTCATGGTCAGTTCAGTACCCAAATACCCCAAAAGGAGGCTTTAACGTGTAATGTACAAACTGCGACACATCACTTTAGGTACATCAATCTGTCAAAATGGTGTGTGGATAATGAACTCAATGCATTCATTAAGTAGATACTTAGGTCCTACATGAAAATTTATTGGGGAATATTGATAGATGGGGGGCAGATGGAGCATGTGGCTGTCTGTATAAATTATAATATAAACTAGCGACCCGCCCTCGCTTCGCTTCGAGTGTTTCAGACTAAATATAGCCTATGTTACTCAGTGATAATTTAGCTTTCTAATAAAAAAAGAATTATTAAAATCGGTTCAGTACTTTTTGAGTTTTTTCGTTACATACAAAAATACAAATCTTTCCTCTTTATAATATTATTAGTGTAGATTGGTATTATGGTCTAAACAGAGCAAACAAATCACCCATTTCAGAGCTACGGCACTGAGGAGTTTGAAGTTATATTACTGACTGACACGAGGGATTTGGATCAAGTGTGTCGTGGGCCTGTCCAAGGTTTCAAAGTGAGTAATATAATGTAACAAAAAATATGCTAATAGCTTTGAACTTTACTTGAATTCACGCATATAATTTTGTGAGACCACCATCAATTAATTACGATCGTATCACTGTTTTTTAGAAATCATAATGGCATACGTCACCAAAATAGCTATTGTGCGCAGCAAATTTGTATCACAGATTACAGAGTACATATAATAAAGAAGATCATTAGTTATCCAATATTCGATGGTGGCGCGCACCAAGAGGTCTAGTTCCTCGTTCTTGCCCCGTGCCATTAAATCATGGAATGCCCTTCCAGCCCATGTGTTTCCTTCCTCTTACAATCCTGGGTTCTTTATTCGGGGCGTGAAACGGCATCTCAGTGGGCCTTCAGGGTGAGGGCGACAGGCACATTGGGTTTGTTCTATTGTGCCTGTCGACCTAACTTTTGGACCTCACGACCGCTTACCATCAGGTGGAGTGATCATCTCGTACAATCGAGGATTTCCTCAATGTTCTAGTATTTAAATTTGACATTTGTTTTCGGTAATTGTAGCAGTTCGTATCGGAAATGTTGCGACAACTCTACAGCTGGCGAAAACTTTTGACAATTGGATCAAATAACACTAGAACAAACTAGACGACTGATTTGTCAAAGCGTTATAAATAGTACCTACAAAATACCAAGTCATCATCATCATCAGCCTATTGCAGTCCACTGCTGGACATAGGCCTCTCCAGTTGTTCGCTACCTAGGGAAAACTTCTGGAGGATCTACCCATAATCGCCACGCTGGGCAGGCGGGTTGGCGATCGCAGGGCGTAGCTTCTTGCTCCGGTGACGCTGCTGCCTGTCATCGGCCTGTAGTATTTAGCTACGCCTTCTGTCGTGATGGTTTTACCGCCACCAATCGGTTTGCCAGAGCCTCGTTTGTTGTTCGGCAGGATGCACCACGGGCAGATGAGGATGGCTTGGAGCGAAAAGGTGATAGGTCGCTCCCTTACATCCCAAATACCAAGTACATCAAAGATAAATACCTAAATATCTCTTGTTAGATATGGCTGCACAGCCCAGCCGAGCTTCCCAACATGGGGCAAAACTTCTTCCGTTTGCCGATTCAGTACCAGTCGGCGGCCGCTATCACTCCAAGGGTTATGGACACCTCTGAGGGACTCAGGTCATATGCTCCATCCAAGTGAGTAACTGACAGATATTAAATAAAAATAAATAAGGTATCTAAGGTATATACCTATCAATGCTATTTCCAGTGTGCATTTTAAGTCTAACCAGACTCCACAGTTATTAGAGAGTTTCTTACATAATTGCTTGACTAATAAAAAGATAAAGTAATTTTTGGTATGTTTTCCTTAACTGCTAATAAACATGGGCACATAGACAAAAATAGAAGGTCTATAAAACATTTAGTGGGAAAATTAACAAACTCTTCAAATGTTTAATCCTGTTAAAATAGTTGCATTGCCAAATGCGGATGTGAAAGTAATTTTAGACACCATATTACAAGAATACTGAATTTTAAGTTTTGATTGAGAGCTAGGAACAGTTAATTGTGCATCTAATTAAATTTTTATTAAAATGAATTTTATTAGAAGCAAAAAAATAAACAAGGCTTTGCTGCAAAAGACGAATTGTACTCGTAGTTTAACTCACGCACTTACGCAGCTGCTATGTCTTGAAGTCTCTAGACCACACTTCCTAACTTCTTTTGGTTGTTCACAAGACACCCGTTATTTGAGTGTGGTGTAAACACTTATCACAAACCTTTACCAGACGCCAGTGCTACTTCCCGGAGGAGCGGTATTTACGCTTCTATCGAGTATACACCCAAAGAAACTGCGAGCTGGAATGTTCATCCAACCACACAGCCCTGCGCTGTGGTTGTGTGCCGCTGTACATGCCACGTGAGTCACAATTATATGCACATTATACCTACTCAAAGCAACATTACTATTATTTAGTAATGTCACCGGAAAATAGCAAGAATCGTAAGTTGATCAATTTCCTAGGTAGTTGATTAACTTCCGGAAAATAATAAACGGCAATTGAAATGTATTATTTAACGTATGTATTTTAGTAAATTGATCATTTTACGGGGTCTTGCCGTAAAATCATCCGACGAAGGTGAGGTGAACGTTGATTGGTTCAATGGCTCACGTGGCGTTATCCCGGCAACCAATCAGGGAACAGTGTATTAAGTTACGGGTAATAGTGCACCGTTAAATAGTACATTGAGCAACGATTGGCCCATTTGAGGACGATTTTACTTGTGTCAAAATCGTAAATTATTAAATGACTGTCAGGCTACCGTAAATTGATCAACTAACTGAAATCCATTGCGTTAAATAATATTTAGAGGTCAGAGGGTACTTTTAGCAGCTGCCTGTCCGGTGGTTTGTGAACGGTATACGGGTATGCGACCCCGGCACCTCGAGCTACTACCGAATCAATCCCAGTCTTCCGAGTCGGTAGTATCCCTTTACCTTTTATCCTTTCCCCCTCATTTATTCCCTTATGTCCCCTCTTTCCCGTTCCCCATACCTCCAATCCAAGGTCTGCCGTGCCGATGGATGCGTGACTAGGGGAGAGCCTAGTCGTAAGCGTGCCACAACGCCCTGGGACCAGGTGACCCCAGATGATGGCTAACCTTCTTCCGATATGCGGGGCTCTATCGGAAGTGACTTTTTAAATCCCTCGCTACTCGTGGGAACGCAACGAATTTGTTAAAAGAAGGAACAAATAGGAATGGCGGCGACGTGGTTCGCAACTCGTCACGTCTCGTTTCCCGCAGAGGCCAACAGTGGACCGCCGAGAGCCGGTTTGCTACGTTGAATGTAAGAGGAGGAATGGATAGTAAGGTTGACGAAGTGTGTCAAATGATGGATGAAAGGCATTTAGACGTACTGTGTGTGACTGAAACTAAGCGGAAAGGTTGTGACACTACAAATCAAGGAGCATATACTGCGTACTGGTCTGGAGTAGCTGATGACAAGCGAGGCTGTCAGGGAGTTGGTGTACTCCTTTCCGCAAGAATGGATGAATGTATGGTTGAGTATGAAAGTGTTAGCCCTAGACTTCTCTGGATCAGGTTGAAAGTCGGAATGTTAAGGATATTTATCCTTGGTGTATATGCACCGACCGATCTGGGTACTAGTGGATCAGCGAAAGTTAAAGAGGATAATGAGCAATTTTGGGAGTGCATGAGAGATACCTTGTTAAAATGCAAAAGGAATGAAAAAATTATAATGTTAGGGGATTTTAATGGATGGGTAGGGAAAATGCGTGAAGGGTATGAAAGTGTTCTTGGGAAGTACGGCGATGAAAGGGTTAATGAAAACGGCAAAAGTTTATTAGAATTATGTTTGGAGTGGAATCTTGTCGTTACGAATACTATTTTTGCCCACAAGAAGATTCATATGTACACTAGAGAAGAGGGAAGTTCAAGAAGTATGATTGATTTTGTAGTTGTGGATGAAAGGCTTAAACAGAAGATTGTTGATGCTCGAGCGTACCGCGGAGTAGCCATTGATACGGATCACTTTTTAGTCGTATGCCGTTTAAGAGGACTATTTAAAGGTTGGCGGCGTCGAGCTAAAGAGCCAGCAAGCGTTCTGGAAAGAATAAAAGTCGAATGTTTGCAAGAAGAAGAAGCAAAGAATAAATATCGGGAAAAGCTAAAAGAAAGATTTGAATCTTTGAATGAGGTCTGTGAGATGAATGATTTGTGGACGGGACTTAAAAATGGAGTGGTGGATGTTGCAATTGAAATATGTGGTAAATCTAAGAGGCGAAATGGAAGGAGTGATAGAAAGGTATGGATGGACAAAGACGTGCAAGATATCGTAGGTAAGAAGAAAAAGGCTTGGCTGGACTGGTTGTCTACAAAGGCAAATCATGGAGTGCAGAAAGCAACCATAAGTGAAGTGAATGAAGCTAGAAAGGAATACAAAAGTATGAAAGAGTTGGTTAAGAAAGCTGTCTCCAAAAAGAAAGAAGAACTGAAAGATGATTTCGACAAAAGACTCTCAGATGATTTCCAAACAAATATTAAAGTGTTTTGGAAATCCATAAGAACAGCCCGAGGGAAATTAACAGGTTCGGGGTTGACCAAAGTCAGAAATGTGGATGGAAGTTTAGCAAAAGGAGAAGCATGCGTGTTGAAAAGGTGGAAGGAATATTTTGAAAGTCTATTCGAGAAAGAGGATGTGGTAAGGCAAATACCAATATGTTGCCAAGAAAATGAAAGCGAGCGTGCCGAGAATGAAAGTATTAGTATGGAAGAGATAGTGAATGGTCTGAAAAGGATGAAGTTAGGTAAAGCAGCGGGATATGATGAGGTGTCGGTAGAAATGCTGAGGGCTGGACATGGAGTGGTAGCTAGTCAGCTGCACCGCCTTTTTAACCTTTGTTGGGCTAGTGGCCGAGTACCAAAAGACTGGTGCAAGGCAGTGATTGTACCGCTTTACAAAGGAAAAGGGTCGCAGCAGGACTGCAAAAATTACCGCGGAATTAGCCTTCTCAGTGTTGTAGGAAAGTTGTATGCAAGAATATTGATTGAACGGGTGATTAATATTACTAATGAGAAGATTTGGGATGCGCAAGGAGGGTTTCGAAAGGGGATGGGATGTACGGATCAGATCTTTTCCTTACGATGCATAGTCGAAAAATTCTTGGCTAAACGCCAAAAAATATACTGCATATTCGTAGATTTGGAAAAGGCCTATGACAAAGTGGTGAGGAATGAATTGTGGTCGGCATTATCTGTATATGGGGTGAACGGTAACCTGATACGAGCGCTAAAATCTCTTTATGAGGGTTCTAGCGCTTGTGTCAGAATCAACGGCACATGCACTGATTGGTTTAACATCGAGAAAGGTGTTAGACAGGGATGTGTAGCGTCACCGTGGCTGTTCAACCTATTTTTAGATAACTGCCTGACGAAATTGAAAGAGTGTGAAAAAGGGTTGAGAATGAATGAGTCAATCATTCAATGTCTCCTTTACGCTGATGACCAAGTTCTCCTCGCATCGTCAGCGGAAGAATTGCAGGAGATGATGAATGTATTGCATGAGTGTCTGAAAGAAAAAGGTATGAATATGAATGTCAGTAAAACTAAAGTTATGGTGTTTGAAAGAGATGATGATATGACAGTTTGCAATATTCTGGTTGGGACGGAAAAAGTGGAACAAGTGAAAGAATTTGTGTACCTGGGATCAAAATTTACAAATGATGGAAAGTGCGATAGCGATATTGAAAGAAGAGTGAATGCTGGTAATAGTGTGAATGGAGCACTGCACACCTTTGTGAACAGCCAGAAGGTCTCCAAAAAGGCCCGCCTGGCGGTTCACAGGGGAGTGCTAGTACCGACACTAACGTATGGTAGTGAGAGTTGGGTATGGCAGAAGAAGCACGAGAGTAGAATTAATGCAGTGGAAATGCGAGCGCTTAGAAGTATGCTAGGAGTGAAGTTGAGTGATAGAATTAGGAATGGAACGATAAGAGACCTTTGTGGTTTGCAAGAAGATGTAGTGACTAGGATTGAGAAAGGTATGCTTAGATGGTTTGGTCATGTAGAGAGGATGGATGAAAGTAGATTAACTAAGAAAATATATAGCGAGAGCGTGAATGGATCTGTTGGAAGGGGAAGACCTAGAAGGACATTCCATGACCAAATAGAAAGTGTCCTAAAAAAAGGTGAAATATTAAGTACCCTAAACCGACGAGCATGTATGAAGAGATTGATGAATGTGGACGAAGCAAAAGCTGTATGCCAGGATCGTCGCAAATGGAAGGACGTGGTCTCTGCCTACCCCTCTGGGAGAAAGGCGTGACGTTATGTATGTATGTATGTATAAATAATACATTTCAACTACCGTTTGTTATATTCCGAAAGTTAATCAACTACCTAGGAAATTGATCAACTTACGATTCTTGCTATTTTCCGGTGACAGTAATAAATCACACGAATTCATCTTCTAGGAGGTTTGAGGAAATCGTCAAAATACTCAGCACTCATACTGCTCCCATCAAGCACAAGAGTGTCCATCTTCGTATAGGCAATCTTGTGTTTTATCTGTGAGTACGGAGCGCCGAGCGTTTCCACTTAAGATGAAGGATGTAATTGGCTCGATTTTATTGTTTGCGTCTCGGGAGCTAAGCTCAACACCATAGACTTTTCACCTTTATTTGGTTGTCACGTCTGCGTTCCGAAAAATCTCACCATTAGACTTGATGCAATCATGTTTACAAATTTCCACCTAAAAAAGCAAAAAGAACGACGGAAATATAGATAGATAAGTAGGTAAGTAATTACCATTAGAGTGCTATTATTATATTTTTATACCTAGCAATTATTTTTGTTACAGATGGTCCCGAAACTAAAGTATGCGGAGGTGGGAAGCAAAAGTGCGTCCGAAGAGCTTTGCGTACGTTAATCTATTTCTTCAATTAATTCCGTATTTCCAAAACAACCATCTTTAGTGACGATTCACATATTTTTAGATGAGCTGTCCATTTCCAAGTCCTCGCTCAATCGCGAGTCTACAGAAGATGTGGCTCATTGCGACTGTCTGCAAGCTTGTACGGAGCTGAAGTATGATGCCGAGGTCTCTCAAGCGGTATATGACTTGACCACTTACAAGAGACATCCGGACGAGGAAATCGCAAAGGGATGGTAAGTAGGTTGAAATGTTACTTTGTTATATTCGTAAAGAACTACGTGTTTGGGCACATATTATATTAACTCATTCTAGATTTAACAGCTTCGCTGTTGTCGGTGGAACAAATCCACTCTTCCCAGGACTCTGCCAACGCCTTCAACTCCTTGTACGTCATGACATGACATTAAATTTTCCTTCAACTGCTGTGTATAGTAGGTATTTGCGTTTTGACCTTTCTCTTCCTTACCTGCCATCTATTCCTAGAGCCTTCTCTTTGAATATTTTTATTAGTTTTTTTAACATCGAGAATGCCTTCACACCATGGCCCTGGGTGCGGGACACCTGGTTTATGTGGGGCTCACTCCTAATTAGCGGAGAATACCCACCCACTTAACCCGACGGTGGTCCACTACGAGCACTCTGCCTGAGTAGTTCTAATACCACCTTAATCAATAAATTATTTATGTTTCGTCATTATCGCTGGAGTAATAAATCAGACACAGAGGTCCAAACCAGATCTAGTTTGGACCAATCGTACCAATAAAACTAAAATAGGCTTATCTGTAGGTAAGATATGCAAGGCCACTGCCCAACACGTGTATCAGTATATTTTGATACATATAGTCGAAACATATAGCTCCTCTGTTTATAAGCCGGACTTAACTTTTAACCTTTGTTGATTGATCGATGAATAATTAAATTCCGTAAAGATTTTAAATTACTTACATGCTTAAAGCTCTATTGTGTTATTAACCTGTCTATTTCATACTGCTATCAAAAGGGATTCCTCGAGGTCAGTCAGTTTCTTGAATTAGATTTATATATTTTTATGGCATGACATTAAAATGACGTAGGTACATATACTTTTGGAAGGTAGGTACATTCTAATTTTAAATCAAATTGAAGGTCAAAAAATCGATGGAATGATAGGTCATTCCGAACTGCAGTCATTATGTGCAAAAAAAGGTGAAGGTTGGTAATTCTATAGCATTAAAAGTGTTGTTTTGTTCGAGAAATCATTTTGGTACGTCGATGTCCGATTATACCAAAGATTTTCTTTATTATAGATAATTTCTGTTCCCTTTTGCTAACTACAGAGCCAATGATTTTCTTTTAAGAGCAAGTACCTAATTCATATAACAACAGTTACCTACTGAGATGAGACTTATATGCACTTTGAGTGCACGGCACACCACAAATGTTGTTATAAAATGTAAATAATAAATATGATTCCAGACAGTTTGTCTGGATCATAAAACATAGTTGTATCACACGTTTATATTAGTGTGAATAATAAAGTAAACAATGTTATTTTAAAATTTTTTAACAGCACTGCCCAACGGTCCACAGGACAACATTGTTATAGTGCATTGAACCAAGCAGCTTAAGCACTTGTGTTATGGGTATCAGAACAACGAAGGTACCAAAAAATATATACGTAAACACAAATATAAACACCCAGACACGGAATAAGCACAAATGTTTATCACACGACCTTTGGTTCAGAAAGCAGCGGTCACTGCCAATTGAGCCACCGGGCCAGTCCAGATACATCTTCATGTAACTCAACATTTGCTTCCAGGCGACTGCCATCAGGACTAGTGGTGTACTTCAGTGACCAGCTGTTCACGTCTCTGCGCCGCTCGGAGCTGTACGGCGGCGTAGACTTCCTCGCCAACTGCGGGGGCATCATGGGTCTCTTCATGGGCTTCTCATTCCTCAGCCTTGTTGAGATCCTTTATTATGTCACTATAAGGTACGAACTCATTTTCAACCCTCGAAGTAAAAGGCGTTAATGTTCAGTCTCTGGCAGGTGAAAAGGGAACAAACGGATCTGAAGGTCACCTAATGATCACTTCAGCCCATAGACATCCCAATAATAAAGAATTCTAAGATGCGTTGCGAGCCACGTTTTGTAAGCTCGCTTTTTAGGTCCCTAAATCGTATCCATATTTGCAAACTGGATAGCATCGCTGGAAGCGGTTTCCAAAGAACCGTTGCACGAGGCAGAAAATTACGCGCAAAACGAACCGTGGAAGACTATCAAGATAGATAGATAGATATTCTTTATTGCGCACCATACAATAAACTTAAACTAGGTATTATCAAGATTGCCCCGTGGGGGCGCCGCACCACTCAGGCCATTGGCCCCATCTTGGAAGAGTGGATGCGGCGCCCCCACGGGGTGGTGACGTACCGGCTGACCCAGGTCCTCACGGGACATGGATGTTTCGGCCGGTACTTATGGAGGATCAGGCGAGAGCCTGATCCTCTATGCCGTCACTGCGACAGTGGCTCGGAGGACACGGCAGAGCATACGCTTCAGCATTGCCCTGCCTGGGCCAATGAGCGCTCCGTCCTCGTCACTGTCGCACAGGACCTCGACCTGCCGCAACTCTTGCGGCAGATGACGGCGTCGAAGGAGGTCTGGCGAGCGATGCTCGCATTCTGCGAGACAGTGATCTCGCAGAAGGAGGCGGCGGAAAGAGAGCGTGAGGCTGCGGTAGACGCGCCCGCTCTACGCCGCCCCCGGCCCGGGCGTCGCCGGAGGGCATACAACGCATCGTATGCCCTCTGAGCCTCTCCTTCGTGCCCCGAGTGGTGAGTGCGGGGGCGCGATCCACTTATAGGGGCGTAACGGTGTGGTGGGTGCAGCCACACCGTTGCACGAGGTCCGCCCGGGGAGCACTCTACTGCTCCCCGGATCCGGGGGCAGGGGTATTTGCCCTCTCCGGACCAGGAGTGCCGGCCGCTTATCATCTGCGGCTGGCCAGGGCAGGCAGGGATATGGCCGTATGCTTCGGCGCTACCCGTGTCCCTGCAACTTGCTGCCCACTGGCGACACAGGGGGGTTTAGTGGGTATGCCCTCCCTTTTGGGAGGTGTGAGTCCCACACACCATGCCGCCTCCCCCCGGAGACGGCATGAAGGTGCCTAATGCATTCCCGTCTTAAAAAAAAAAAAAAAAGAAGGTATTATCAAGATGACAGGAATGAAGACATTTTGATCAATCTGAGTAATAACATCGATTAGAAAGCTTTGTTTGCCAACATAAAATTTAACTTACTATAAACATACAAAGATCATTATCTCTGTTCCAGACTTTGGTGTCAGCTCCGTAGATCTGCAGTGGTTACCGACTCATAAGGATAGATACAAGTTAGGACCTTACTAATTAATTATTTATTTCTAGAATCTCATACCTACTTACTCTACTTTATTGTTAAATTAGACTTTGTTCAAATAAATGATCTCTTTTTTAAAATTAAATACTATGGATTTTGTATGTCTTTTATTTTATTAACTTTATTATAGAAAAGTATATTCATGCTGTTCGCAAGCATGCATCCAAACACAAGGTGTAGGTACCTTTATTTACAGGTAATGGGAGCTTTCAGCTATGGATTCGTCCCAAACCAATAGCAATAGCCAATTGATATCTATTGGTCGGGATGAATCCATTATTCGGAATTTCTAGGAAGTTAAGAGACTAACAAAAATTCACCAAAGATCTTATTCCACTAAACTGAGCGGAGGTGTGTTATTGGCGCAATAATATAATAGGTAAATTTTTGTTATCAATCAACAGCGTTGGTCTATCCATTGCTGAACGTAGGTCTTCTATAATTCGCGGAACCTTTCTCTATCCCGAGCTTCCCTCATCCGGCCACTGCCAGCAGTTCTTTTAAGGTCATCAGCCCAACGGGTCGCTGGGCGGACGCCCAGTCACTACACTACGTCTGCCTAATAAGTAATCTTTGTTAACTTCAAATTAACTTCACGCAGGCCACTTCCGTGGGAACACACCTTTACTAGGAAGACTTGCAGGGTCAATTTTCAAGCCAAGGTTGTGACCTTGGCCTTTACTTCGAGACCCAGTGACTTACTTATCTGTTTATCTATAACAATTGGTATATTACTGACCACAATTCTCAACCAACATGAATATTTATGTACATACTTGAGGTAGGTTATTCGCCATCATTAACCATTGTTAATTAATTATTTTAATTACTATTGATAGACTGTGATGGTGATATTGTATTCAGTTATTTAGTGTTGGTGGTAATAATATTCTAAACACAAACTTGCCTGACTGGTCTGCCAAAAAAGATGATCGCCGGTACTCGTGTCCCGAGGTTCGCCATTCGACGCTATGGTGCTACACTCATAACTCCTGCGCAATGGTAGGTCGAACTTTTACAATATTTTGCTCTTTAAAGTGATCTAATTTTAACTTTTAAACTAGGAATGCTATATTTTTAGTTTACATTACGTAGTTCTACAAACCAGCGGACGCTTTAGAATAAAACAACATAAAAATTAATTTCCTGATTAGATCATCTTCCTTTAACGATTCTTGTTTTTAAAGAAAAGTGTTTAAAGTGTTTAGCATATTGTGGTGATACATTTTATTCAGAGTGAAATATTTTAGAGCAGTTTTATGTGATAAGGTATTTTAATTGGTGTTTAATAACTGTGTGCCCGTGTGATTTATCACGTAACTTTTACGTTTACTATTGTGTTATCAGTGTGATGGAAAAAGGAGACATCGGATCAATAGGCCCTATACTTGCCTAGGTAGTTCTTTGAAGTGTTATTAGTCATAATAAAATGTTAAAAGCTTATCAAAATGTCCGTGCCTTCAAGGCATCTTTAAGGTTCGAATTTTACCTAAATTTTTTCTTAAGTCTTCTCTAAGCATTGTGCTTTTGCCAGTGATTATAGTCAAAACAAAAGAAGCTAATTAAAGTGTTAATAATAGGAAGACTCTGAGATATGAGGTTCGTTGTTTTAATAAGTAGATATGCCGGCTAGGTGGTCTTCAGCCCTTTCATATGGATTTAGATTTGATGAATAAGCATAACTTTGGCATCATTTACCCACATAGTTTTAATCGACAAACTTTTCATCATTGTTTTGTTGTTTTTGAATGTTGTTATTTTTCTTTAACCTTTTTGTGATTTACAATGAATTCATGAATGATTAGATGCGAATACCTATTTCATTCACAAAATCTTAACTAATATTATAAAGCTGAAGAGTTTGTTTGTTTGTTTGAACGCGCTAATCTCAGGAACTACTGGTCCGAATTGAAAAAATATTTTGTGTTGAATAGACCATTTATCGAGGAAGGCTTTAGGCTATATAACATCACGTTGCAACTATTAGGAGCGAAGAAATAATGGAAAATGTAAAAAAAAAGGGGAAAAAATAACTATTCCACGCGGACGAAGTCGCGAGCACAGCTAGTATTTAATATAATAAATCAAGTTCTACTTAACTATTTTATAAAATACCCGCTGACCAGGCGTACCTACTTAGTATCGCCATGTTTTTCAACAAAATTTTATTTTGTAATCTTTATATTACACAAACCTTTTCCTAACAATTACGAATCGATATCGAGAATCATCCAATTTAGTGCCGTCGTCCGAAAGTTATGAGCGCAAATACATTTCGAATATCAATTTTTATTTATGTAGAAGAAGACTTAATAATTTAAACAGTGACCATTAATGGGTGACCATAAATATGTGAGAGAAGTTTCAAACGTTATTTTCTATGAAAGTTCGTTGATTGAATGAATATCTTCTTGCAATAGATAATTATGTATCACTAAGAAATCAGATTACTTTTTTATGAAGAGAAATTACACTTTAAACCTGTTTTAAATAACACATGTGCGAATGCCTTATATGTACTTACGTATGATTCATGTCAATCAATCTATTAATGATTGTCAGTTATTTTTAGCCATATAACGCCTTAAGAGCGTTTTCACATTATCCGATCCGATATCGGTGTCGGACGCCGATCCGATATCGGGGTAAGTAAAATGTATGAAATATGTACCTGTCTTTCATATTGTCCGGCCCGATATCGGATATCGGGGCCGACACCGATATGCTGGCGGCACCATCGGACGCCCGTGAGCCGTCGGACGATAATGTTTGTATGTGTGCTATACGTATATCTAAATTGTCTCAGTGTGCGTAGAGGCCGATGCGCGGCGGGCATTTTGAGTTTGTTTACTAGTTCAGTTGTCATCATGGCGTCTGTGGACAGATCTTTTTTTGCGTCTCAAATATAGTAGATACAGCAAATAAAGTTTTCTATTATAGTCTGCCATGATGACCACCTGCCTGCACTAAGCTATCGAGCAAATGACCGTATCGGAACGATTTTGTCGGAAATATGTGAAAACAGTACATGGTGTCGGTTATCGGATGTCGGCTATCGGCGTCCGACACCGATATCGGATCGGATAATGTGAAAACGCTCTAAGGCTGGTTCCATCACTTGCTGACAAATATTCCTGTTCCGGATATAAACGTATGGTGATTAATGATGACACAAAAAGTGGTACGGATGAAAAATTATATCGTATTTGACCTTGAGCTTTTTAATTTAACTTTAGGCTGACATGGCATCCATTATCACAGATTAAAAAATATATCCTGCTCCGTTGATTACATACAATTATTTTGCAGGGGTCTAGTTATAAAAGATTTTACGAGATAAAATATAACTGAGCGAACTAAGCGATAGTAAAAAATAACTATGTATATTAAAACACCTCTCAAATTGTACAGAGCTGTTGTTATCCTTTTTTAAATAAAATACACAATTGATTCTTTTTATTAACTGTACTGATTCCTTGTAAAACTGTAACTATGTAGTTGGATGTAGCACGTAGCTACTATCTCGTAGTAAATATGGCCCTTTCTACGCACGTAGATACGAGTAGTACATAGGCGTAGCATTCGTAGCGATAACGAATATGGCGCTATATACCCAAATATTTTATTTTACTGAACGTAAAAGTAAAAATCAATAATCCACAACTCTTCCGACCTTTCATTTTAACTATTCTCTACCCTAAGGTTGAAGACATCGCTTATAGCGATAAGGACGCCTGTATTGTTTTTAAATGTATGATGTACAATGAAGAATATATATCGTAACATCGTCAAAGAATGAAAGACTTAAGTATTATTTACTTTACTAATAAATGTAAATTATTTATTAAATATAATTTGTAACGGGACTTCAATGAATACGATACTTGTAGTTTTTGACCCTCCGTATTAGGAGCACTCTACCGCCGTCATCGTCAGCCTATTGCAGTCCACTGCTGGACATAGGCCTCTCCAGTTGTTATAACAATAACAAAAAGTTTATTTGCTTAAAAAACATAGGTGACAGATAGGTGGAATTAAAGTGTACATTCTCCATAATAAACGTATAGTATATCTTTGGGATGTAAGGGAGCTACCTATTACCTTTTCGCTCCAAGCCATCCTCACCTGCCCGTGGTGCATCCTGCCGAACAACAAACGAGGCTCTGGCAAACCGTCTGGTGGCGGTATAACTGTCGCAGGCAAATTCTATAATTCGCCCGTATACAAACGGCGTCGGCAGTTTACAAAGACAAATTCGATATTACAGCCGATTACAAGTTGCCTCGGCATATCGTTCGAATTAGTACCAACTTGAACCGCGCGTGGCGCTACTAGTCGCCAAAACCAATATGGCGGTCAACAGTGAAAGTGTGGAAAAAAAGAAATATTAAAAATATGTCTAATTATCGGCGGTTTCAAATAGATTTTAAATATTATAGTATTATAGGAAACTATTGAAATTAAACTAATCACAAAGGGGGCTCCGAAAACACCGTGGAAAAAAAACAAAAAAATTCGAGGTTATCCAGCACGTAAAAACGCTAGGGTGTCCATGGAAACTGGTAAAGTGGAACTAAAAATTGCAATAAAATGCTTTGTATTTTGATTTTTGTAAATCAATTGTTTCGCTGATGGTTTTATGCTTGTTTAAGCTTAGCAGAATAAGTGAAACAAAGAAACATTGTTGAATTTATTTTTGTTATTACCACTGAATGTCTTGTTTAATTAATAGGTAATTCTTGGTAACTTTGTGCAAGTATCGTAAGATAATGGAGAATATGTTCTCACACGGTGCCACTTTCACGGCTTCACGGTGCAGGTTTGGTTTGGTTTCGGTTTCAATTTCATGTTTATTTAATCGACGAATTTATTTTCGTAGTCAATAATTATTAATATTCTATTATTAAACTTAAATACCTAAATAAAATGATTAAAAACCCTGTTTCATTTCTATTATCATGGTCAGCCTAATACACAAACCAAGTCGACGTTGAAGCGATGACAATTTGCCTTCGGCATTTTGTAACACGTATTTATCTTTGCAAACTGCCGACGCCGTTTGTATACGAGCGAATTATAGAATTTGCCTGCGACATTACCATCACGATTGAAGGCGTAGCTAAATACCACAGGCCGATGACGGGCAGCAGCGTCACCGGAACAAGAAGCTACGCCCTGCGATCGCCAACCCGCCTGCCCAGCGTGGCGGTTATGGGTATATCCTCCAGAAGTTTCCCCTAGGTGGCGAACAACTGGAGAGGCCTATGTCCAGCAGTGGACTGCAATAGGCTGATGATGATGATGATAATGATATCTTTACCCACCAAGGTATACGTCATCGGAAATGGTCGCGGCGAGATGCAGCTTCAGGAGGAGCCGTCCGACAGCCTGAGGCAACAACGCCGTCCATTCCGCGACAACCTCAAGGATTTCTTCGAGAACACCACACTGCACGGCTTCCGATATGTGCTGGACACGAAATACACGTGGCCAGAAAGGTAATGTAAAAAAAAATGGGTCATACAATGGGTATGTGTACTGTCAAGTCAAATGATAAGTTTTTTTTTTATTTGAACTCAGTCACGCAGTTAACGCGGATGAGGATATTTTTTTTGTATCAGACAACATTACATACATTGTTACGATCCCACAGTAAGTAGCTTAAGCACTTGTGTTATGGGTACCAGAACAACGAAGGTACCACAAATAATTAATACAGATATAAACACCCAGACACGGAATAAACACAAGTGTTCATCACACGAATGTTTGTCCTGGGTGGGGATCAAACCCACGACTCTTGTTTCAGAAGGCAGGAGTCACAACCAGTTGAGCCACCGAGTCAGTCACCAATGTCAACTATCTAGAGAGACACGTCTCTTGTTGACATGTCAAAGCGTAGTGGGTGTTTTGGGAGGCGGCTCAAGTGATCATCTGGTACTCATTCTCAAACACCTAAGTTTGAGACAAGTGACAATACACTTAAAAGTAAAAAAAATGGCGGTTAAAAAAAAACTACATCAGACAAACAATCTGGCGCTAGTTTATTTTCAACCGCCGCCGATGTAAAAAAAGGGTTGTTATAAGTTTGACGTGTCAATTAACAATGACTTGCAGGATATGGTGGGCTGTGATGGTCATATGCAGTATAATCGTGTGCGCCATCTTCATCCACAAGGTGTGGGTGAAGTGGGACGAGACCCCAGTCATCGTCAGTTTTGCCGAGATCGCCAATTCTGCCTGGGATGTAAGTGTAAAACAGAATTTGGATGAGACAGGATATAAAATAAGAGAGGCGAGCGACTCTTCGCTTGAATTGAGCCGCCCGTCCCGAAGAAGGACCCCCACCCTATAGAATACCGCAGCCAAATGATCGTGTTTCTGCTAGTGAGTAGGGTTTCCGTTCCGGAGCTCGTGGAGGGTTAAGGTTGGGCCGACAAGGCGCTGGCAACTGACAGGTAACTAACCAGTAACTCGCCCGTTGAAGCGCAGCGCAGGGTCGTGTCCCCCCCCCCGTCCCCCCCCCCCCACGAGGGCGCAGGTTGAGTCCGGCACCCCGGCGCCTAATAAACTATGACAACGGAAGCCAACAAGTGTGGTTCTCTTTCGGAAGAGGGAAGGTGGAGGAACAAGGTAGAATAGTAATCTTTATTTTCTATTAGATTCTATTTAGATTAAAAATTGAGCCGTTCGCCCGGAGAAGTACTTTCACCCTATAGAATACCGCAGCCAAATGATCTGCTCTGTGTTGCTGCCGGTTTACGTACCTATAGACATTCATGTGAATGTGTTTCCGGGTTTAATATTAATTACCATTTCATTTTTCAGGTACCTTTTCCGGCAGTCACGATATGCAGCGAGACGAAACCGCGCCAAAGAGTGTTTAATTTCACCAAAGCGTCGATGGAAAGGTGGAGCACCCCATCTACGATCAGTGAAGAAGAGTAATTAATTACGTAACATTATATACCTACATACTTTCCTATATTTAGTTGATATGAGTATTCTGCATGAAAATTACTTATTACAACCAAAAAGTTTTAACTTTTTGCAAGAGCATAGCGAGGAATGTATACCTAATTAGGAGTGGGGAGATAAAGAAAATTCTAGACTTAAAAAGATTCATTTTACAATAACATAAAAACATTGCTATTCTATTTGAAAGACCACAACTATACAGGTAGTTGGATATCACAAGCTGACCTTCAAGCCTGTAAGGTCCTAAGGTCTTTTAAGAAACGTCGCACGCAAGCTATGAAGCTCGTTAGACTGGCCACATACATCCGGAATTTCGATGTGGAATTCCGAATTCAAATGCACGTTCGCAATAAAAGTGCTCTACTTGCATACGAAGCGCTCCAGCATTTTATAAAGTACGTTTTAATTCGGAATTCTGAATATATGTGGCCAGCCTTAGAATTTCAATTTTTGCTGCTTTGCCCGGACCCCGCTACATCCATGGGTGTTTGTAAGGCAACTCAGAACGAAAAACAATATCTGTGCATAGAGCTGCCGAAATATTGTTTTAATAGATAGGTACCTACGTTTAAAATAAAATCTACGTAAAGTAAATCGCAATAACGAGTTATAAAATAATTTTAACATTCAAAAGTGATTTTCTGTGGTCATATTATTATACATAGGTGTTTACCGATATCGGTTTTTAATAACCATTTTTTTGCCATAGAATGATGCTACTTTACTTTTTGCAGCTTGAAGACCTATTACGACATGCTGCTTTTGTGTAACAACAACCAAAACGACGGCCCAGAATTTACCGAACTATCTGCCATAGACACACTACAAAGGGTAGGTATGATTCTTTAATTAATTAAATGTACATAATATTATGCAACTGACATGTCCAAGCCAACCTCACCTGCCCGTGGTGCATTCTGCTGATTAACAAGCGAGGCTCTGGCAACCGACTGGTGGTGGAATAACTATCATGACTGAAGGCGTAGCTAAGTATCATCATCAGCCTATCGCAGTCCACTGCTGGACATAGGTCTCTCCAGTTGTTCGCCACCTAGGGCAAACTTTTGGAGTATATACCCATAATCGCCACGCTGGACAGGCGGGTTGGCGATCGCAGGGCGTAGCTTCTTGCTCCGGTGACGCTGCTGCCCGTCATCAGCCTGTGGTATTTAGCTACACCTTCTATCGTGATGGTTTTACCGCCACCAGTCGGTTTGCCAGAGCCTCGTTTGTTGTTCGGCAGGATGCACCACGGGCAGGTGAGGTTGACTTGGAGCGAAAAGGTGATAGTTCGCTCCCTTACATAGCTAAGTATGAAGAATAGTAATCACTACCCCATCCCTTCTGTCGTAATAGTCGCTAGCTTGCTGGGTACATCGCTCAGTGTAAATAAGAGTCTTCTTCCAATTTTTACAGTTGGCGCCAAGTAGAGATGAGCTGTTCTTAGAGTGCCTGTGGGACAATCTCTCCTGCGACCAGATGTTTTACCACACGCTCACCAAGGACGGCTACTGCTTCACATTCAACATGCTGTCCGCTGAAGAGATGTTCCGTACAGAGAAGTAAGTTACGCTGAAAAACCACCTTGATACCAAAAAATCTTCGCATCAACATCCCCTTTCAGGCGGCCGTCTGCAGACCAACTTTAGTACTACCTAAAGATGAATAAATATTATAAATATTAAATATTAGACAACATCACATACATTGCTCCGGTCCCAAAGTAAGTAGCTTAAGCACTTGTGTTATGGGTATCAGAACAACGAAGGTACCGCAAATAAATACTTAAATACAAATATAAACACCCAGACACATGAATCTTGTATCATCGATATAATGTCCTTTTGTCGAAACTGCTACGAACAGATTTAGACGTTTAACATCAGGAAAAATGTTCTACGCCCTCAGGCCAGGTGGAGCGACGATTTGCGCAGGTCGGCTGGCAAGTGCTGAATGCGAGAAGCCCAGGATCGATCAAAGTGGCGAACATTAGGAGATGCCTATGTCCAGCAGTGGACTGATACGGGCTGATGATGATGAAAATGTACTCATTATGACGAACTGATATAAAAATAAAGCATCTTTGAAATGCCACATATATCCTAAGTCAATATTGTCCTTATTTCAGCTTACATAAGGACTACTATCACGTGGCCGGTGCTAATAAGAGCCGTTGGACGCTGGGGAAGGGATATCCTGAAGATGAGACGTTGCAGACATACCCCCTGAGAGGACTCGTATGTACAACAAACAGACTCATCAACCCTGTCCTGTCAAATTTCCCCATACAATCAATATTGAGCATACCTACAACGTTTAGTATCTAATACATAAAGTTAATTAACTACTTGTATGACTGTGTACATAAATTGCAGGATTTGGGCAACTCTATGGTCAGTCATGCAGTTCATCATCAGTCTGCAAACGTCCACTGCTGGACATAAGCCTACCCCAATGACAATAGTCAATTAGGGGGATTTGGCTTAGGCATTACGCTAGGCAATCAGATGGTCATCGCAGTAGGTTTTAATTCTACCCAGGCAAACAGTGTTGCCCCTTTCCTGATATTCCCTCTTAGTCGTCTTTTACGACCTGTGTTACTATTCTAAATTTGAAAACCACAAGAAGAATTCATAGATTTGGATAACTGTATAGTGTATAGGTATATGGTCGTATTTACTATTTTGGTAGGTACATCTGATAAATTGACATTAATGATTATTATCTGAACACCCAAAAGGAGGCTTTATTAAGTAACAATATTCTTTTGCAGAGCTACGGCACCGTAGAAATGGAAGTCATTTTATTGACCGACATAAGAGATTTGGATCAAGTGTGTCGCGGGCCTGTGCAAGGTTTTAAAGTAAGTAATCATGTCATTATCATCATCAGTCTATCGTAGTCTACTGCAGAATATAAGGCACTCCAGTTTGCCACTTTGTGCAAACATCTCCTGGTGGCCTTGCCCATAATAGCCACGCTGGACAGGCGGGTTGGCGATCGCAGAGCGTAGCTTTTCGCTCCATTGTATTATGCTTAGCTACGCTTTCAGTCGTGGTTACGTTTCTCACCGGCTCGGCTCGAGTCGGCTGCCAGGATCTCGTTTCTTATTCAGCACGAGCAGGTGAGCAAGCTTGGAGCGAAAAGATGATGGGTCGCTCCCTTTCATAGTATTCATGTACCTTACATTTACTCAGTACTTATAGTACTTGCACTACATAGGGACATGAAATTAGCAGTTTCGTAGAACATTCTTCACACATTATTTCTTTCTTCTGATTTGCACACCCCACGCAAAATAGGCGCTCAGACGTCAAGCGGAAATCGGCCCGTTTAAAACTAACACAAGCAACTGAAAGCTACAGTATACGGTTATATTTTTCTAAAAAAATCGTAATATGTTCAAATCCTAAATAAATAAAGATTACCTGTTAGATTTGGCTGCACAACCCAGCCGAGCTCCCCAACATGGGGCAGAACTTCTTCCGTCTGCCAATTCAGTTCCAGTCGGCGGCCGCCATCACTCCGAGAGTGACGGACACCTCTGATGGACTCAAGTCTTATCCTCCATCAAAGTAAGTAACGGCTAAGATACCAATGATTAAAATTAGTTAAAGAAGAAAAGCCATGAAGACTTAAAACTTAATGTACCTAATGTATGTTAAACAGAAAAGTAGACGCCACTTTTTTCTGTCCTTATAATAAAATATCTGATATTACTTTTATTGCAGACGCCAGTGTTACTTCCCTGAAGAGCGGTATTTACGCTTCTACCGCACATACACACAAAGAAACTGCGAGCTGGAATGTGCTTCCAACTATACTGCAACCCGCTGTGGATGCGTGCCACTTTATATGCCACGTGAGTTGCCGACACATTAACAAATCTCGTACATTTTAATAAAAAAACTTTACTTAAAGACATTTTTTGAAAAAACCAAAGGGAACACCTCCATTTTGATTCTGCCAAGTATCTCTCAAACCACTTTCAAAAATGGTGATAGAAGTTTTTATTTATTCTTAATGTATTTAAGTGCTTTATTTTATATGATTATAGTCTATATATTTATTACTAATTTGTGTTACAGACGGTCCAGAAACAAGGGTATGCGGCGGTGGGAAGCAACGCTGCATCCGTACAGCTTTACGTATGTCGATTAAAATTTCTCACGTTCGTTTTATATTTATAATGCAACGCTATTTAACGACACTTCTATTTGCAGTTGAACTGTCCGTTGCCAAGACGTCGTTTGACGAATCTTCAGGAAAAATAGAAACTTGTGATTGTCTGCAAGCTTGTACGGAATTGAAGTATGATGCGGAGGTCTCTCAGGCTGTGTATGACTTGACTACGTACAAAAGACGCCCAGAGGAGGACATTGCAAAGGGATGGTAAGTTCCAATGTCACGTTTTTTTTCATGAGAACTCTTTTACGTTGGTTACAAGATGAAGGTACTTCCTCTAAAGCCTAGATATTGTGCGCACGAATTCGAGAAGTGATCTCTCAGTGTCCCTCATGCTGTACCTTTCAATATACACTAATGAGGATTTAATGTCTTACCTAATATGTTATCTCCTTTAAGGCGACTCCCCTCTGGGCTGATTGTATACTTCAGTGAAGAACTGTTCACATCACTTCGTCGCTCCGAACTGTACGGCGGCGTGGACTTCATTGCCAACTGCGGGGGTATCATGGGTCTCTTTATGGGCTTCTCATTCCTCAGCCTCGTTGAGATCCTCTACTATGCCACTATAAGGTATGGACCGGACTAATAAAGAAAAACGAACGCAAACATAATATATGTAACAACACTGTGTAGCTAATCATGAATGAGGTAGTTCTCATTACACCTATGAAAATTGCCATCAGTTTCGATAATTTTTTCAAGGGATAATATTTTAATAATAATGGGCTCCAGTAAAACTACAGTAAGTATGTCATTTTATGTTGGTGGTGAAGATATATAACCCTGTATATGTGGACAATCTGATATGTAATTACTAATTACATTTGTAAACCTCTACATATAGAAAAAAAGCTCCGATGCTCCAGGGATATTATGGTGAACTCAACTCAACTACTCAACTCAAAAAAGAGCAACTGAGTTACATTGCTAAAATGCACTTCTAATTGATAAGAGTATTGTTTCATTGATAGTGTCGAGGTTTCCTTCAAGTTACTTCAGCGTATTTTATTATTTCGAATAGAGACACCCTTTACACCATAGTTTTTCTTTACTTTTAATAGAACGCAGATATTGTTAATGTGTTTACTAATAAATGCTTTTCTTTCTTTCTTCCGTTGTACCTATATTTCTGATATCTTTGATGTATTTGGTTACATTACAACAACTAATTACTCTGTTTCAGATTATGGTGTCAGATTCGCAAATCTGCTGCAGTCATACCTATTCATAAGTAGATAGATAGTACCTAACTTATTATGTTTACAAATATTTTAAATCTCATATTTTTATACTTGTTGAATGAAATTCATCGTGATAATGCCAAGAATGCATAGCAATACCTCGCGTAGACATGGATTAATAAACGCCTATAGAATAATAAATGATAAAAGCTAGATACAGTAATTTTATTTTATTCTTGATCCTTTAATTTGGAGATTGATTGATCTATTTAATGATTGGCTGAATGGTTAACATTTCATTGAATGGTTGTTGATTAATTTGGTTGTCTAATTGGTTGGTTGATAGAATATTTGATTGATAGATTGGAAGATTTATAAGTTTGCTAGTTCATATTGGTTGAAATATTGCTTGGTTTGTTAGTTCATATTGATGAGGTTCATGAGATGAGATGGGTTGAGCAACGTTTTGAAAAAAAAAATACAGTGGGTGCACCTTCCCATTTTATCTACATGGACTATAAAACGATTGGTACTGCCATGTCCTACCTAATTTCGACCACTGAAGCCAATCTCCAACAGGTAGATACACGACTAAGAATGTATGACCAAGCACAAGCGCACTGTTCTAGTCCGACTCTACCACAAAGCTTCCATCCATTCTGATGTAAGCAGGGGCATTATTCAACTATCTATATCTGAACATAACATTCATGAACCCGTTTTCAAAGTAAATATTCGTGTTATGGAAATCAGAATCAACGTAGGTTGGTCTTTCTTATTTTTCGGCCTACGATACATGAACCGGGTTGCAACTTGCAAGACATAAGACTTCCCAAACTATTTTCATTAAATGAAGTAGGTTTAAAATTAACATTCTCATAGAAACTAACACATAATATATACTTCTAGCAGCCTATAGACAAGTGAACAGAGCAGCTGAAATTCGTTTTTTTTTTGTAGAAAACAGCACGTTTTCACACAGCTCAAACCGCGTCAACAGTTTAACTAAAACAGTAAACATTCGAGTGTAGTCAGCCGGTTAGAAACGAAAACAAAATTATGTACGATACAGAATACAGAAACTTGCGTGACTGGTCTACCAAAGAGGCGCGCCCGCGCTCGCGCGCCGCCATTCGTCGCTATGGCGCTACGCTCGCAACTCCTGCGCACCGGTATGTCAACATTTTACCATAATTTAACTCTTCCAATTACAAATTTATTCTTCTTTCTTTAATATTATTTTTGACCAGTAACATAAACGACAGATACAATAAAACAATAATGTTCGCCAATTTTTAATGACTTTCCACAAAATGAGGTCCATTGTTTTTCCTTATCTTTTCAACACCGGCCGGGTGACCTTGTTTCATATTATTATAATTGAAACTAAAGTTATTTTCTGGTTACCGAAAGGTATGTGCTAAACAGTCTAAAAGTGTTAGTGATGCCACAAACAGTGATATGGACGAAGGAATTCTGTTGTGGTTGACCTTGCGTTTGAATTTAATACACAAGATTTGGTCGGACGCCGAATGCAAATATCCAAGATTAATAAATATACCTCGTTCAGATTAAATACCTGTCTAGATATACGTATAGCTTGAATGTAGATACCTATAACAAAATTGTATCGTATGTATTGCTTACCTTTAGCGATCTAGGCTAGCATCAAATGCCAAATAGATATGTCTAAACATACACTTACGTAATGTTTGCAAAAACGTTTATTATCGTCATAACAGACATTGGGTATTAACACCTGTTTTGTTCTGTATGAAGGATGCACGTAACTACTTTCACGCTTAAACTCATAATTGAGACTTATTAATGAAATTTGAATTAAAAATTCGTTGTAAAGCTATGACAATAAAGAGTTAAATTTTTATATACTTTTATACATGTACAAATAGACTAAATCGAAAATAAGTGCTCAGTACCTACACAATAGGTAAAAGTACCTACCTACGTATTGAAAAGTAAAGACTTTTCCATATCTAGAAACTGTGTTTGCAAACATAGAGATTACATGTCGGCGTATACGTGTTTTAAGTCTAATCGTTAGGTAGGTAGGTATACTCTAAACATAAGGTAAATAAGTTAATAATGATTGTGACTATTCATCTCGGTAGGTACATTTATGGCTTGCCTCTGTCAGGAAAAAGTCATTTACCTACCTACCTATAATTCAAATTCTATAGCGCAACGCAAGCAATGAACATCAATTTTATTTTCCTTTTCAAGCTCAGGCTTCGTAAGACTGCAAATTTTTTGTGGGAGTTAGGTGTAGGTAAGTAGGTAGGTACCAAGTATTTTTCTCAGTTTGGCTCACTTTGAAGATGAAAAAACGATGCACAAACCAACAGCTGTATTCATTTGCAATGATAAACATAACTTAAATCTGCAGTGTTCAATGGCCAGCAAGTGCGTCAACTACACGAGTTGAAGAAGAAAGAGCGAGCCGGTGTGACGAAACTGCGAGAGGTCTTAGAGGACCGCCTCCAGGAGATCAAGAGGGCCAAGACTTGGAAACATGAAAGGATACTAACGTCACCACAGCAAACTAAGGTACGTAAGTTTTTTTTTTGTGACAGATGAGAAACGGTCCTAAAGGTCACCTTTGCCGGCCATTCAGAAATTTATAGGCTCGCTTTTTGCAGGTCCTTAATTGTTTATTTTTGAATTAAGCTTACTTACTAGGTCATGATTTCAGCTTAAGCTAGCTCTATAGCTTGGGGTATTAACTGTCTTAGTACATAAGATATATAAATAAGTACTAATACCCTGTATATAGGTACCTAATACTCCTTTAAAGGCAAATAAATGAATTCTAATAGGTAATATGTAATTCAGCGAATCAAAGTCCACATAGCATGCCGTGGCAACCTATAATTAAGGTGACACTTAGCTATAAGTTTGTGTTTCCTGTATCGTTTTTATAATGTAATGGTGTGAATCTTGTTGGTTGTCCTAATAAATAAATAAATAATAAATTCTAATTTTATATTCAAAAGAGTTCTAATTCTAAAGATTCCTAATTGAAGTCTTTTATGATGACGGTTTTCTTAACCACCATAACCATTAAATGGAGTAGGTATTACTCCCAGTCAATTGTTGATGTCCTCGCGTGCATTACCGGCAATACTTGATGCAATTTCGTTTCCTCGTAAATACATACTTGGATTATTCACTCAATGTCAAGTTTAACAATTGAAAACATCAACTGAACAAGGTTGATAACAAAGTTATAGGCACTTTCTGTATTGTGATGAGACACTATGAGATTTGCACGCCTGCTAGCAGGCTAATACTATCTACTGGATACTGGATTATGCCCATCTATTGTATCACTATGTGTTTTTGCAAATAAACTTTTGTTATTGTTATTGCTGTGCACAAAAAGTGTTTAATGTAGGTACTGAACAAAGTCCTAATTTCTTAACAAACTTTAATATGACACAGACCAGCAAATCTGCGATAGATGAACATCTGCTGGAAACTAATGCTAATCTTTGGATGGAGTTACATGTTCCTCTAACCCCCCCCCCCACTAATTCGTACGTAATTAGATGATCAAGACAAGCGATATAACAGCATGGATCTACCCAAACCAAACAATTGACAAACGTTTAGAATCACCCAAAACTTGGTCTTTAATTTACAATACAATCACCAAGGCCTCTAGCGTAGAACGCTGAATCACTCTTAACTACGAGTATAATTTAGGTAGGTAGGTCCTTGTCTACATTACTAAACGTGTTTTTATCTTTCCAGGTGACAGTGCAAGGAGCTCAAGGCGATTTCTTAAACTTCTGCGCGAACAATTATTTAGGATTAGCTGTGAGTATCCCACATACCTACCTACGATTTTCACAAAAATCGTTTTCCGAGGTAGATATGTTTTGCCCCATATTCATGACGTCATTATAATGCGCTTGATTTCTCTCCTGTCATGTCGAACTGTTAGAGAGGGAAGGAACAGGGTGTCCCACTTTGGTAAACTCGAGATTGACAGCTGTGGCGGCAAAAGTTGAGAGATTATTTATGTTGTGTTTATTATGATTATTGTTACGTTGGTTCCAGAATCATCCTGAAGTAGTGGAGGCAGCGAGAGGAGCCCTCAGCAAATATGGCGCAGGCCTCAGTTCCGTTCGGTTCATTTGTGGGACTCAAACTTTACATAAGGCGAGTAACACAAGTAAACACTGTAGGTAACTGACTAACTAAGAAACGAACTTTGTCTTATACCTATACTTATTAATTCTAATGTATGACACCGTCATGATTTATGTACCCGCTAGGTGAGCCAAATCTTCGCAAAAACGTACCTACTACCTAGCTAACATATATATTTAAAGACATTTATTAAACATTTTATAAATGGTGAAGTATTATGTAGATATTCTAATTGGTAGGGGAAATAGCCCTAGCAAGTCATCGAGACTAGGTAGGTATATCAGAGAGAGACTTAAGGCAAGTAAAGCTCACCTCCCTTTTTGCAGGAACTAGTGTTGAACATTCAGTCTGATTGATAAGATTATATCTAAGTAATTGAAAGAACCTTCATAATCCGACCGGCCAAACAAAAAAAAAGATACGCGTATCGCAGTCAAGCGCATACCCATTTTGAATACCATTTCGTATGTAGTAGGTATTCAAAATGGATATACATAGTAGAGTAGTTTGTAAATTAGCGATTTGTAAGTAAGTGTTTTTTTATAAAACCTGTCTACCTACGTATTTTATAAAATTATTTTGACTTGGACCTTGAATAAAAAAAAAGATTATCAGAAGACAATTTGTAAAACTCACCTCGTTACAGGAATTGGAGAGCCGCATCGCTCAGTTCCACCAGCGCGAAGACGCCATCCTGTACGGGTCGTGCTTCGACGCCAACGCGGGGCTCTTCGAGGCCATGCTGACGCCCGAGGACGCTGTGTTCTCCGACGCGCTCAACCACGCCTCCATCATCGACGGCATTCGGCTGTGCAAGGCGCAGAAGTACCGGTACCCGCATAGAGATCTTAATGGTAAACATAACATTATAAAACATACTGTTCAACAAAATTCGGTCTTCTTGCCTCGCGCATCGGTTTTGTGGAACCAACTCTCTGCGACAGTCTTTCTGAACAGCTACGACTTGGCGGCCTTCAAGAAACGAGCGTACTCCTATTTAAAAGGCCGGCAGCGACCCCAGAACTCGATTTGAGTGCGTCGAAACCCGAACATGAAATGTTCAACCTCACCTGCCCGTGGTGCATCCTGCCAAACAACAAACGAGCCTCTGACAACCGACTGGTGGCGGTATAACCATTACAATTGAAGGCGTAGCTAAATACTACAGACCGATGACGGGCAGCAGCGTCACCGGGGCGAGAAGCTTCGCCCTGCGATCGCCAACCGGGTACGGCCACCAATTGGTATGTCCTCCAAAGCCCCTACCACCAAATTCGAAAACGATCGTTCGTTGAACGGAACGCTTACTTTTACACCATAATTCCCTCCCATTTGCCCCTCCCGTGCTCGAATAGGTAGGTACCTATATGAATTAAATTAATAAAAATCGATTTTCACGAATTGTAGTTTGTATATTCGAACACGGGAGAGATAAATGGCAGGGAAATCGGCAAAAGTACGCGATCCGTTCAACAAACGATCGTTTTTGATTTTGGTGGTAGAGGCCCTGATGGCCCAGAGGCCTATGTCCAGCAGTGGACTGCAGTAGGCTGATGATGATGATACTTATAACCAGAGCTGGAGCATCTGCTGGCGCACAGTGAGGCGCGCATCAAGCTCATCGTGACCGACGGCGTGTTCTCGATGGACGGCACCGTGACGCCCATCGAGGGCCTGCGCAAGCTCGCCGACAAGTACCGCGCCCTCCTGGTCGTCGACGACAGCCATGCGACGGGCTTCTTCGGGGAGACCGGCCGGTAAGAGACAGTTAAATCTCCCCAGAAACATTTTCATGTAAAGCCAAGACGAGAGCGAGACCATAAACATTTCCGTGTAAAATGTAGCCAAGACGAGAGCGAGACCACATGGCTTGCATTGTCAAATCAGATGTCATGTCAAAAAGGGGACGATACTCTAGACGCTCCCTTTTTTGGCGGTGACCATGTCATCATCACCGGGCTGGTAGGGGAGGGGAAGGCATCACCCCTAAACACAAAACAGAGCAGTGAAGGGAAATGTTGGGAAAACGGGAGACTTTTTATCGGTTTTCACTTATGTATTGCTAGAGGTATGAAATGTATGTATGAAAGTCCGTTATTTTTGGAAACCGATATCAACGCGTGCGACGCCGCTGGCACATTTAGTAGAGAATAGAAGTGTGACCGACAGACATGCCAAAAGACGTAGCTACACCTTATTATACTACACTAGCTGTGCTCGCGACTTCGTCCGCGTGGAATAGTTATTTTTTCCCCGTTTTTTTTTACATTTTCCATTATTTCTTCGCTCCTAATAGTTGCAGCGTGATGTTATATAGCCTAAAGCCTTCCTCGGTAAATGGTCTATTCAACACAAAAAGAATTTTACAATTCGGGCCAGTAGTTCCTGAGATTAGCGCGTTCAAACAAACAAACAAACAAACAAACTCTTCAGCTTTATAATATTAGTTAAGATACATATTATCTTGTCTGAACTATATTTCCAGGGGTACAGAAGAGTATTGCGGCATGTTGGGCGCGGCGGACATCATCTGCTCGACGCTCGGCAAGGCCGTGAGCGGCTCCGCGGGGGGGTACACCACGGGCCCCAAGGAGCTGGTCACTCTGCTCAGGAACGTGTCCAGGCCGTATCTGTTCTCCAACGCGCCGCCGCCGCCGGTCGTCGCGGCTGCATTGAAGGTTCTTGGATTCTCTTTTTTTCTTAGATTAGGTAATCCAAGTCTTCCCTTTTTTTTTTTTATTGTGGCTCGACATAATGGCTTCCCTACGCCTGATGGAAAGCGAAAGAGAAGCCCAAGTCGCTGTGACAACGGGCAAGTAACTGGTCAGTTACTTGTCAGTTGCCACCACCATGCCGGCCCAACCCTAACCCCCCACGAGCTCCGGAAGCCCTACTCACCGGCAGAAACACGACCCAGAGGTCATTTGACTGCGGTATTCTATAGGGTGGAGGTCCTTCCCCGGACGGGCGGCTCAATTCGAGCGAAGATTCGCTATGCCCTACCTCTCTTATTTTATTAATAACTAGCAGCCCGCTGTCTGATGGTAGGGTCACTACCAAATAGTCACAGAGCCAGACAAGGTCTGCATTTCTGATCCGTCACATCAGTTTTTTTATTAATGCTAAATATTATAATACGGCTTTTCATGCTCTACCTCGACCTCTACTTAAAACCACTACAAAAATCAACAGTTTTTATAAAATTATGTAATGTGACATGCAATAAAAATTTTAACATTTAGGTTCGAAATAGCAGAATACGAAATGACCATACCTATTTGATCATTTCAGTCACTGGACTTAGTGGAGAACAGCAGTAGCCTCCGCCAGCGTCTGAGAGAGAACACGAAGTCGTTCCGGGAGGGACTGAAGGCGGCGGGGCTGACGGTGGCCGGGGACGACCACCCCATCTGTCCCGTCATGGTCGGGGACGCGCCGCTGGCCGTTGAACTGGCGTCGGGGATGCTTGGTGAGAGCCGTTTGGCATTAAACTTGTTTACTTTGTCATCATCAGCCTATTGCAGTCCACTGCTCCGCATAGGCCTTTCCAATTATTCACCACTTTGGGCAAACATCTGGAGGCTTTACCCATTGAATCGCCACGCTGGCAGGCTTAGCAGGGTTGGTGATCGCTGCTTTTCATATTAATAAACAATTTATAAAATTTTATCACAAAAAACCACCATTTATTTTGAGTAAAAATAATTAGGTATTTAGTTCCGGAAACGTTGTAACAATAGAAATAGGTTTTTTATTAATTCAATTTTTTTACCTGGCCTTACCAAAATATGACTTTAATATACTGAAAAGACGTAAAACAAAATTGGTTTGGTAGCAATGACTTTATAGGATGCGTATAAAAACTCAATGACCTAAAAATCTGCTATAGCTCTTTGTAGGTAAAGTCCTTCGAGAATTATATAATTTTATCCATTTTTTTTATGCAAGAGGCGGCAGACGAGCATTTAGGACCGAAATGTCTTTTGTACAATGACATAAGTCCGTTACAATGAATTTGTATTTGGTTACAGAGCGCGGCATCTACGTGGTGGCATTCAGTTACCCCGTGGTGCCGAAGGGCGGCGCCCGCGTGCGCGTACAGCTGAGCGCTGCGCACGCGCCGGAGGACGTCGCGCGGGCAGTTGGCGCCTTCGGCGAGGTCGCTAAGGCCATAGGGCTAGTCAATTAGACACGTAGGAACAAATTACCGTACAGTGAAGGAGTTAGCACGAGACTGAGAAGTAGAGCAAGATCTGAGATGCCCCTCAAAGTTAGGCCATTACTTTTGGTTCCTTTTGCAACCGCGATGTACTATTGTTGCAGTAACTTTAGAAAGTACATTAAAATTGGTAAGTGATTTTAATTACTGCCCATTTGTTCTTGTAAATAATGGAAATATTTTCAATTGCTGTTTGTTTAAAAATATCGCCAGTAGAGATACCAGTACATAACGATATTCTGTGTATTTGTACATGTTTTATTATTAAGTATTTACGTTGTATATTAAATGCATATTAAAATTTAGAAGTTTTCTTTTTTTATTTTGTAATCCATTTGGGACAGCACAGGTTAAAAAGAATAATCCATTTAGGCCTAAGAAGTTGTTAGTCACATAATGTTTAGGTGGCAAAATGACCTATTTTAATAGTAGCAAGATCAGTGACTGATGGACTGAAAAGTATGAGGAGCCCATAGTCTATAGGTAGCGTTAAGTTACCTAATGTTAGATCAAAATATTTAATTTTCTTAAAAACAAAAATGTGGTCTTCGACATTTTTCGTGTCTATGCGCTCCTGGTACTTCCACATTATTAGTCAGATCATATTACGACGAAAATTGGACACTCCACAACTATGCAATTAGTAAAAGTTACAAATCATTACCCAATACCCAATCTAAGCAAAGAAACGTAGCTAACGACAAAAGACAAAACATTTGTCAATCAGCTTAAGGAAATAAAACAAACCGATTGTGTAATAATTGATCTATTAACAATAATTTATTACAGGTAATAAAACGCACACTCTTATAGACAACTCCAAACACGCAGTGCGAACATATCTACTCTCGAATAATTAAACTATAACTATTTACATTGGTATCGTAGTTATTCTCACTCGCCGATTTATTGCAATATGGTGATAGATATAAATTGTGGTCATGGAACACACAGTAGGGTATTTTACAGGCGACTCCAAAAAGGCTAAGGTCCTGCCTTCTACGTTTCAATCTTTAAATTTCTTCCAACTCTTAAGACAAGGGATTAAGATTCTAATTACGATTGTAAATTTTTGGCAACATTATCCAATTAATTTTTGTTTAAATACATTTTAGTAATCTTCATCACACAGTTTTTTTGTTTTAACTTTGGCATCGACATTACTATTCAATTGTATTATCTAATGTTCATAATATTTAAGTTATTTATGGATAAAATGATTATTATTATTAATCTTTTGACCACCCATAAATGAGACATAATAGAAAGTCTATTGCTATCGAGGCAAATAAGGGCAACGTCGTTTAAAGAGTTAATTGCAGCTGCATGAAGCAGCATATTCAATGACATCAAGTTAAATTATATTACGAAAGTATTATTTCATTTACTGACTTTTCTAAGCAGGGTGCTTTCTTTTAGTAGAAAATCTATTATTTCGTCAGACTTCAGGCTTATAAAATTAAAGTAAGGATTAAATGAGAATTAAATGCACAATATGTCCTTGACTATATCATTGTCTCGTGAGAATCCTCACTTTCAACAAATAACATAATGTCATAATGTAAAATACCCTATTGTGGTCAATCGTCATGCAATTACATTTCACACCTCGCTCGCCAGCATTGAATACGCCAACAAACTAAATTATTAAGGCCAAACTATCCGACTCAACAGAAAACGGCTACGTATCGTTGCGGCAGTCGAAATAATATCGACTGATCGCTGTATAACCCTCGCTATTGAATATTGAGCCAAAATAATTATGTCATTAGGGCGGAATTTGCTTTACCTCAGACTTTATGAAAACCGGCCAAGTGCGAGTCGGACTCTCGCACGCAGGGTTCCGTACCACTATACAGCTAAATAAATGTTTTTCTTTACGTTTTATTATATTGGAGTTAATTAAATGAAAAAATTAGGTAATTTGGTTTATGACGTTTAAAAAAAAACTACTGGCTAGATTTCATTCAAACCAAATTTCGTTAGTAGTTTTCATAGTGATACACATGATATATTTTTTTCAGTTTTATCATGCCCATATTTTAGAAGTTACGGGGGGGGGGGACACTCATTTTACCACTTTGGAAGAGTCTCTCGCGCAAACTATTCAGTTTAGAAAGAAATGATGTTAGTAACCTCAACATCATTTTCAAATACCTATCCATAGATACCCCACACGTATAGGTTCGATGAAAAAAAAAATTTCAGTTTCAGTTCTATGTATGGGGAACCCCAAAAATTTTGGATTTTTTTCTGATTTTATTTTAAAATCTTAATGCGGTTCACAGAATACATCTACCTACCAAATTTCAATAATGTAGCTCTTATAGTTTCGGAATAAACTGGCTGTGACATACGGACGGACAGACAGACAGACAGACAGACAGACAGACAGACAGACATGACGAATCTATAAGGGTCCCGTTTTTGCCATTTTGGCTACGGAACCCTAACAACCGTTTACATATCAACAGTTAAACACTTTGCGGGTAGTCTACTACGTCAACCATTCAGGCAAAAACGACATTTTTAGTATATCCTAACCTTCGACCGCCACCGAAAGAGACACGACACAACGTAGACGGCTAGCATTCAAAGGATTAAAAAACAAGGAACCACCAATTTTTGGTTATTGGTTTTAATACGTTAAAAATTGGGGTCACGGGTGATCGTCAAACAATACATTTTCAATTATGTCTGCTATCACTGCAGTTAAAGGCTTCACTCTTATGGCAAAGGAGTAAGGTTTCAATTAGGTGTGTCAAAAATTTTAGCAGGATTTTACTATAATGGGAATATAGATAGTTTAACCATTTAATTGGACTTCTTACCCATCTCACTTTACCAAATCTGAATTACCTACTCAATATGCAAATATTCCACGTTTATGCTACTTAAAGTAAATCGTAACAAAATGTACGTTGTTGCTTAAGTTATCAATTGTGTTAGCGTAAAATCTGAGCTAAAACTAATTATACGCTGAAACGCTCTAAGCATTCCAGATTCAGACAGGACAAAACGAACTTTACAAGTAACCACATTTTCCAAGGTAAGTTTGTTAATGTAAAAACGTCATTTTATCCACGTGCAGTGACATGTGAATGTTTGAAACGTGAAACTTGTTTTTCAAATGGAATTAGGAGTTTTTCGTGCATGCCAATTACTGAAACCGTGACGTAATTTGTTTTTAAACATGCTGTTAGCACTCTACACTCAGGCTTACATGTATTTACGATAACATGTATTTATGATAACAAAAAGTAGTCACATTTGTCATATAAGACTGTCACTACAACTCGATTTTTTTAGTGATTTTATCTTTATCAGTTGTCACTGCTATGCTGATCCGTAACATGCTTCCTGACACCTCGATTAAAGAATCTCATATCCAAAAACACATAAGAAACACAAATGTGTTTCCAATAGGTTTCACATTTTAATGACTCGTCATCTTTCAATAAGACTCAAAATGTATGACCAAGTTCAAATGATGAAAAATTTAAGAAAATCCTGCATGCGAATGTGAATATAAAGTATACCTCTATAATGCCTAAAATCGAGATACATATCTATATAGCTATAGATTAACGTATAAAGACCGGAATTAAGTGATGAAATTACACCTATCATGTTATTAAGAACATTACAATACGAGCGATAATTAAGTAGAAATTAATCGATTTGCATGCATTCATCGTCCAAACAAATATATAATTAATAAAAATAATACAGTTTATTTACAAGTAACTTACACTTAATGAGAAATTCCTAACATGCTATTAAAGATACATAGCCGTTTTCTGCTAAGTTACCTTACGAATACTATGCCGAGTTACTTGACTACAAATATGGCTGAATCGCCCCGATTCCCCGGTTGTGGCGGCCACCCATCGTTGTATTGCCACCAAACCGCAACCTTAACCGTACCTAATATGGAGGGTATCCTTTACTTTGACCCGAACGCCATACGCCTACTGTATTTGTCTTGTGGACGCAATATCGTGTGTTCGACACTGAGCAACCTTTCATACCGTCGATGGCTTCATATTATATGTGAGACCTGACTTATCCCCTCATTGTAGGACGAACGGCTTCGCCGGCGGACCTGCAATAAAACAGAATGAATAAGTTTAAAAAACTATCACGAATAGTTCTTAGCATTCTAGACCTAGTCATATATTATAAACCGCCAGATCGCAGTCCACTGCTGGACATAGGCTTCTCCTGATGTTCGCTACTTTGGGCAAACATCTGGAGGCTTTACTCATAATAGTCACGCTGGGCAGGCGGGTTGGCGATCGTAGAGCGTAGCTTCTCGCTTCGGTGACGCTGCAGCCCGTCATCGGCCTGTGGTGTTTGGTTACGCGTTCAATTATGACGGTTACCCCGCCTCCAGTCGGTTGCCAGAGCCCCGTTTGTTATTCGGCTGGATGCACCACGTGCAGGGTAGCTTGGAGCGAATAGATCGCTGCCTGAAATAGCTATTGTTTTATCGTACTATGAAGCAGACGAATTAAAACAAACCCAAGTATACCGAGGCGCTGACAACTGCCTGGCGGTATAACTATCAAAAGTGAAGATGTAGGCGCTAAATGTCACAGGCCGGTGACGGGCAGCCGCGTCGCCGGAGCGAGAACTTACGATCGCCAAGCTCTGCCCAGCATGGCGATTATTGGTATATCCTTCAGATGTTTGGCCTAAGTGGCGAACAACTGGAGAGGCCTATGTCCAGCAGTGGACTACAAAAGGCTGATAATGATGAAGTGGATACTCACCAGGTGGTAGAGTAGAGGTGGTACTTGATGATGTCGTCGCCGGCGTGGTGCTGGTGGTAGTCGAAGACGTGGTGGTGCTGGGCGCCGCGGTGCTCGTCGGCTGCTGCAAAAGGAACGACCACTGCTCATTGACATATGCTCAGTTGGTAGCGTCTTGTATATAGCTAAGGCGACCTTGTTGTATCAAAGGACTGCAGGGGAGCAGATGGCCCTCATCCGGAGGAAACGTAAAAAACATAGGCCCCCACAAATGAACCACGGCTTAGGGCATTAAAATAAAATAATAATCTTTATTTGTATAGGTTTTTATGAAAAACACTTAAAAATCGTCGAAGCTACCATTCCTAGAAGGGACTCTAAGGATTCTGAGTAGAGGGGGCGAATGCTTGAGGTTGATAGGAACACAAAAGCGGCGATACAGCGCCGTGATCAGAAAACACCATTGAGTCATCTTCATCAGTCTGCAAAAGTCCACAGCTGGACATAGGCCTCCCCGAATGACAATTGTCATTTGGGAGATCTGCCTTTGTCACCACGGGTTGGTGACCGCAGTGGGTTTTATTCGTACCCGGGTAAACGCTGCTGCCCGTTTCCTGATATTCCCTTAGTCGTCCCCTACGACACCCATAGGATGTGATGGGGTGGTCCTATATTAAACTAGCTGTGCTCGCGACTTCGTCAGCGTGGAATAGTTTTTTCCCCTTTTTTTTTTATATTTTCCATTATTTCTTCGCTCCTAATAGTTGCAACGCGATGTTATATAGCCTAAAGCCTTCCTCGATAAATGGTCTATTCAACACAAAAAGAATTTTTCAATTCGGACCAGTAGTTCCTGAGATTAGCGCGTTCAAACAAACAAACAAAGAAAAAACAAACACTTCAGCTTTATAATATTAGTTAAGATTTGAAAACCAGACGGACAATATTTGCTGCTGTTAGGCTCTGTTATAATTGCCCTGTAATTGCAGTTACTACTTCAATAGGTAAATCTACTACCCTAACGTATAGTTCACACGTGTGGGCATCGTTTACCTATTGAAATTAGGGGTGAGAGCCTTCCGCTCACCCAACAGCAGGCTGATGACGACAAGACCAAACCTATTGAAAATTCAAATTAACTCAGTAAACATCTAAAACAGGTCAAACCGCACTGTAGGTCACGGCTTCACCAACCAACAATATGAATACACATAAACAAATAAACATCGTAAATACTGATATAATTTTCATGCGCATAATTAATTTGATCTCATTATCATTCATCATGTTTTGGGCCTGTGTCGCTCAAAATGGCTTCCTGTCACATTAATAATTGAACCAAAAGAAGTATATTGTCACTCAGTGACTCATATCATACCTACTCGTACTAATAAAAACCGACTTCAAAAAAAACACAAACGACTAAAACTAAAAAGCGATAAATAACTTAAGTAATTCTATCCTTAATACATAATTATTTAAATATTACAATTATCACTTATTTTTGAAGTCGGTGCCAGCTCTTGGTACCTAACGTAGACTGTTGTTGTATGACGCGCGCGGCCGGCAAATCCACACGACAATATACATTTATTTGTTTGGCTGGCACCGACTTCAAAAATAAGTGATAATTGTAATATTTAAATAATTATGTATTAAGGATAGAATTACTTAAGTTATTTATCGCTTTTTAGTTTTAGTCGTTTGTGTTTTTTTTGAAGTCGGTTTAATTTTTTTTTAAAAATAATTTTATTTTACTATTTTTAGTTGCGTTGATGTACTGTGACCTTGAGTAAAGGCTAATTAATGAATAAGGGAATCCTTAAGAGTTTTACTTAGGAATGAAAAATTTTGCTTCAAGTCAAGTGAAGACTATGCGATCTAGAATCAAGCATATCACTTACCAAATCACCTGCCCTATTAGCCCTGCATAAGTACATACTACTACCTAGTTTAATATCGACCAATGTTAGTACTGTCCCCTAACTCCTAACCGTTAAGGAGTTCTGTGGCTTCATCATCAGCAACAGATGTTGACGCCCGGAAGCATATACCTGAGTAAAATATGATTACGTAACAAAAACACCATATGAGCATACAATTTTAAGAAATAAGAAACTTTTATCATCGACAAAACATAACATTTTCGGTTGTTGCCCTCAATTTCTCCAGGATCCCATCATCAGATCCTGACTTGGTGATAATGGGACCACCTCGGAAGTGTCCTCTGTCGAACTGTCGAAAAATTTTTGAAATCCATCCATAATTGACGGAAATATCGGTGAACATACATAAAAAAAAAAAAAAAAAAAAAATATTATACATACAGACGAATTGAGAACCTCCTCCTTTTTTGAAGTCGGTTAAAAAGTGTACCATATTCGAACGCAAGGTTGATCATTACAGTTTTAATGGAAGTCGTAATTCTATATTATGTTACCGTGGTGAACGGCGGCTTGAGGAAATGCTACATTGAAAATTGGACTACTTTTATTATTACGTTAAAGAGTTAGCGTTAATGCTTTGTGGTCTGTGTTCGGCTAATGTTCAGCGATATTGGAACGCCTAACAAAAGTTTCAGTTTCGTCTCGACAACGGGAAGCTAAGTACATATCTCTCGGGAAACGAGGAATTCGGCAGAGTATGTATTCCATAGTCTGTGGAAACACATACAATCCCTGGTCAGTTTAATTATCATTCGCGTTATTCAGTTTGCGTCTTGATATTTGTATCCCGAGGTCTCTTTTCAGTTCGGAAACGCGAGAAACTCGATTTGTTGTGGCAACAGACGGTATGTATCCTGTCAATTGCCACTGCCGCTATGGCTTATACACGTTTTGTCGAAACATACATACAAACATCTATGTTTCGATGAACCGTTTCGTAAACAGTAGTATCCCACCACAAACATTCTGTAAAAAAACCTAGCCAAGTCTAGATGCGGCTGCTTGTTTATCTCTAAAAAGTAATGAAATCTAGACAAAGACGTGCCAAGTCTAAGGTTCCTTATGGCCATTTTTATTATATTATAGTTAACGGTGTGTGACTTGGCCGTTGAAGGGTACACAAGGGTACAAACCAAGCGCTCCATGACACCATTGCACTAATCTGTCGCAAAACCTCAGCGTTCTGGTCTTATCCAGAGGTACTCAAATAGGGGCCTGAAAATGCGGCGAAAAAGTTCCAGTAAAGGATGGTACGGCAGTGTTTGCTTCGCGGTCGACTTTGGCGGGGGCACTACCGTGCTCCCCCGATTAACAAAGGGAGGGGAACAGTAGTATTGGAAAATCGTAGAACATCTCCATTAAACGCAAGACCTATCATCTTTCCGCTCCAAGCCAACCTCACCTGCCCGTGGTGCATCCTGCCAAATAACAAACGAGGCGCTGGCAACCGACTGGTGGCAGTATAACCATCACAATTGAAGGCGTAGCTAAATACCACAGACTGATGACGGGCAGCAGCGTCACCGGAGCGAGAGCTTACCGCCCTGCGATCGCCAACCCGCCTGCCCAGCGTGGCGATTATGGGTATATCATCCAGATGTTTGCCCTAGGTGGCGAGTACCTGCAATAGGCTGATGATGAAACGCAAGACACTCACGCTGATCTGTTCTATCCTCGCCTGCAGAGCGTCCACCTTCCCCGCGAGGGTGGCGTTCATGGCCGCCATCTGCTCCTTCAGCTCGTCGTCCTTCTTGCCGGTCGCCGACACGTTGGCGACGGTCTCGTTGGTCTTCGCCTCGAGGGCGTGCAGCATCGTCTTCACCTCGTCCACACCAGACGCCGCGGTCGCTGCTTGCTTGCGCGCCGAGTTGAGAGCGTCGTCGAACCCGTTTATCTGACGGTAGAAAAGTGATAATCATAATACCATAACTTTACAATGATATAGAGGCTGTCATACAAATAAAAAATGTTTATTTTTTACAAGTAAAGTCATTCTTTATTACAGTTATGGCTTAAACTTTAATGAATTTAAGTTAAGTATTACACTGTTGGGCATTTAAATTTAAACGATACTAGGTACTTGAACAAGCCATTCAAGCCAAAGAGCGACCTTGCATAGTCGAGATTCGTTTCTGGTATATAAAGGCACTAAACACTTTAAATAATAATAGTAGGTAATAGGCTAATAATAAACTTTCAATACAAGGCTTTATTTCATTTCAAAGCTGAAAGATTTTCGAAGGAACCAAAAACATGTTTACTATTATGAAAAAACATTTAAAAAAATGGTTTATGGTGATCTGGTTTCTAGCATTACATAGGTAAATCTACTGAAATCCAAAGTCCAATCATCTGAACGTGCATATAATCCCTACCGATTTCGGCGGTGGAGACTACTTCCAGCGATTGATTTAGTCATAGTGAACTTATGCGAAAATATGTGAACATCGAGGGCACGTAAGTAGAGGTAACCTGTGCCATTCTTGCGATAGTATGGCAGCTATGTAGGCTTTAGGTGGCCCCTTTTTTAGTCATAAGCCATGGAATGCCTCTTATAATTCTGGATTCTTAAGGCGGGGCGTGAAACGGCATCTCAGTGGGCCTTCAGGGTAAGGGTGACAGTTGCGGTGGGTGTGCCCCGGTATGCCTGTCGCCCTAACATTTGGACCTCAAGACCGCTTACCATCAAGCACCACTCATCGTGGAGTAAGGTCATCCTGAACGCTCTTTTTATAAAAAAGAACTGCCATTTTGGATTTATATCTATACCTAAGAGAGGTATGGCATATCAAACCTATGCTCGGATTGAGCCACCCGTCCGAGGACGGACCTCCACCCTATACGTATAGAATACCACAGCCATGACCTTTGGGTCGTGTTTCTGCCGGTGAGTACAGTTTCCGGAGCTCGTGGGGTTATGATTGGGCCGGCATTGCGGTGGAAACTGAGCAGTTACTTGCCCGTTGTCACAGCGACTTGGGCTTCTCTTTCGCTTTCCATCAGGCGTAGGGAAGCCATTATGTCGAGCTACTATATAAAAAAAAAAAAAAAATAAACGTACCTGTGAGCCAAAATAGGCGACAGTCCGCTGCAGGTCCGCCAGTCTCCTAGGCGTGTCCGCCAGCAAGGGCTCCGCAGACAGCTTCTCTGTGACCTTGGCCAGGTCCACTGCGGCTTTGTCCACTTTATCAGCCAGCTCCTTGTGTTTCGTCTCTAACTTAGTCAGCCTTGCCCGTTGTCACAGCGACTTGAGCTTCTCCTTCGCTGTCCATCAGGCGTAGGGAAGCCATTATGTCGAGCTACTATAAAAAAAAAGAAAAGCAAACGTACCTGTGAGCCAAAATAGGCGACAGTCCGTTGCAGGTCCGCCAGTCTCCTCGGCGTGTCCGCCAGCAAGGGCTCCGCAGACAGCTTCTCTGTGACCTTGGCCAGGTCCACTGCGGCTTTGTCCACTTTATCCGCCAACTCTTTGTGTTTCGTCTCTAACTTAGTCAGCCTTAAGCTAAGGTCACTCGCGTTCGCCTGCAGTATCCTCGTCATGGAGTGGCAGTTTTGTAATGTGTCACCTACGCTGTTGCTGCTTGTTATAACTGTGGACAAGAGATTTTGGATTTGAGTTTTCTTTTTATGACATAGGGGGCAGACAGGTCTGAAGGTCGTCTGATGGTAAGTGATCACTTCAGCCTATGGACACCGCAACATTAGAGGTATATTAAATAAATAAATAAATATAAGACAACATCACATACATCGCTTGGAGCGATAAGGCCGCCTAATTGTACAACTAATGTCCATTTTACTAGTTTTAAGTTGATTGTATGGTGTGCAATAAAGTATATCTATTCTATTCTATTGCTCCGATCCCAAAGTAAGTAGCGTAAGCACTTGTGTTATGAGTATCAGAACAACGAAGGTACCACAAATAAATACTTAAATACAAATATAAACACCGAGACACGGAACAAACACAAGTGTTCATCACACGAATGTTTGTCCCGGGTGGGAATTGAACCCACGACCCTTGGTTCAGAAGGCAGGGGTCACTACCGATTGAGCCACCGAGCCAGTCTACAATATTGATACAGTAATAGTCCGTTTTGCGCCTAAACCGTCATAAATAAATGCGCCAGAAAATTAATAGAAACCACCTGGTTTTAAATAAGGGTTTCCCTTGTACTTTGAGTACCAGTACCAGATGTTGACTGGAGGGAAGCATCCAGTGGGAGAAGTCCCATAACACCTAGACCAATTTGGAAAAGTTCTATAGGTACCTAAATTGATCCGAGCCGGGATTGACTCAGGCTTTAGTTTTCAGCCCGCAAAAGTAGGTAGTAGTAGGTTTGGGTGCGTTATTAAAAGGGATAGAGTAAGGTCTATTTTTGGTATTTTGCTGTTACACAATTGATACCAAAGAAATACCTACGGGAATTTACTGTGCTATAAAGACAACCAATATCACGAAAAAGGTAGCATGTTGCGGCAACGGTTGCTTATTATTACAGAATTTAATGTAATCTTTATCTGTTACTAGTAATCGTTGACGCATTTCCATTCCAAAGCCTAATGTTTGCAACAATCGTGATATTAATCACCCTATTACTGTACATTATAAAGAGAATGCCTAAAAGTGTCTGGTTTCATTCAAGTTTCCAAAATTACCCTGTTGCATTAAACTAATTAATTAAGTTAGAGACAGATATTCTTTACTGCACAAAGTACAATTACAGAAAAACATTTTTTCTTTCTTTCTTTTAAAATGGTACTACAGAGTACAGACAGCTTGTGGTACAATCTAGGCGGCCTTATCGCTAGAAGCGATCTCTTCCAGACAATCTTCAGGTAGAGGAAGTTTAATTTTCTGAAGAAAGGGGCAACGTCGTGCAAACTGTTTCAATAAACAAATAAATATTTGCCTACTAATATATAAATAGTACAAGGTATACATAGGTACAACGTCTTCAAATTAAACTTAAGTTTTTCAAAATAAAGTACCTATGAAGAGGCAATTTTGTTATTATTTTCATATACATTATGCTAACATTTTGGTGTGTATGAATTTATTATTAATGTTGCCTGTAAGGAACAATAGTATTGTGGGCGTTAGGCGCTATGTGATTTGCATCAAACGTATGACTGTCATACTATGACATGTAACCTTACAATGGGTAGAGATAAGCTGCTTTACATCTTCCTACGCAAATGTGAAACTGGCGAATGCTTAGTTTGCCACGTATAGGTACATATATTCGTACATACACATACAGTCATACACAGTGAACAAACAATGTCGCGAACATTAATCTGATCCGAAAGTCTGTGTAGTGGGTAATTTTTATCACTGCTTTATAGCTGATAGAAAGCGAAGAATTCAAGTCAGTACCAAACCAAACCAATTTCTCGTCAGTTGCTATGAAGATGATGCCGATCGTAAGATGCGTTTTCATGTCCCTTATTTATATAATAAAAGGAAAGAAAAAATATACTAACCTATATTTAGTAATACTGAAGACAAAGATACAGAAGTACTAGAGGCAAACATGTTTGAACGAATCAGCGGACCAGTCAAGCCAATCATTGATGTGTCAAGTATGGAGAATAATCATCTCTACATTCATTTCAATAATGATTAAAGTATCAATTGCCGGTAGGTAGGTTTATCAAAAGAAAGACAAATCAGGCTGACTACCAAGCTGAATAACTATGACAAGTACGTAATAATATACAATTCACTTATTATGATCTCGCAATACTATCCTACATTTACGATATCATTGCCTTCAAGGCAATAATATTTGACCCACTTTTCAATTCGAAGGAGCCTCTCATTAACTTGACGACTAACCACATGTCATATTGAACGACATTCTTTCTCGTGTTATAAAACAAGCAAGGGTAAGTCTAGGCCGAATTATACTTTGTTACAATCCTTATCAATGTTAGATAGTTCTTTTAGAAATGGCAAAGCGTCGCCAAAATATTGCTTTGGGGACTTCTGGTTGCTGGGGTAAAGATGCGAATGACGTTGTTAAAACAAACCTTTGTCCATTTCGATTCGTAACGAAACGATTTGTCTTCTGACGTCGACGAAGAGCCATAAGACTGTGGCTGCTGAGACGACGCATATGCATAAAGCCAAGCCGGCGGCAAGGCGCACGAAGGGTCTGGTGCGACGGCGGCGCGTGGTGCGGCGCCCCCACGGCTCGCCCTCGTCGCTGGACGCGGACAGCAGCCTCCCGCCGCGGGAGACGCCTCCCCCAACAAGCGCGTCCAGCTCCCGCCGCTTCCTCATCTTCTTCCCAACCCGCAGCGGCACCGCCGCGTGCACCGCACTCTCCATGCTAGCTACCGCGCTCGCATCCGCTCCGCACACCCTATATACTCCACTACACTTTCACTTCTCGTCACCGATCCGGACACGAGTGCTCCACGCAACGTCTACCTCGGGAGTGAGCAAAGTAAATAAACTTGAAATCACGGTCAGCTGGTAAGTTCACGTCTGACGTTAATTGCAGGTTAACGATACTAGTCGAGTTGAAAATCGCACGCTACTGACATCCGTCCGCCTGTGCTCCTTGATACTATTTACGATGGGTTATTATTGTGCTGATGGAACGATTACTTATGTCCTCAGTTCGCGTGTTTGCTGTGGTAAATGTTTTCTGATATCTAATTTTGTATCATGATTAGCAAATCCACTGATATTAATAGGGGTTTTGTACATAGTCGCAAAGACCAACACATTCATGCAGGTGACGGCCGATAAGACTAACGATAAACAAAGTAATATTTATGAATGTTCATCATAATAGAACTTCTACATTTATTCTAGACTTTTTTTTTATCTTATTGCCTTCAATAAAATTTATCTAATACCTATTATGTTATGACAATGACGCATACTGCAGACTATTTTTGATAAAAAAATGAAAAAATTACAACCAGACATTCAAAGTGTTTAGTAATAATATATTCCACGGGAATTTGCCTTCAAATTAGGTTAAAATGTGAAAAATACGGGGTCAATAAAGATTAGGAATTCCCAGAGTATAAGAATACCACCATAAAATACATATAAGAGTCATGAGAATTCAAGCGAATAACAGAGAGATTCCATTTTGGGTATAACACCGCGTGTAACGAAAAACAATAAATCTTTTAACAATTAGTTTCCTAGCAACAATTATCGAAAGTACGAAGTCTGCCAATACGTCATACTTTGAAGGTGAATGACTGGTTTCGGCGTACGTGACAGAATTTTAAAAACATATTAGTTAATTAAGATAATAGGTAATTGACGGTGGAAAATATTATGCGTTTAGGCCCACTTTAGCGACTGTATCAATAAACCTTGATCTTGAACTAGATATTGGGTACGGCAGTTGCATTCAAGGCCATTAGAGAAGGAGCAAACATAAAGTAATGTAGAGCGTCGTTATGATTAAATGGCGAATGTATGAAAACGAAATACGTCACCGATTAGTAATTTGTACTTAAAGGGAAGTTTATTACTTTATTTTATGAATTCACTTGAAAACCATTTCAATCTGAATAGAATAACATAGGACTTTCATATTATAGACTTGAAGTAAATAGTCATAAATAACTCATAATTGTGAGGTCTTCTTGATGGCTGGTTTCCCCCATAGGCGATTTCTTTGTAATAAAGTCTACCGGGTTGGGATCAGACAGAAGAGAACCCTATAGAAGCGGTTTTATTGTTCGCTGGCCAAACTCACCAACCCCATGCGTTAAGATTAAAATGAAATATTTCGAGAAAAAAACAGATATCTGCATAAAAGTCATTTGAAACATTTCAGATGAGTTCAGAAGTGAAGTCTTCAGAAAATAACTAATTTATTTATAAAGCATTTCCCGAACAATAACTTATTCGGGGAAATACACAAAGAGTATGACATGTGAAACCTTGATTTATAAAGTTCACTGTCCTCATCGTGCACTCTACATTATCAGGAAATCCGCAAATAAACATTTTCAAAAATATGTATAATATTTATTATAATGAGAAAAGATTTGTTTAGTTCCGAAACTACGGGCTTTTCATAATTCTTTCGACACTGTGAAGAATACAGCGATTCTTCAGAATTAACAAAGGGCATATTCTACTTCAGTGTCCATAGGGTATCCATCCGGAAAAATCATTTTTGTTGTGCTAGTCGGAAGAAAAACAAGTGCACAGTATTTTTCTCCCCGCAGACCCACTGCACTACAGTTTATTACACTGCTTATTCACTAGTCTAATGGATATTGACTGCCGTTTCCGTAATTGGATTAAATAAGTTTCTAATTATGATTATTAACAAGGATTACTTTCCATAGTAAATTGACATTTCTGAAGATAATGCACGGTTTTAGGGATAAAATATAAAAAAAACACGAGACTGGGATTCAAGCTTGGCAATGCTCTAGGTCAGGAAATTGTGTCTGACCTAGAAGTGTACAATACAGAATGCCTTACGGACATGAGGTCTCGTATTGACCTTTTATCAATAGGTGCTTTGCATACTGCAATTACAATGCATATAAAGTGTCAATAAGTATTGAGCGTCTTTGTTCTCCCGTACCAAATATGTATGGCTGCAAGATTAATTAAATTAAAGACTGAACTGATGAATTTGATTATCTGTAAATAATTATACTAGGTTTGGGTAGCTTCCTTTATATTCTAATAATAATGCAAAAAATTAAAATAATCATTAAGAAACCATGATTCTTATACGACCGGCACAATTCGTAGGTACTGTTCGGTGAAAATGTATTTTGGTTATTCCTAAACTTAAAGTTAATACATTATTCATAAGTGTGTGCTTGTTAGTTTGCATAGATAATAAGCATTCAAACCGATTGTGATTAATTTGAAAAAACAAAGATAACAACTGGTACTTTTTATTAAAACAACAAATAACGTTTAACGTTTTGTCATCATAATGGCTTTTGCGACTGTTATAGACGATTAATACAGCGCCCTGTATGCATACCCCCGTCATAATATAGGTTCATAACATAAAAATCAATTATGTCGTATAAGAGAGGACGTATGAGACAGAGTACCAACTATTATACTTTATTATAACTTTTAAACAGATATACATAATTTAAAAGTATTAAATACAGGAAATTAAATGTGAGTCGTCGATACATGGAGCTGTTTACTTACAGGGTTCGTTCAAGGTTGATAGTGAACTGTCATTAATGTTTTAATCGTTTCTATAAAAACCTTCTGAGGTCAGACATTACTTAGTGATATTATAATGAAGGCGATGGTAGTAGAATTTATGTTATTGTAGACCAAAACACCACCTAGATACAATCATTTGTTGTAAGTAAACAGTAAAAAGATTGGAATTCATCTGGCTTTTTTCACAAGAAATATGACCTTTCCTCATATAAGTAATTCCATTTCATCTCAGTAACTTTCCTGCCCAATTAAAATTCATACGTGTATTCTACCGTAAACGATTTAACGACGAACTAAAACAACATCCGTACAATAAATAATCCATCTTCTTTAGCATCAAAACAAACGGCGGTTCAACGAAAATGTCAACAGTTCTATTAAAACCCAAATACATAGTACCACCCTCCTATAAGCAATCATTACATTTTCTACCTATTTTCCCATTCAAACACTCTCACTACACGACATATTGTGATTATTCAAAAGCGTGCGATTAAACTCTACCAATACAGCCGTAAGGATGCACTGCACGAGGTATTTTGATATAGGCAAGTCGAATCACATGTACAAAACAATTTTAATCGTCACTCCGGCTATTCAATTAACACAATCGTACCGTAAAAGGTGGAACGTACGCGGTACTATACGACCCCTGCTATCGACCTGGGGTTGTTTGAATGGGGAGGGCGCATGCGCGGACAGGCCAGGATCCCTATCTGCCCGACCAGCCAGCTTGGCGTTGGTTCTCAAACAACGTGTCTATTATAACCTTGGACAATAGACGACATTTTCCATGGCGCGAACGTTAAAAATAGTTAGTTAGTAATAGTTTATAAGAGTTATTATTTGAAGTTGTTAATAAAGCATGCCCTTTTACGTGTAGATAAATCTTGTCTCGTGTAGTCTCTAAGTAATAGCAGTTTTAGTTTAACATCCTACGTCGTGGATTGAACTCATAATTTAAAACAACGAATTATCGCGAAAGTGTGCATACTCATGTCGTATGAAAGTTAACAAAGTAAAAACCATGTACAAACTAATTAAGTTTGTGACTAAAAGTTATTTTTGATCCTCTGATAAACGTAAAATACATATTCGTTCAGTAAAGACTTTTTATAAACATCTATAACAGATAACTAATACAGTATTTCAGTTTGGCCAGAAACCATGTCACTGATTCTACGCCCACGTAATTTATGCGGCTGCAAAACGTAAATGCACCATAGGGATGCGTCTTTGTTGAGACGCTGTTCACAAACAAACACACGAAAGGAGCACAGGCAAACGAGCGGACGCGATGTCTCGACGTGTAATGCACATCACACAACAATCGTACGTTCCATAAGAAGAAAGTAAGACTAAGAACCAGGGTCCCCGAGGACGACGAAACCAGAACTAGCGTGACGTCACCGAGGCGCGGCGACGCATGCGCTCCGGACACCTCTTAAGATATAGCCTATCTGCAAGAGATAAATTGGCGAGATAGGGCTGACGAAGTGGTCTAATAGCGTTTTCTAGATAGGCACAATCAATTCAGCTGAACTGAAACACCGGAACGCGAAAGGTCAACACAAATGGGCGGAAACGCGTGACAACACGCGAAGTTTTTCGTACAAAATGTAACCCAGAATTTTGAACAGTTGCAATTTCTACGTTATTTTACTATATGGAACTCTAGGTACTTTTTTAATAATAAATGCCTATGAATATTTACGTTCATATTGCTCCAATAACTTGACCTAGAATCCCTATCTACAATCGATTACTTTACCTGGAGAAATGTAAAGTTCTACCAGTACCAACTAACTATAACTATCGAAATTTAATAGCCCTATTTCTTCAAACTATCTAAGTCTTATCTTCTTAAATTCTAAGAAGATAATAAAGATTCTTGAGCGATAGCAACTCTAGAAAAGCCAAACTAATATTAACTAACTATAAGAATACGTAACGTAGATACAATGTTATGCCACTGTGAACTAATACTCGCATTTAAAGTGAAATACGTGTGTGACAAGACAAGCGTCAGATGTGTAAAGCTATCAGAAACAAAACCGCAACTTTTTAGAACGCAATTGAGATCTGGTGTGATCTAAGAACTTGTTTGTGTATATCAGTAGATATTACAAAATAGCTCTCGATTATATACGAATACGAGATTCAAAGAAACAAGAACAAAGAGAACAGTTAGTTCAAATAGACTCCAATTAACACATTAGCTAAGAAACCACGAGCGACTAATTATACTAGCTTCTAGAAAAATGATGTCCATTACCCCAATAAATATTGTATACTACTACGGTCACGTACGCCCGTCATTTTAATGAATTGTTGTCACCAGCTCATTAGGCATTTGAGCTCGTTTCTGCCAATCAACTCGGACCCACCTCGATTAAACCTTAACAATGCGTTTCTACTTGATTGGATGGTACAAATGGTTTATGCAAAAAATGCACGAGGAATAAAATCTTTACAGCTTTACGTAGGTAGCACGCCAGTTTCAGTAAACCTTAAACGGTTCACAGTCAGTAGGTACCTTTTAATGGGATGTGAAGGAGTAAGTATCTTATGGGCCGGCATTATGGCGGTGGCAACTGACAGGTGGATGGTTTGTCCCAGCGACTTGGACTTCTCTAAACGAAACCTAACTCTTATTCATAGCCTTAAAGTTTTAAAGACTTACCCTGGTGCACTTTCAGCTGCATATCTGTGACTTGATCGTAGAGCATAGCGCACAGCCAGGTGAGCATCAGAAGCCATAGGACAAGTGTTCCGCGGAGCGCCCATTGTAAAGCACACCGCACCTCAGCTCCGATATTTGGCTCAGGTGGCTTTGGGGCACTTACTCCACGATTGCGTTCTTTTCTGTGAACAATAATAATAAGCCTTTGTATGATTATTTAGGAAGGTTAAGGTGCGATAAGAAGGTTTCTCTAGTTGAAACGAAAATAAACATACAAAGATTTGCTCCAATAATTAAAAAAAGTAAATGATGAGGTCACTTTTGGCTGTAAAATTAAAAAGCCTGGAATGGAGGCAAATGGAGTCTGTCTCAGGGGGTGTCTGACTATAAACCTTAGGTTTATTATATGATTATTTACCTTTTGCGTTATTATGGACCCCATAACTTCATGATTCATAGATATGATATATAAACAGAAAGATGTTGAAAAAAATGGATCTCTTGAAATTTCTACATACATTTTCACACAATTCAGACACACATAATTTCTCATGTCTATCAGTCTAAAACTATGGATTGTAACAAATAGCGGTTGGAGTGTAGGAAAGGGTGTGCAAGGCAATTTGGCCTAAGAAAATTTTTCACAAAAAATTATGAACTTTTATAAAAGTCAAAAATAGCCTTTAGACATCATTATCATTGTTATTTTTTAATCCATAGGCACTGTTATCACCTTGATTACAAATATCTAGGATATAGTCACAAATAAAGATAAATATAGGTAATAATTACATTTGAAAATTTAAAGCAATAACATACTAAGGATTTGATTTTTAAAAAATTATGGAAGTGCATTTTGAACCTACATAAATTGCAACTAATGAAGATAGAGTAATAGATAGGGACAAATAATTAGTTATTAAGATTCTAATTAGAATGATTTATATTACATGGCTAGGTCTCTTTTACACCCTTTATTCGAATTAGGTTATGTTCTACAATAAATTTACTACAATTACAAACCTGCTAATTTTCTTTTTTCGGCTAGGAATAATTTCTAAATGCAAATCTTCCGATTCTTCGTCGCTGGACAAATCCAAAAGGCGGAAATGTTCCTTGTTGTCTTTCGATGGCAGAGACATTTTGATTGTTTATTCATATAAAACATGCTACACGTAACTTTCGCAGATTTCAAAAGTTTACACTCGCTTTGTGATTTTTACAATGTTTGTTTATAGAATCTGTACCACCAAGGTAACCCAAGTTTTGATTGATTGATAGGCTTTTCAGGTTATGTTCATGAAACTTTCTAGCATCTTGCACTAATGGTTCACAAAAATATTTTATTACACACTCGGGTCACTCGGTTGATAGCTGAATATGTAACAATTTATAGATTTTGCACGTGATTCTAAAATAACATAGAAAATTCTATAAAAAATAAATCCATAGAATATAAAATACAAGTGCAATGCAATAATAATTTTTTTTTTTTTAGCTGTGGTAATGAATTTCCATGATTTTCTTTTTAGTGTTGCCTGACCATTATTTTAATTTACAATGAGATAAGTTTTAATGCAAATGACACGTCGTTTTCAAATATTTTAGCCTTAATATCATACGAATATTACGCGTACATACTGTAATTAATTTCATTATTAGATAATAATACAAGTAAAGGAAAATCATCGATGAATATCAATTGCGTATTTGTGTTTTTTTTTACGTAGTGGCACAGCATATTCGTACTCCTCGCTTGATGGAAAGTGAAAGAACAGCCCAAGTTACTGAGGCAATAGACAAGTAACCAGATTTTATGCTCGGCTTAACCGAAATCACTTCACAAGTGTTTTGCCAAGTGCCAGGTGGATAAACCGTATTAACGGCACAACGGCTGACAAGCTGAAATCTCGAGAGACGTCTTAAGATTTCACGACACTCACACACGGAGAAATGGGGTAATGGGGTTTATTTATAACTGGTCTTTTTATTAATTTTCACCATCTACTTAATGCCAAGTTAATCGATATTCTTCATTGTTGATTATTTTATCAACTAGGTACGAAAGTTCAGTGTAATGCTCAACCCTACTTATGTCACTCTGACATTTGTTTTTGACATTGACAGCTCTTCGTACTGTCAGATTAAAAAAATTGAAATCGTGTTCGTCAAATGAAGTGGGAGATCGGGCGGCTTCAATAGTGCTATTAATATTAATTTAATGTTGCACATGGATAAATCGAACCTTTGTATCAAATAACTTAATCTAATATGAAAGAAAAATGGAATTACATTCTCTATTTAATATGGTTCGCGTATCTTATTTTGTCGGCCGTTTTGATGTTCGGACACGGTTTCTTATTATCCCGAAAAACCCTGAGTGATGTGACCAAGTGTGTGCCGCTTGAGGATTTTGGTTGTGATGGTAGGGAAAAGGGGAACTTCACCGGCGCGTGTGGTGAAGACGAGAAGATTGGGCGTCTGCTCGCGAATCCTGGAGTTGAGGTTGTTTGTGTGCCGTCAAAGTATCGAGTTGTATTTTTATTGGTGGATGCGTTGCGTTACGATTTTACTGAGTACGATGAGCGTGTAGAGAAGCCTCTTCCGTACCAGAACCGGTTGCCAGTGATGAAGGATATGCTGGAGCGGTGGCCGGAGCGCGCTCGCCTGTACCGGTTCATGGCCGATCCGCCCACTACGACCCTTCAGCGCATCAAGGCCTTAGTCACTGGCTCCCTTCCCACCTTCGTCGACGCCAGCTCGAATTTTGCTGCCATGGAATTGCAAGAGGATAATTTAATTCATCAGGTAGTAATTTATATTGATTTGACAGTATTTATGTCAGAGATTATTATGTTTACTATAAACATTTAGGGGCTACATAGGTTGTGCTATTCTTCTCCTGCTATTCATTTGAGCAACAAAAGCAATCATACATTGTGAATGTAAGATTTTAGAATGAATATTAAATTGTTAAAATAGTAAGAAAAGTGGAAACTGCTCCACAAACAAGAGTGAAGTTCTTGAATTTTGGATAAAGCCTTATAACTTTTGTTTTAATTTAAAAATTGTTGTAATAAGTGGCCAAGTTTATTCTATTCTATTAAATTCTAATGTTGGGTTATCTGTACCATCATAATATTATCAATTTTTATGTTTCAGGTAACTATAGGCGGAGGTAAAGCTGTGTTACTTGGTGACGACACATGGTCTCGTTTGATACCCGGAAAATGGCTGCGTTCTCATGCTATGTACTCCTTTCATACTTGGGACTTGGATACAGTTGATACTGGTATAAAATTATATGTTACTAATGAAATTATATGTTAAAAGTAGTATTCAGATGTATACTCTGTGTCTTCATGTTTTTCTTTTTTATTATTTCAGAAGTGGATTCTAAAATATATGATGAATTAAAAAAGGATGATTGGAACCTCCTCATTGCACATTACTTGGGTGTGGACCATGCAGGTCATAGGTACGGTCCGAACCACCCAGAGATGACAAGAAAGTTGGATGAGACCAATGCTCGGTTGAAGAAGATAATTGCTGAATTGCCACCCAATATCCTTCTGTATGTTGTGGGCGACCATGGAATGACTGAAACAGGTAATTGATAAGAAGAAAGTATCTTTTGTTGAGAGATATTAATATGTACAATAAGAAATATCAGACAAAAAGACATTCCCATCAACTTAGGTTTTGTATTGTTCAGTTCTATCATCTATAAATGAAACTGAGCCAATTATTGTGGTTTTTTAAACTGACTTTATGAATAGACCAATATATTGAATGCATTTAATAACCAGCTTAATAAATATGTAATTTCTTTAGCCTCTTTTAGCTTTATATGTCTCATTAAGGCCTCATATTGCCCAACGCGTTGTGTGATGCGCCACACGACGCGAAGCGTCTCTTTTTAACCAGGTCTAACTAAGGCTGTTTTAGTACATAAGTAAGGAAATATTATTTCTATTTATTGAATGAGATATTTTAGTTTAATGGACAGGGAGTTTTCAAATCTAAAATTATATTGTTTTAGTTGTAGGTATATAGTCTATAAATTTTTTAGATTTTAATTTACAAATACTTGTATTTTGTGAGCCTACTTATTATTACATTTTGATGGGTATTTAATTTCATTGGAATATTATTTATATTGTCAGTATGCTGAAAAGTAATGAAAAATATGTGTTACCATTAAAGCTTACATAGTAAAGAGTCATTTTCATATTGTTTTAGACTCACAAGAAGGAAAAGACTCGGATGGTGGGTACAATAGTGGCTTGACTGTAGACATTTTATATATTTATGTGTAAAAAGTTCTTGCCAGATTTTCTGTTTCAGCTATACATTATTTTTGACATGTGTGTGAATCTAAAGCATTGTGCCTGTTTTTGTAACTTTTAACTAAGATTTTAGTAGAGTTTTACACTAATTTTATAAAGAATATCATAATTATATCAGTAATTTAGTTAAATGTTACAAAATCAGGTAAGTCTATGTTCACAGATTGGTTTTCAGGCTTTGTTGTAAGATGGCCTTTTGTACTAGTGTTACTTATTATGGCATAGATTTTATTTTTGAGGTTTGAATTGCATTTTCTTTCGTCTTAAAAAGGGCCAGTTTAGAATACGCTAATAATGAGTAGTTTTAATATGTTATACATATTTATGTGACGAAGCTTAATCAGAAAGTAATAAAGTATAAAAATTAATGTTAATTTACTGATCTTATTTTGTAAAGAAAACTTTAATAATTCTTTTTTGATACTTTGTGCTCATACACACTAGGTACTTACTATTATTGCAAGTTTAAAACTTATTTTGTAACAGAAATATGTTCTTATTCTTTATTATTGTTGACTTACCAGTTAGGCAGTATGTTCCTGCTAAATCTTTCTGATGTAGCTTTATCAGAGGAAGTCTTTGATTTGTGGCAAATGTTTTGTATATTACTCACCACACATAGATTTTCATTAGAAACTGGTCTTCATCAGGTGATCATGGTGGGGAAAGCAAAGCAGAGCGTACTGCCGCAATGTTTGCGTATCGCAGAGAAGGTTTGGGAGATAGTTCGTCAGTTTCTATCGGTGCCGAAGTACAGCAGACTGATCTGGCCCCGACCCTTAGCGCGGCCTTGGGGCGCCCGCCACCGGCGCCCTCACTAGGCAGCTTGATGCTACCGGTACTGCCAAAGATGTCTGTAGCTCAGACATTGCTACATATGACTAATAACTTGAAACAGGTAATGAGATATTGTTCAGATAGACTGGTAAACTGTGGCTTAGTCATACGAGACATATGTAGTTTCAAGTTTTATCTCAATATTCTATGATTTAATTAGCATAATACTATTTAGTTATTATTTCACCAGTACATGTTTCATTTCATTGGATTATTTATCTAAGTGTGTATGCCACTATATACTATACCATTACTGTTAAAGGTTCTTTCGTGGTATTATTTTTACTGTCCTTGGAGCACGCTTGATACCTTGGCGAAATGATTGAAAATCTACATAACTCACCTCAATCATCATTTTTCTGATAAAACAAAAGCAGTCGTAAACAATAGCAGTAGGTAATTTACTAACTATTTAGTGTCCATTGTTAATGCAAGTATGTGGTTTCAGATAAGACAGTACTTGATTCGCTATGGTGAGGAGTCTCAACAAATACCATTGGAAAGACTCGCGCAACTCATCAACGCTACCAGGGAACAATTGGATAAAGCTTCTAGCATCGAAACTGAAACGGAGCTGGTTAACTACGTAACGGACGTTAGGTAAAACTTGTAGCCAAATGCTCAATTCTGTAAAAATGACGCTTTCTCTGAACCAATTCTATTTTTGTTGCAGGGAGTTGATTGAAAACGTACGCGCCGTTTTCCGCGAAGTCTGGGTCGAATTCGATTCTCTTTCGATGTTGAGAGCTCTGCTACTGCTTTTACTAGCCATATTCTTCAACTGGCTCATAACAGAGGGCCTTCCTATAGACCGCGTGCCCCTTGTATTCGCCAGCTCGTTCGTTCCGACCGGATTCGTCGCAATGGCCGTCTGCGTGGGCGTATGCTACACCGCATTCTACTTCGAGATCCTTGACGATCTCGAGCACGCTATAATACTGAGCACGGGCCTCGTATCCGGCGCTATCACGTGCACTCTAGTCATCATGCACTGGGACGGCATCACTCAGAGGTGGCACGAGGGTCGGTCGCTGTTCCACGAGCGGTACTCGCGGGCGGCTCTCGTCGCGTCCGCTGTCGTTTTAGTTTCGAATAGTTACATAATAGAGGAGGGGGCGGGGTTGTCGTTTCTGGCGTTGACGGGTTTGGGTCTGATGGCGTGGAATCTGGGGACGGTGAAGGCGCTGGTGCTGTGGGTGTCGAGCGGGGCGGTGCTGGTCGCGTCGCGGTCGTACCGGGGCTGCAGGGAGGAGCAGGGGGATTGTTGGACGGCGGGGGAGGGTGCGGCGGGGGGGCAGGCGTCTCGTGCGGCGTTGGTGCTGGCTCTGGGCTCGGCTGCGGGCGTGGTGGCGGTGGCGCGGCGGAGGGCAGGCTGGCGTGGTTACGGCGTGGTGGCGGCGGGGTTGCTTGCGTGCGCGCATTGGGCGGTGGGCTGGGGTACGCTCGGCTCTCCGGGCCGCTCGCGTCTCCTCGCCCGAGCCGCGTGGCTGGCCCTCGCGCTTACCTTTACCCTCCTGTGGAGGAGAGATGGCCCCGGCGCGACGTTACCGCTGATGGTCTGCGGGCTCCTCCTGTACGTGGCCAACACTCTCGTGCTGGGCGCCGCGTTCGCTCCGGCCGCCGCCCTAGCTCTGTTAACTGCGTTCCTCGTCCTGAATATTGTTTCTATACCGAAGAGTACCGGAAATTCTAAATTTTGTGAGTATACTCGTCAACCTTTTATCTCTGAATTCGTATCTGTATGTTTTATTTTTATGAGATTAATTCCAATTACAAATGACTGAAACTTGTTAGCAGGATTCATACGCGATATTAATTAAGTAGTAGGTACATTATTCAAAATCTTATAAGTGCCCGACTTTTTGTACACGCTGAGAAGCGTCTCCCGTCATCCCTCCTGACTAAATACTTACATGACATGAACATTTCTATTTTTTTTTCTAAATGATTAAGATTACTAAGTACTCTAAACCGACGAGCATGTAGGAAGAGATTGATGAATGTGGACGAAGCAAAAGTTGTGTGTCAGTATCGTAGCAAATGGAAGGATGTGGTCTCTGCCTACCCCTCTGGGAGAAGGCGTGACGTTATGTATGTATGATTACGATTAGCTAAGGCGGCCTTATCATCGTCACCGGACTTATGGAGAGCGGAAGGCTTTCACCCCTAACTTACAAACATCGTGTTATACCTGCAACCAAAACCGTTGTATTTTCAGCTTTATCGACCCGATGCAGCACCAGCGTAGCCTGTGTGTGGGCGCTGCTAGCGTCGTACTACTTCTACGGGACGGGGCACCACGCCACGCTGGGCCACGTGCGGTGGGCGCCCGCCTTCCACGCCGGCGACCCCAACTACCTGCCCATTGGACCGCCTATCACGGCCTTTTTGGTGATGCTCGACCTTTTTGGTGAGTGTTCAATTGTTTGATTTTTACAGGTAGTCCGGGTGACGTCTCTAGACAACCTTTTTTTTTTTAAGAGGGGAATGCGGGGGGAGGCGGCATGGTGTGTGGGACTCACACCTCCCAAAAGGGAGGGCATACCCACTAATCCCCCTGTGTCGCCAGTAGGCAGCAAGTTGCAGGGACACGGGTAGCGCCGAAGCATACGGCCATATCCCTGCCTGCCCTGGCCAGCCGCAGATGATAAGCGGCCGGCACTCCTGGTCCGGGGAGGGCAAATACCCCTGCCCCCATCTCTAGACAACCTACATCAACAATAGGTTTAATAGAGGTAGGGCATAGCGAATGTTCGCTCGTATTGATCTGCCCGTCCGGGGAAGGACCTCCACCCTATAGAATACCGCAGCCAAATCACCTCTGGGTCGTGCGTCAGCTGGTGAGTAGGGTCTCCGGAGCTCGTGGGCGGTTAGGGTTGGGCCGGCATGGCAGTGGCAACTGACAGGTAATTAACCGGTTACTTGCCAGTTGTCACAGCGACTTGGGCTTTCCATCAGGCGTAGGGAAGCCATTATGTCGAGCTACTATTAAAAAAAAATGTAGACCCTAATACTACATACTAAACATCTACATATTAAACCTACTCTCTAAACTAATTTGAGACAAGTGGTTGATGTGGACTATCAGGCATATTTTACGATTTCCCCACCGCAAAGGAAACGTTACGACTTATTCGTAAACAATGTAAATCTTTTAATCAAAGATGGGATGGGATACGTTTACAAAAGCAGATTTTTGGGCTGCTGCTCAGGGCTCCTAGTTAGTTTCCATCAAAAAAACTAAAAAGAAGTACGATACTTTAGATACTAAGTTTAAAGAAATAAATTATAAATCGCAACTTTTTTACTTAGTTATGGCAACCCACAGGCGCTGAAAAATCCTGTAGAAATGTACAGTTGCTAAACTCATTTAGATAGACATTCATTTATTATCTATATTTACGTACTACACCATAATGTTACAAATGAGACTGCCGTATTTTTATCTTTACCTAATCAAACGCATATTTCTACAATCTACTTCAAATAAAAGAATATTTGTCGACATTCGTATCTAATTCTACTGGCACATACATTTTATCTGTAGTGTGTAATGATAAAGATCATAATGACCTAATTTTCTAATGTGGCAGCATTGTGACTCTAAATTGACTTCATTTGTCGTAGGTACCTAATAGACTAATAAGCGGATTCCGGTTTTTATTTAGTCATTTTAGAAAGATATGTTGTACCTACAAATTAACACTAGAAAGACGGAAGCAGTCATTTGACTGCAATTTGAATTTAAATTTTGCATAACTCAAAAACTATTTGACTCAATGTATTGAGACTTTGTGACTTTTATTAATATTACTAGCTAAATGAAACTATGTATGAAAATAACTCTCGTCTCTTTTGTTTATTATTTAAAATCGTGATATACCGACAAAGACGGCGGCAGTCATTTGACGGTTGATATCGGATAAGTGTTTATTTGTAATAAAAGAAGGTAGAATACAAAATAATGAGCGCTTTATCCATTGTTTGGAGAGCTCAGCACGTTACATGACAATGTTGAAATAGATTCTAATCATCCAGAAACTGTGACTTTTTACAATGCTACCAAGTACGGCGTGGATGTGGTTGACCAGATGGCAAAAAAATATAGTGTCAAAGGGGCATCTCGAAGGTGGCCTGTACAGGTATTTTTCAATATTTTGGACCTAGCAGGGATAAATTCCTTCATTTTGTATAAGAAAATGTCAGGCACCAACATAAAACGAAGGAATTTCATACTAAGTTTAGCAAGTGAACTTAGCGGAAAAGTAGAAATTGAACCGAGACCCTCTGAAACCGAACTGTCGCCCGAAGAGTCGACACCTTCTACTTCTCGATCTTCTCTTCAAAATCCGGAAAGTCGGAAAAGGCGAGAATGCTATAAACAGAAGTGCAAAAATAAAACTAATAAAGTATGCGGCTCTTGCAAAAAGCCACTTTGCGGCTCTTGTAACGTAAATAAAATGTTAAAATGTACAAATTGTATGTAAATTAAATAAATAATTATATATTATACCCTGTTTTATTACTATAGTTACCAAATTTAGCACATAAATAAAAAAAAAATGAAATAAATTGGGGCAGTCATTTGACCGGTCGCCGTCTTTGTAGGTAGGTAGATTTTCCCGTCTTTCTAGTGTTAAATATGCTATATATATATTTTAGGAAAAGACATATTGTATATATATATATGTACTTGTACTGTACTACTTTAAGGGATGACGCTGTCGATTACTTCTTCTCAAGTCGACAGAAAAAGTTATAAGTGATACCAAAATTCTGAGATGCTGATTATAATTACATGTTATTGCATACAAAGATGCTTTGCTGATCTGTAAGTTTCATCTGATCCCGAAATAAGTCCGAAGTAATTTCACGGGTCACTGCCTGAGAAGCTGAAACCTCAAGATATTTCTATGTGCACGCCTATGATATATTATGCCGCGTTTATACGCTCGCGTTCAACACGACATTCAACGGGCACGGACACAAGCACAAGCATGTGAACGGGCTGTTCGTCTGTTTGAATGTGCACGTGCGTGCGCAATTTGTAGGGCAGGGCTGCTCGCCGAGCTGCTTGCCGGGCTGCGTGGCACGCGTGTAAACCTAGCATTATGTATTCCCCCGGTGCTATGCGGCGGTGATCTATAGTCTCTAGCAGGATAAAAATGTTTCTAAATTATAATGTTACTAAGCTATAGCCCTAAGCAGTAGTAGTATATTAGCATCGTCATTTCAGCAGCAAACCGAACGCCTACCCTTGGGGGCGGGGGGCATGGCCCGTTACTCAAAGCAACTTGGGTTTCTCTTTCGCTTTCCATTAGGCGTAGGGAAGCCATTATGCTAGGGTATATGCTATTAAAAAAAAGATTATTATTCAAGACATGATGTTTTGTTACAGGCATGCCTTTTATGTTCGGCGCGGCAGTACCGCTCCTAGCCCTATGGGGCCGCAACGGCGCCTCCAACGTGGGGCCCCGCACTCAGCTGGCCGCGGTATTCACCCTCTGTCTGAAGTTTGCTCTTTGTTTTGCTGTTAGGGTAAGTTTACATTTTTTTATTGACACTTTGGGGTAAAACCTTGTATAGATTTAATTAGTCGATTGGTACGTTTTTGCCGTCTCTACTTTTCAAAAGGGTATCGCACGCAATGGCTAGAGTTTTAAGACTAAAGCGCTACCAAACCGCATTTCTGGGTTCGGTTCCCCGTTAATTTAGGGAATGAGCTTTTTTAAAAATTTTCTTCGTTCTGGCTATCCTGGGAGACGGCACCAGTCACCTGGTGCTCATAGTACAAGTAGTTAATAGAATCGCTATAAAAACGTCACATAATAACTCTACAAGTTTGTGCAGTCTTTGAAAAGAATCCTATTCACGGTTTTTGCACAGTATAACATTTGGTGTAATATAAATCGGGCTCTGGCTCGTCCACGCTCCGCTCCATTGAGAATCATCTCTATCTATTACTAGTTATAGGTAGAGCGGGACCTCCTGATACAAGTATCTTCAAATACTTAATAGTAGGTCTCAACCACTAAATTGGCAAACATTTAATAATGTGATTGTAAATTTCTTCTTCTCGTGTCAATGTAAATCCATATTATATTGAACCCATCCAAAACTTTGCGACCCGGACACCGCTATCGGTCGCCTCATGTAGGTCCCTAATCGTGCACGCGGTAGGGCACATCCGGCCGCTGAGCAGATCCTCCATGGTCTGCAGCGAGGCTCCACAGTCACAGTCTGCACGAGACTCCTCTCGTCGTCGTGATTGTAAATTAAACATTTTTTATTTAATTTACTATTGAAATATCTTTGACATCACCAGGTGTTCGCATGCGCCATGTCGGCGACAATCCACTGCCGCCACCTCATGATCTGGGGCGTGTTCACGCCGAAGTTGCTGTTCGAGAGCGGCGCGTGCGCAGCGGCGCTGGCCGGCTGCGTGCTGGGCGCGACGTTAGCCACGTGGCACATCCCCTACGGACACAAGTCCAGTTGACAGAAACGTGACGGGTAATACGTACGTCGGGTTATGCGATCAGGCGATCATCATCATCAGCCTGCAAACGTACATAGTGGACATAGGCCGAACTATGATCATCATCATCATCATATAGACTGCAAACGTCCACTACTGGACATAAGCCTCCCCCATATTGGAATGCCCCGAAGTGGCAGCATTCCGGCTGAAACACCTTGGCCAGCCTGGCACTCTCCAAGACATCGTCGGCAGGCCTGCTGAGTTTCTTGGATGAGCTGGGGAGGCGGAAATGAAAACCGTTTTAGCATGTTGAGTAAATCCGGCCCACCCACACGCAAAATGGGCGCTCAGGTTGCGGAAACTGACCGTTTAAACTAAACTAGGCCTCCCCAAATGACAATTGACTGGACCGATTACAATTTTTTTTTGTAATTAAATAATACAAGCTTCGGCTTACTTTGGGGCTAGACGGCGATGTGTGGCCCAGCGTGGCATGTCTTGGGTTATTTAATTGTCATTTGGGGGATTTGTCCTTGTCACCACGCTTGACAAGGTTGGTGATAGGTACCTACTGAAGATTGGTAACGCATTGCCGAGCGATAACCGCACAACCACAAGTACGTAATATGGTACATTACAAAATAGAACGGCGATGACGTCTCACGACAAGATCTATTTCTGGCTTTTTTTCGGCTCGCGAACGAACGCCGAACTAAAGTCAAAACACGCATATCGCGTCCGTTACTTACACTTTAAAAAAAAATCTAGATGGCGCTTTTACAACCGTGCAAACGTCAACTTCATGTCGGTATAACCAAAGACGTACTTGGACGTGCTATGTGGCACCACTGTCTAGATTGCTGAAGAAGTTCATTGTGAACTCTTTTTTTCGAACATGATAATGGAATATTCGATTCCCTTTTATTTTATTTATTATTAAATTAAATTGTTTTTGTGCCTTTACAAATTGGCTTTAAGATAATGTAATCCATTCTTTTATAGCGCTTTTGATACGTGTACTTAAATTTCAGTACTGTATGATTTGAAAGTAAAAAGCTTTCTGTATTGTGTGTAAAGAATTGTCTTGAAATACTGAATATCAGGAAATTTCTCACTAGAACAGCCACATCAAGTTAGGCTATCACATAGCCACTCACACCACATCTTTCTTAAAGTCATACAGAATATCTCAAGGCTTTTATTTCATTGGATATAGCTTGGTGTACCATTGTACATGGAAATACCTTCTTTATGTCATTTCGTGTAAATTATTTACGTCTATTTTATTTATATTGGTGTTCATTCAGTATTAAAGTATTGTAAGGAAAATATTGTTATAAATTCAAGATTATTTTGAACAAATAACATTATTTAGATGTGCTCATAATACAAATAGTGCAGCTTTAAAACTGTGTTATAAACAAAATTTATGTTTCATTGTCATAATTATGGAATAAGGATCAAATTATTTGTGATCACAACATAATTGGTGGTATCTCGAATATCAATTTTGATATTTCTGTAAAGAATAATTAGTCTTCCTCACGAATTGTGGCTGATAAGCGGAGCTATTCATCATTTTCTGCGAGCTCATTCAAATTTAAAACTCGTCTAGTGCATTTATGACAAATTTTAATTTGAATTTTTTCATTCAAATCTGAAACTCATCTAGTGCATTTATGACAAATTTGGATTTGTTCATTCAAATTTGAAATTCATTTAGTGCTATTATGACAAATTTGAATGACGTTCGTGCAAAGTTTCCGAATTCGAGCGGAAGTAGGTACCTATAGTGAATAGACCTGAAGATAGGATTGCTTCACCAAATGATATATGGAATGAAATCAATGTTTGTATATCCTTTACACGGTAAAGTGTATAGAAACATTTTGAGACATTTAAGTCTTTGAACCATTTTGGTACATATAGAGTACATACAAGTGAATTGGTGAATGGAGTTACTACAAGTAAATATAGGAGTCTAGTTCAGCGAGGCATCAACATATTACACAAACTTGGTCCTAACAATAACGAATACACAAAACCAAGAAATCATGCATTGCAGTAGATCCAAAGTTATGGGATCACATTTATATTTCTTAAATCCATTTTTATTTATCTAGAAGAAAGATTTTATCCAAAAAAAAGATCAATGTGATTTTTAATATGCATACGTCATAGATTCAACGGTGCTTTTACATTAAACAACGTTAAATGCTTTAAAATGATGCTTCGCTGCGCTCGACTTACTAGTATTCCATACCATAATACTCGCTTACTATAAATCGACCCTTATGGAATTGCCTAAGGTGGAATCCCAAAGCAACTGCAATAAATCACGTGACTGACGCCGAACGCTATAGTATTTTCTAAGGAGCGTTATCATTGTGTAATTTAATTAGCGCTAGGTCATAAGATGCGTTACGAAACATGTGTTGTCGAATCGCGCAGATTTAGAAGCATTGGTTACGACGGATAGTGTAGCAATGTAACGCTGCTGATTTTGTAGCAATATATTGTGCTTCGCTACGATAGCGGCGTCGAAACGTCTCATTGAACGTGTGGCATGTCACTGTGATAAAAATAAATGTAGGAGATTGCGTTCAGCTATTGCTACGATCGTTGTAACGTAACGCTTCGCGCGGCGCCACGTTTTCTTTTGGGTGTCAATAAGGAAGATTAATATTTACTGTTTTACTAGTAAGTCGTGTAAATGTCTACTGTATGGTAGCAGATCGAAGTGCTAGATTTTATACTTTTTTAAAATGGAATGTTAAATGAGTGTGCATTATTTTTACCTAGCTACGGGTTTACTTGTGCTTATAAGTAGTGGTTTTATTATTTTGTTGTATTGTTTGCGATGAGTGATTACTGTCCAAAGTATTCTTCTTTAGCATTAACGATTTTATATTTATAACGTCTATTACACTGCCATTTATTTGGAGTTGGATTTTAAAATAGAAATAAATTGTTATATTTAAATGTTGACTTATACTCGACTTAAATTTTTTATAGTGATGTTATTTGCTTTTCTGAAAATAGGAAATGTACAGTACCTAACTATTTTAATGTACAAAATTGTAGAGTATTTTAATGTTCACTAAAATTAAAATCGACCACATAAATAAATATAGTAAGTACATTAATATTATATAGACAATGTATAGATAGTATTTTTAAATTTCAATTATAAAGACAATGTTTATTTTACTCAATTTATCCAGGGATACCTATTAAAGACCATAGCTGTAAGAGCTAGTACTTAAACATTTGGAGATCAGGATTCTAAAAATATTTATTGATATCAACATTCCCACTAACTTTGAAACACATATTTCTACATAATTTTAATTTATTGACCAGCTATATGTACTGTAATATATTATTGATATGTTATTAATAGTTCTATTTAATAATTATGAGACGTCATGCATTTAGAGATGGGCTATAAACTAAACAGGTTGGAATTATCATGTATTTTGATTGCCTTATTGCAATATTTAATTAAAATTGTGCATTTTAATAAGTAAGAACTTCAAATTGGTGAACATGAAAGTATTTAAAATGATTTCAAATTAAACTATTTATAGCTGATAACTTTTGGTTTTATTTCGATGAAAAAGTTGATATATTACATTCAAATAATACTATTCCGAATATTAACTATACACATGAAATGTGAAATATATTATACATCTTTGAATTGAAATGCATACTGAATGCGATTAGACCTAAACTGACAATATACCTGAACACTGCTTGTGACTTATAGCACCCAATCAAACTGTTCTATTTGGAAACAGCAAAAGTAACATAAGACAAATCCACCATGAAAATAGAACCCACTGATACTAACAATTGTAGAACTGTATTATGTAAATCCTATCAGAGGTAATGCATTCATGTAGTGTTTGAAGGCGGGATGTAAGGATTGATCAAGTACTCTGAGAAGGCATTAACTGCTGACGCTCCACGAACTTCTTTATCCAGCAGCGGAAGCTTTGTTACGTGGAAGTCTTCATATAAGTCTGCGATTTGCTCTAAATACTTTTCTTGCACCTTGTGTCGTGCTGCACAGAGGTCGCATGGCGCGGATGTCCGTAGGAGCAGTTGGTTCACAATAATATTATGTGTGTCAATGCCACATCGTGTGAGTTCCTGTACTAAACGTTCAGTCTCGTACAATGACAGGAACTCTGCTATACAGACACACACGAAAGTTGTCTGATTAGGATCTTTGAACTGGGTGTTTACTTGTCTGATGATTGATAGCATCTCATCCATTTTGTTGCTGAACATGTCAGAGTTGAATTCGGCGAGTCCGAATAGTGTAGCCACTTGATTAATGAATGGTGCGACCTGTAATTCAAAAGTGTAGAAAATGAGTTCAGAGGTATTTTGGTAGATAAATATATAATAAAGATTACAGGTGGGGACAAAAAAAAGGTTTATTATTTTAACTATTTCAATAAAGACTAACTAAACAAATTTAGGAACTGGCGTATAGCAGGCAAGGAAAGAGCTCAAAAAGTTTTTTTTTATGACCGCAACAATTTTTTTGGAGAAAAGACAAAAAAAAGTTGCTAATATTCCTAGCCAGTCAAAGAACCACTAAACTCTAGAACAAAGGAATTGACTTACCTTAGATTTTAATCTCATAAGTTTGCCGAGGCCTCGTTCAACAACTTGTGGGAAAGAGAGCAAGCGTAGAGTGTGTCCAGTAGGGGCTGTATCAAATACAACTGCGCTGAAGTTCATCCCCTTTACAAGTTTCATTACCTGTAAAATTATTAATAAGTAGAAAATAATATGTATAAGATCTCACAAAAGAGAAACCTAGAAGGATTTGTCAACAAGGCAAACAGATTAAATGTGAAATATTAGCTAATACATATTGTAACTTGTCTTAAATCATTATTATTAGAAAAAAATATAGTGTTCCTTTTATGAACTATCCTTTACCTAAAGGTTGTCTGGAAGGGAAGGTTTATAGCAGTAAAACCAGCTAAATTGTATTAATGTCTACCAAATTTGTCAATTGTATGATGTGCAATATAGAATGTCATCCATCTTTTATTTCAGTACCTATTTAAAATAACTTTATTTATACAGTTTGACAGAGATCATGATCTAACTAACTTAGATAGCCACTAAAATTAATGCAACTTATTTGTAACTTTGTGGACTGATGTGGGCTGATGATGATGATGATTTGTAACTTTATGTGTACCATAAGAATATCTAGCTAAACTTGCTCACCTCAGCATAACTCATGGCTTCATCAATGCCTGGGAAGGCTCCGACAATCTCTTGCATCACACCTTTGCCCAGCCTCATTGCCTCCGTCTCGCCTTCAAAGTACTCTTCAGGCAACTCGGTGAGGCCTACATTGGGATCTATTTCCATGGCAAAAAGGTTTTCGAAGCCCTTAACTTTTGTTGGGACCTGTAAATGATAATAAAATTTGTTGTATTGGAATTTTTTTTTATGTATTGTTTGAAAGTACATAAATGAAAATAAACTTAGGTATTTGGAGCATATCCACAATTTGATAGGCCACTTAAGTCTAGTTACACTTTGTTATATACCTATTATTAATGTAACATTATATATTGTTAATTTTATAGGTTACAAAAATATGGTACAATTTTGACAATTAGATACTATCTGATCACAAGAGTATTGAATGTATTGGAAAATAAGGCAATATTTAATCATAATCATAATAATCATAATCATAATCGTTTATTTAAGTAGGTTTCAAAAGATTATAGGTAGTATTAAATGGTACAGCAAACTAGTACCTAGGTAGTTAGCACAAGTTGTATTCATGTATTAGTTACCTTCGAGAATTTTTGGTCGAATGCATCTGAAATATTATGAGCTGGATCTGTAGATATAATGAGCACAGATTCCCGGACTTTGGATAACTGTACAGCAAGACTGCAACTGTAAAAATGTGTGATAATTAGAAAGTGAGAAATCGTTTCATGAACATACAATACATTTTTATAGAAAGGCATCTACCTGCATGTAGTTTTTCCGACACCTCCTTTTCCTCCGACGAAAATCCAACGAAGCGACGTTTGCTCTATAACGTTCTTTAGAGAAGGCTCTAATGTCTCAAAATCTTTGTTGTCGTCCATATTTCATAAGGAGTAAAATTACACAGTAATTTTATACGAATAATTACCAAAAATCGAAAACGTACGAATCACCATTCACGAGTGTCATGCGAATGACTGCGTTAGATTTGACGTAGGTGTTTGTAACTGTCAAAACGTCACCTGTCTACCACAGGTTAGATCTGTACATCTAAATCGAAGGCTGTTTAAACTCAATTTCTTGCACTTTAACTAAAAAAAAATTTAAACGTCAAGTTCTGAGCTCGGTGAACACTCGGATTTTCCTGGGTTTTCATAATTTTCTTCGCTACAAATTTTAATCTCAATGTAATGAATGAAATGAGTTATTTTAAGATAAAAAATAATGTTCTATCGCCTTTTTCGCGGTCGTTTAACTTTTAAGCTTTATGTGTTAGTGGCTATTGTCATAGTTGTTTCTCTAAGTGGATATATTTTCCCTCAATTTAGATTTTATCCCATTGCACCTGTGACTGAATCTCCTGCAGTAGTGCGTTCGCGAACTACTCGTCACTTGTCTAAGTTATTGACTGTAGTGTTTCGGCAGTTCGACGACTTTGAGAATGACGTCGCAGACAGTGTTCAGTCGTTCGTCACCGCGTACCCCAACATGCCAGTTGTGGTGGTCTGCGACAGCACTCCATACCCGCCGTTCCCGTTTTCGGCCACGAATGAAACACTTCGGAATGTCAAAGTCGTATCTCTTGAGCTCAAGTTAGATTCGCAGCCGCGAGACCTCAATCCACTGAGTCACATTCTTACAGAGTTTGTGTTATTTGTACCTGATTCCGTTCGTGTCTTACGTCGCGTACTGCAGCAGGTGGCTGTGGCTGCGATAGCCTTTCCAGCTAATTCTATAGCGGTAGGGGTGGCCAACTCTCATGTAATTTGTCAACAAATAAAATGGAACTATGCTGAGTGGACTTTGCAGTATAGCAAAGATGCATCTGGGAAGTTGTGTGACGCAGTACATGGTCCACATGCCCTGTTAATCAGGACTGCATTGCTGCAAACATTGCCACAGCCGTTTGCACTGCCATTTCCTGAGGCACTGTATTTACAGACAACTGTGAAGAAAGTTAAAGTAAGAACCATAATCTCTAATTTATTTAAGTTCAAAGATATACTCATCATCCTTTGGCTAAACAAGTGTTTAAATAATTAACAGACAACATCACATACTTACACTGCTTTACTGCTGTCCCAAAGTTGATGACCTGTAGTAATACTTAATGCAATATCAGAACAATAAATAAACTACAAATATATACCTAAATACAAATACTCAGACATGGAACAAACACAGCCTTTGTTCATCATACAAATTTTAGTCCTAGGTGGGAATTGAATCCATGAAGGAGCATGGCCTAGGAAGGTTACAGGGGTCACTTCCAAATTGACCATTAAGACAATTAATGATAATTAAAATTTTATCATTATTTTCTGATTTCCCTAATCAATTCCTGGAATATTTTAGGTACAAATAGTGGATGGCAAGCTAGGTGCTGGCCGCAGTGTGTTGAAGTCTCCAGGGGCGAGACAGAGAGTTTCCCGGCGCATGAGAGACTATAGAGTAGCCCTTTACAAGCAGCTCGGAGTTAAGGCAACTGTGAGGGAAGATGGGAGAGTGCAGTGGTTTGGCTGTAAGAGGGAAAGCCAGGTAAATTTATATTTTCAGTTCCTGGCCCTGAAAACTTCTGTTGAAGAGCAAAAATGGTTTTCATTAACAAATCTTTAGAAGAACAATTGAGAGTTATTATTATTACAAACAAATTAACAGGTATAAATTTTGTTCCATATTCATCTACAACAATGACATAGTATGGGTTTCAAAAAAGGCCTTGTAGGTATCGACACCAATCTACACTAATATTATAAAGAGGAAAGATTTGTATTTTTGTATGTAACAAATAAATGCAAAAAGTACTGGACTAATTTTAATAATTCTTTTTTTATTAGAAAGCTACATTATCACTCAGTAACATAGGCTATATTTAGAGAAAAAATGTTTATCTGAAATACCCGAAGCGAAGCGAGAGCAGGGTCGCTAGTATTTAATGAAATAATATTTAAAATGGACATCATTCAAAAACTCCCCAAAAGGGATGGATAGATCTGGTCTACTGGCCGGTTTGTAGTAAGCATACAGTCCATATAGTCAGAAGAAGTACTGAAAGGACGGAATACTTGATTTGTTAATATTTTTTGGTGGTCGATGGTTTTTAAGTAATTATTTAGCATACTTATATCCATTTTCAATAAAATGGATATAAGTATGCTAAATATTAGAAAAAATATTAGACTATGTAAATATGCCTGTGACATTTTTTATGCGAGAGGCGGCAGACAAGTAATTGTGATGCCTGATGGTAAGCAGTCGACAGCACCCATAGACACTTACAACTCTAATCGAGTTTAGGGTCGCTGCCGGCCTTTTAAATATGAATACGCTCGTTTCTTGAAGGTTCCTAAGTCTTAGCTGTTCAGAAAGACTGTCGCAGGAAGTTGGTTCCACAAAACCGAGGCGCGAGGCAAGAAGTTCCTCATAAAGCATAAGGCTACACTAAGTGTGGCTACTGTAACCGCTTAACATCAGGCGGGCCGTAGGCTTGTTTGCCACCCAGTGGTATAAAAAAAAAAAGTGTGGGATCTGCACTAAATTCTGCTTAAGATGCCCCTCTTAGGTATGAGGCTGTTTATAAAAAGGGGTTTTTTTGTTCATTCGTTTTCATTAGGGGTTCATTAGTATAATGTTTGTTACCTCACCATACTCAATCCACAGCGATGCTACCCATCGGTGCAAGGCACTCCGTCGTACGTCCTCTCCGGGCGGAACACGCCGCCGTGTTGCCGTCGCAACATGCGTCGCACTGCGGGTCACGTGTTGCGGGCACTGCTTCAGGCCGGAGCGAGGTGCTGGTTGGAGACTACGTCGCTGCTTGGTGCTGTGCTCAAGTAAGTGTTTTGCTATGTAGTTATACCTGGTGTTTTGTTTTCTCTTTGCAATCAGCTGTAACGTCGACAGATGTAAGGGAGCGACCTATCCTACCTTTTCGCTCCAAGCCAACCTCACCTGCCCGTGGTGCATCCTGCCGACCAACAAACGAGGCTTTGGCGAACTGACTGGTGGCGTTAAAACCATCACGATAGAAGGCGTAGCTAAATACCACAGGCCGATGACGGGCAGCAGCGTCACCGGAGCAAGAAGCTACTTCCTGCGATCGCCAACCCGCCTGCCCAGCGTGGTGATTATGGGTATATCCTCCAGTAGTTTGAACAGCAGGAGAGGCAGGGCCGTCTTTAAACTATTTGAGGCCCTGGGCACATTAGGATCATGGGGCCCCTATGACCTAAATATCAGTTATCATTTGGTAATTTGGCAGGAACTAGGGGGCCCCATTCGATCACGAGGCCCTGGGCACGTGCCCATAGTGCCCAGTGGGAAAGAGGGGCCTGGCCACCTATGTCCAGCAGTGGACTGCAATAGGCTGATGATGATGACGACAGATGTTATTTGGTTGTAATTGTAACAGAGGGATGGGGCATCCTATACTTTGAATAGAATGATGCTATTGAAATTGCGATGCAAATCTTATTTAAAAGGCCGGCAGCGACCCTAATCTCGATTAGAGTTGCGGGTGTCCATGGGCGGTGTCGACTGCTTACCATCAGGCATCACATTTGCTCGTCTGCCGACTCTGGCATAAAAAAAAATAATTACAGTGTAGGTACTTAAAGGAACATGTCTAAAAGGGTCTAGAAGTGTGGGCGTTAATAACTTAACCACAGTTTACGACTACTGCGGTTTTTATCGTACGTAGTAGGATCGATAATATCAAGTCAAAACTACGTACCACACTCGCCCGCAGACTAGAGCTCTTAAGGGGATATTACATTCTCCACTTACACATTTGGGGTAGCTACCAAGTTCAGGCAGAATGTAGCGCGCGGTCGTGCGTTTCTAATTACTATTTCTAGAAACGTTAATTTTATTATGGAAACGTCTCGAAATGCAAAACACAGGATAGAGGCAGGCATAGGAAAGTGCCATCCCTGCCAGACGTAGGTATATCCTATCAGTGGCCCTTTTCTCCACAGCAACGACCTTTTACCATGGGCGGAGTACGCCGAGATAGGCATCCACGCGTCCGACGTGTCCCGAGTGTCGTGGCTGCAGCGAGGCGGCGCGGACGCGGACGGCTTCGTGTGGGAGCGCGCCACCAAGGGCCACTACTACCGCGTGGCCTACTCAGCCACCAACAGGTGTGTAAAAGGCCTATTACACTACCCAATTACAAGGGACCCTAACCCTAAATAAAGATAAAGATATTTATTTCGACTGGCTCGGTGGCTCAATTGGTAGTGCATTCTGAACCAAGGGTCGTGGGTTCGATTCCCACCCGGGACAAACATTTGTGTGATGAACACTTGTGTTTGTTCCGGGTCTGGGTGTTTATATTTGTATTTAAGTATTTATTTGTGGTACCTTCGTTGTTCTGATACCCATAACACAAGTGCTTAAGCTACTTACTTTGGGATTAGAGCAATGTAGGTATGTGATGTTGTCTGATATTTATTTATTTATTTCACAACAAACAGAGTATAAAAGATGTCAGGTTAAATTTAGTTCGTCCATTTAGTCAAGCAGTGGCATGTGAAATTAAATGTCAGTTACAATCTATGAATGTATGCATATCTACTAAGCTAAGTTATGTAAGACTCAATAAACTTGTTATTTATATATAACATTTATATTATTTATTGAGATAATCCGCCAGTTTATACATAGAGTAGTGTAATAAGATTTAGGGAGTAAGTGTCCAGATTTAGGGCGATCGGATCATCCCGATCTGCCTAGCTACCTAACCGCTCTGCCGATCTGGTAATTCAATAACATTTAGGGCGATTATCACGTATCAACTGATTTAGGGACCGACACTCAGAGTATTGTAATTAGGCTTTAAAGACCGCGTCTGTCCGTCAATGTCTGCAGTTGCCCTCGCGTACACTAAGCACACGACGGGTAGAGGCAGTCAGTTCACTTTTTTTTCTCTTTTTTTTATAAGAAAAGCTTTCAGGATGACCTCACTCCACCTGATGGTAAGCGGTCGTGAGGTCCAAAAGTTAGGTCGACAGGCACAATAGAACAGACCTATTGCGCTTGTCGCCCTCACCCCGAAGGCCCACTGAGATGCCGTTTCACGCCCCGCCTAAAGAACCCAGGATTGTAAGAGGAAGGAAACACATGAGCTGGAAGGGCATTCCAAGACTTAATGGCACGGGGCAAGAACGAGGAACTAAACCTCTTGGTGCGCGCCACCATCGTCTGGATGGTATGCGGATGACAACGCTGTCCAGCACGTGTTCTTCGGGAGTGGAAAGGAGAGGATGGAACGAGTAAAAAGTGCGTGGCGTGGACAGAGCTAGCCGCCCCTCGCCGTAGCTGCATATCAACTGGTTGGTATGGTCCACGGCGGGCAGTCGTGGACATGCGGTATATTTGCCCTCTTTGTGCGTTTGTAGTAAGTATAGGATTCACTTTGTGCTATCGTTGGCGGCGAAATTGACCGGCCCGCTCCGCCCCGCCGTCTGCAATGCGCCTAAAAACCTAATTTAATTTCAGCAAATGTTTCATTTCATATAATGTTCACTTAATATAACTTCACTTCAGAAAAAAAGTATACCAAGTGAGATTAGGTTAAGTAATCGTTAGAACTTTTGTAGGGTCTACGTGCTGGTGTTGCCCTTCACGGCCAGGAACGGAACCATGTGGCCCGCTGACTGGGTGCTGGCGCATCAGAAGGAGTTCCCTGAGCGGCATTTGCATCCTTTGGCACAGGTATTTAATCTAATACCAGTATTTTTTCATCATTTTTATTTCGCTGTTTTCGTTTATCACACGTTTAAATCATCATCATCATCAGCCTATTACAGTCCACTGCTGGACATAGGCCTCTTCAGTTGTTCGCCACTTAGAGCAAACATCTGGAGGATATACCCATAATCGCCACGCTGGGCAGGCGGGTTGGCGATCGCAGGGCGTAGCTTCTTGCTCCGGTGACGCTGCTGCCCGTCACCGGTCTTTAGTATTTAGCTACGCCTTCAATTGTGATGGTTATACTGCCACCAGTCGGTTGCCAGCGCCTCGTTTGTTATTCGGCAGGATGCACCACGGGCAGGTGAGGTTGGCTTGGAGCGAAAATATGATAGGCCGCTCCCTTACATCCCTTTAAATACACTTACTCAATGCGAATATTTTCTCAACCAGTTACAGTGTGACAGGATCCGGTGTGACTCGTTGAGAATAAACGGTCATTCGTTTCGTTTTATAAATTGGAAGTCTTCCCCGTTACGTTTTGCGCGCAATTTTCTGCTTTGTGGAACGGTTCTTTGGAATTAGCTTCCAGCTGCGATTTTGCCGAATCCGATATGATTTAGGAAACTCTAAAAGCGAGTCTTCAAATTTCCAAATGGCCGGCAACGCCCTTATGACTGCCCTGGTGTTGCGGTATCTATGAACTTTGAATTGAATTGATAGTAATTGATCACTTTAGCTGATGAGGAAGCGACATTCAGGGCCGGAATGCCTGAATTTCAGACTTGTCTGCCCCATGTTATAAAAAAGTGGTGAAGTGGGGGTCTATATATTTATTGGGATTTCAAATAACAATGCTTGTTTGTCTGTGGTCCTTTTGTTAGTCATTGTTAACCAGATACATAATAGATAAACATCAATAACGTTTTCTTATTGTACAGAATGTTCAAAACAGGATTTAAAATCTTTACGGCTATTTTGTTTCAGATATCTTTCGCGGGGCGCCAAGCTCCAGCTCCTAACGACGCACGCGCGTTCTTGGACTTGAAACTTGGCGCTAACGCTGTCGAGCGATGTAACAAGATAGGACCCAAGTTACTTTACCCGTAGATAGTATATTAAGCACAATTTTTATATTTTTATCAGTGACTTCTATAGTATTTCCATGACACAAAGTTTTTGGTAACTTTAAGCCTCGTGTTTACTGGGGGTCCTATGAATGTTCCTTCTAATAGTGTTTTATCCATTTTTTTTACTTTGTCAAGAAGAGCATATTCGCCGCGAACTGAATTTGCGGATGCATGGTAACCGATATTATGTGATTCGTTTCTTTGTTGGTAAGGATAATACCACAGAAATATATCAAGAATAGAGCGTCTTATTTTCAAACAATCAGCGTGTGACTTTTTCAAGCGGACGGAAATTCGAACACTCGTAACGATTTCCATTACATTGTTCGATCTCTAACGAATATTGGAAAATACATTCAGAACGCGCATTGGATGTGATCCACTCTTATTCACGTGCACTTTGACCGAACTGACATTTTATAAGACGTGCTGAGTCACGATTTTAGCGCACACAAACCGTTCTATTTCCTTTATCTATTTCTGTGCAACAAATATTATCTAGATATCCTGTTATAAGCCTATTTTATATACAATGGATCCGTAACACGTCCCTTGTATTAACTATTGCCTATCTTTGCCTTAGATGTTAAACATTAACCTCTACACAATTTAGGATGACTGTTAGTATGCTAGAATAGAAATCGCCTCCGATCACGATGTAAGTAGGTTATTCTCGCCCTTTAGGCTTAGAAAATGTATGCAGTTACATGTCAAAATTAAAAAGAAGCGGAATCTTAGGCTTTTTTATGATGGTAGCACAGTGTAATGGCTTGATGGAAAGCCAGTCGCAGAAACGGCCAAGTAACCAAATCACTTGCCATTTGCCACCATACTGGCCTAGGATTACTTAAATCTATTTATTACTCAAACCTAAATTGGGGTGGACACCGCTTTTCGGCAGACGTGATGCAGGACGCCCTTCAAACCCGTGTAGCTGATGACAGAAGACTGCTGGCATTTGCTGGATGGGGGAAGTTCGGGATATTGATAGAGAAATGTGGCGCGAATTATAGGTGGCCTACGTTGAGAAGTGAACGGACCAGGGCTGTTGATTGAAACCGAAATTAGGTTTATGTAATAAAGAGCCTAAGATTTATCGTTTCTTGTCAAAAGATGTACATGATTTATATTTTTTTTTTAAATCGTTACTAGGTTATTCATGACAAAAGATATTTATCGCTATCGGATTAGATAAATGAGTTTACTTATTATTGTACAAAGTGGGATTCCATTATTTGTTCTAAAATAATGTGCATTTATGAAATTTTATGCTTAAAGATCAGTACAAAGATCAAATTTAGTGCATTAATTTTTGACAAAAGTGAAAAGTATAAGGCCCGGCGCGCATTACGAGTTTTTCGCCGCGCGTACAGTATTACAGTGCGACACTATGCCGCTGCTCTCTTCTGCCGCGCGGCGAAAAACCCTAAGGTGCGATTTTTCTCGTTACAAGTCAAATTGGTAATTATAAAATTTTTCTAGTCAAGTTTTAAGATCTCAGATATTCTAGTGATCTAGTTGTATGGTTATAAATAATTTTAACGTAAGAGTAGACTTTAGTAGCCATTTCAGAAATGGTTTGTTCTGTTTTGAAGAGTTTATGACGATGTTTTCGGCGGTATACCTACACTGGAAGACTGTTTATGGTCTGGAAAAATAGAATTATAGTATGGACAAAGATTATTCACAAACCTTTTCATTTCAACGTTGCCATCTCGGTCGACAAAGTCGATTTGTATGTTATTTCGGTTACGGTTCAATTTCGGTTTACCTATATTTCACTACACTCCCACGTATTGAACTTTTGAGTTCGTGATACTACATCTATTTGTACCTAATTAAAACCCTTTGTTATACCAAAAAAGGCCATAACTTCAAGGTGCGTGGGATTATAATAGAATGAGGAGTGTTCAATTGTTTGCTTCCTAATGCAAGCACTATGTACTCAAAAGTAGAAGTTTAAGGGTCCATTCGCGTAGTATTAAAAAGTCAGCTTCGAATCGACTTCTCAGTCAAAGATCTCTTTTTTATATACTCTATTATAATCCTATTTTTTCCAGACGCGCGTAAATAGTCTGCCAGTAGATGCTATTTCTATACTCTCGTCTGACAAAAATGTTTCGGACAGACGTTGTGATGTATAGGCGGCTCCTATTATGAACACTTCCCATAATAGGGGAGTATTTTATTATAGCGACACTTGCATATTATAATTAGAATAAGTATTTTAATTTCTAAAGCTTCGCTAAATCAATACACAACGTACAAATAAAGTGTTGTTTTATTTTAAGGACGTTTAAGTATAATGTATTAGCATAATGTTAAAAAAAATAGCTTAATCGTCGTCAAACTTCTCGTCGACCACTCCCGGAGTGAAGGGAGGGTCCCGTACGAGGCTGAGGAGCTTGTCCAGTTTCATAATCTGGAAGAAGAAACATTTGGTACCACGAGTATGTGGAATTACAGTCATAACGGGTTAATCCTAGATTAAAGCGTTATAATACGATCATCACCGATGTGGGAGTGGAATGTTATCCCCTAGACCTGTATTTCCTTAAGTGTAGGTCGTGACCCACTGATAGGTCGCAGGTAGATTTTGGGTGGGTCCCTAAGATAAGAACAAGCGCCTTTTTTGTCTTCATGACACATGGTGGGCCGTGTATTTAAAAACTTTCTTGTAGATGGGTCGCGGTCCTGACAAGTTTGGGAAACACTGCCCTAGACTATAAATAAAGATTTCGGTGTAATTTTCAGTTTAAGTAATACTTTTAAATAGACTTTGAGTAACAAGATAAGACGTTCTTTATGACAAGAAGTTAGATTAGGCGGTGCAGCGCTATTGAGCTGAGGGGAGATGTGTCCCGACGGACAACCCGACCCTCCTCAGATAAGCTTTTGTAGCGGACCTCCGATACGTCTAGTGGGTATTTTCTGTTAAGAGTGACTCGCACAACTGTCCCGTAGGTACCTAAGTACCTGGTGTATAATATGCGTCAGTAAAAAAATCATCTACCATCATTTATTATTGTTAGATCGTCTACCTGAAGTGTTCTCTGATCGATTCCTTGCGCTTTCTTCGGTGGTTTGCACATGACTCTCAAGTTTGGAGACAATTTTAGCACGTGACAAGTTCCCCTGTAAGAAAATAAGTGCTTTACATGATATTTAAATTACATAAAAATAAAAATATGCTATCGTGTTTCTAATCTGCCCCCAGAGAGATTTGAACTCTCGACCCCTGGTTTACAAGACCAGTGCTCTAACCCCTGAGCTATGGAGGCGATGCACGTGAAGGCGAAATAATGTAACCTACTCTACAAGTATCCTTTACTAGTAGACTAGTGTTGTGAACATTTTCGGGATTCTTACTATCTATTTTAAATAAAAAAATATATTTAGTGTACTTATTGACGTCATCCAAACTTTGTCTGATTCTTTATCAACGAGATAGCAGAGTATCGTTTGGAAAGGCTAATAATAGATATAGGTACCTAATGCAACTAAAGCGGTTAAAATTCATTAGAATGAAAATGACGTCACTTCTTCAAACACGTTTTTGCACTTATACATAGGTAATTATCGTAATTAAATAAGGTAGTTAGTACGCATCTGTGCTATTAAGTACTTATCTATAAAAAGAGTTTATGAATCAAAAATGTCACGAACATTTCTTGAAGTTTTTAAAAGGGTATAAAAATTATTATAATTTGAAAATGATCATTACGATGTTAATTCAATTCAGCGTGATCAAACAGTCAAAACCGAATCTTAACTAATATTATAAAGCTGAAGAGTTTGTTTGTTTGAACGCGCTAATCTCAGGAACTACTGGTCCGAATTGAAAAATTCTTTTTGTGTTGAATAGACCATTTATCGAGGAAGGCTATAGGCTACATAACATCACGTTGCAACTATTAGGAGCGAAGAAATATTGGAAAATGTAAAAAAAAAACGGGGAAAAATAACTATTCCACGCGGACGAAGTCGCGAGCACAGCTAGTAATAAATAATCTGTTTGCACCTACCTACTTAAAATTCGATTCGATAACGTGGTGTGTATTTATTTACTTAATAGTGACGTTGTAAGTGTTATAAAATATTAGGTATTAATTCTAATCAGCTCATTGTAAGCGATGCCCAAGTCGCTTCGGCAACGGGCAAGTAACCAAATCAATCACTTGTTTGTTGCCGCCATCGCAATCCAAGAAAACCCTACCACCGGCTGAGAATTTAAAGAAGTTCCATAGTCGACTTTTATAACACCCATGGGAAGAAATGGGGCATGGGGGCAGTTATTGGTATCCTTTTTCGAACCACGCCGAAATGTTAGTAAGTAAATTTATTTATCACTAGATACATTCCAATCACTGGGCTTACTTTGTATCTCCGCACACGATGACCGGCAGACGGGCGTTGAAGTCAATCCTTGTAAGCTTTTTGGTCTTCTTCGAGACAACTGCTTGCACGCAGATCGGTCTGTATTTGTTCACGTTCAAGTCGTATACGTATACCTGTGGGACATGACATCAATCAATGTATGTCGATATTAAGCTGTTTGTGTTGAACTGTTAGCCCCTGCGAAGCTATTAATTCACATTGCCAATTTCGGTTCCTTTTCGGAAACTTTGAATAACAGTTCAAATTTGACATTTGTTGTATGTACTAGATTAATGTCAATTTCGAATGAACGTACGACAAAGTTTAACAATAGACTTGCCGTACTCTATTTCCGCTCGGATTCGGACACTTTGAATGGAAGTCATTCAAATTTGACATTAATTGTACTTAGGAATAATGTCAAATTTTAATGAACGTACGACCGTTTCGTAAGATCGAGATCGTTACGAATGCATTTGTGAACCCCGCTGATCTCTTTCCGGTGGTGTTCTGTTTAATATCTTCCTGCGTACGCGCATGTGATATCCCTGGTGTTGCCGGCGTCTATAGGCTGCGGGATGTAAGGGAGCGGCCTATCATCTTTTCGCTCCAAGCCAACCTCACCTGCCCGTGGTGCATCCTGCTGAATAACAAACGAGGCGCTGGCAACCGACTGGTGGCGGTATAACCATCACAATTGAAGGCGTAGCTAAATACTAAGGACCGGTGACGGGCAGCAGCGTCACCGGAGCAAGAAGCTACGCCCTGCGATCGCTAACCCGCCTGCCCAGCGTGGCGATTATGGGTATATCCTCCAGATGTTTGCTCTAAGTGGCGAACAACTGGAGAGGCCTATGTCCAGCAGTGGACTGTAATAGGCTGATGATGATGAAAGGCTGCGGTAACCGTACAACAACAGGCGGGTTGTAGGCTCCTAAAAAACTTGGCTCTTCTTCGCGATTGGTCACTCATGTCCGAAATTAGGTCTGAAGGGTATCTTTATCATTAGTTTACTTACGCACATACTGTACTAAGCCATCATACCTTTCCATCGGCCGTGCAAGCAGCAAATACTGTACTGGAGTACGGAGCCCACTTCACGTCGCCCACGGGAGAGCCCAGCTCAAACATGAACAACGGTTCGCTGCACAAAATAATATCTTGTTCGTATTATATTTCATAGTTATCATGCTTCACCTGATGGAAAGCGAAAGAGTCGCTGAGGCAATGGCCAAGGAACCAAATTGGAACCTAAATTTTATGTAGGTAGGTAGGTGCCTATAGCGTAGCAAAAGTTTAAAACCACAACTTCTGACATAAAATTAAATATATTTTTTATATCTCTATATTTACCTATTTTCATATTGTCTTTGCCTATCAGTCTAAGTTGAGATTTAAAAAGTTGAATTGAAAGCGTCCATAGACGGTGGTAACATTAGGCGGGCCGTAGGCTTATTTGCCACAATAGTGATATAAAAAAAATAAGAAAAGGATATTTTTTACACTAAAGGCTTAGAGATTTAAGCAGATATTTCTATCTGCTTAAATCTCTAAGCATTTCTAGGCATAAGTTTTGGCTATAGACATACTCCCTGCCATCCTCCCAAATCTTGACTCGCCAGTCGCCGGAACAGGAGGCATAGATGCTGTTATTGAAGAAGTTGTAGTTGATCCTGTAGACCGGCATGTGGTGCCCTTGCACTGATCTCACGTAGTTCCTGTTGTACTTGAGAGAGCAAGTGTGGACCATGCCATCTTCGGTCCCCACCATGAAGATTTCTGCCTTCTCTGGATGGAAGCAGATGCAACTGCCACAGCCTGGGAAGTAAAGGCAAGATAATAGATTCAGCGGAGCTTTGCCACAATACTTATTTCTGGACGACTTTGAAAACTTTCTTGCACGTTTCAGAATGTATTTGATTTAAACTGGCCTCAAAGATGCCCCCGCTTATAATGTCATCTCAGCTGTCTTATCATTACCTACATAGGCAGCAGGTCCTACTGTAACTTTTGATTCATTTTGCCTTGACACTGACATTTACATAGCAACTGACCAATGAAACGATAGCTGGACAGGCGACATAACGCCACCTATCGGATATTTCATTTTGAAAGACCTTCATTGCCTGTGTGTGCGGTGTAGGTATTTTTCTAATATCACAGATATTCACGAGGGCAAAGCTGCGGCTGCAGCTACTTTTCGGATTGTATCTTTGCACATACTGTTAACGGACACCATAGTGCCATCGGGGCCGGGTATCGGAGGCACGTTGGAGGTCAGCGTGATGATGGTGGTGGCTTGCAGCTCGCCCGGCATGACGGCCCACTGGACCACGCGCCCGTCGCCGGCTATCGAGAAGAATGACGCTTCGCCGTCGATCATACGGGCGCCCCAGCGGACCTGCATCATTCAGTTACAGTTGAAAAAAGTTGCTGTTGAAAAAAAAACTTTTCTTAGCACAACTGAAATTGTAGAATAGGTATTTTACAGGAGACGCTATAGACTGACAAGGATGTTTTGACACGAGGGTGACATTGGGGCGTGAGGGCGATACTCTCCCCCACGCTCCGCTGCCTCCTTTAGGGACATGACTGTCTCACAAAGGAGGACATAGGCGTCCATGACGCTCGGCCCCAGCATCGACAGAACGATGGCTGGGAGCGACAGATCCGGCCCGACCGAGCCGACCAGAGCGGCCGAGAAGGCCGGATTAGTTTTCAGAAAAAACTGAAACAGTCTTAGTCAGGTATTGGTAATGTAATGGCAAAACAAAGACTCACAAAAATGCGAACAAAAAATCAAAATAATATTTGTTTCATTTTGAAATGATGTTACAGCGAACTCCATTCACATTCATTAAAATAATAACAACCATAATATGGATCATAGGTCAAATACCTGACACAAATGTGAATACAAGACAATACAAATACCTTATGGATTAGTCACATAGGTACATGGTGCGTATCACACACTTATTAGGTAAGTATTTGTCATTATTTGTTATTTTTGGTATTTTCCACACAGATATTTGATAGGGCATCTACTCATTGTTAGCAGTATTTAGTAGAATACCCACTCTTTAACTCATTTACCCCAACGTTAGTAGGTTCTGGGTTCTGCGGCTGATTTGGCCAGCCCACTGCCACTTTCAGCTTGTTAATCCAATGAGCTATATCGATGATTTTGATTATCTGACGGATGACCTTATTTCGGATTCGATCTTGTAGAAATACGACGAGCATAGCCCCTTCATTTATACCTACATAGGTACTAGAAGTAAGATGTTACAAACCTCCCAAACGATGTTACTATGTTTGTCATGCACGGAATCCGACTTGTACTGATACGACGATTCGAGCGTGAGCTGGGCGTTGTAGACACACACGTTGCCGTCGTAGCGACCTGACATAACGCGACAAAAGAGATAGGTTTATAAACAGTGGAGTGGAACTGCAGGGTGGCAGGTCAGCAGAATGCCACAGGACCCCACCCCAGTCATAAGGGGCTCCCGGTCAGGGGCCCTACCACCAAATTCGAAAACGATCGTTCGTTGAACGGATCGCGTACTTTTGCACCCTAAAACCCTCCCATTTGTCCCTCCCGTGTTCGAATATACGAACTAAAATTCGTCAAAGTCGATTTTCATTAATTATATTCATATATTTCGTAGCCTATGTTACTCTCCATCCCTTCAACTATCTCCACTTAAAAAAACACGCATATTCGTCGCTCCGTTTTGCCGTGAAAGAAAGACAAACATACAGTCATGAATTTCATCAATCTTTATCTTCCAAATATTACAATTTCATTATCTGTCCTTTGGTGCTTACCAAAGCATTTATTCTTTAACTGCTCTAGATGTGTAGTTTGGGCTTACCGACACAAATGAGATAAGGTGTTTCCTTGTAGACGTCCAGGCATATGATTGGCGACTCGGTGATAACAGAATACTCGGGAAAAGCCGGGTTCTTGATGCTGTAAAGGCAGAGGCAGCCCTCTTTCTGCTGGTTGGTGAAATCCACTGTACAGACAAATAGCAAATTAACAATACCTACCTACCTGATGTCATCATCAATCGTCATCCATTACTTAAAATTTACTGTTAGTGTTACGGATTGCGAATAAGGGAGGGATAAGTACTAACGCGATCCGTAAGCGACTGCGAACAGGTCCTGATAGTGAGGGTTCCACTGCAGGTCGCAGACGGCGTGGCTGCGCATCGGTTCATACTGGAACTTCCATAGAGGCAGCAGCGAGCCCATGCCTTCGCGAAACTCGTCCGATGGGTCGTCCCAGTAGCGGTAATCTTGGGCTGTAAGTTAGATACTCTTTAGTACAAATCCAAAAAAAACCCTGGTGCCTACAAAACACAGGACAAATTGGTGTACTGTTTAGGCGGTCTTGTGTGTCCAAGGGCCCCAGCACAGCACTATAAAGATTAAGATATCCCCAGTATTAAATGGAAATCAGCGGTCAAATAATATAATAATAATAAAATAAATAAATATCAGACAACATCATCACATACGTTGTTCCGATCCCAAAGTAAGTAGCTTAAGCACTACTTGTGTTATGGGTATCAGAACAACGAAGGTACCACAAATAAATACTTAAATACAAATTATAAACACCCAGACACGGAACAAACACAAGTGTTCATCACACGAATGTTTGTCCCGGGTGGAATATAAATAACTAGCGGCCCGCCCTCGCTTCGGGTATTTCAGATAGACATTTCATTAGGTTACATTATTAGTGAGAATCACAATTTTTTTCTAGCAATAAATATAACCTATGTTACTCAGGGTGAACGTAGCTTAAAATGATGAAAGAATTTTTCATTACAAATATAGAATAAACTCAGGAACTACAACACTCACACAAAAATATAAAACTTGTCCCCTTTAATATTACCATAGATGTTTCCTGATGAAATTGATAAAAATATGACGGGAATCTCTTAAGTAGGAACTACCTAATGCACAAGTTTCAAGCACTGTTTGATACCTACTGTCTCATGCAATGTGATTGTGCGTGTGATAACACAGACAAATGTTTATTAAATGCCATACCGATATCGTCATAAATATTCTGGTTGACGAGTCTCTCGAGGATGGCCCAAGCTTCTCTTATGCGTTGCGCCAGCTGTTCGTCGTGGATTTGTTGGGCCGACTTAGCGTGTTTGGCTGCTTTCTTCTTCAACTGTAAAACAAGTTTCCCAGCCGGTTATTATGGAAATTGATGTTGTACCATTGTTGGGATGTAAGGAAGCGATCTATCATCTTTTCGCTTCAAGCCATCCTCACCTACCCGTGGTGCATCCTGCCGAATAACAAACGAGGCTCTGGTAACCGACTGCAGGCGGTATAACCAACACGAATCACCATCATCTGAAGGCCTAGGTCTATCACAGGTCCATAACGGGCAGCAGTGTCATCGGAGTGAAGAGTTACGCCCTGAGTTTGCCAACTCGCCTGCCCAGCGTGGTGATTGTGGGTAAATCCTCCAGATGTTTGCCCAAAATGGCGAACAACTGGGTAGGCCTATGTAACTGCTGGGATGTGGACGAAGCAGGCTGATGATGATTATCATAAGGATCATTGCGATCAGTATGGACGAGAAACTATCGATCAACATCGACCAATGTATTCTTCTATCGAGCCATGTCATCGATAGATGACTAAGCGATTTCAGATTTCTAGTCGACTGTAGGTATGACTTTAGACATTTGTAAATTTTACCCTCTTAGGTTTTTCATCCTCCTTCTCCTTCATTTTCTTCGCGTAGTCCTCTTGATAGAAGTCGAATATCACACTCTGTAGGGCTGTAGATCCATAGTTAGCCCGCGGTGGTGGTATAGTTTGAGTGTCAACCGACTGTAGACAAAATTATGTGTATTGAATAAATACGATTTTTTTATAGTAGCTCGATATAATGGCTTCTCTACAGTCGCTGTGACAACGGGCAAGTAACCGGTCAGTTTTCTGTCAGTTGCCACCGCCATGCCGGCATGCCTAACCCCCCACGAGCTCTGGAATCGGTACCTACACACCGACAGAAACACGACCCGGAGGTCATTTGGCTGCGGTATTCTATAGAGTGGATAGCAGTGGTAGCAACTTCTTCAGCTCCAGTATCAGTTGTTTCAGCTTCTACAATTTTTTATAAGAGGAGGTCCTTCCCCGGCCAGGGGGTTGAATTCGAGCGAAGATTCGCTATGATACGGCCGTTGACCAATTGGAGACCTTTATTTGTGCCTGCATACATTTACATGGTTGTCTTAACTAGTACAACCTCAGTACTTTTGATAGCCCTTGCCCAGCGAATTCTGGATAAGTACAAGTAGTTTTTGGACATTTCATGACTATACGAAAATACTTTTATTAAGTACTAGCTGTGCCAGCGACTTCGTCCGCGTGGAATAGTTTCTTGGGTAGTGATTTTAATGACCCCCAGTGCCTGGCAGCTGGCAGCGGCGCGGCGCAGATCTCGGCGCGCTTTGTATACCCGCGCAAACGTACAGCAGGCTCGACGTGATTAGTTAAATGGGCGTAACTTTTTTATTTATGGACCGATTAACATGAAACAAACACTAAATGTTTTGGGAAGCTTCCAGCAATATATTAGTGAAAACTGCATCTTAATCGGATACGCGGTTTCTAAGATTAGCGTGCACAAACATACAGACAAACAGACAAAAATTCCAAAAATCATTGTTTTGGGTACTATTGCATTAATAAAGGCCTCTCATAATATTTTTTCACAAATATCTTCCATGTACAGACAGCGATTCGTTACATTTTTATTATATGTATATAGACAACTACTGTAATAACTACTGTACTAAAAATTCTGATTCAAGGATTAACGTAGATAAAAATATCCCTGGATCTTTTTAATTACCTAATAGGTTTTAATCGCCTTAGTTAGCTTTTGAAGTATGATCTACTTACTCTTCTTGGGAAATTATAAGTAAGGGCCGCCCTCTCGCAGAAGTTGAACTGGTTGGCGAGTTTCTTTATTCGGGGCTTTATTTCTATAACTTCTTCAGCTCCAGTATCAGTTGTTTCAGCTTCTACACATTTTTTATAAGAATAAACAGTTAGTTTCATAAGACATAAACACGTGAAAGCTTGTAACTGCCGTGAAACTAGTCACATTAGTAAATGTAGGTACTGTTTGACGGACACAGTGCCCCCATGACACTTAACATGTTAGGATTAGATTTTGGTCATATTTACGAACAATCTAAAGATATTGAACCGATCGAGAGAACTGTAGCTAAAGAGCTAAGAGGTTCCCTATAAACTTTATATTATACTAAAATTACTCTTTATAGTATAAAGAGTAATTTTGTAATCGAGACTTGGTTTTTGCTACGAGTAGGTATTATTACGAATAGAAAGGGAAAAAGGACGTAAAACAAGGAGACTCAAAGGAAATTAAAGAAGCAGAATATAAAGCTTAAGAGCTTAAACTACTTTAATCAACAAGTACGTAGGTTGAATCATTTCATCTCTGAAAAAGAAAAAATATGATTTATGAAGATCACAATTATAGAGCGAAATATTTAGGTTTATGATTCTCCTCGACGAAATATTACCCCAGTCGGCGACAGTAATTTTTAAATACGCTTACTTAAATATCGTCTGCAAACTGTCGTTAATAATCGTAATATTTCAACAAAAGCTTTGTGCTCGATTACAAATTTATGGAAATAAATTTATGTTTTCTGGCGTTTGTGATTGTGACACGAATGACATTAGAATTAAAATGAATCACGCGATATTGCCTTAACTTTGCTTATCAAATTAAATGTCTGGGTAACTATTAAAACCGGATCATATTACAACATAAATGTCACTCGGTAAGTTTGTTTGTATGTATAGATATGACGTATTTAGAAATGAAGAAGCTTTTTCAACAGTTTATCATCATTTGCATTAGCTGGGTTGTTACAGAGAAGCGAAATGAATCTTTGATGAAACTGATATTTTAAAACTAGGTATGTCTGTTAATTTTATGTCATTATGTCATACTGCAGCAACATGTAAAATCCTAACGATATCCGCTTTAATGATCATAGGTATAGAAAATTACAAATTAGGGGCGTGGAGCCAAATTTGGGAATTCCACATTTGACAACTTATACGTAACTCATTATTGTACACAGAGCAAATGTTCGGTACAATGGCAATATTTACCTAGCTTCTAGTATTTACCATCCGATTTTTTGAACAATATCTTAGTCATCTTGTTATTGAGAGCTTTGGTTTTTGGTACGAATATTATTACAAATAGAACGGGAAAAAGGAAGAAAGTGGAGACTCGAAGGAAATTAAAATAGAATAAAAAAAGAACACAAAACGCACGCACACGACACGAGATAGTCAAGCAAGGGAAAAAAGCAAAGAGAAATGGGCTCAAAGGAAAACATAATAAAAAATAAAATAAAAACAAGACACACGCACGCACGAGATAAAGAAAGGAACAAAAAAGTTATTTTCATCGAAACAAAAAACAATCAAAAGTGTAAAAAAAAGTATACATGCGAAGACCAGTCGTCATGCGGCCAGTCCGTAACAATGTTAAAGTACTAATATTCTCTATTCGTTATCTACACTAATATTATAAAGAGGAAAACTTTGTTTGTTTGGTTGTAATGAATAGGCTCAAAAACTACTGGACCGTTTTTAAAAATTCTTTCACCATTCGAAAGCTACATTATCCACGAGTAACATAGGCACAATTTTATTTTGGAAAAAAAAACTTTACGCGGACGAAGTCGCGGGCGGAAAGCTAGTCTTACATATTATTATGTATGAATATCCAGTGATAAAAGATTACTATTAGATTGTTATTCGAGCTAAGTACCAACATCCTTATCTACCATTAGATTGGATTGTTATAGGAGATGGGTAATATTAATATCTGTTACATCCTTACTTTCTTCCGGTTCAGCTTCTTCCCCAGCGCCTTCTGCGGCGTCACCTTCCGCTTCTTCAGGCTGTGTCTCCGTAGGAGCTGGCTCTTCCGTCTCTGCTGGCTTTTCTTCTTCGGCAACAGCATCCTCTGTTAAAATAATGGGAAAATGTGTACGAAAACTTTCAGCCGTTGGTAATTGTGCCGAATATAGATTAGAATACCCAATGTATTTGAGTGATTAGACTTTTCGTGATATTAATTGGGAATAATTAAACGTGGTAAGGATGGTAAGGTTTCTCAATAGATACAGACATCCTAATCAGACAGCAGAGTTATATTGATTTATGACTTTGCATCCCGCGGCTGTGCCCATATGATCGGTGAGATATGATAAATCCTTATCCTTAGATGACACCAGAACGCCAGGGGCATCGCACGCGTGTTGCCGCCCTTTACCCTCCGATGCAGCACTCACCTCACGAGCTCCAAAAACCCTACTCACCGGCAGAAACACGACCCGAAGGCTATGGGCGACAGTTCGATTCGATCCGTCCTTTTGTCCATCAGTGACCGTGACTGTCGAACGGGCCAACGGGGAATTGGGATCGGTTCCATATCTGTCACATTTGAACCGAATTTCTATGGTTTTGAATTACATGCGTGTAAGAAGTTAGAACATTCCATACAAACAGGAATATTTTTTGGACTCTAATTATCCTAATTGGTTTTAGGAGTGAGAACCTCCTGCTATCTCGTTTTCCGGTGATGATGACATCTTGCCTAACATCGCAGTTTAGCTGTGGTATTTTATAGGATGGAGGTACTGCGGGAGGGCGGGCGGCTCAATTCGAGCGAAGATTCGCTGTGCTCTACCTCTATTAAAATGTGTTACCTTCAGGCTTGGCCTCTTCACCGTGTGCTGCCGGCTCAGGCTCTGGTTCTTCTTCCTCCTCCTCCGCTTCCGCAGATTTCTTCACTTTAGCCTTTTTAGGACCGGCGTCGTCGAATGTTACACTTCCTGAGAACAACAATATTCTATTTATGAGTGCGTGTGAATCTAGTAACGCACTAGCGTTAGACATTACATTGATTACATTTTTGGTTTAGTTCGTTCCGATTTGTCTCTATAAATAAATAGGTACTACCTAATACTTTTTTACATTATTCTGTAATATGATGACCTAGATCTTGCGTTTATTAGTGGCCTCACATTAACCCATTATAACAGTTATGGGATTATAGAGAAAAAAATTGGTTACCGATAACCAAATTTTTTCCGACAGTACCCTGTAACCGCTCTTGGCTGCTCTTTGCACAGAATTATTATGTTTCAAATACCCAGCCTTATTAATTTAAGCTACCATGCCCCCTTCTCTGAAAAATAGTTCATTATACAAATTAATCCTTTACAACGAACGAGTATAATCGCCTCACAAAGATATAATTTACTTGTTCAAGCAAATACCTACTTCATTAAAATTTTTCATAATGTCACAACTAATGCCATATTTTTGACATGCACTGACTATGTGCGTTCTACGTCATCAAATCGGAATTCCGCGTAACCGTACTTCTCAGAATTTCCATTCAATGCTATTGTCTTATTTTTGCATTTCTTGTGCCTGTTTTTATGACAAAAATATGGGTGTAAACCGAACTAGCTTATGTAGGTACAGACTTCCAAATTCTAATCTTATACTATTCGTATGGAAGTCCAAAATTGTTTAAACAGATATCCTTTGCTTTTTCGTTTACCAACCTTTAGACTAATGTAATGAGGGAAAATTGCCAATTATGAAATTCTCCGTATAATCAGCAATGCAAATTAGGGTATATTGTAATACTTTGTACTCTGTGACATGGCGGTTCTTGCTTTCGACATTATATTGTAAATGTCAAGAAACTCACTTCGTGTTTATTATCCAAATCGGTTATCGACATTAAAATATAGGCTAAACATTCTTCTATGAGATCTTACTTTGATGTTAGTATTCCCACATTAATATTAACATCACATTATTAGCCATCAATCATAACCGATAGTCCGTGAGAAAAATTTAAAACCTAAACAATACCATCAAATATTATTATCTATATTTTTGAACTGGGAATATTGTTTTGGATCCCTATGTTCAATGTTGTCAATAATGTCATCAGTTATAGTGTCAAGTCCCATTTTCTCGTCAATAGTGTAATTTTTGTTGTAGTGGCGTATGAATTCGATTTTAATTATTTTCAACTCATCTCTTTCGGCTTTTTTATGAAAAAGTAACAATTCAAAAAGTAGGTAATTGCTTGTTTGTACGAATAGTCTCATCTCAGATCAGATCTCAGAGCAATTCATAATTTTTGATCCATTTACTCGTAATAACATACCGTATCCAGCAGCAATCTGCGCCTTTGCTTCATCAGAATCCTTCCGTATAGCGGTGCCCTGGAACATGTACAGAGGGTAAGCCTTCCCAAAGCTAGGTTTGGGCTTGACGACGAATTTATGTTGCCCATAGTGGTACGCCACTTCGTCAGCCACCCATTGAGGGTTGATGGTAGTCAGGATCCGGCCCACTTCTTCTTCCAAGTCCTAAAAAGGTTTCAGCCAGATTAGGTATATAAAAAAGGACGCTCGCAACCCGTTGGGAAAAATTATCACTAAAAATTAAAGGTTTCTTTTGATTGACTATTATAGCTAGATCTTAGTTACCTAAAAATGGCCAGATAGTGGTTTGCGTAGAGCAGAGTAAAAAATTTGGTCGGGCTCATAATCAGTATGAAGATGTATGCAAGTCCGCATACTACAACGATTGGTGTGGTATCGGCTAATCTCCATACTGATGATGAGCCCGATCAAACTATCGGCCGATAGATAACGTCTGTACTTTGCGGGGTCTATCAATGTATCGACGAAGGAAAAGAACCTGCATTGTTAGCATCTAAATAACTAAATGTATTAAATTATGTAAAGGACTCACAGCATCTGTCACTTCTTCCTGGTCATCTGGCTTGATGAGCGCTCGTGGCTTGAGCCAATCCAGGCCCTCATCTTCAACGAGATTCCCTTTGGACTTGTTTACCTCCTTCTGCTCAGATTAACATATAAATTGACAAATATTTAATGATGAATAAAGAACCATTTATGATTATCCAAAGAATATTTATATGTGCATTTTGACGTACACAATGACATACATTATTATTTGCTTAGTGGCAAGTACATTAAACTAAATAAAGTAAAAATGTGTTACATAATAGTGCAACTGTTGTTAATTGGTTATAAGCAGAGGAAAAGGTAACGGTGATAGAACACTTAACATACAGTTTTGCATTCAAAAAATGCTATACCTAAGCTATAAAAGGTTTAAGAGAGATTATTTTATTAGAAATGGTTCTAATAATAATGATTATTCGTAAGATTCGATAGAATGAATTGAAGTCACCCTTTCTACATTACGCATGCACACACAGACGTTAAAACAATTGCTTCTATATAAACTATAAAATAAAAATATCCCTAAAAATGTAAAAAAAAATATACAGTATAAACAATCACTTATATAAGACTATGATTTCCGCTGAGATTTCAATGATGAATTAAAAACAAAAAATGTAGGTAAAGTTACATTTTACTGTTTTATAGCTACACGACAAAAAGTTCTGTAGTTAAGAAATGCAATTTATTAACATCTAAGACTACTACACATACAAGGCAATGCATACAAATTGGTGCACTTTATCTCTAAGATCATGGATTCGTCACTGAAACATCAGCATCAATCTAGCATATCATATCTAAACTACTACGAATACATACATCTATACACATAATAGTTTTCTTGAGTAACGATGGCTGTTCATCTGTGTTCAGAGCACGTTTTATCATTGCCTTCAACATTTTCGTAATCAAGCAATAGGAAACCTAATTAATGAATTTAAAAATTTTCAGCTTTGTCTTACTAATTAATACTTTTTCCCCCACTTTAAAACCACCGAAAGTCTGACAAAAATAGTTCTAATACGCAAGCACGAAAGCTTTCGCCGGAGTCAAATCAAACACTGCTCAAGTTTCTATCATTTTCTGTTGCCCAAGATTTACGGGTAAATACTTCGTAACATTTGCATACTCTATAGGTAGTCTTTATTGGTCACGATCATGTAACTCTGCTGTAAATATAATTCGAGGCACTTTTAAATAAGCGAAGCAAGCGTAAACAAACGATTAGATATTGCGTGCACAAAGCATGCTGGCTATCTTTATTCTTTTAATTTCTGTTGTACCTCGCATTGTTGTCACAAAAAGTTCTGTACTACTCACATCGGGATCGTCGTCGTAATGCATTTTGTTTACGTCATCAACTATATCAATGTTAACGGAGTTGACATAAGCGTTTTCGGAAATGGTTTTATTAATGGAATTTGCATTTCCATTGACTTTGTCGTCAGACATTGTTTGCGTTACCGTTTTTTAAGGACGTGTTTCACGCCCGCCGCGGACTAGGCGACAAAATGCGGTGTAGCCTTGTGTAATGGCATAAAGTCTAATCAAGTTATTATCTGCATTGCATGGGTAGAATAGTTCCCGTTAATGTTTCAGTGCACAGTAACGACCGAATGGAAACGATCGTCGTGGGCATATTATCGGAATTAGAAAATTATTTTTTTTAGTATAAAGGTTTAATTAATGCTACTATATGTTATTTCATTATAGGTGATTAATTATTCAACGTCAATACACACGATTGAGAGTTTCTACACAATTTTAAAGAAAATTCTCCTGCTCTTATCCCACTCTAAGTGGGGTCAGCATGACATGTTTCTTCTTCCACTCTCCTCAATCAGCCGTATCTCCACACTTCCACCTTTGACACGCATATAATTTCTCACACACACACACACAATGCATCCATTCCTTTTCGTTCTTCCACTTTCTCTAACTATATCGTAAATAAAGAAAATCTACACGTCCCTTTGATCTAATTGAATTAATTTATCCTTGTTTGTGGGCTTATTTCGTAGTAATGACAAGGAGGTTTGGGAACGTTCAAGTGATAAAGATATTGTGTTTAATTTATTCCTGATTATTTACATTGTATGTTAGATATAATTAGGACCAAATTGCGGTTGAAGAAGACTGATAGGGAAAATTGAGAGAGGCTCATACAAAGGTTAAATATATGTGGCAAAATGCATATTTTTTTAATAATTAAAATTTTAACCCTTTCTTGCTGACGGTGGAAAGTTGTAAAATTATGGTAGCTGGGCGTGTCGCCAAATTCTAATTAGAGCCCGTGGCTGGTGTAAGGTAGTACAGAGTCGGGTCGCCTGTGCCCGCGTGTGCAGTCTAGGGTTACCTATCTTTAATATTAATGTACATTATTATTATAAAATTTCTCGACAGTCAATAATAGTAATTATATCCATAGTATATTTTTGTCTATTTTACGATAATTAGTAAATACATAAAAATATTTTCGATGCATAAGTATTTCCTATTGTTGAAATGTAACTTTTGTGATTGGTTTCTTAGATATAAGTACGAATATGTTGTTAAAAAATTTAGTAGATTAATTGGCACTTCATACTCCAAGTACCACATCCGTTATTTTCTCATCAGGCAATGAGATAAGATAACGTTAACTACTATTAGGCATGTTGACAAAGATTACTTTTCACGCTTTACATTGTATTAAAATTAAATATATAAAATAGTGTTAATGTATGACTTGTTTTTTCTTTAACTCTTCTTATTACGAAAATGAATCCGTGTGTTGGCTAACACTCGCTAAAACTCGAGAACGGCTGGACCGATTGGATAAATTTGGTGTTCAATTATCTGTGAAAGTGTTACTTGCTGACCTGGCGGACTTTGTACCATTCGTTAACAAGCTTTTAACTGTTACCAGCTTACCATAAAGTTTATGTTATTACTGTTTATGCCATTTACGTAAACATGACAATATGTAATATAGCCCTATACTATATTGCCAATATTGCCATGTACCATCATGGGATGGCGTTACACCGTAGAGTTCTCTGTATCTATTTACAGGCCACTAGATTCAAGGGGTGGAGAGCCTTCCGCTCTCCCAACAGTCCGGTGATGATGACAAGGCCCCCTGGCCATCATTTAGAAAAATAAAATGCAACTAAATCGTTCATAGTAAGTGTCACCTAATTTGGCTTTAATTTGGTAAAAATTAAAATTTTAAATAGTGATAAAGCCCCGTTAAAGTGCATACACAGTATTCAGACAGTGGCCTATCTAATTACTATGTTACTAGCTGTGCTCGCGACTTCGTCCGCGTGGAATAGTTATTTTTTCCCCGTTTTTTTTTACATTTTCCATTATTTCTTCGCTCCTAATAGTTGCAGCGTGATGTTATATAGCCTAAAGCCTTCCTCGATAAATGGTCTATTCAACACAAAAATAATTTTTCAATTCGGACCAGTAGTTCCTGAGATTAGCGCGTTCAAACAAACAAACAAACAAACAAACTCTTCAACTTTATAATATTAGTTAAGATTAAGATAAATAACAATGGGCTTAGGCAACCCTGCTTGCTCGACCTCCGATATCGCTCCCGCAGCTAGCGACCATTTGTCCCGCACTCTCTACATCCGCAGCTCGCGTACTTAAGACCATTTGCATAGGTACTCGCGGTATTCCATCAGTGGAGCACAACTATTGAACAGTGACACTGGTGCTCGTATTTACTGTGAGATGAGAATGAGAAAACAAAATATGGATACTGACCAGCTGAATGCGGTATGTTTATTTAGAATTACTTTTGTTGTTTGATATTTAGGATCAGAATAATTTATCTCCAGTTTTATAACATTCATAAAATATGATTATATACTTTTCTGTTAGTTTATTATCAACAATGTGTTACATATAGTTTTAATAGTTTCAATACATGAATAATAAAATCATCATTTTCTCCACGCTTACCCATTTTAGTAAAAAAAAATCTTCTATGGTGGAAATGCGGTAATATCCTATTATTTATTATAAAATATGATCATACTAAGTTACATGCATCTATAGGGGAATATGCCTATACCTAAGTGCAAATGTTTTATAACATTAATCTGAAATTGATAATTAATCCATCAATTCAAACCCGAAAATAAAGTAGGTAACACATAAGTAATAATTACCCCTTGACAATAAAAAAAGTAAAAAGTAACGAATGATATGCTTTTACGTTGAAAAGTGCTGACTGGGCCTAACGGTAAATTGGGCCGCCCTTGCAAAAAATGGAAATAACGGTATTGCATAAGAAAAAATTAAACGATCCCTCTTCTAGTTATTAAATGTTAACAACAAATTGACTTCTAAAATTTGAAATAAAATATAAGAAATATTGATAGGCACTTACCTAACTATGTGTTGTGGTACCTAATGAACTTTTCTAAACTAACCATAATACGTGTAATTTTTACTACGAACCTATCTTGAAACATTTATTTTAGTCACATTTTAAGTTCTCCACATTAGATTGCTATGTGAGCGGCAGCGACTGAATAAAACAAAGTGCGAATTAGGAGATTAACAAATCTCTAGTTATTTATTTATTATATTATTTTGATGTGACAAACGTTATAATATATTTCACGATTTACGTACTTTGAAGAAGTAAGCTATTGAGCGTCGTATGAGAGGTAGAGGTCGGGTGTACCATAGCTGTAGAGCGTGGCTTTTCTTTTTTTTCTTTGACGAACCTTTTTTCTAAGGAAAATATATTTTTATTTTTTTATTGCTAAGTAAAATACATATTGCCTTAAATAATTAATTCAGACTCAGTTGATTTCGTACACTTGAGAAGTTATTTAATTGTATTTTATCATTAAATGATAATTTCAATTTGATATCTAATAAATAATTCAAAGTTAGTTGATTTCGACATCTGAGAAAATATTGCATTTCAAGCTACATACCTAATCATTTGATTTGAATTTGTTAATTTCTAAACTTATTAACGGGAAAATCTCTCGGTTTATACATAAGTACAATGCTCTAACAGAAAGAACATGATAACACATTTGAAAATACATTGTCTCAACTAATTTCTTATCCTAATACCCTATGCAAATGTCAAATTCTGTCGGTAGAGATAGATTAAGTAAAACTGTAGTTAGATAAAAGTATGTAAATGTTGTAACCCCAAGTAAATATGTAGAGTAAGCCAGATCTCTTTGAAATTTGTTGTGGTAGTTCATAGAGATAGTCCTCGTAGATTACAATTTGCTAAAACCTGGTGATCACGCACCGTGGTCAACGGAGTAAGGTGAAAAACATTTCAACCAGAGAAATAAAACCTGAACATATTTTATGTGATAACAAACATACAACAAAAAAAATCAGTCGAATAAGAACCTCTTCCTTTTTTTGAAGTCGGTAAAAATGCACAAAACGTAATTATAACTGAAAATAATAAAGCCATGGCAACATAACTCTCAATAGAATATTTAGTACCTAGTGATATTACTTAAAACAAAATGCTAATGAAATATTTGATCAGTTGTCAGCTTAAGTACGCATTCCAATATTAGCTTTACACTGATTTCAGTAGCTCTGACGTCACAAACTACCTCGTAGCGTGTACGCAACGTTATAAAGGTTATTATTGTTGCGTTACAGATAACCGTTATCACAAATAACAGTCTAATAACAATATCCGCTATAGCATTCATTATTTCATATCGTGGCTGGAAAGGATAAGTACGTAGGTATGTCTTCCTATATTTTGGATATCGAAGTAATCATTTTTGTTTGTTTTCGAATGTGTATCGTACTTTGTTATTGTATATGAAAATAACATTCACCTATTGATAGGTAGGTATAATAGGCGTCCATTTGCATGAAAAAATATGACACACCTATATTTTATGTACATAAGTGACATTTTATTGTCAAAATTTCATTGTAGAAAAGCAAGGCAAAAGTAACGTGCTGTAAGGTACGCAGTGTTTACATTTTATTGGTAGAAAGGTTTACGATTGTCATATAATTTGGCAATCAAATTCCATTATTTTCAAATCTGATTTATATAGCCCTAACCCTTTGATCGTTTTGGTAATAACAACGGGTGTTTATTCTGCGTAAATCGTGGCGTGTTCTGGAAATTTTCGGAATCGAATATAACTTAGCAATGATAAATATTTGTGTTCATACGTAACACACAAGGTCGCAGCGTGCATTGACGTACACAGTTTAGACACATAAATAAAAAAAAGAGAATAAAACTATGAATAGACACACACATTATGTACAAACAGCCGAAAGCCAAATGACTGACAAGGCACATTCGTATGCGACGAACTCCTAAGTCCTACGACGTGGTTGCATAATATGCGAACATATGCGAGTCGAGAGAGAAACGAAAAAGGTGAAAATCGAACAATACAATAGGGTAGTTGCTTGTGGAAATCATTTGAATATCGGATTTTAAACTTCTGCGTTCTAAAATTAATGTAAAACATTTATTAACCCGTCGAATTATTCTTGTATATTTGGATGTGCATACTAGCATTGACCCGGATGTGCGGGAATCGCGTATGGTCACAAAATTTTATACCCACACAGGTGTTCGAGATTGATTCGAAGGGTTAACGGGTCACAAGCGCAGCATTTATACATATATATCTACTAGCTGTGCTCGCGACTTCGTCCGCGTGTAATAGTTATTTTCTCCCCGTTTTTTTTACATTTTCCATTATTTCTTCGCTCCTAATAGTTGCAGCGTGATGTTATATAGCCTAAAGCCTTCCTCGATAAATGGTCTATTCAACACAAAAAGATTTTTTTAATTCGGACCAGTACCTAGTTCCTGAGATTAGCGCGTTCAAACAAACAAACTCTTCAGCTTTATAATATTAGTTAAGATGTAGAGCATTAAAGGTTAAGCTGTCAGTACATAAAAAATGTCATGCATCAGTTCCGTTAATGAAAGTTTTAATCATTTGAATATCGAAATTCAATTCAATATTGAATATTTCTAGATAAACCGGTCATCTTTAAATTTGCTACGAAATCCGTTACAACCATTATCTACGAACAGCTAATTATTGTTATCTAGTTTCTTTAATTCAACATTTTCACTACAGAACGGCACTATGGAACTCTAACGGTTGTTCCCCAAGATATATAGGTATAATTCCCCAAGATATATAGGTATAATTCCCCAAGATATATAGGTATAATCTTCTGATTATCAAGGCATTAGCTCCATCGTAGACTGAAAAGCGAACTACCCTATTGTTAGTGTTGATAACCAAATACGAGTACAGTTAGGACAGACACAACTGGACATCCAGACACATAGGACGGACACACAAGTGATATTTACATTACAAGGCATATAATTGCGCCCTGCAGGACAGTACTCACTCTGAGCCTCTTTAGGAGGGATCCTAGCGTTTTCTCCGACTTATTACGCCAGAGTTCTGGCAGTTTTACCGCCTTGGTCAAACCTTGTGGGAAGGGCATCTAGATCAGGCAGCAAAGGGTCACTTTTGGTCTTTATTATTTGTTTGTTTTGTTAGAGTGCACAACTTTCTAAAACACACTGTGTAGGACAAGGTAGAGTTGACATATCGGGTTAGTTGGTCAAACGGGGCTCTGAAAAAAAAGTTGAATCCGAAAATGTTAATATAATGTGTGTGTTTGTCTGATTGTTACTCACGTGATTGACAAATGTTAGTATTCCAATCATCATCGAGCATGTTTCATTATGTAATTATGTAGACTTACACTTTTTGATTTAAATTAATCATCGGCAAATGAATCTCCAACACAACCAACAATATAAAACTGTAACTGTTATTTATTTCGTTCCAAGCAATAGTTATAATTTTGAATTACCTACCGATTGAACTGTCATGATTGAATCATAATGAATATGGATCGGGTGTACAATTTTCTTATTTAAATAATTAAAAGAAAAAGATATCTAATGTATTACATCCTATAGAAAGTATCAGAAAGAGTTCGTACTATTTAAATAAATGTAAACATTTTTTTACACGTAATTGAACAAAAGTGAGTACAAAAACTTTAATTTTTTTTAGTTCTATGGCAACTCTACCTTTGTCAGATGTCTAAAAACTTACCTAAATACCTAATTATAGGTACCTAAGTACTATCGTGTTTTTTGTTCACAACACCAAGCTGTTAATAAGTGTATTAGTAGGTAGTATGTGCGAATTCGTGAGTTTTACTATTTGTGTCCTATGAATTCCTGAAGAATGCTGACAAAATAATGAATCCATTCACAATTCACCATTGAAAAAATGTGGTAGTAGGTAGGTATTTCACAAATTCATAAGACGTATTGTAGAATGATGTATGTACATTATAGTAAAGTAAGTTTAGTTTAATACCTTTGTAGTCTATGGAAAGGTTGTGTAGGTAATCTGAAGTAAAGGCTGGGTCTACTGAGTCCAAATGTTTATAATTATGTCATCGTATGATTTTGATTACCCTTCAGTCATAATATAAGTACCTACATCAAATTCTCCAATACATAAAAGCTTTTTTATTTTATAAAGTTTTTATTTCCATTACTTTATCAATATCAATCTCTTAAATTATTACAGAATTTGTATGTCATTGACCTGCGTTCATAATAAGTTCGATTTTAGCTTCCGTAAATTTATGAACCTATCAGCACGCAAGCCGAATTTGATTTGTCGGTATACCAAGGACATATTATTATTATTATGAACTGCCGTTAAATAATGATTCCAATATTACCTAAGTAGGCAATTTGATGCAGTTCGGAGTTTACAACAGATGACAATATTAGTATTGCGAGATTATTGTGAGACTATAGATGTTCAGAATCATACAATGACATTTAGGTATACTGTTTAATGTAACTTAATTATATTCATACTTACGTTTACTAGTGTTGGTACCTAACTTATTTTAATTCGTTTCTGATAATGAGTAGCGTCACTTGTTGCATAATAGTTTGTCTTTAATAAATACCTTTCCTATTGTTAATAGTATGATTTTACTATTTGTGAAAAAGAATCATAACTGGGTAATTTACAACACTTTTTAGACGGAGAAAAAGCCATTAGGAATAGTAATGATACTGACTTTAACAGTTATATCATTTAGCGTTCTTATTATTTCTATGGATTTTAGATAAATAAATCCATTCTAATAGTTTCTACAATCTGTTACATAACGATATTATTTTAAAAAATCAAGCAATCTAACCAGTTCATAGAGAGTTATCAAAATATTTATCAAATACGAGCACCTATATCAGTTAAAAATGCTAAACAAATGTTCGGTTAAACTCAATTGTATTAGTACTAGCATGCCCAAATACCTGTTCAAAATAACCTTGAAATCATGAGTTATGCCAACTCTTGACATTCCATCACTGTACCTGCTTATCATTACAGAATAGATATGTTCCAATTTAAATTTCAAATCATAACCTACACGTACACGAACAAATACTTACTTGTAGATAAATGTATAATATTGAATAAGCATGTAGAATTCTTTAGTTCAAGAGGTCTCGTGTATATTGTAGTCTAAATATAAATGGGTAGAGAACCTATCTTGATTGAATTAATAAGGATAAAGTGGAATTCGAATAACCTAAGCTGAAGTCAAGCTCCTTCAGTTATGTGTTTTTTCTTCAAATTAAACAAAAAATATAGTTGGCCTTTTTAAAGTGTAAGCATATATTTTAATCTTTTGTTTTACTCTTATAAACAGATAAGATCTTGACATGTTTGCAGAACATTTAAATCCGTCTTGATTAGGTAATCCTAATGTTACTACAAGAAAATTATAAGACTATTTGATTCGCTTGGCGATTTTTAAAATTCACACAAAGTGTTTTGCCTCTACAGTTATAGTGCGAAGGGCAAAACTATGGGACTCTTTGTTATAGTCAGTGTTCCTCGATAAATTTTAATATCATCTTCAAATTATCGAGGCAAGAGTGAATCGGTTTTTGTGACGATCCATCGTAGACTCGCGTCACTGCGTCTGGTCAAGCGCTACTCATTTCCTTATAAAAAAGATAGATATGTACTAGACTTTGAATTCAACTATTCAACTCCTATACAGAGACAGAAAACTGGTTTTACCGAGTCCGTGGTTTAGATAATGGACTTGAGACAAATACTTATATCAATTAATATTCACTAACAGTTTACCACAGAAGCAGAGCTGTGTGGAGCTAACGAACAGCTATGAATATTGCTCAAATCACACGTCTCATCTCCGCTCTACTTATGTAGAACAATAGCATTGGACAATAGGGATGTTTCCAGGGTCAAAATACTTACATTATATTTAGTCCGTATTTTCGATTATAAAAATATATTGGACACGTATTTTTCCTTTTTTCATTTACACGAAAAATAACAAAGATATAAAGCATCAAAATTTAGGAGTGGGGGTGTTTGATGTCACACACAAAATGCTGCACGGCGTGACGTCACGCGAAACTTTAACGGGGTATATCTTTGTAATCTTTGGTCTAATTTATAAATAAAAAAATACGTATCTTTTATTTTTGAACAATCTAGAAGACGGACTAATTAAATTTTTTATGGACACAAGCCTATTCTTGTTAGCTACACGCACGTAGCTTTAGTGGAAGCGCAACCATAGGCAAGAGTCTTTTAACTTAAGTAGAAGTAACTACACGCAATATAACATTAAATTCAAACCTCAACTTGGCTGTTAAATGTCAAAACGAAAATTCCTATGAAAAATAGCAAATCATGCATTGACGCACAGTGAATGTTTCAGATTGTTAGGGCGTGCGGCCCCATCTGGTAATTTATATATTTGTATGTCCAAAGTTCAAAGTATGAGCTCGAAAAATGCTTGCGTTATTGCATAAGGATTTATCTACTTATTTTCATTGTTAGAAGATGTTATTAAACTTATGAGTTACTTTAAAGTTGAATTGGAGAGTAGTTTGTGTTACCCCTAAATATTTTACCCCTTTATTCACGGGGTTTAGTTTAATTATGTACCTACAGTGGTGGTTAAGACAACCTTATGGGCTCGATTCAATGGTATTTACACCATTACATTATAGGTATAGAATTTTGTATGAGACTTCGCACTTGCGACCTCTGTATATATGATTCAACGTTAGGACCTTCATCCAAGGTTATCTGAACAAGTATTGGGTGAAGAGGATTCATAGATGTTTGATCAATATGATAAGTAGGTAGTAGGTAGATACCTATTATATAAACATGATTTTTATATGTCTAAAATTTAGTCGATATAATCATATCCTGGTCATTGAAATACATCCACTAAAAGTGTTATTATATTTGTATAAATTGTTCCATGAAAAAAGTCTTGGGTTAGTGTTCAACATGAAAGGAGGCATCAAGTAAATATCGGTTAATTGTTTTCAGAAGTGTTTTGTATGTCTTATATGTATAAAAAGAAATCTTACCTTTTTCGGTGCCATATTTGTGTTTCTAAACTATTGTAACCACATTACCTCTCGTAAATTAATATGAATCGTTAGAAATCAAAACTTGCCCCTCAAAAAGTTAGACAATTTCGTAAATAAAATTGTCAGAACCAGGTGAGGGGTTTAGTACTGCGCGCGCAGAAGTACGTTGCCATAGAAACGGGGGTGTAGGGGTAGTGGGGTGGGACCCGGTGGAAAGATGGTTCTCTTTCTGAGAGCGATACCGTGGAGTAAATTGGTGGCCTTTATATTCTACTGGGCTCTAGTTGTGTTTATGTGTAATAAGGGATTTCCCTTTGATTTTCTTACTGTGAATTACACGTCGAGTATCGTGTGCCATATTTCGGTGAGTTAAAGGATGTAGTTTCACTGTGTTATTTGTATCAATATGGATAGTGCAAGGTCGTGCCGTACGGGCGGTCCGATTGCCGCTACTCGACTATCGACTGTTCAAAATTGGAAATAATGGTCATATTACGAGGCAAATCTTACGTAACGAAAGTAATGCTTGTAAGGTAATGGTAATAAGTACACTACACATATGGAAAAGCTTGACAACTTACTACGGGACAACGGAATAGTGTTTATATTAATGAAGGGATACCGATGCGCAATAGATTGTTGAAGTGATCGATAAATTCGGTGAGAGTGCATTTTGGCCTAGGTAAGCTATAGGTAGGATACCAGGATAGGTACTAGATGGAACATTTAATATTGTTTAATTCTATTATAAACAAAAACAGTGATTATGGCTATCTATATTGAGTTTTCATTAATAACTAGATATTCATAATTATGAAAAAACATTACTCCGTACCCGGCAACAGAAGCATTTCCATTTGAAACAAATACCTATGTATGTAAAATGACTAACTTATATCTGTAGTAGTTAATACTAGTCTTCTGGCTGGTAAAATTCTTAATTTAAAATGTAAGTAACGGATAAATACTCAATTATTTATAATAATTATATTTATGATAATATAGGAGTAACATAGATATGTGTAATATGCTGTTGTCCGAGTGATGCTTATAGGCAGTTGCAAAAAGGGAAAACTTTTAGTTTTGCTCACCCATCCATCTCAAGTTTAGTCCAGACCTATTATATGTTAGGTATCAGTTCCACGTGTAGCGAGCATATGAGCTATGTAACTATTTTATAACTGTAAAATTTCTCTTTCCAGGAGGTACCTTGCGAAGCAGATAAGAAAATAGCAGTCAAGCTGGCGGAGGTAGAGGAAAACATTGACGAGCTGCTGCTCCCGATGTTCCCGGAGCTGGACGACAGCGGCATCGACAGTGACAGCACCGAGCTGCTGGCCTCCTCTGCGCGCCGGCTCGGCGACAGGAACGTCGAGGTTAGTTAGACATGACGAGCTGCTGCAGATGTCCGCAGATGTACGACAGCGGCATCGACAGTGACAGCACCGAGCTGCTGGCCTCCTCTGCGCGCCGGCTCGGCGACAGGAACGTCGAGGTTAGTTAGACATGACGAGCTGCTGCAGATGTCCGCAGATGTACGACAGCGGCATCGACAGTGACAGCACCGAGCTGCTGGCCTCCTCTGCGCGCCGGCTCGGCGACAGGAACGTCGAGGTTAGTTAGACCTGACGAGCTGCTGCAGATGTCCGCAGATGTACGACAGCGGCATCGACAGTGACAGCACCGAGCTGCTGGCCTCCTCTGCGCGCCGGCTCGGCGACAGGAACGTCGAGGTTAGTTAGACCTGACGAGCTGCTGCAGATGTCCGCAGATGTACGACAGCGGCATCGACAGTGACAGCACCGAGCTGCTGGCCTCCTCTGCGCGCCGGCTCGGCGACAGGAACGTCGATGTTAGTTAGATATTTTTGTTGGTTCATAAACCACCTCTATGTCGGGTCTCTGTACAGCGTCTATCTGACTACTTATTTTCTAAGTTGACTAGTACCAGCAACTGAGTACTATTAATAGACAACCCTATTGAAAACATGGATGAAAAAATTGATCGTTAACATTAATAGTCTTAGAGTTATCACAATCTTAATATCACCAAAATTCATGAGTCCTAAAATGCTTCATATAATTGCTGTAATCACGCTAGCTTGCTATGTGGAAAGGATTTTTTTACGCATAGTGGCTATGATTTTGCTGCTGGGGCAGACGTGAAAAAGTTTTAGAGACGTTCAAAGGCGATATAGAACCTAAAGTCCATATTATCGAGGCGGATTGATATTGGTCACATGATCCTTACCTTGTCTAATAATGAATGATGAGGATTAAGAACTTATTTACTGCAAAATTCCCTTTAGTAAAGCCCACATCAAACAATCATTTTTAATTATGTTACAGTTGGAAGACGGTAGTAGCAGCGATGAAGATCCGCTTGGAAGACCGTGGTGGCAAGGAGTTAACAACAATGACAACTGCAATGCAAAAGCAAAAGGAGATGATATATTCGTAAGTGCTCGTAGTTATTGTGATATAGAAATAGGTATTTGTAGGCCGATCGTCTTTTTAACCGACTTCATCAATATCAAAATGGCTCCAGGAATATAGTACATGTCAGATATGCACACTCTTGGCTAATACGCTCCCGAGTATCTCGATACCAACAACAAATAACTGCCATTTAATTGGAGCAATATAAAAAACTTAAAAAATGGTGCACTTTACAAGGTTACTTGGTTAAATATTGACAAAGAGTCAAATCCTAACTGTACTCATAATAATGTAGTAACAGCTAGATTAAAGTATAATTAAGAAAGAAGTTAATTACTTGAATTACATACTATCAAAACAAATTGGCATTGCTGGTAGGTATCACGGAGAACCTTTTTAATATAATGTCCGTTTATGAGTTTATCAGACGCAAAGAGTAACGTTCCAATAAATACTTACGAGTAGAAATTAAAAAGTACAAGACGCCACGTCAGTTACATCTCTAATATTTTAATTGCAGAAAGCTATGGAAGACGGTCGGATAAACCCTCTCGAGATCCAATGGCCGATGGGTCACCGCCAGCCGGACTTACGTCAATTTACTTACGAAGACTTTCGTCCTGAACGCGCCTCGCCACCATTGTACGAGGTAGAACTCACCGCTTCTGAGGAAGACGACGACACATCTGTGCTAGAGCTGGTAATACCGATGCAGTCTACGCGGTACAAGCGAGTCCCGACTGCTTCGCCGAAGAAGACCCAGCCGAAACCGAAGCCGAAGGTAAATCGAACGTTCTACTACAGTTTCATATGCTGTATGCGCAAATAAATCTTGGAATGAGAAATTTGGAACGGAGACTACGTCGTTTGCGTAAAATGTTGGGAAGATATTTTTGGAAGAGTTTTCTGAATTGAAAGTTTGCGGTGAGAGTTTGGTAATGTGATGAAATTTTATAATGTAACTTTTGTGAACTTGTAAGGTTTCACTAGATTTAGGACAGGTGAATTTTGAACCAAAAAATTCCATCCTCGCCTTTTTTGTTCAATGTGTAATGTGTGGAGTTTATTAAAAAATAATTCTTGTGGCGTATTTTCGCCTTCAATATTTATTATAATAGGTGTGTCATTGTTGTAAGTAGATGTAACCAAAATCTACATTTCAACCTTTTTAGGATTAGAAACATTACACATTTTATTTACCCATGTTACTTTCTAACGAAATCAAAAAGTTAACTTTGCTTTTAAATGACTTGTTGGAAATTCGTCTATGTCTACCAAACTTTAATAACTGTAGTCTGTAGATTAAAATATTTTTGTTCAAAGTATGTAATAGTTGAAATTTTAAAAAAGAAATCATACTTACGATTAAGCCACGATTCAACACACGACTAAGATATAGGTATCTTTACGTGCTCTATTGAATTGGAAATAAGTAATTTGAGCTTAAAATTGTTTAATTAATATCAACTTTGGAGAAATATATATTGTGTATTTTTGTATGAAAGTGGATAAAATGGCACTATGAATTATTATATGAATCTATGTGATTGTTGTTGCCAATATTGATTGATTGAAAATGATATGAAAAAAAGAAGGAATACATACATAATATTAAAGCCATATTGATGGTGAAATTTTTTAAATCTTTTGTTATATATAAATGGAGATTTGTTATAAAAATTTGGAGATTTAAATTGAATGTGTTTGCTAGAAAAGACGACTTCTGTATTTGATTTTGAACTCTTTAACTTTTTCTTGAATGTACTACGGTTGTTTCTATCATAATCACTTTTCCGAAGTCAATTTTCAATTAGGTAGGTGTACGTTTTGTATGAATAAGTTTAATTTATTGAGTGAGAATTGCATTTCTATTAATAGTAAAGTAGGTATGTTTATTTTCTGTTATCTTTATAAAAATGATGATAAAATCATCCATCAGCGTATTATAATATAAAATAATAATATTTAGGTAGTTAGTTACGTAACCACAAGACGTACGGTATAATTTACCTAATAAATAGGTATGAAACAGTTTTAATGAACAATTATATTGCAAGTTAGATTTAGTATAAGATGTACCTAAATGTTTATTTGACGAAATCAAATAAAGAAGAATCTGTGAGATGAAAATGAATGAAGTATGGTCAACAAATGTCTTTTGTAAGCTTCTATAATAATATTTTATTTGCTTTTACTTTACTTTTAATTTATTTAAATGACTAATTTAATTGTTTTATGTTTAAAAGACTGATGGTGGTTACAATGCCAAGTTTATCTTTAATTGTACATTAAGCTTCATATCTCGCTAAACAATTTGAACATGAGGATATTATGTTATTTATGAGGCGAATATTTACTTACAGTTCTTACTGTGCTGTATTTTAGTTTTACGACTTATTATAAATGTAGTTTCATATTAATATAAAACATTAGGACATTCCTGGATGTAATTTTAACTTTGTTTAACATAGACAAAATGTATAATTATGTATTGGAAAACCCCTTTTAAGTAATAATTTAAGTAATTTAATAGCAAATTGATTACGTAATTTGATTATCGTAGCCTAAAGAGGAAGTTTGTTTTTACTGATTTATTGTGTGACAATGTCTAAAATATTCAATGAACTAAATCAATGTACGTAGTGCATAATCAATTACTGTTTTATAGGTAGTAAGACTATCTTTAAACTGACGAATAAATGATGTAATCAAAACGGAACACTTTTTTACTTTAACCCATTGAACTTCCCGGTGGAAGCCCTGCCTTCCACCGGGAAGTTCAAACAGGTGGCTTGCACAGTGAAGGACTGAGAAAAGAAATTGGAGTGGTGAAGAGGGACATAGAGTTGAAGGTTGTTAGAAGAACGGAGAGATCGGTCATGAGATTGGCATAAAAGCTGAAAATGGTTTTTGAGGTAAGAGGGGACCAAAGAATTAAATAATATATTAAAGAGAAGACAGAGAATACGAGCATTCTCTACCAGTTAACCTTTGGGTCATGCAGAGAGCAGAAGTTGTGTGCGGTGAGTGTACAAAGAGAAAACAGTCCTTACAAAAATCTTATCTGTAAGTAGTACCTACTTCTGCCAAGATTTAATCAAATTGATTTAGCAGTGTTAACGAGAAAAGGTAAAATATAAAGTTTTCTCTTATATATTGTAAGAAGATAGTTTAGAACCTATAAAATACCTGGTATCAAACTAAGATTCTCCTTCATATTGATGAGTATCAGATGAAGACTAGGGCGCCTTTCAGTACAACCCACGGTTGCTACTTCGTGGTTTAAAACAAATAGATAGCTTACATAAATACAACTTTCGTAGCTAAACTCGTTCGTGGGCATATTTAGTTTCGCTACTCCCCACTAGATGGCGCAGTATTCTGAAGGCTATTTTCAAGAACATGTTGTTCTGAAAATAAAATTATAATTTAGTTTTTCGTTTTACAAAAGTTGTAGTATCTAGTACCGTAAAGTGGAGTAATAATGAAATTCAGATTTCAAAAATGTGTTTAGATGATTCGCGACAAGATTTGCGCAATGGTGGTTTGTATAAAATGCTTACAATAAAAACGAAGTACTTAGCTAACGTAGGTATATGGGGAATATCACATGGACATCATGACAAATTATGATTTTATCTTAACTTAATATTATAAAGATGAAGAGTTTGTTTGTTTGAACGCGCTAATCTCAGGAACTACTGGTCCGAATCGAAAAATTCTTTTTGTGTTGAATAGACCATTTATCGTGGAACGCTTTAGGCTATATGACATCACGCTGCAACTATTAGGAGCGAAGAAATAATGGAAAATGTAAAAAAAAAACGGGGAAAAAATAACTATTCCACGCGGACGAAGTCGCGAGCACAGCTAGTTATAGCATAAAAACGAAGATACTTTTACTATGCGTCATTTTTAAAAATAGGTTGTCAGTTTATTCTTGTCATGAGGTGGTACCAGCAGGTAGGAAAAAAAATTGTAAACTTTTTGTATTTTAATACAGAAGTCGAAGTAGGGCTTCGTGAGTGATATTTTGAGTGTTGTGTGTCGTAGTGAATCGTCTGACATTATTATAAGTGGCAATAGAATGAGTATCAATTGAGGGAAGCAGAATGTCTATAAGTCCGTCCGACCAGACCACTGCGCGCTTTTCCAGTCCGCTGTGGGACCACAGCTGTTGCAACACACTTACGACTTCGTTAGTGCATAATGTATTACTTATTAAGAGCGCGCATACAATTTTAAGCAACTCGAAACGCACGCGGGAGCCGATTCCGAAACACACATAGACATCATTTGTGTCTGTGTGGGTGAGCAGCGTGTCAGACACTAACTGTCGGAGACAAACATATTTTGATACTTAACAATTTATTATTCAACTAAATTATTTGAACATTCTATTATTGCTCAATATTTTATTAGTGTAGTATAGGTGCGTACTTATTAAATATATTTAAACACTTTAGAGTACATTATTCTTAAGTTGGTAGCTGGCGACATGAGGCGGTGGCGGACAACGTGTCGCTAACTACGGAGGGAATTTCATAGAAATACAAGGAGGCCTACGTTCACCAGTGGACAGACCAAGGCTGTTGATTGATTGACATAGAAACCGGTATTGTCGTTTCAGGTCGTCCGCCGTCGCCTCATGTCGCCCGCAACCAATTTGTACGGTAATGTTGCATGTGAGTGTCGTTTATGAAAGTGTTAACCAAAGCTACGAGTATAGGATTGGTTTGCCCTACCCTGACCAGACTAATGGTTTTATATGAAGCCCGAATCCCTGCGAAGCGCTTTTATGAAATATTAGTAGGTAACTACTATGTACTGACTTATAGCTATGGAACGAGTTTTTGTATAAAAATTCCTAGTCCGCATTTCCTTACTGGCAGCAGATAAATTCATTTTGGTGTTTTTCATAATAGAGTCATAATTTAATTAGCAACCTTATTTGCTAGTCCCTTTTTGTTTATTCTGCCTTCGTTATTATCTTTAATACCACATTTAAATCCATTACAGTCGCTATGAACGTAACATGAAAAGAAATTCGTGCATTTCGAACAGGTTTCAAGAGTTTTGAAAGCTATTTTCGAAGCTGCAAAAGATAAGTCATCGAAAGGATATGTACTTACGTAACGTGTTAAAACCCGAGAACGATTCAATAAAATGATGAATAAGGTGTTAGTTACTTCATCATCATCACCCTTTCACAGTACACTGCTGGTCATAGGCCTCTCTATTTCTAGGTTTCTCGCATCCAGCACATGCCAGCCATCTTGTGCAAGTCGTCACTCCACCTAGACCTACACTACGTTTACCAAGAAGCGGTATCCGCTTCAACTCGTTTATCCTAACGGTTATCGGTTCTATAGATGATAGTTGTATGTACCCAATCTTAACTAATATTATAAAGCTGAAGCTGTTTGTTTGTTTGAACGCGCAAATCTCATGAACTACTGGTCCGAATTGAAAAATTCTTTTTGTGTTGAATAGACCATTTATCGAGGAAGGCTTTAGGCTATATAACATCACGCTGCAACTATTAGGAGCGAAGAAATAATGGAAAATGTAAACAAAACGGGGAAAAAATAACTATTCCACGCGGACGAAGTCGCGAGCACAGCTAGTAATTTTTAAAATTCTGTAGATCTGAAGGTTCCGACTTCCACCAACCCACTGTTTATTTAGCTTTACTGTTCAGTTTAAAAAATATTGTTATGTTACAAACAGATCGTTGGAATATGCATCGCATACACTCGTCCAAATTGAAGCGCCTCACTGAAGTGCGTAATTTGAGGGATGTGACTGGCATTCATGTTAGATTTGTTTCGTTGTTGACCGAAAAATTTTAATGTCCGTGTGGTTTATGGATATAGAATAGGACCATTCTATCTCTTCCCGTAGGTGCTGTAGAATACAACTAAGGGAATGTCAGGAAACGGGCAGGAGCGTTTACCTGGGTATAAATAAAACATACTGCGGTATGCCTGTCAAGCATAGTCATCATCATCAGCCTATTACAGTCCACTGCTGGACATAGGCCCCTCCAGTTGTTCGCCACTTAGAGCAAACATCTGGAGGATATACCCATAATCGCCACGCTGGGCAGGCGGGTTGGCGTTGGCAGGGCGTAGCTTCTTGCTCCGGTGACGCTGCTGCCCGTCACCGGTCTTTAGTATTTAGCTACGCCTTCAAATGTGATGGTTACACCGCCACCAGTCGGTTGCCAGCGCCTCGTTTGTTATTCGGCAGGATGCACCACGGGCAGGTAAGGTTGGCTTGGAGCGAAAAGGTGATAGGCCGCTCCCTTACATCCCATAGCATAAGCATACATAAGCATAGTGACTCCGCCCAAATGACAATAGGGTTTAATAGGGGAGATGACCATGGTTGAATTTTCATGTTATTTGATGGTTGCCAGAAAGAACCATTAAAATAACACTTAGGTATTTGAGAAATCACAACAAAATTGTTTCGCAAATTGAGAGCGCGATAGGCTTTCAAAGTTCATCGGGAAAGTCAATTTCAAAAGTGTAAAATTAATCAAAAATCATTATAACACTGTTTGAGGTACATTAATTAAAACATATTTTGATATGAAACCCTTTAAACGCACTATTTAATATAGCTTCTTAAACGAGGCATACAAAACACCACGCAATACGAAAGCGTGACGTCACGATTTCGTTGAATTGAATGCGGTTTTCATTTCGTTGAATTGTATTGCTAGAGGTCTAAGTTAAAATTTAGGTATCATTTTATAGAAGTCCGTTATTTTTGAAACCCGATAACCACGCGTGCGACGCCGCCGGCACAGCTAGTCACTAAATAAATAGTAATCACTTCACACACTTCACATCTTTAAAACTAGGCCATGGAATTAGATGCGTTTTTTTAGAAAATAGTGTGGTTCAAGAGGTATTATGTATAATACATTCACCCACAATATAGTAGAGAAAGACTAATAATTTTAGAGGTTCCTAAGATGTTTTCTAAATACCCGAATCGTAGCGGGGACGGACGTGTCGCTAGTACAAAAATGAAATATAATTTCGTAGCGAGATTTCACCTTTCATATGCGAGATATGTATCGCACGATCGCGCATCGTTGAAGTTTATTTTAGAGGAATGCTACGTTCACTATCGGATTATCTGCCCACATAAGCGGATAGGAATGTTTTTGTTATGTTTCGACCCTCGCACTCTTGGCTGTATCTATGATCCTCCTAGGTAAATCTACGAGTACTATAGGTCATACGAGGTAAAGATTTAATATTATAATAAGTAGGTAACTTCAATTTGAATAAAAGAATTTGGGTGAGATATAACGTAGTATTATCTACAGAAACTTACATAGGTAATATAAATCATTTCAGTGCTGTACCATGGTGGTAGGTATGTCCGCGAAATGCTACCAGTCGTAGGGGCAAAATCCAAACTCCCAACATTTTACTAAATATGTATGTAATAAACATATTTACTTAGTAAAAAAATCCGATGATAATATTATAATATTTTATGTAGGCACACTTAATATTAAGTAGTGTTATCTGAGGCTTATTTATCTAATGGTCGTTCATATACTACTGATGTCTATGTTAAAGTAGGTAGTGAAATTTATAAGCTTCATCAAAACTACTAAGTATGTAAAACTAATTCTAGAATATAATTTCTGTTTCTATAAGTCAAACAATGCACGCAGATAGTAAAAACTGGTAGGTAGGTAGTAAAAACCGTTGAGCTCACCTAAGGATGGGAAGGTTTGTATTCCAATACATTTGCCAAACCTGTTTTCCATTTGATTCAGAAACTCCAATTGCTCACCGATCCCATCGATCACCGGTCAAGTATTCCACGTGGTCAACATGAGCATTCATCTCGTCGAAACTGGCCGATCTTTGAATTGAAGGAAGGTTTATTAGCCCCACGTGAAGGCTGTGCCGCGTCTGGGCGGGTGATTCAGACGCGCGGGGCGGCGCGAAGCCAGTCGCGAACCAAGCCCCGTCGGGGCTACACGTCTCTCGCTCGCCCCGCGCCTTATGTAATCGCCCGGATTCGCCCGCACGGTGAGTCCAAGCCTCCGGGCCCCACCACCCCCCATCGACCCCGCTACTCGCGGCTCCGCATCGACTGATAACCGATAATCGTGTGCAATTCGAGGTGACATAATCGATGCAGTAAGGTGCTCGGTGAGTGCTCGAGGAATGCAGGTGTATTATGTAACGGGATTGGAGATGTCCCGGGATGTGAGGCGGCGAACTTGCGTGTCTTAGGTTATATTCGCGGCTGTTTAGGTTATACGGTTGGTCGACCAGCTTCTGACCTTTCGTTGACGTTGCGGAACAAATTAGACGTGAAGTAGGACGTGTAAGCTTATTACGATCTTCGGATTATACGCCGAAATAGACTTCCGTCTTTCAGGCAAAATATAAAGACAAGTATTGCACATGAAACCTTTAGGGTTACTATGTAATTTTATATCTACATTTAGTTGTGAAAATCATGACTATTTCCCATTAAGGAAAATTGTAGGAGGTACCTACTTGAAATTCTGTTTGTTAGCAATCAATACCTCTGTTAAAACAGTAAGAGTACCTACTTTTGGCTTTTTACGCCTTAAATAGTAAAGAACTACGTAATAGTTATAAAAAGCTTTTTTCTCAATGAGTCGCAGCGAAGTACTGTTCATTCATAATTTTGTTGCAGTTGAAGAAAATACCTCTATTTACTACGTCCATTAACGAGAGATGAGACGTCTAAATTTTCACAAAGGCTCGAGATAATTTTTAATGTATATTCATTATTTTACGAAAACGTTTTCAGACGTAATTTGCCTATTCATGTGGATTAATTAATCTGCAGACTTAACCGTAACGCAAATTTTGATTGATTAATTATAAATTGACTCCTGAATGTATTTAATTTTAGAGGTTTCTTTTATCTTATTGTTTCATAGATTGAGGATATACAGTGAAACAATTATTGTGTTGAAAACCATTTGTATTTTGTTCACAAGCTTGTAAGTGATATGGGATGGGACGGCTATTAATGTATGTTTGAATTATGTTTCATGTCTTTTGTTTATTTGTTTCAATCGATAACGTCCAGTATAAATTTTTAACTGCTTTAGGTATAAATATTTGCTGATTTACTTGATGTCTTACTATTTTGCGTGTCATAGTAACCAGGTATCTTCATTTTAAGCAAGTAAACATTAAGCTCTATTAATATACATGCAAAAATAATTTTCACATGTGACTTAGATACTGAGACTCTTTATAAATACACTAAAAAATACTAAAACCTAGGAATAGTACTTTTGTTATTCGTAAATATAGCAAACGAGTTATGCGAGGGCAAAAACGGTAACCGCTCGTAGTCTCAGAAATGCAGAGCACATAGCCAAACTGCCTACCGGAAGGAAAGGACTCTGTAGACCTCGTTTAAATAAAGACATGTAGTGATCAGGAAACACAGCACTTCGGAAATCGATCCAGAGTAGTATATATTCGTTGTATAGTTTAGTCGGGTAATACATTACTTAGTAGCTGTTTGAGAATAATCCAAGACATGCCACAGTGGGCCACACAGCGACATCTAGCCCCAAATTAAGCCGAAGCTATGGATACTGAAAAACTGATAAACTTACTTAGATACTTTTTTTTGTAAATAAATACATAGGACCAAACACACAGACCAATACAAACAGATATATGTGTTCAAGCACACAAAATTTTGCACTGTGCGGGGACTGAAGTCAAGACTTTTCGCTCAGAAGGCAGAGTTCACTACCAAATGAGCCAACAAGCCAGTCAGGTCCAGTCAGTAGAAGTAGGGGTATCGGAAATCACGTTAAGGAATTGCGCCTGCGCTTGGTATCTTTTAAACTATTTGTTCTGTAAAGAAACGTTTCCTTATACCTAACTAGTCTAACAGGACTTAAAGTGATCTATTCAATGTAAATTTGCACATAAATTATTCCATTGTTCTCATTCACATTTGGGTTCCGTCTGTTTTCAACATGGAACCGTTCTGTCCATTTGTTTGCTCATCGTCTAAGAAGTCTTGGTATTGAAAAAAAAATTGAATGGATATTATGTTCCTACATTATATTAATTAGGTCATTAAAAAGTAGAAAAGGACAGAATATTTTTTTTATGAATCTTCTGAATAGTAAATAAAAATTACCTACTCTATCCTTATTTTATCGGTTCGGAAATTGGACTCTACCGAGACCAACTGGCAAGAAACAAAATCAGGAAAAATAATATTGATACTCTATGGTGTTTAAGAGGCCAATGTCCAGCAGTGGACTGACACGGGCTGATAATGATGATGATGTTTAAAATGTCGTGAAAGCTAAAAAACCTAAAAAGCTAAAAAATATTCATTGGATTTATTAGACATATTTTTAATTCAAGCAGAAGTTGAACTCAGAAATACGAATATATTAATTTTTAAGCAATTTTGTAGTGCATTGTCTCAAATATAAGAAAGTTAGGTTATACATACAGCATATTACCAACGTTTAGTATAGGCACTTATATTTACTCACAACAGATATTGCACAAGTACGGAACTCTACATTATGCTTAGCCTTTGCGCACTTAGCCGGTTTTAATGCGTGTTTTATTATTGTTAAAAGAGCAATGATAGTATCGTCATCGTATGATGACAACAACCTCAACTTATCATATTTCTACATCTGTAATTGATTATTATTATATATTCGTATTAATTTTACACAATACAGTTTTAGAGTGACGCTAAAATTGAAAGACAATCGACATCCCAGTTAAGAAAATTGGCCTTCCGTGCGTTCCGGTACTACACCATAGTAGTAACAAGACTCCTGGCCGAATTTCGATCACGGCGGCCCAAAGAAATTCATGGAGAAAGGCCGAGTACGCAGGAGATTCCTTCACTGTCATAATCCAATGAGGCGGTACTTCCATAAGACCGTGGCCATATCTGGCGTGAGACCAATGTATTAACGTTTCATTTTTTTTTATAGTAGCACGACATGATGGCTTCCCTATGTGATTTCCGATGCACAAAGGTGTTACACCGCCAATAGAAAGGCCCTACCCGGGGTTCGAACTAGAAGATCTCTCGGTTGTCAGGTGGCACCTACGACTGTTGGACCACTAGATCAATAGTAATAAAATAACCAATAGACTAGAAGTCTGTCCGTGTTTTGTGTATACCTATCTAAGTATATACATTTGAGTTCTTTGTACTGGCATTGTGTGACAATGACAACAAACTAAAAGCAAATATTTCTAAAAATTTTAATACTTAGAGATATAACAATAAAACGTTATAAAACAAACCATTTAATGACTTTATTGACTCGATTACATATTCGGCATTTAGACCCTTTAGACTTACAACCCTTCAATTGTTTTAATCACTTGTCTTACTTACCCGACCTGTCTGAATCCAATATCCAGACAGATAGAATATAAGTAACGCTACATTAAGAGCGATTCATGATCCATTTACGATGTAAATAATTCAAGACTAAACATCGTAGCTGTCCGAAATAAAGCCCATTTCTTTATAATACTATCTAAGGTAAGTGTCCCTAATACGGAGGTAGTCAAAATCGGTTCCTATTACGGTGGTATTTCTATTTTCGAGTTTTATTTCTATTTTATTCAGTATAAGTGCACCAAAATGTATATTATTTATTCCAAATCTATACCTTCATCAGTTGACCGAGTTTTGCAAGTATAGCACACATACAACACAACAAAATCAATCAATTAGTGTAACGACATCGATGTGAGAGAGGTTTTCATACAAACGCGCAACATCAAATGAAAGTACACCAATATTTATAAACTAAGTTTTTCGTATTAATAACCCGTTCAAGTTCGTTTGTGTGTTATTTATTGCATTTTCCTACTATTACAGCAGCTATTTAAATAGCTTAATTCATATTTTAAACTCATTTTTACCCAAAAAATAAGAAACAAAATACCACCGTAAAAGGATACAAATTTTATAGGTTGATCCTAATACGGTGGTATACCTCCGAATTAGGAAATATACTGGAAATGTTTAATTGTTTATAGCTTTTAATTTATTAACTTATTGAATTAGTTCCAAGTTTTATTGAAATAATCATTAATCTCTTAAATTAAGGACCATATTCTGCGGTATGCTATCTTTCTTAGAAATCTAGTTAAATATGAAAATTGTTGAGCATAAAATGTTGGTTTCTTAGAAGCGGTAAAATAAAAAGCTGTATTTTAATTGATCACAAATCGTTTATTTTGTATAACTGTTGACTAAAATTTAACACACTGAGCCAAAAAACTGTTATCGTGTGATTATGCATTTACACTCTTTTGTTGATCGAAATTTTGATGGGTCAGAATTAGGAACATTATAACACGAGTAGTGTTCCTATTACGGTGGTAGTTATTTTCAGGTAACTCCGTATTAGGTTATATGGGTTCCTATTATGGCGCTATTCATAAAATATAAAATTTCAAGTTTTAGAGTTCAGTAAATAAATAAAAAGTTTTCTATAATGTTTTATGGATTCTTATTTAATAAAACCAAAAGCGATAAAAACTTAACAATGTATGTAAATAATGTTATTTAAAGAGAAAAATGCCCATCATAGTATGGAGAATAGTACAGTTGTGTTAAGTGTTGCATCAAAACCAAAGTTTTATTAGGTATCTAGAAAAAATATTATTACTTTTGACCTTTGAACCGGGGTATAAAACCTATTTTCCAAAAATGTAACATTTATACTTACTACGAGTAGTTTATTGTATGTAGTAATAATAATTCGTTTCAACGAGATCTTTCTTAATACGTCACTGTTAGAATTTAGAGGGTGCTAGGTTCTGGAGAATAAGGAAAATTCAAGTGATTCATACATCTCTGCTATATTTGCAAATTTTATTAAAAGATAATCAATGTTATCAAATCAATGAATGAAAACCTTACTTTACTTTCATCACCATCATCAGCCTATTGCAGTCCACTGCTGGACATAGGCCTCTCCAGTTGTTCGCCATCTAAAGCAAACTTCTGGAGGACATACCCGTAATCGCCACGCTGGGCAGGCGGGTTGGCGATCGCAGGGCGTAGCTTCTTGCTCCGGTGACGCTGCTGCCCGTCATCGGCCTGTAGTTTTTAGCTACGCCTTCTATCGTGATGGTTTAACCGCCACCAGTCGGTTTGCCAGAGCCTCGTTTGTTGTTCGGCAGGATGCACCACGGGCAGGTGAGGATGGCTTGGAACGATAAGGTGATAGGTCGCTCCCTTACATCCCTTACATACAATTTACTTTACTAACACATATTTTATATTATTTAATGTACGTAACATTATTTGTTTCTGACCCTCCGAATTAGGAACCGTTTACCGCCGTAATAGGCACTGACCGAAATTATACCTCCGAATTAGGAACAATCGACTCGGCTATTTAAATATTTTTAAAAAAAAAAACTAACATCAAGAGAATCACAAAATCAATAGAAATACAAAATATAATAACCACTTTTGACGATGAAGTGGTTTTGCACATTTAGAAATACTAACAAATGCTTATTTTTGTCTCCTAGTTTCGAATGTTGTGAAATACCTCCGTAATAGGAGCGTTTACCTTAATGTCTACAAAAGGCTTCCCTTTTTTTATTAACGGCTTAAACGAAATATTTATCTGAGAAAATCCTTTAGCGTAGTCCAGTTCTTCCAAGAATTGTATGCGAAGAAACTTGATCCGATGTCAATATGGTTTTCTCCGCAAGTTCCAGTGGAATCCTACTTAGATTCTAGGTTAGTTTTTATCCCCATTTATAGGTTTCCATTTGACACGAAACGAGGTACACACATTGGAGTCTTGGCTATGTTTGCTCAATCGCGCGAGCTGTTGTAATATTAAAGCGGTCGATATGCATTTTGCCGTTTGAATATAATGTGTATGTGTACGTACATATGTGTGAATACAAGTGCCTCTAGTAATAGTTTATACGTAGGGATTTGGTGGTCATATGCAGTAATTAAACTTGTTTAACTTATCAACATGATTCGGCCGAACTACGTTAGAATTCGGCAAGGTAACAATTACTTACATTAATAATTTATACTATTTTATTCACTTTAAATTGTGGCAGACTGGCGTCTAATGTATGCAGCAATCTGCTTGTATTTTAGAACGCCAGGCTCCCAACCGTACGGCAATGACACTAGTTATAATATATTTTAATGAGACTTTTAATGAGAAATTTTTCAGTGGTATCGGGATTAATCAAAATCTATAAGTAGTTATGAAGGGGGAGTCCAGGAGCTTTAATAAATAAATAAATAATCTAAACTAATCTAAACCGCGGTTCTAAACCAATCGGTATAGACCTGTACGTACGACCACTAATCAATCTCTGAAACTACTTTAAAATCTAGAAGGATAATGGACTCTATGTATTGGACGCTTTGACGCATAGTTGAAAATAGTTGTCGGAAATTTAACAGTATCTGTCAAAAGTAGGCTACCTTAATGTGTAACGGTCTGTACATATGTACAGTACTTTGCAAGTATAAGAATGCATGGAAGGATGTGTGTCTGTAGGATATACATACACCCGTATGCAATGTTGGAGTGTGGGTATGTCTTATTACATAGGAAAACCTACCATGAATGTTTTAATTAAGGTACTTACCCGCGGGGTAGAATTACGTTTTCCCTTGGGTGCCGTCGAGTGAAACAGAAACAGGGGGAACGATTCTGTAGATACTGAAAACTGATGCCTAACTCCATACATCAATTTGGATTGTGTTAACTCGTACCTACGTGATTTTTCGTGGACATAATTAATCCCATTTGCTACCAAATTTTAACGTGCTTAATTTTCATAATCAGAGTGAATTTGATTTGTAAAGCTCTGGTATTTCGTGTCATTCATATATATGAATGTTACATGATAGTGACCATGCAAATCTTAAAAAGTCCTAACAATACTTAGAAGTACATAGTACGAATATACTCGTATTAGAGCCGCACGTTAGTACGTTAGCCGTAAACCGACGTCGATTTTAACCGTCTGATTTTTTAGATGGTTGTTGCAGAAAACATACTTTAGTTACATAATTTAGTTACATGCTATTAAATAAGTGAATATTAGTTTAATCGCAATCATGGGTTGTAAAAATACAACAAACTTTAATAAAATATTAATTATGAGTCACCAAATAAACCAAGTGTAAAACTAGCTGTTTGTTTCATGTTAGCAACTTCCCCTGATTTAAGTCATTTTAGGGCATCCTTTACACGATGATATTATTATCGCTTATAAAATAACCTAAGTTATGTTCTTTTTAATGCTGAAAAAAGTATAGTCACTTCGCTTTTCATGTACCTATGTACAAAGTGAATATCTATACACGAGTGAATCCACTGGCAAAGCATATAGTGACCCCGGCTGAGATTGACACGCGAGATCAGATTGATTGAGCAGTAACACGCGTTGACAGTACTCGTTAAGAGGCGCACTATCGGTTTTTACATCAACGGGAAACGAGCCGACTGCGAAGGGCCATCGGTGCCGCGAACATTATTATGAAATATTGGACATCTGGTAATGACAATACATTTTGTTGACCCGCAGTGATGTACATGGCCATTTCTGTTGTAGTATAATAATAGTCGTAATATCGTTTATTTCCCCTTTACAATGGCTGAACAAAATTGAAAGTTAAATAGGTTGGAATATCTGTGACACAGGCACTCATGTTTTTTAGTCCTGAGTACTCTCTTTTTCAATAAAATTCGTATTTAAGTATTACCTGGACATTGTTTACGAAAAATTTATTTTAAGGCAGTAATGGCACCTCAAACTCTATCAAAACACATTCGTTATAATAATAAAATGAAATAGAAGTGACATACAACAAAGTGACAAACAACCTGCTCAATCCGTACCAGTCCGGTTTCAGATCTGCACACAGTACGACGACAGCCCTTATTAAAGTAACTGATGATATTCGACAAGCAATGGATAATTCTAAGCTCACTATTCTCGTCCTGATTGATTTTTCTAATGCTTTCAACACCGTGGATCACGACCTTCTTCTTGCTGTGCTATCTTCTCTGAATTTCTCCGACTCCGTTCTTGAATGGATGTCCTCTTATCTTCGTGGCCGCCAGCAATCTGTTGCGATGGAGGCAGGTAGCTCTGAATGGGCTAATTTGCTTACTGGCGTGCCACAGGGTGGTATTTTATCCCCCATTCTTTTCTCTCTTTTTATCAATCTTATAACTCCCCAGCTGGTAAACTTGTATCATTTGTATGCAGATGATCTACAACTCTATACTTCTGCGCGCGTGGAGGAGTTGCCTGAAGCTATTGTGAGACTGAAATCAGACCTAGACCGTATTAGAGATTGGTCTAACAGTTTTGGTGTTTCAGTAAATCCCGCTAAATGCCAGGCCATAGTGGTCGGCAGCGCTAGATTACTCTCGAAATTTAGTAGCATGGATTTGGGACCGGTCCGGTTTAATGGAACTGTTATTCCGTACTGCGATTCTGTGCGGAATCTAGGACTGTATATAGATTCTACTCTTAGCTGGACTATCCATGTGACCGAGGTAAGCCGTAGAGTGGTGGCATGTCTGAGAAGCCTTTACCGTTTCAAATTCTTCCTTCCTTTCCGCACTAAACTTATGCTCATTCAATCTCTCATCGTACCTATCATCGACTATGCTGACGTTTGTTACCCCGACCTATCTGTTGCTCTCATAAACAAACTTGAACGTCTCCTGAATAACTGCATCACATTCGTCTTTGGACTACGCAAGTACGATCATATTTCTAGTTTTCGCACCCAACTTAATTGGCTTCCTATACGTCAGCGCCGAAATTCTCGAATTCTTTGTCTACTTTTTAGTATTTTATTTAATCCATTAGCCCCTTCTTACCTCAAAGACCAATTTCAGTTTTTATGCCAGTCTCATGACCGATCTCTCCGTTCCTCTTTTAATCTACAGCTCTCTGTTCCTCTTCACCATTCTAGTTTTTTCTCACAGTCCTTCACTGTGCAAGCCATTCGGCTCTGGAATGATTTGCCTAGTGCAATTAAATCATCGCAGACTAAAGATTTGTTTAAAAAAAGGGTCCGTGAACACTTCTTGAATCAATTGGGTTAACCTAAGAAATATTATTTAATTGCTTGACGAATTTATCTAAGTACCGTTTATGTTTTTGCTTATTTGTTATATATATATTATATATATATTTGTTAGTATTTATTTATATATGTTATATTATCTTTATTTGCTATATACTCAATATATCCATGTATATTATTAGATATAATTAAATTGTTATATTCTCTATGTACACTCACCGCACACAATTTCCACTCTCTGCATGACCCAAAGGTTAACTGGTAGAGAATGCTCCTAGCATTAAGTTCGCCTTTTGTACCATTTTGTGCAATAAAGTTTAAATAAATAAATAAACAAAGGCTATCTTTTAAATATAGCTCTATCAGTATGATGTATACGTTTATTACTACGTTAAAATATACTACGTGTAAATTGTTTATTTCAATTGTTAATTAAAGTGTTTTAGAGGGTGTTTCAGTAGTTTGGTTTTAGTTTTTAAACTTTCTTTTATTCTTAATACAAAAACGTTTTATCGAATAATAAAACTGTATGACAATAATCGAATAAATGCAAAAATGAAATCTCTTAGATTAAGATCTCTTGTTTACGTTGTTTATGATTTTGTGAACATTTCTTTCTGATTTCCTTAAAGGTAGACTTAAATTGAGTTTTCGACTAACAAGCTGGAGGTTCATTATGCGCGATTCAATTTGTGATGGTCGAGATGCTATCCAAGGAAATGCGGAAGATGCATTCATACATAAGAATAGGTAAAATGAAGATAATGAGCTAATTTGCATATGAATTAAAGGTTGACTCTACCATTTTGTTCAAAGCTGTTTAAAGCGTAATAGTGGAAAATTCTTCATTATCATAAAAAACAATATCGAATCTGTCTGTAAATCTGTTAAAGTTAGTGTAAAAAAATATTTGTAGATTTCGCAATTCGAAGTAAAAATTACAGCGCCCTTTTATTAATGTTGCTATTAATATTATGGAATAAATTACTGGCAATGACTTCCGATAGTAAATTGCTCCCTAAACGGTATACCCCTCATAGTAAATTATATCTGTAATATTACCTGATATTTATAAAAAAAAACTTCTAAAACCAAGTAATCAGTGCAGAGTAAATGGGATATAAAAATAAAAACTTCAAAATTGCTCATAAATATTCGCTTATGGAATTTTGTTTAAAAATAGCTTCATACAAACGAAAAAGTCGGTTTTATAGCTCTTTGTAGTAGCACAATGAACTATAAAATTCGAAAACATCTTATGAAATTTTAAAACAAAAAATCACTTCACACATTCTGAGAGTGTCTTCAAGTAGAGGTCAATAGTTTTAGTCAAGGTTTTGTGGTAAATTAAAAAAAATATAAATGCTAATCAGATTCATTTACAAAAGCTATACAGATGCGATATTGAAGTAAGTAAATAAAAGTAAAAAAAGTTTGTTTCTTCACACAAATAGGTGGTGTTTTAAAAAACAACTTTGATTAACAATTGACTTCGCTATCAAGACTGTTTGAATTACGCATTAAAATGTGACATCAAAAATATCTCGATTTTCTCGAAAACCTAGGGTACCTATTAATTTGCTTTCTTTCGTTACTTTTATTGAAATGATTCTTCGTCATCGTAATAATGGTCTAATTAATACCCTACAGTTATTGCACATTAAATGGAACATAGTGTATAAATACATAGACACATATAAAATGCCATGAAAATTCATGTCGGCTGCATCACTACAGAAGTACAAAACGCCCCTAAGTGAGCGCCAGCCATTGCCGATGCGATACGACTCGTTTGCTGATTGTTATTGACTTTGGAAACAATACTTTTAAAGCCTAATGGAATTTTGATTTCGACCGTTTAACGACCTCTCTGTATATTTATCATCAATAAATTTGAACAATCTACTCGCGTTTCGTTGTTTATAATGGAAACAAATCGGTTTTTGTACGACGTAGAGGAGAGAGGTAGGGCATAGCGAATCTTCGCTCGAATGGAGCCGCCCGTCCGGGGAAGGACCTCCACCCTATAGAATACCGCAGTCAAATGACCTCTGAGTTGTGTTTCTGCCGGTGAGTAGGGTTTCCGGAGCTCGTGGGGGGTTGGGGTTGGGCCGGCATGGCGGTGGCAACTGACAGGTACCTGACCAGTTACTTGCCCGTTGTCACAGCGACATGGGCTTCCCTTTCGCTTTCCATCAGGCGTAGGGAAGCCATTATGTCGAGCCACTATATAAAAAAAAACGTAGGTGAGACCGTTAAACACCTTTAACATGTAACTGTACTAGAACCTGGTTGCCTCTTTAGACTATTTTTTGCAGACACCTGACAATCAGCTTGGGTTCGAATCTCGAGTCGGGCTAAAAAGGTTAATCAATTTATGAGAATGAAGGAAGAGTGAGTACACCAATGTCTGGCCTCACGCTCTTTTAGGGAATTGGCCGCTGCAGCTGCAGCTGCAATTCGGTCAGGTAAGAGTTTTATTCTCACGAACACTGAACACTACTCTAACTCAGGGTTGAGGATCTGACCTCTTCATCGATAGCAGTCTTGTTGAGGTCATACCAAATGTCAATTTGGCAATGAACCATTACCGAATTTTTATATCTAGGAATGATTCTGTAGCAGCCCTGAGTCAGAAAGATATTTGTTGTGAATAGAAAGGAAAAGGAATCTAGGAAAAGGAAGGAAAAATGGGAGAGAAACGGCTCAAAGGAGATCATCGATATACGTGAAAAGTAAAAAGAAAAGAGGTTGGCCGCTATGCGGTCAGTCTGTAACAATATTAATAAAACATCTCGTGTATGAATTGGACAATGTGCTTGTTCGTTGGTATTGCGTCCGCGGATAGAGAGCCATACTCTAAGTGTATGTCACTATCTCCATAAAAACTGACTGCGGTAGCCCAAACTCGTTCAGTATAGAGGATTAGGAATTCAAATTCCAAGTAAAGTTTTAAGCTTCACACAAACGACCGCAAAGTGAACAAAGACCAGCAATCAGACAAATCGTGCAGAAACAAGCCATAACTCGATACTCGATCGTTCATCGGCGCATATTTGCCACCAGTTGTCACCGCTTTCAAAGCTACCAATACCACACGCTTTGTCGAGCCTTTGTACCGCCCTGAATACGCTCCCGATGACATGTTTAGACTCAAAATGATTTATTACATTACAGAGATGTCAAACGTTCAATAACTCTTGCGGTCTGACGGGGTATCGTGGCTACGAGTATTTATCTACATCTAACAATCTGTTTTTTGCAATAGGTTTGCGATTTGGAATTTTCGATTAGGCTATCTTGTGAGTTTTCAAGTATGATATATGGGATGGTTTTGTAGCTTTTGTAATCTATATTCTGTGTGTGGGCACGTTTTATCTGAAATACAATATCTTTAGTTTAAAATTTTGCGGAGGTCGGCTGGTTCATTTGGCGATGGAAGATTAGAATTGTGTTAAACGAAGTGTGTTAAGGTTTTAACAGCTTAAATAAATACACTATTAAATGGTAGATCTATTCATGAGCTTAAGCATAGTTTTTGAAATAAAACTAGAATTTGCATACGAAATCTAGCACCACATAAGCAACTCAAGTTAGGTCAGTTTACTTTAGTGGCTCGGAGGACACGGCAGAGCATACGCTTCAGCATTGCTCTGCTTGGGCCAGTGAGCGCTCCGTCCTCGTCACTGTCGCACAGGACCTCGATCTGCCGCAACTCTTGCGGCAGATGACGGCGTCGGAGGAGACCTGGCGAGCGATGCTCGCATTCTGCGAGACAGTGATCTCGCAGAAGGAGGCGGCGGAAAGAGAGCGTGAGGCCGCAGCAGACGCGCCCGCTCTACGCCGCCCCCGGCATGGGCGTCGCCGGAGGGCATACAACGCATCGTATGCCCTCTGAGCCTCTTCTCCGTGCTCCGAGTGGTAAGCGCGGGGGCGCGAACCACTCAATGGGGCGTGACGGTGTGGTGGGTGCAGCCACACCGTTGCACGAGGTCCGCTCGGGGCGCACTCAAACGCTCCCCGGAAGCCGGGGGTAGGGGTATTTGCCCTCCCCGGACCAGAAGTGCCGGCCGCTTATCATCTGCGGCTGGCCAGGGCAGGCAGGGATGTGGCCGTATGCTTCGGCGCTACCCGTATCCCTGCTTTTTGCTGCCCACTGGTGACACAGGGGGGTTTAGTGGGTATACCCTCTCATTTTGGGAGGTGTGAGTCCCACACACCATGCCGACTCCCTCCGGAGGCGGCATGAAGGTGCCTAATGCATTCCCCTCTAAAAAAAAAAAAAAAAGGTCAGTTTACTTTTCAATGAGATAAGTAATCATTTATAATCAAGGCATACAATTCTTATTTCCTTTTCGGTAAGATCACACCGCTCGCACACGGTGTCTAGCAATATAAAATTCAATACGAATAATATTACGAATAATAACTTAATAACAGAAATAGAATAGCACCCACGACTTTTGTGGGAAAATAGAAATATATTAAACTGACTACAATCCTATATATGGAAGGAATTACTCGGGTGTCATAACTGCATATTGTGCACACAAATATACCGACAGATATAGCAATAAGAATGTGCAGATAACGCCCACGGCCGGTTTTGGTCCTGTTATCTAAAAGAAGGAACCGGTTGAATTCTTGCAAATTTATTTTTACTTGGCGCCACTAAACGTTGTGTCGGGTTAGTTATAACTTACGGTAAACGGTCTCGTATTGTAAAAAAAATAAATGAAACTTGTAGGTGATAAGATAAACGGGAATCCGTGAAAGCTGTGTGTCTTATTGAAAAGATCAGGTGATCAAATTGTGCACTATTTCATTGTCTGTGCGCTGAGCGGTCGTTGTATGATATCGAATTAAAAACTATACAGATTTTTACATTTATCATCATTCAGATTGAACATAAATATCTTTCAAATTGAATACAAAAGATCTTTTACCACATGTAGATAAGTAAAACATATTTTTCAACCAAACTATACAAACTAAACATTACTTGGGGCTTTGTGTCTACATCCAAATATCTATACATTCTTTGATCTTCCTCGAACTGGGCAGCCCAAAAATTAATCAATATAGAAATTATTTTTAAAAAATATCTTAATAAACGTATTTCATAAAAAGTGTTCCATTCGTGTCCTATATTTATATAAATAGCTTTGAAATTCGCATTATAACATACTTTTTTTTAATTAAAAAATAATTATCCTATCGGTTCCCCTATCCGCGACATCTTCGGCAAATTGTGTCGCCCTACATGATGTAACGTGTACGAAATACTTGCAAACTTTGTTTAGCCGTTTGTTACGAGAATTTAATTTAACATTTTCGGCTAAAGTCACGTTTGTCCTGGAATATGTGACGCTTGCTTAAAGGCTGATGTTGCTGGAAGAAAATTAACAAGCGGAGAGAGGAAACGGAAAGATAGGGAACTTAAGTACCTAGTTATACTTGTCGCATTTATTGTGCCCCTGGTATTTGAGTGCCATCTAATCTAGCTAGAGAGTATATCAATGTAAGAAAGGTACTTAAAAAAACATTTAATTAAGGTCATCATAATCAGTGTACGAACGTCTGCTGGACATAATAATGTCTCCCCCAATGACGATTACTAACTAACCTCACCTGCCCGTGGTGCATCCTGCCGAATAACAAACAAGGCGCTGACAACCGACTGGTGGCGGTATAACCATCACAATTGAAGGCGTAGCTACATAAATACCACAGACCGGTGACAGGTAGCAGCGTCACCGGAGCGAAAAGCTACGCCGCGCGATCACCAACCCGCCTGCCCAGCGTGGCGATGAGGGCATATCCTCCAAATGTTTGCCCAAGTGGCAAACAACTGCAGAGGCCTATGTCCAGTAGTGGACTGCAATAGACTGATGATAATGATGACGATTGTCAGGGGAATTTGCCTTAGGGACCACGCTTGGCAGGCGGGTTGTTGACCCACGGGATGAGATGGGTAGTCCTATTCTAAATCCTGAAACCACACGGACAAATACTTAAGATATGACAACGTAAAATATATACATGTCACCGGAAAATAGCAAGAATCGTAAGTTGATCAATTTCCTAGGTAGTTGATTAACTTTCGGAATATAACAAACGGTAGTTGAAATGTATTATTTAACGCAATGGATTTCAGTTAGTTGATCAATTTACGGTAGCCTGACAGTCATTTAATAATTTACGATTTTGACACAAGTAAAATCGTCCTCAAATGGGCCAATCGTTGCTCAATGTACTATTTAACGGTGCACTATTACTCGTAACTTAATACACTGTTCCCTAATTGGTTGCCGGGATGACGCCACGTGAGCCACTGAACCAATCAACGTTCACCTCATCTTCGTCGGATGATTTTACGGCAAGACCCCGTAAAATGATCAATTTACTAAAATACATACGTTAAATAATACATTTCAACTGCCGTTTATTATTTTCCGGAAGTTAATCAACTACCTAGGAAATTGATCAACTTACGATTCTTGCTATTTTCCGGTGACATACATAACTTGATTGGTTCCTGTTTCTAGCCATATTTTATCATGTACAATTAGTAGCAAAAAATAAATTGTTTTAATTCATTAGAAATATGCTCGACTCGGCAATTTGTGTTGCGAGTACATAATTTGTAAATTTCGGATTCATACCTAATTTCCGTTCTTGCCTGGGGAAAAAGAGATACTTGGAAATGGGGAATTAAGGCACTTAGTGGCTCGTGAGTCGGCTCTTGACAGGAATTGATTTTGCCCACTTGTTCTTGTACGTAGAGGTAAGCTTACTAGATGAGGTTTGTGTAAAATGGTGTATTATGGGGTTTTGTTCTTTTCTGTATTCTCGTTACATACCAGACTTCATAGGTGTGGGGAAACTTCATGATTTGCCGAGAAATAAATGGGCAGGTTTCAGTGCGACATTGTAATTGGTTAAAGAAACAAGTTTATCAATAAAGATTTATTATTATTATTAATATAGATCTTATATGGCAGATAGCCGACATCGATAAAATAATTACCTACCTAGTTGAAGTGGCAATGGGCAAGCCACAACATTCGCAGAACCGATGATAGCTGGGCCCGAAAAATTTTGATATACGGTGAGCCCTTACGAGATGGACCGAATTCCATATCCTGGTCCATCGTATGGTCCTGATTCTGGCTGAGACACCCGAAAGGTCCTGATCGAGACACCCGAAATTGGGACCGGTCCAAGTGGAGGTCATTATGGAAGACCTCCAGCAGTTGACGTTTGCGGGCTAATGATGATGTTAGATAACTACCAGATGTTTAATTAGCAAATAATTAAACAGTGTTTTAACATTAAAGTTAATCTAAGGATTGAGCCCTCCCACTTTTTTACTGCCAATGCCAAGTCGGCAAGTGAAACGTCGTGAATCTCGCATCGTGTTGTATGAATGAACTCTCGTTTTAAAATTTTAAAAGGATAGGAACGGGAAGCATTTATGCTGCTTATTTTCCGCCTAATGAGGACACAGCCTAAGATTAGCGTGCCTCACGAGAACTTCGTGACATGAATGAGTGTTCGCAAACTCATCCCATAACTATTTGCCTTAAAAATTTAAGATTTTTAGGTAAAGTCACTTTCGTGATTGTTAGACCATCTGTATACTCCGTAAGGAACTTATTCCTGTGATATACCTATAGACCGAAAAGGCTGTTTTGCAACGTGGTCCATTTCTGAAAGCTTATTCGCTGCGACAACCACTATGTAACCCAAGTCACTACGACAACTCAGACATGTAACTAAATCAATCACCTGTCAGTTGCCACCGTTATTATGTCTCTTTAATTCAACTATATTCACATCGTGGTAATTTTAATTGTAAGGCTTACAATTAATCAGTCACTGGAACATAGTATAAAACACTTCTTCAATGTTATATGTATATTGTTTTATCTGTGAGTTTATATCTTCACGTTATTAATTGCGTAATTTTAAAACAAGTTATGTAAAATACTATCAACAGGATAATAATTACATTCGTAGAGTTTAATGAATATGATCCGCGATTGTTCTAAATATGGACGAATGGACACTGATAAATGAGTTTTAAACTAACAAGTCATCTTCAAGTTCCTTATAAAATACGTGCTTATTCAAGGTTAATGTATTTTTGATTTTTTATCTACGTAGCTAATAGAACTATGTGTTTCTTAAAGGGTGTGTTCTGATAGATTAACTCACCCCTTTTTCTAAGTTAATTATTGATTAAAGGAAGCCAACATTAGGTAGGGTAGACGGAGAGGTTTAGCTGTATTCAGGCGGTTTGATAAAGAATATAGGTTACTTCACGCCGCCTTTAAAAAGCTATGAATCCGTCCATCCATTGTACTTTTATCAAAATAAGTATTATGGTTCCAATAATTAACTGACACTAATTTGATCGTTAACTCATTTTTAATCAAAAACTCAGATGGATGAATCAGAATCGGCCAGTGTTGAAACACATGCGTGCATTAAGCATATTAAGGTCAAATAGTATGATATATGACAAACAGATTAATATAATTTGATAAGCTTATAAGCCCATGCGTTCGTATTCGCACTGAATTCTGTGTAAATGTACGTGTTGATAGATTTTCCTTATTGCACCGTATTACAAACGTAACATAGTGCGATTCAGGCGGTCTTATCGCTAATAGCGATGTCTTTCAGGCAACCTTATTTTTTGCTCTGCAGTCGGGTGGGTCATCATCAGTCGGTTGTCAGAGCCTCGTTTGTTGTTCGGCAGGATGCACCACTGCTATTGTGACATGGTGAAGATGGCTTGGAGCGAAAAGATGTTGGGTCACTCCCTTAAATCCCCAACTATCAATATATTTCCAGCTGTTTATAAAATTTTAGTTTATGTTATATTTAACAGTAAATATACAAAGACCTTTGTAGTTGGGCTTGGCTGAACACCCCTGTAACTTATTAAACTTTATGAGTTCTGTGTTGTGGTAACGTTAATTTTCGTATACGTAGTTCCACAAAGTTTACTCGTATGTTAGGACAGTACTATTTGAATTAAATTGAATGTATGTCACAGTTTCTGGAATACTATAAATTGGTGTAGAAAATAAACTACAAAGTGTGTAAAGCATTTAGAGTACATAAGTGTATGAACCAGTATGTTACACGTTCGGCTTAATGTAAATGCCACACACTCGTTGAAGATACTCTTTGTAATTTATTAATGGTAACCGACATCTTTACGAGGTCCACTTCTGCTAAAGGTTTTCTTTAACAAAGTTACAATAAAACGCGAGTGTTTAGAGTTGTATTGCTATCATGAACTGTTTGGAGGGTAAATCTTCCCACAAGCAGGTTTCAAGTCGTATTCGCGTAAAAAGCAAGTCGTCCACGCGAGATGTACCTATCGCTCGGCATACGATACACGCTCCAAGACAATTTATTTAATTGATTCTATAACTGTACTGAACTTTTAATTTTCATTATTTTTAATTTGTTATACATAACGTTTTTCATCGAATTAGTGTTGCAATAACACAATTGTCTATCTTTGTATTATTAATTATTATAAGTGAAACATTGTATTAGGTATGTACTAGTTTGCATACCAAATAAAAATAATAAAAGAACTTTAGTGCACAAAATAAAACTGAAAGCAATAAATTAAATCAACCATGCTCCCCTTTCAAGAATCCTTAAGATTCCTGTAGGTCTGTAATGATTTATTTATTTATTTATTTAATCTTTATTGCACAATTAAGTAGTGTACAAAAGGCGTACTTAATGCCACATAGGCATTCTCTACCAGTCAACCATTATCAATGATCAGTTACTTCATCATCATCAACCTGCAAACGTCCACTGCTGGACGTAGGCCTCCCCTAATGATCATAGTCATTTGGGGGGATTTGCCTTAGTCACCACACTTGGCATTGGCAGGTGGGTTAGTGGCCGCAGTTACTTCGCATAACGCCAGTTACTTCAACTTCGTTTATTTTAAGGTTAGTTAATAAGTCCCTTCCAGTACTTGTTCTTACCATCGACGATTGTCAGTTAAGCACCTTTGATGCCAGCGCATGCGGGCCCGCTGCCAGGAACGCCCGATGTTCTTGTATTATTACCAGTTTTGTACTTTTACTGTCGCGTCTAGTAAGTACCAGATATCTTCGTCGTTGCCAAACACCTCTGATGCCAATTTGCGGGATGGTTGCTAGGAACAAAGCAACATTTGTTGCGATATTGCCAATTTTTACACGATCTGTGCGGTTTACAAGGATTATTTAGCAAACATTTTCTGTAATTGTACCTATATGTTTTATGGCAGGCTCGGTGGCTCATTTGGTAGTGACCTCTGCCCTTTGAGCCAAGGGTCGTGGGTTCGATTCCCGCACAGTACAAACATTTGTGTTCATGAACATGTCTGTTTGTATTGGTCTGGGTGTTTTCTATGTATAATATGTATTTATTTACAAAAAAAAAAGTATCTAAGTAAGTTTATCAGTTGTCTAGTACCCATAGTACAAGCTTCGGCTTAGTTTGGGGCTAGGTGGCGCTGTGTGGCCCAGCGTGGCATGTCTTGGGTTATTTATTTATTTATTTATTGTCAAATGGGTAATAAATATAATTTTAATTATATGTTTTAATGAGTGTAGTCATCTATTGAATCTCTTTATGGAGTAGTAATTATAAATCTCGTTAATAATAGGTACTTAGCTACTAGGTACTTAAATACTGTCGTGTACAAAAGCTATGAACAAATATATAACCAAGCCTGATATAACATGAGAAGAAATATATTCAATCCTGATTCTTGAAACTGCTTCAAAGTATTCATACTGAATTTATTTCATTTATTTATTTAATCTAAATTGCACAATAAAAAAATTAGAGTACAAAAAGCGAACTTAATGCCGCGTAGGCATTCTCTACCAGTCAACCTTTAGGCTAAGCAGAAACAATTAAGTGGGTAGTGTGCTGCAGAATTGATGTGGAAACATACAAATAAATGATGGGTACTAATATGACCCAAAATAAAAATAAAACAATAAACATATTAAATGTTGGGATACTTATCTCACTACGCTAACGTTAATCAAAAAGATTGCTCTAATTATAAAGTCTTTTCGTTTCAACCTTATTTCAATAAGACCGCCGATATAATCAAAATTAAATCATGCCTCGAAAATTGCCTTCCCCGAGCCGGCGCGCGTCCATATTATGCAAGTTTTTGCAAATTCCGAGTGGATTCTGAGATTCGTGCACTGGCAAAAAACATATTGTGGCAGACAAAATTCTTATAAAACATACTTATTGTTAACATGAGCACGCGATGGGTGCCTCCTAATTGGCAGTTTGTGTAATTAAAACGCTGAACAGATCATTACTAATTTTAACTATTCTCGTGCAGACAAAAAAAATGCGTTGGTAAAAATTGAGTAGCATAGCAGTACCCAAGTACTTTACAAAGTTATAGGAGTGATTTGTTAAAAATATGTTGAGATTATCAAAAACTTTAGTTCTACGCTAGGTTTTTTATGTCTAGCCAAGTGAGAAGTTAATAACGAAAACAAATATTTTTTTTGTTACAGATAGAAATGTATCCTTTCTTGCACACTGTTGGTACAGTGGGCTTAATTTTACTTTATTTAGGCGGAATTATCGGCTTTTAATATTAAAACTTCTTTGGGATAGCAAAATTAACTCTTTGCATTAACGAATTTTCTTAATAAGCTAGAACAAAGCCAGTGAAATAGGTATTAAAATTAATCAAACGAAGACTTAATTGAAAACATAAAGTTCTCCTACATTTTCTAGTTATAATGGAGTTGTCAGTTACACTCTGCACCGATGAACATGCCGGTTTAGTTACAACGCTTGTTCACAAGGTAATTAGGCAAGTTTTTGTCCAACATCTCAAAGGTATTACGCAGTTGTAAATGGTTTTTGTGCACGCCACCAATTTTTGGGCACGTGCTGTTTTTGGTTACTGGGTTGTTCCTTGCGATTATTTTTTTGGCTTAATTGGGAGGCAACTGGAGACCAAAGGTCTATTTTGAATACTTACTCCTCTTAAACGATATTAGATACGCCATTTAGCTATAGTCAGTCACCTCACGCCACTGTACGCGCCTGAGATCAACTCGCCAGCGATAGGGCGATCTGGGGTGTCCCACTGGGTCCCGTTCTGGTGAACCTCTTTGTGATTCGTCTATAGTACTTAGTTCTGTAGAAAGCAGCAAAGTTCCTGCAGAACTAGATATTGAAGAGCATTAAGGGACTTTAATTTTATTGCATTACGTGGTTGCAAAAATATTCACAAGTAGTTAAGGACCTCTTATAAACGTTGCAATAGCACAGTGATATTTTGAAGTGAGTTTGATTTTGAAACGCATGGAATTCGATGGTCATTATGTCAGCACTTACAGTATAACAAATATGCAATGATGACTATGATTGGCTAGTACCCTAACATCACTTACCTAAGCTAAAAGATAATATGACAGTTTAATATAATTACTTTTCCACGTACTCCAGGGTATGGGGGAAAGTTTATAACTATGCACGCGGGAATGAGTCGGTAGCTACGTCTGTAAAAGCGTTCATAACACACGGACCGTTAAGAGCACCTTTTCCAGGGAACATAACTTTTATATGTACGTAGGTATAATACTTATGTCGTATTTAAAGGTAGCTTTTGTGATTTGGTAGTAAAGCAGTTCTCGCGATGATGTAAGTATGTTTTAATATGCATGCATATGACGTAAGAACTTTGGCTCTTCAAAATAATATCATTGTAGTGGGTGTAACCCTCTTTTTCATTAACCCACATTTAACTTAAGGTTGTCTAAAAGGGCACGTTAATATAGCTGTAAACCTTATGCCTACTAAATGCATAAATAAAGTATATTAGTTGTTTATTACCTACTGAATCAATGAAAATTGGCTATGTATGAAAATACACACTGACAAGAATACAGGGTTTCATTTCTTTTTTTTATATTAGAAAATGGGGGGCCTACCTCGTTCCTAGTGTTTCCCCAAGTGTACGGTAGTCACCAGCTAGTATGAGCCAAGTTGTTAATATTAATTATGTATTCCTGTTTTGCGCAATAAAAGACGTCAATTTTAGAACATATAATACCTTCTAAAATTATAAGAATAATATCCTCTTTGGATATCATCATCCTTATCAGCTTGAAGACATGCGCTGCTGGACAAAGGCCTCTCCCATTTATCATTTGGGGGGAATTTGCCATAGTCACTACATATGACGCATCAATTACTAAAATTACAATAAATCTCGCTTTGAATATAGGCATTATTTCCAACGACAGTATCTATTTGTAATATTGTTTGTGATGGCACTTAATAGTTAGTGGACGGCGGTCGTTACATACGATACAATGGGATAATTCGCGGCGGAGCGGGAGGGCAGCCCGGCTCATTAAGAACTTGCTCGGATTAACAAATGGCCTCTTCATTTACAGGATTCTGGGGCTAAGTGGATGTTTATCTTTTCTTTCTTAATCAAGAAAGAAACATGTGATAGCATATACAGCATAACTAATTATACGTTAGTTAGATTATTAACGTCCTATCAAACTATGTTTATTTCTACTATCTTTAATACTATTATTTAGTTACTCGTGTATTTCTTTGCTGAATTCGACCGATAAGGGATGGATAAATAAATATAATAGTTATAAATGACGCGGACAATTTCTACCAACTAACCTGTTCCAAACCAAGGTTTTCACTTGTAGTATGACTATTGACACAGGCAGACTCGAGATAATTTAGAAAAGTCCATTCATTCCAGTACACAGAACAAAAACTCAGAAACAGAACATAAACACATGAATACATGACTTGAAAGTTTTCCCGGGGATCGAACGTCATGGGTTCAGAAAGCAAAGTCACTACCACATGAGTCACCAATCTGATCAGATCGCCGATCGCACAGACAGAGAGTTTAACCAACCAAATTGGCATGACTGCTCCCACGCGCAAACTCCTACCAGTTTGGTGTGATTAAACGCTTACCGCGGCGGAGCGCACTGCATTGGGAGAATTGAAAAGCACGTTAAGGCAATTCGATGTACGGGTCCAACGTACTGAGTACTGACGGCTGACTTCCCAACTTCGGTCATTCTGATCCCGTCCGATCCGTTCTGAATTATTACCTCACACAACCAACAGTAAATAAAATAGCCAGTGTTCTATAAATAACATTTCAAAGTCAAGACTTATGTTATTTTTGATAATATTGACAAGTGAAAAAGTATTTCCATATTTCGGGGAGATTATTACGGCGACATATTGGACAAGTAGACTGCCCTGCTCATTAGAAGCTCTTGGATAAATAACTACGAGTAGGTAAGGCCATATCGTGGACCTGACAGCCATTACGAGTAATTATGTTATGGAAATGGTGTGGATTAAATACGGTATCGCATAGTCACGGTATATCTTCCTGTCATAGCTTTCGTAATGGTTTTGAAGACTAGTTTGGTTCAGCGGTAATGAACTGCCTGTGTAACAGAGGTTGCAGGGTCGATCCCCATGTTCATAAACATTTGTGTGTATGAACCTTTAATCTTTATTGTAAAAGAAAGTAGTGTACAAAAGGCGGATAGGCATTCTCTACCAGTCAGTCACTCCTTGCTCAAATTCGAGTGTTCTCGTATTTTTCTTGCCAGGTCTGGCATTGTGTTGTCAGGAACTTGATTTTCTTCTTTCCACTACTATCCTCTAGCAATCTTTTATCGACCACTTTTTTCGATGATATTTTTCCCTTTTGCCTAGTACATTCAAACCCACATTGAATAGTGTTTTTAATTTCCTCCCAGGTATCGTCAACACTTTGATGTTTATCACTGTAATTTACATGTAAAAAGAACCAATGGTTTTTTCCATTTATAACAGGTTAAAGGGTCGACCAAAGATGGGTGCGAATCTTCCACATTTTGGGGAAGCCATTATGCGATACGCGGCGGGGCGTGGAGGCTGCCCCTCTCATTAGGAACTCTCTCGGATAAACAAACGCCCTCTTAATTTTTATTTTGCGCGGAACGCCCGTTTAACTCGATGAGTGAGTGTGTTTGATAGCCGTTTGTAACGCTATAATCGAGTAATGTTGGGCAGTATAACTACACGTTTGCGGTAATTGAATGGGTTGGACTGTGCACACCAGTGAATATGAAGTCTTGTCTTCATTAACAGCTCATGTTTGGATAAACGGTGAAGGAAAACATCGTATCAACCTGCACATCTGTGAGGAAATTCTCAGTTGAAGATATTCTTCATGAGGAATCCAACGACGGGCTCGAGCAAACCCTACAAGAGGGCGAGCAAGGAATGCCTTTACGCATACACCAGGGCCCTAGGTACGGGGCACCTGGGTTTATGTTCTGTTAATTATTATAAGTTCTAGTACATAAATTCTGTTAATTATTATAAGCTGATTTAACATAAATTAACATTTGTCGTGTTTCACATAGCCAAAACTGAGAAGAAAAGCTTGGCCGTGTTACATTCATTCTGTACCATGTAAATTCTTTATTGAAAGCTACCGAGGAAAAGATAGAGAATCGGGCGGTGTAGCCGAAAGCATTTTAGCCACCCTAATACCCTTTCACAATAACCTTTAGAATCATTGTGATAAGGTTGAGGGAAGGTAAGGTGGGTAACAGATCAGAAGGGATGATTGCGGTTTGGGGAACTATCGGTATCTTTAAGTTAACTATTGAAGTAACCAGATAATAAAATAAAAAAGAATTGAATTTGATTGATGATTACCTATTACTTATTTATTGGGAATTAAACAACTTTAAAAATTCACTTCGGTTGGTGTTCTGGGATACGCTCAGAAGGCCGACATTAAACATTCAAATTCAAATTCTTTATTACAGACTAAGTAATACAGTAAAGTTGTCATTAGAAAGAATAAAACAAAGAAAAAGTTTAGAAGTATCACTTTTCAAAAATAAGGGTACTTAATATCTAGAACAAAAGAAAAAAATAAAGTGTGACACTAAAGGGTGCCTACTCAGTATAAGCCAAGATATTATCTTGTAAGAAACATCGACCCTGGTCTTCCGCAGAAACCTAGAGGTCGGCTGTGCGCAGCACAATATTAACAAGAACAGCATTAATAACAAAATTAACTTAAACCTATTGAAATACACTCAAAAATAATTATATAAAACAAAGAAACAAAATCTTCTACCACTAAATTTAATATTCAATTACATAATTATTACAGTGCTCATACAAAACAAACCACAAATTAAACCTTTAGTTTGAGATCAATCGGTAGCTGTGTAAGTCTGGGGCATATGTGTTTACCTAGCATCCCATTGAGTACAAAAGACTACCTATATGAAAATCAGCCAAACAATTTCCTCGTGCATGTTTAAGGGAATGTGACATTCAACCACGCAATGCCATTACATTCATCAACCGTATTCATATCATATTATAGGTTTGTTATACCATAACAAACGTACCTACATGCGAGTGCTTTGCAACTGATTTTAATCGCTGCTAGGTATTATAATGAATAATTGCCAGTATCACGATGATGTACCGGTATTGTGTATAATATTTATCTATTCAGGCTCTTTATTGATCGGTACACTCATGGTCGTTGAATGGGTTTTGTATACACATAGGTACTTGTGTGGGTACTTCAACATGTTAAAGATAAATCAAGTAATATTTTATGTAGATTGAAGAGCAACTTTAGAAACATTTGCATACCAATTAGACGGTTGTGTATTGATCTTTTTATGCTAATATCGATGAAGCTGTTTGTATTGCAGATTGATAGATGAACTTAATTATAGTTATTGCACGACCTTTTGAAATTATCGTTGGTCTATTGAACTTTTAAAGTACCTACCTGATAAGTATCAGTGTAGATGACTTGTAAATATGAGTATCTACTTATAACCAGATTAAATGGTGCGTCTATAATATAGAAAAGCATAAAACAATGTACGTTGGAAAGAGATTATAAATTAAATTTAGGTCTATTTTAAATGTAATATAGGCATTGTTGTCATCATTATCATCAGCCATCACTTAGGGCAAACATCTGGAGGATATAGAGAGAATCGCCACGCTCTGTCCAGGCGGGTCGGAGACCGCAAGGCATAGCTTCTCGCTCCAGTGACGCTACTGCCCGTCATCTGCCTGTGGTGTTTAGCTATGCCTTCAAATGTGATGGTTATACTGCCACTAGTCTGTTGCCAGCGCCTCGTTTGCTATTCGGCAGAATGCACCACGGGCAGGTGAGGTTAGCTTGGAGCGAAAAGATGATAGGCCGCTCCCTTACATGTCTACTTAATGTTATAAGTCAGGCCTCGAGTGTTGTGTTTTTGAAAAAATACGCTTCCATACTTCTCGATTGTGTTTGTTTTTTGTGATCTCCTTAGCACAACGCGCCGCGTGACGCCACGTCTCCTTAAAGAGGCCTTAGGTTCATTCAAAATAGGTCAACGCGGACAAAGTCGCAAGCAAAAGCTAATGAATAGAGTACCGAATAGTACCAAGGAGTAAAGAATCCATTTGGAAACCCGACGTTCAATTTAAAAACACATTCCGATCTAAATCGGCACCGTTCATCACAAATTCGACTCTTCCTCGTAAACCGGTACCTCAATCAAAACGGATCCCCGAATGCTAGTGAGACTTTCCCAGTATTTCAACGCTATTACTTATTTTAATGGGCCATAAAGGGATACGATTTACAACGAACCAAAATTAGTTGGGCCGTTGAGTTTAGAAACAAAACAAGTTGACATTACTTCACACAACCACTAAAAATCTTGCTAAATTCGAGTCGGTAGTGGCTTTCCGTCGTTTGGCGGAAAACGAAAGAGAATCCCAAGTCGTTGCGGCAGCGGATAAAAGCCTAGTTAATTACTTCTCACTGCCATGCTGGCCTGTAAAATAGTCCTATAATACAGCGACTAATTCCAAAATGCAACTGAAGTAACTTCACGAGTATTGAACTGACTGCGGTGGTCGCTGGACAGGCAGGTAAATCCTACCACCGGCTGAGAAGCTAAAACCCCCAGAAATCCGTTAGTCGACACTATGACAATCACGGGAAGAAATAGGGGGTGATGTCTTTTCTTTTAAATCACTGCACTGAAAAATATTAAACGTAGTATAATAACTTTATTCTGTCGAATGGTATAAAAGTATCACAATTTATCACATCTCAACCTGAACTATAAGACTACCGTCGAACATAGATTTCCCTCGACGTCTGTCCTCGGTCAATGCTGCTAATCGAATGCCGGCTTGCTTCGTCCATCCCCCCAGCACAGCTTTCCCCTCCATTTTTTTCCCGCCTATTTTGCCGCCAGAGAGGCGCACTATCAACTGTCACATTAACCGAGTGTTGCCACTTAATTCTTACAAAACATACTAAATAATGAGGGCAATAATTAGACAAAAATTAAAAATCATGACAATATAATGTTTTCGAGGCGCATCTAGGTAAAGCATCGCCGGAGCGAGGAGCTGCGATCGCCAACCCTCCTGTCCAGTGCGTGGCGATTATGGGTAAATCCTTCAGTTGTTTTCCCAAGGTGACGAGCAGCTAGAGGAGCCTATGTTCAGCAGTGGATAAGCTGATAATGATGATGTTTTCGATTAGAATAAGCAATATGAAAACCCGCTACAGATCGTATTTTCTATGCACGTCATAAAAAGGCATTGTACTTGTCTACCGTCAAAAGCAGGCTAAGCTATGAGCAGTTAATTCAAATTACATTGCCCACAGATTTGGGAAATATCTTACCAAGATATACACATATATAACGTTGTTGTGGGGTAAGATAGTTTAGAAGTACATAGTGCGGGCGAACGGGTCCTACGAAAGATTAATGGCGTCCACTCCTTCTGAGGGACCGAGGGCCTCTTTGAGAGGAGTAACGATCATGACCCGGGGACATTTGGCGGTTGGCCTAATAATATAAGGCATAGATTTCGTATGCGGTCTCGCGATATCTATGTTTTGCTCGTACATGCAAGGATTTCGGACTCGTATTAAGAATGGTTCATTGAGTTCAAAGTTTACATTAATCATATTATTAATGAGGGTTCCTTACTAAATTAGTGCCAAAGCCCTATAAAGCGTTTGTTCGTCAGTAACAGAAGACTGTATGTATGTATAGGGTTTTACAATGTTGAAAGTACTATAGGTACCTAATGATGTTTTAAAATGTTTACAAACATTTGATCAAAATGTTTTCATGTTGGCTATGGTATTGTTAGTGTATAAAAAAAAAACAGTTAACATTATGTAACAAATAAAATATTTGCTCTATAAACAAACTAGCTCTATCCAGCAGTTTTCGCGTGAATATCAGTGATATGTAAAATGATAACCTAGTTATACATTTTAACCTGTTGTAGATATAGTATTCATCTGTTGTTTAATCTATTAAAATCCGTTCAGTAGTTTACGCGTACCAAATCTATGTCCTTATAACTACCTCTATCTCACACGAATATATGAAAGCCATCCCTCACACGTTTTATAATCTAATATACATTCTAGGACCACTTTGACATGTTTCCGTTCCGTTTCACAAAAAACCAGAATCAATGACAGGGGTTCGGCAAAATTTTGTTGATAGCACTATAAATTGTGCGAAATCGCAGCGACTCCGATGTTCGGACCGTTTTTTTTGTCGTGCGATTACGGAAATCGGAGAGAATAAACGACAAATGCCCGTCGCACACTGGGTTGTACTGGTCGTGTTATGTTCACTGTCCATCACATCTGTGTGAAAAAGGAAGAAGATAGACCACTGGATTGTATGAAAGATCGCCGGTTCTGGTTAAAATAGTTGTTTTTTGTTTTACAGTTGCAAATCTGACAAGAAATTTGTTTTTTTATTCTCTGAGGTTATTTCTGCTAATACCTAGGGAATAATTGACTAGGTATCACTATACTGTGGTACTATAAAAATTAAGGTTTCAATGCAGATTTTAGTTCTTTATAAAGGAAGTTTAGATGAAAATGATGCAGTAAATCTAACTTTGAGTTCAGTAACCTAATACTTGATATACGAGTATATCATGAAAAAAGATCAGAGAGCTCTTCTAAACTTATGCCTTTTTGTTTGTTAGATGCGCGGAATCCTAATTAATTTTCTGAAATCATTATCATCAGCCTCTCGCAGTCCACTGCTCCCATAGACCTCTCCAGGCATCCAGAACTTGCTAACCATCTTGCGCAAATCGTCACTACACCTGGGTGTCTTCACTACTTGGGTGGAACTTCTTGCCTCGCGTCTCGGTTTTGTGGAACCAACTTTCCGAACAGCTACGACTTGGGAACTCTCAAGAAACGAGCGTATTCATATTTAAAAGGCCGGCAGCAACCCTTAATTCGGTTAGAGTTGTAAGCGTCCATGGGCGCTGTCGACTGCTTACCGTCAGGCATCACACTTGCTCGTCTGCCGCCTCGCGCATAAAAAAACTACGTTTCCGAACCGCTATCCACTCCAGACCTCGTTCTCTGAAATAACTAGCCTGGACCATTCCTTACAGCTTAAATACCATATAAACATACATTCTTGCTTCAGTCATTTGTTTTTGGGTAGGTACCTATTTATAATTTTAGATTCTAGCTAGTAAACACCTTTTTGTTACTGTAGTTACCAGGCATCTAGTTACCGTCGGCCCTCGTCACACTTAGCCTTTGTGTGATTCAACCCTAAAGCGCAACTCAAAGACAATCTAACACTAGAAAACTCACACATAACTATACTTATGACAGTTATACCTAAAGCGGTAAACATTTCCACGGACTGTGTGCAATAAGTTCCTTTGTTGTAAGCAGGAAAATGTACCGTTTGCTCCGGGGCTAAGAGGTCATACAAAGCAGCCATGTTGGTTCGTACCTACACGATTGCTATTTATATTAATTGGTACTTAATCTTTGACTAGCCGAGTACCTACTTACTCGGTAAGTTGATTGAAAATGAGTCTATAACAGCTTTTTGCTTTTTGATTGTTAAGTGGTTTCGCTTGTATTTAACTTAAATACTTAGTGATCGTAAACGAGAAACGCTGTACTTGCTTGTATAAACGATATATTGAAGGAATTATGCGTTGATATCTTTCTGCCGTACATAAAGCAGAATACTCAGGGCCGTCTTTAAACTATTTGAGGCCCTGGTCACATTAGGATCATGGGGCCCCTATGACCGAAATATCGGTTATTACTTGGTAATCCGGCAGGAGGGGGCCCCATTCGATCGTGGGGCCCTGGGCAAGTGCCCATAGTGCCCACTGGGGAAGAGGGGCCTGAAAATACTCAGGGAACTTCGTCTAAGCTCAGTGGTATCAGGACCTGTGTTGAACATTTGGACATAACCTATGGGGAATTGTAAGTGAAACATCTTCTTTCTAATTTCATAACTTTCATCATCTTTAATCTTATTTTTGCTGTATTTTCACTTATTTCTTACAAGCAGATGGTAGATGGCATAGTAACGATGAAATCATCGCTCAGATCATATGGACTAAATTTATCATGAGCTTCTTCTTGAGATTTTGGTCATTATGAGGTAGGAGGGTCTGTTGCTCAGAACGTACACGCTTGTCATAGTGAACCTTAATACTAGCACTTGCGTCCAGGACTACATAAATATGCAGATGCCTTAAAGTTTAAAATACCAGCATATTAGTAAATTTCGCTTGTCGCAGCCAAGCGTCGTGGTGGGTACCTCCTATATCTTAACTAATATTATAAAGCTGAAGAGTTTGTTTGTTTGTTTGTTTGAACGCGCTAATCTCAGGAACTACTGGTCCGAATTGAAAAATTCTTTTTGTGTTGAATAGAGCATTTATCGAGGAAGGCTATAGGCTATATAACATCACGCTGCAACTATTAGGAGCGAAGAAATAATGGAAAATGTAAAAAAAAATGGGGAAAAAATAATTATTCCACGCGGACGAAGTCGCGAGCACTGCTAGTATTTTATAAGGATCCACGAGTGTATCGGATGTCCTCGAGACCGTCCCGTGTAAGATTAATGACGGCAGACAAACCTCGCGAGAAATAAAAAGGATACCACATTCCGCACAAACTAGTCCTGCCGCTTGACCTTCGGTTCAGAGATAATGTGTATGGCGAATAAGATCTCTGGTTAGCATTTGTCAAAAAAAAATCAAAATAACAATAGTTTGCATCCTAGGCCTATTAAACAAGCCGAAATAATAAAATTTGTTGCAACAAATACGAATCACTTAGCGCCCGAAGATAGTTTCTTTTGATAAATTGCTAGGAAGTTATATGCTATACTGAATGAACCATCTGAATTCTCTGGATAAAGATTAAATAAATCAAGCGAAAGAATAACTATAATAAGAGGCATACTTTGAGAGTTTGATTGAGTGGTGACTCACAATTCAGTTAGTGCAAGCGAACGCATAGCGCAAGCAGCATACCATAAAATGTTGTCAGTCAAATCTGTAATAAATCTACTCATAATTAGAAGTGTTCCCGAATGGGAACTCTTTTTGATATTTATTTATGTTTTTATACTTTTTATTATTATTGCTTTTGTATTGTTTTAACTGTTATTTCACAACGCAAGGAATACAGTCTTAAAACGATGTAGACGGCGTTTTATTTTATCCTGAGCGCACAATCGTCTACAAGAAGCATGTACAAAATTTAGCAATTTCAGCAGCGCTACTAGAAAAAAAATATCAGGGAACCCGGACGAAATGTTCCAAAGCTTAGTCAACGAGTCAACTTTACATACCTACACAATAAACGCTTCTGTATAATAACATAAATAAATATAGGTACGTAAGTATGTAACTAAACCTAAAGCATTTTCTAAAGTGTGGGCGTAACGGTATTGATAACGTGTTATGAGGGCTACTACGTTCAAACGTTTAGAGGGGCAAACTGCTCATTTGATGCGAAGCTTGTGATGCCGCCGGCGAATGGCCTCTTCAAAACACGTGTATGATTACACTGTAATTGGCAAAATTACTGCGTTCTAAGTATCGAGTTGGAGGGACATTTAAGGGACTGCCTATTACATACATCCCGGTCATTTTCATACGTTAGTTTAATATCTACTGCGTGGATCCACCTTCTCTAGATTTGTGATGCTGATGAGAACAACAGGGAGTTTGGTGAGATAACTTGGCACTACAAACCATTTCCGCTCTCGGATTCTCCTCGAAAAAAAAAGTTATTTTGTGATTACCCTCCAAATTAATTTAATGTAATATCATATACGAGTACTATAGTCTCCATAACTATTGCCATACGTACATTTGAACGTGACAGCAGTTTTAAGTAGGTATATTAATGATTTTATCAATGAATGAGGTAGGTATTCCTGCATAAAAGTGGAGTAGAATTTTTATATTTCAATAAAAAGGAAACTTATCACATTGGGTAGTTTGTTATAAAACCCGATTGACGGCAATGAAAAATTCAGTTTTCACATGTACCAGGGAAAGCAGTAATAAATCGGTTGGAATGACTTCATCGCGGAATTTTCTTTCTAACCTTGGTTCGGTGCAATTTTAGTTACACAGTGGTGAAAGTGGTGCCGATTCACTACCATTTAACACGATACTTTAAAAATAAATACGCCGCGAACAGTTTATTTGGGTTTGTGTGTAAACGTTTTCAGTATTTTCACGAATTTACTCGAATCAACTGGGGTATTTTTGTTACGATTTATTGATATTTGAACAAAAAGTCGAGCAACGTGTAACGACGATTTTTTTATTTGTCTGTTAATGTGAATCGACTCCATTTATATATAGGCATTACAAATTTTCATACAATAATCTTCAATTTATCTAGTACTATTTGAAATCGCTACAGTAGTCTTTGAGTTTATTCATTACAAACATACACACACACAAAAATACAAATCTTTCCTCTTATAATATTAGTGTAGATACCTACTATTACCGCCTAGGGCTCTGATTAGAAAACCTTATTTATCATTCGAAGGCGGTTTTTATTTAAGTTTTTTTGATAAAACCACAGGTAAAGTCGGTTTCCGTTATTTAACTATTGCTCACAAGGTCCTAGATTACTGTGATTTGCCAATATTGTAATTCGAGGCAAATTAACAGTGGCTCCAGCCAATACTACCTACAAGTAATTAGTTAATAGCTTCTTAGTGAGACTTACCTAAGTAACTTGGAGGGTTGAGATTAGCTCAGTTCAGTAATGTTAGTTTGTTCGTCTCGTTTGCTGAAACTGTTTTTAATAGATCGAGATATGGTTAATCAAGTTAAAATTTTTCCAAAACATTCTAGCCGATGTGTAATAGTGTATTTAGTAATTTGCAAATGTAATTCTTTTGATACTTTGGAAGTTTAAATTGGTTAAGGTTTACAAATATTCATTGTCATGAAATTATCAAGTCTATAGATACGTAATAAACTGGAATATTGACATAAATCAGTTCAAGCTTAAACATCTCTTGCTAACGTTTACATGTTGTCATTACATTACATTGATAAAATTATTATAATAGAATATTATAATTATATTCTACTTATTTGTATCATTTATTTATTTAATATAATTATTTACTTATTTGTAATCAGTTATTTACTTTACCCCTTTACAGTTAGCTACTTTACCCCTCTCTTCAGCATATATCCTCTACCTGAAGGTTGTCTGGAAGAGATCGCTTTCGGCGATAAGACCGCCTACATTGTACTACTATATATCTGTATAAACCTTTTTCCTGTACATGTTTCATTCTGGTGCAATAAAGAGTATCTATCTATCTATCTACATTACGAGATAGTGTAGATAGGGTTTTGTGTTATGTGTAACAATATAGACACTGCATACTAGACAATAAAGTGAATAAGTCAATGCTAAAGGAATAAGGTACGTAGTGAAAATGATAATTCAAATCTTTTGTCGCGAGATCATAAAACGTGGTCCATATGTGGCTTGTAGATCATTTTTATACGCGTGAATAAAATGAAAGTTGCAGGAAACAAATGAATACAGCTACTCGTACAAATTGACGCTTACCTCTGTGTGAGGATGGAAGGAACAACAAGTTTTTTGCGAAAATGGGTCTTCCAAAGCGATGCTTGAAAGCCATTGTCATGTAAATGTAGTCAGTGAATGTGCGTTTTGTGACGGTGGCTGATAGCTGTCTGTAAGACTGCGGTGAACTTGAATAGAGTTACTGTAAAAATTGTCTTTCGTGGTTGAAAATGTACTTTGACATGTTGTCAGCATCGTACCAGTAAGGTGGCTAACCGGCACATTGCCATGGGCTTACGACCCTAGAAAGCCCCAGCCAAGAACCCGTGAGTTTCACTACGTCTACGGGACTTACGTCCCCATACAAAGAATTTTTCAGGGGACTCAGTTACGCCGCAGCTTATTCTTGTGAAATTTTGAGGCAGGTACAGTGTTGTATTGGCAAAATATTCTTCATCATCATCAGCCTATTACAGTCCACTGCTGGACATAGGCCTCTCCAGTTGTTCGCCACTTAGAGCAAACATCTGGAGGCTATACCCATAATCGCCACGCTGGGCAGGCGGGTTGGCGATCGCAGGGCGTAGCTTCTTGCTCCGGTGACGCTGCTGCCCGTCACCGGTCTTAAGTATTTAGTTACGCCTTCAATTGTGATGGTTATACCGCCACCAGTCGGTTGCCAGCGCCTCGTTTGTTATTCGGCAGGATGCACCACGGGCAGGTGAGGTTGGCTTGGAGCGAAAAGATGATAGGCCGCTCCCTTACATCCCAAAATATTCTTACACTAACATTGATTAAATGCGGGTAGTTCAAGCATCTTTCGGACAGTGGCAGCTTACTGGCCGGTTACTTCCTCGTTGTCGCACCGACTTGGGCTTCTCTTTTGCTTTTTATCAGGCGTAAGGAAGCCATTATGCCGTGCTACTATAAAAAAAAAACAATCTTTTTTTTTCATCTCTGAAAGGGTGATGGGTCTGTGGATATACATAATACCTGATATAAAGTGTATATTAGGTAATACTCTACACAATAATCATTTCGTAAATAACTTCTATCTATCGTTGAAAACATGTTTTGAATATTAATCTACATACTTAAAAGTGGAATGGAATTCTTTTTTCTTTCCATTTTCTGCCCCAAGTCGTGCGTGTAATGCAAATGTAGCGTAATGGGGGATGGATGAATACAATTTTTAGCAACATCGGCAAAGGAAATCTCTCACGTGGGGTATACACAGCTTTATTCTTAAAAATTGTTCGAGCATCAATGAGGATTAGACATCCACGGGTTGATTTTCCCGGAAGGTGGTCATTCAGCTCGATGCCAAGGCATGTCTGGGACGCCGCGACGCTGGTCTTCCGCGGATGCCTCGAGAGATCTGCTGAATATATTGGACATGAATTTTTTTTTATTTAAACAAATAAGTAACAAAGATACAAGGCAATAAAAATTTAGAAGTCAGAGTCTTTGTCGTCACTCAGTGCCAAAAAGCTCCCACTCTTTGACCTCACGCGAAATTTCAACGGGCTATATCTTTGTCATTTTTGGTCGAATTTACAAAAGAAAAAATACGTGTCTTTTATTCTTAAGTAATCTAAAATACGGACTAATTACATTTTTTACAGCAACAAGCCCACATTAGGACACAGAGTTAGTCCACCAAAGGATAGGGAGCTACATACTATGTTGCCAATATAAAAAAATACTTAACCGCCAAAAATGTTGCTAAATGAATAAAAAAAGAATGAGTTTATCTAGCTGTTAACACAAATCGTGAGTTCACAGCCTGCCGCCAACGTCGGCCGCAAAAACAAACGTCGTTTGATTTATTGGTTTAGACAAAACCACAAAACTGTTTCACGCCCCGCGTCGACTACTCGTATTTGCAACTATTTGTTCCAGTTATTAAATGTATATCGAATACAGACTCTTTTGATAATAAATCTATACCAATCCATGTAACCATATACAACATCTATACAATACTTGGAGTTATATATTGGCGAGAATCTGGTGCTTGTTGTATTTTATTGACAAATAACTTAGGTATGTGTTTATTTTGTTTTACGTATCTAAGTAAGTAAACTTCGCAATTTTATTTTTATCATTATGGGGAAACCTATTATTAGCTTTTCTAAAACCTATAAAGTTCGAATATCTGGAAACAAAGTTACACTTCCTAGGCCTGAGTCATAGATAGTCTTTTTTTCTTTTTCCATTAGGTGGAATTAAAAGTTTCTTGTAATCATATGTAGTTTAGGACAAGACATAGTTTGAGGCTTTAAACTTTATTTCACAAAATAGTAGAAAAATGGACCTAACTAAAGAAACATTCAACCTCTAGGTCGTGCATTTTTTCGTATCGTAAATATAAAATAGGCAAATATATACAGAAAATTGCGGACAGTTTTCTATACATATTAACTTATTTGTGCATTTGAAACAAGTTCTCATCAAAATCTTAGTCGTACATCCTGCTAAATGTTAGTTAAACCGTAGTTTTTCCACCTGCCAGTACTTAAATGGCGTTTAAAACCGATCTTATTTAAGTCCGGTATCAAGACTTACAAGTACTGGCGTCCGCCCTCCTTCGGAAGGCACGTTAAGCTGGTGGTCGGGTGCTTTCGCAAGATTGCCGTCATTAAAATAATAACTGACGACGCGTTTGAAGCCTGGGTGGCTGCTTGAAAACTCTGGCATTGAGTTAGACCTGAATTAAGAATAATGTACGAATGAATAAGTGAGAGAAGTGATTTTCTCGTAAACTTGATTGGACTACTATTATTGAAGATACGATAATGACCTATGTAGGACAACCCTTTACCTTTTTCTTGAAATTTATGAAATAAAACAAAGTAATATGGAACTTGATTAATATTTTTGAACGACCTATTTATATAATACTAGCTGTGCTCGCGACTTCGTCCGCGTGGAATAGTTATTTTTTCCCCGTTTTTTTTTACATTTTCCATTATTTCTTCGCTTCTATTAGTTGTAACGTGATATTATATAGCCTAAAGCCTTCCTCGATAAATGGTCTATTCAACACAAAAAGAATTTTTCAATTCGGACCAGTGGTTCCTGAGATTAGCGCGTTCAAACAAACAAACTCTTCAGCTTTATAATATTAGTTAAGATGTTTATTAAAATAAGTGGGAAACACTAATTAGAGAACAATAAATTTACTTGTAGAAATATTTATTAGTATCGACTTAGTATCGACAATGAACAGACCTATTTATTAAAAGCTTTTAACACCTACTGCAATTATTTTCTACATTTTCTCGCACTTGTCAGTGTTGTGTGAAATTAAATATAATTTCTTATTTTTATTTACAAAGAGTCACAGCCAGTTACTTTTTTATGTGTTTCAATTTCCAACACGCGAAGTAATGTCCCACCTTATAGTGTAAAATTAGATAGCGCGTTTTTTAAGAACACTACAAATTGTATGTAGGCAGTAAAAAGGGGTCATTTTAATATAAAGATTTCGAATCCAAATCGAATTCCCGATTGTGTATAACCCTGCTGTTCTAGTCTACATAAGCCATTGCATAATGCAACGGTCGATTCAGCCCGCTATTTTCGGCGGCAATCTCCTGTCGTGTTAACCGAATGTAAAGCAATTCCTCAGAGTGCAGGCAAGGTGAGGGTGAAGCAGCATTGTGCCTCCAAATGCCTACGAGAGGCGTACAATGCCACGTATTTAGGACGAGACGAGAACCGCGAAAATAGACTTAGCGAAAAATCGATGTGGAGGTGCCGGGTGTTGCCGGGCTCCTTAAAATTGTGTCAAGTTTTATTACTTTCTTCCGCGTATTGACACTCGACGGGGCACCTACATTTTCGTTGCTTGTTCCATCGAAGATTTCATTGTTACCGGAATGAGTTTCGAATGTAATGCTGCTATCGGGTGCCACGTCGACCAATTTTCTTTGCAGATTTTTCGTACTATTAACAAAGCCTCATCCTTCTTACATACTAGTATTATGTTGATATCTAGGTAATGTGTCTGAGATTTGTACATAACATACTTTGACTGTCTTGTTGTTCTACTGGTCGCTGGGCTTTTCTGACAACCGAGAGGATTCACCGCGGGGGTCGGCCCAAAAATTGTTAAAACTTTAAACTTCGATATCAGTAATTAACCGCACTTATTAATTAGTAGGTACTTTAAATATTTCTTCTAGTAATTCTGGCCTTTTAAATTGTTTTATCGTTTCGTCATCTCATTGGAAGTATTTTCATAATACTGAGAACGCCGGACGATAAAGTCCTCATTAACCAAATATCACTTAACTAAGTCCACGTCATCCCATGAATGAACAGCTCACATAAGGGCAGTCAATTAGCAAAACTTGTAGAGCAAGAACACATAACCGGTATGTTGAGGCGGGCCGCGAAGTCATTAATCAATCAGGGGGCGCGGATCAATCATCGCTGTACGCGTCGGCTTTACGTAATACCTACCTGTACGTACGTTGGATGTAAGGGATGTAAGGGAGCGACCTATCACCTTTTCGCTCCAAGCCATCCTCACCTGCCCGTGGTGCATCCAGCCGAATAACAAACGAGGCTCTGGCAAACCGGCGGCGGTAAAACCTTTACGATGAAAGGCGTAGCTAAATACCACAGCCCGATGACGGGCAGCAGCGTCACCGGAGCAAGAAGCTACGCCCTGCGATCGCCAACCCGCCTGCCCAGCGTGGTGACTATGGGTATATCCTCCAGAAGTTTGCCAACTGGAGAGGCCTATGTCCAGCAGTGGACTGTAATAGGCTGATGATGATGATGATGATGACGTACGTACATACGAATCGGGTGATTGTACGTCCATGTGGTTGACTTGGGATCTAAGCCTATCATCTTTTTGGGAATGTAAGAGAGTGACTCATAATCTTTTCACTCCAACTCACCCTCACCTGCCCGTGGTGCATCCAGCCGAATAACAAACGAGGCTCTGGCAAACCGACTGGTGGCGGTAAAACCATTACGATAGCTAAATACCACAGGCCGATGACGGGCAGTAGCGTCACCGGTACGATTTCTTTTTAAATCAAAGACAATACATCATCATCATCATCAGCCCGTGTCAGTCCACTGCTGGACATAGGCCTCTCCTAATGTTGGCGAACATTTTGGACATACCTAGATAAAATTCTGTAGAACCGAACCTATTTAGTGTTTGTTTTGTGTCTATTAAGTTTTATACATGTAATAGATAAGTTATTTAATAAAACACACAATAAAAGCGGCTATTCTTACCTGAATATACCTATATCACACAACATCATTTGCCTACATGTCCTACATTGCTCCAAACCCAAAGTAAGTAGCTTGAACACTTGTGTCATGGGTATCAGAACAACGAAGGTACCACAAATATATACTTACGAAATAAACACAAATATTCATCACACGAATGATAGTCCCGAGTGGGAATCGAAGCCACGACTCTTGGTTCAGAAGGCAGGGGTCACTACCAATTGAGCCACCGAGCCAGTCTATCTATCTCTAATATCTGATGTAAATCTAGTATAGTCAAGCTTATAGGTACTTGTATTGGTATTGCTATTTCCACTAGTTCAATTGCTAGTTAGAAATTTATTCTACCGCTATCATCCAAGTTAGCCACGTGTCAAATAACGCTCATAACCATTTCCGGGGGCACGATATTAAAAAACGTTACATCAAATACAGTGTTTAATGTTCTGATTCATCTGGGGTCTCGTTTAACGTTTAAGCCTTATAAATCTCAAGCCCCTCGGTTTTGGCCTCATAAAACACGATCAGCTTAATGCAATAACGTCTGACGGAAAATTTCGGTTGTCAGTTTAGAAAATTCGCCGGTTGGCGTGGCATTCCGTTTAGATCTGTTGCGTACTTGTTTCAAATGAGGTAACATAAATATAGGTTACATTGTAAGTTGGAGTTCCCGGCTCTAGGGAACGCAGTCACTCATTTGTCAGTTTATGTGGGAGATTTTAGTGTGCAGATGGTGTTTTGTTTTTGCGGAAACGCAATGGAAGTGATGCTTATTGGGTAACTTTGTCCTAAGTTTGTATGTCAAGGGGAAAGAACTTATGGGTCAAGTTTTGAAATCTTATATATAGTTCACTATTGTACCCTAATTTAGCAACATTATATCGGAGTCTGTACTGTAAGGGAGCGACCCATCATCTTTTTGCTCCAAGTCAACCCCACCTGCCCGAGGTGCATCCTGCCGAACAACAAACGAGGCGCTGGCAACCGACTGGTGGCGGTATAACCATCACAATTGAATGCGTAGCTAAATGCCACAGGGCGATGACGGGCAGCAGCGTCACCGGAGCGAGAAGCTATGCGCTGCGATCGCCAACCCGCCTGCCCAGCGTGGCGATTATGGGTATATCCTCCAGATGTTTGCCCTAAGTAGTGAACAACTGGAGAGGCCTGTGTCCAGCAGTGGACCGCAATATGCTGATGATGATGAAGGCCTCCTACAGTATTTTTAAAGAATTGTTAAAAACTCGTGTATTCGGTGAAGCGTATTCCTATATTTACTTAATTTTTTTCTCGTCCAACCCTTCGTGGTTTTTCAATGTAGGTCAAATGTTTCCTGGAGTCATGGAGTGGAGAATGATTTGGAAGCAACAAAAGCAATTTTGATTTAAAACCGGATATTTCAACGTGGAACTTTTTCTAGCAGATACTTCGCAGAGATCTAGCGTCAAATGAAAAAAGTTTAGTAAACATTTATGATGCTTCAAAAATTTAGTGCGAATGGGTGCTCTCCAATATGAAACGTTTTTAGAGCGAAATAAACAAAGCTGTATACAATTTTATCGTGGTTTTCATTTTTCATTGGTGTATTTGATACTTATTTAAATTTTTAGGGTGTTGTAAATTCTGTCTGCGGCTATATCAGGTTGTAATTTGATTCAGAAGGTACAGTCGATGACAAATTGGGGCCAATTTCATAGATGTAGGTTTTATGGCCCTGTTGTAGAGGAATAGGTTGTATTAAGTGGAAAACTTACTTGAATGAATTAGTACTTGGAGATAACAACCGGGATATCAAGTTTATTCATTTGAATTTTCTCTTTGCTCTTGTTACTAGTGCATTCTTATTAGTTTTTTTTATGGAACTTAATGTAGCGTTTACTGTAGGTACTTAATGATAATAGCTGTTTGTAACTATGCAACACAGCTGAAAGCCAAATCGCTATAATTCCATAACGTACCACGAAATAAATGTTGTGCTTGACTTCTTGGATATCTAGTAGATATGTTTTGCCAATGAACTAGCCTGAATATGAATAATTTTCATAAATAGACTATACATAAAATAAGTAATAACAAATAATGTAGAAACGAAACCCATGAGACGTGAAAACCGTGTTCATTTCGTCCCCATTCAGCCGAAGTCGTGGAGGGATACGGGATGTCTTTATGAAAATTCCTCCTCCCACAGTGCGTTGTTCGCAAGTTTGATTAAATGTCAGCTTTTTCTGTGGTGTATTTATAACGTTTATGATTAAGTTTTTGCGCCGTTTCTAATACTAAAGCTCTGTTTTTTAAACTTTACGTACTGCATTACAGACCTAATTAAATATTTATTACTTGAAGGCTGTATTCGGCCGATACATGGGTACATGGAATTGATAGGTACGTTAACACTCTTTCAGTATCATAGCTTTATGAGAAAATGATCATAGTTATCAAGAGAAAGGATAGCCATAGATAGACCACCTAAATTATACAACAATTTTATACTTTACCTAGTTCCAAGTAATTTTTGATGTGCAATAAAGATAGAGACTATAGACAGCTATGGCTAACCATTAAACCTACGCAAAAGGCGAGATCTATCGTGTAAGTTAGTCCAAAGGTTTCTTTTATTTACTCTGGAGTCATTTGAATTGTATTTATATTGATAACAATAACTTTCTCTATATCCATATATACTAGTTACATTACTATATCACTATGTCGCTATATACTCTTGGACTGCAAAAAAATATCCGTCGCGAAGCCTGAAGTCTAGTTTTTCTATTTTGTTGCTCTTTCCCGATAGGAATTAGGCCACTAGCTAACCGTCTGACTGAACCTGCCACCCCGTTCACTAAACTGTAAAAAACTGAGCAAGCAAAATCCGATTGTTACCCGGCCGGCGGACAAGTGTCATGAACACTTCGAGATTAGCGATTAAGGCCGGTGGTTTTTCATTAAAACTTATCCGCCGAGTTGAGAAGCTTCCTTGGTATTGACGGTGACCCTCCTTGTAGGGGACCTACATTGAAGAAGATCGCTTTTTGGGTCATTGTTACAATGACAACAGTAGGGAATCTTAGCAAAGTTTCATAAATGTTTTATTTTGCAAATATGGGTAGATACATGTGATGGTACATTGAATAGCAAAGAGTCATTGATATTTTCGCCTTTTGCAAGTAAATAATGTACAATTTAAAAAAAAGGCATAATGTAAAATCGAAACTGAAATAATGACAATAATAATAATTAAATAAACCTTAAACTAAAATCCTATTCTAGTTCATTCATTTTCATTTCATTTGAATGGCACATAATTTATACTGTCAAATTTAAAAAAAAATATTATTACCATACAATGTCATTTTGAAATACATATCGTAGTGATCCTCGGACCCTTTTGAGGATAGTAGAATTTTATGAAAGATAATAAAATTATATGTCCGATGACAGGACAAAAACATTTAATACGTATCACACGTTTGTTTACAAGGCAGAAAACAGCCAAAAGGGCTAATGAGTAACGAAAGTATTACAAAATATTGTCCTTAAGTACAAATACAAACGTCTAGGTACGGAAGAAACACAAATGTTCATTACACGAATATTTGTCCCGGGTAGGGGATCGAAAACAGGAGCCTTGGCTTCAGATCTACCGATAAGTGATCACAACCAAATGAGTCACCGCAGATTGATAAATCGAAGATGTATAGATCTACAGTACTTTTAAGTTTCAACATCACTTCCGGTCTCCCTTCTAATCTAATGGATTTCTTTCATCAGAACAGAACTTCCCTCACGACATGGGATAATACGGGACTGTAAGGCCTCCTCGTTGCGGTCGCGCCCGAAACTTTTGTCCCCACTGTCTGTTCATTGGCAAACGGGTCCCAAAGCTGTGGGCGACTTTGCCTCTATTCAGATAGCGTTGCTGCGAAAATCTGCTCGTTGTTTTAAGTTCCTTGCGGTAAATTAGGAATGTAGGTCTCTCGGACGTTAATTAAACAGAGTGTTTATTAAAAGTGCAGCCCTTTGGTATCTTATCAGTTTGTGATCGCAGTAGGATAATATCTAAACTGCTTGTTTGAACAAAGGTTTTGTTTTCTAATAGGCTTTTATGGCTAAAAATTGTAATTAGTCTGTCTTGTAGCCTATTCAAAAATAAAAGACACGTATTTTTTTATTTGTAAATTAGACTAAAAATTACATAGTTATAGAATGTTGAAATTGCGCGTGACGTCACTCGGTGAGGCATTTTCACGAAAGCGAGTGACGTCAAAGACTCCTAACTTTTGATGCCTTGTATCTTTGCTATTGTTTATGTAAATGAAAAATGGAAAAATACGTGTCTTTTATTTTAGCATTAGATTTTAGCATTTAGAATAAGCTAAAAGACGGACTAATTACAATTTTTAGCCATAATAATTAAGTATATTACGTGAACAGCAGTAGCAGCAGCATTTCGCGATTAAAACAAACACTCTTGCAAATATACGTAAAGGTCCATCTATCCTTGGTACATTTATGCTGGAGGTACCCTGTGACTACGCTACTTTATCGCCACTCATTTTCTTGATTCTGTTAAAAAATCCTGTAAAAGGTCCTCCAATGATTTCTGCTAGTATATAATTAGTGGTGGGGCGGAGCAAGTTTTAATGAAACGGTCACCGGAGTCCGCCCCAGTTAATCCTTTGAAAGCTTCTAATCCCACACTTCGACGTAGGCACGAAATAAACGCGGGAACACTTTTAACATTGTACCGGCGACAACACGAACTAGGTCACTGCAGTTGTTTAGACATTTAGCGCTCTTTATTAGTTCCTTTATTAGGGAGAAGCGAAAATAGTCGTTAAAAATTGTGTAGCATCATTGTTGGGTGATTGTATCGTAATATGGTATGGTGGTATTTGACTCATTATCATTTTTAAAAGGCCGGCAGCGACCCTAAACTCGGGTAGAGCTGCGGGTGTCCATTGGCGGTGTCGACTGCTTACCATCAGGCATCACACTTGCTCACTTGCTCGTCTGCCGCTTCTAGCATAAAAAAAACAGCCAATTGCGGCCCATTGGTGGACATAGGCCTCTCCAGTTGTTCGCCACTTAGGGCAAACATCTGAAGGATATACCTACCCTTAATCGCCACGCTGGGCAAGGCGGGTTGGCGATCGCAGGGCATAGGTGCTTCGGTGACGGACGCTGTTGCCCATCATCGGTCTGTAGTATTTAGCTAAGCTTTCGATTGTGATGGTTATACTGCCACCAGTCGGTTGCCAGCGACTCGTTTGTTATTCGGCAGGATGCACCACGGGCAGGCGAGGTTGGCTTGGAGCAAAAAGATAATAGGCCACTCCCTTACATCTCTATTTACGTATTTGACTAGTACTTAATAGTCACTTAATATAACTGGATAGATATCATACAACATCAAATACATTGGTCCGATCCCAAAGTAAGTGGCTTAAGCACTTGTGTTATGGGTATCAGATCAACGGTATTAATAGGTACTTATTATGAACTGTGAAATCAGATAACTCCATTTTGAATGGTGTTACAGACAAATGTGACAGTTATAGTCGATCGTATTTTCAATTCCAAAGTTAGTAGCTTAAGTGATTGCGATGTGAACAACGAAAGTAGGTTCTACAAATAACAAGGTGGCCGGAAGAGTGATGTTAAAAAACCATTTAGGTTTCTCGTGTTGTGGGGTATTCGAATTAAGCTCATCTATTTTCGGGACTTTTCTGGTTAATTCAGTAGACTCTATTCAGTTTCTCAAAAAAATATAAAATTAATTCATATAAACAAAATGACCTATGAAAATTTGTTGAATTTTTATTGTCAGGAAGTATTTTTATGAGAAGTAAGTAATGTTAAAAATACAAGAATTCCGTAAATGTACCTAGGTAGACACGTGGGCGGGCGAAAATACTCACTTATTTCCGCCTACACTTCTTCCACCTACACTCCGTCTACATCCCATTTTACGCATTTACCTTCCAAATTATACATTTATTAATTTTTCATACAAACAAAAGCAACAAAATTAATTTCGTGACATAATTAAATGTTCAATTCGTACCGTTTCGGATTACGCCATTAATTAATTAGGATGACATGAGTTCCCAACTCGGCACTGAGCGTTATCCATATAATCCGACTAATATGTTTTATAAATGAGAAAGTTTTGATGTTTTGCTGTTTATCGGTTAATCATGTGGTTACGTAGTTAGAACAGCAGATTAATTACTGATTCCTATTAAAACTCGTTTTGTAATAAATTGTTAGCGATCCTTTTTAGGGTTCCGTAGCCAAAATGGCAAAAACGGGACCCTTATAGATTCGTCATGTCTGTCTGTCTGTCTGTCTGTCTGTCTGTCTGTCTGTCTGTCTGTCTGTCTGTCTGTCTGTCTGTCTGTCTGTCTGTCTGTCTGTCTGTCCGTCCGTATGTCACAGCCAATTTATTCCGAAACTATAAAAGCTACATTATTGAAATTTGGTACGTAGATGTATTCTGTGAACCGCATTAAGATTTTAAAATAAAATCAGAAAAAAATTCAAAATTTTTGGGGTTCCCCATACATAGAACTGAAACTGAAAATTTTTTTTTTCATAGAACCTATACGTGTGGGGTATCTATGGATAGGTATTTGAAAATGATGTTGAGGTTACTAACATCATTTCTTTCTAAACTGAATAGTTTCCGCGAGAGACTCTTCCAAAGTGGTAAAATGAGTGTCCCCCCCCCCGTAACTTCTAAAATATGGGCATGATAAAACTGAAAAAAATATATCATGTGTATCACTATGAAAACTACTAACGAAATTTGGTTTGAATGAAATCTAGCCAGTAGTTTTTTTTTTAAACGTCATAAATCAAATTACCTAATTTTTTCATTTAATTAACTCCAATATAATAAAACGCAAAGAAAAACATTTATTTAGCTGTATAGGGGTACGGAACCCTACGTGCGAGAGTCCGACTCGCACTTGGCCGGTTTTGTTTATAGCTTAATCGTTTATTTGGAGAGACGTTGAAACTTTTTAAAAATCGATTCTTTATGTCAGCCTTATACAAGCAAGAATTTAAAACATCTAAACAATTAAAAGTTTAGATCTATAATTGAAACACATGTGTCAGTATCATGCCTTGGCGTTTTTTAGTAGCAAAAATGCTTAGTTTCGCGTTTTGGCGAAACGCTCGTTTTTCCCAGTGTGCTAAGGCTAAGACCTTTTAGTCTTTGTGTACCTAGTAGAATTGTTACTACATGCTTGATAGATGAATGTATGCACAGTTTATGTATTTTATTATATTTCTGCGTATCAATTTCAAGTGGAACAAAATACAGACTGTTTTAAAGTTGTATATTTTTGATAGTAATTTCGAGTTTAGAAATTTTAGACATTGACAGTATGGTCAGAGAAAATTCCTTTGATAGCGTTGGTTAATAAAGATTAGTAGTGCTACTACATCCGAGGCAATTTCCTCGTAAAATCAAGACGCCGCTGTCAAAAGCTATCTGTAGACATTGGCTAATACAGGATAGTCGCGAGGGGCCCGACTCGTTATTTTCGGACGCAGCCTGTTTATACACAAAATTAATTTTGACGCACTGATTCGATTATGGCGCGGTCGATCAATTCCAATTTCCTTCCAATTCATTCGCACTGATGAAACGGGCCACGATCTAATTACGTATTGTAATTTGTTTCAGATACTACGACCGGAGGCGCGAAGCTAACCTCGAACACAATAATTAATGAATTAGCGAGTTAGATATAACGAAATCGAAACGACGAAGCGCCTTGAATCAATTAGTTAGGGTTTAAGTTAGGATAGTGTACACAAGTGCCAATAGTGCGTGCGTGCGCGTGACGGCTGAGCGACGGGCGGCCGCGCGAGCGAGCGGGCGAACGCAGAAGCGAGCGTGTGGGCGTTCGATGCGTGTGGGAGCCGCGCGCGTCGGCCGATAGGTAGGGTTGCCACCTCCTGCGAGACAATACGGGATTGTTACCAATACATAGTGCCTACTTTGACGGAATTGGGAAAATTAAAGATACAGGTTAAATATTTCTTGTCTTATTAAAATTGTTATGGTAAGATTCAATAATAATATTGTCAATAACTATTGTTCACGACCGTTTAGTTCATCATCCATTTCATAGATGTCGCTGTATAGCAATAACTGCATGTGCTGTCATTTTGTGTCATGTTTGTAAATAAGTAGTTCATAGGTACATCGCATAGATGGCGATGTGCCTAATTACATCGCGGTATCATTGTGTTTCTTCGTCTCTATATAAGAGCACCGACCCATTGTATGGGCAGTTCAAAACCAGTTCAAATATTACCTCGGAAGCAAGATCACCAGTGTAAATAGTTCAACAGTGCAAGTAAATAAAAGTACCTTCAAGAAGTAACAGTGTTTCAGTTCAGTTCAGTGTGAGCTATCATCGACCAGCTAGGACAGTACGCCAGTACTAAACAAGGTCCTTCAGAGCGGATTTGGAAAACCAATTTTTGAGCAGTGGTCTGTGTGACCACAACCCGGTAGTGGACCGCGGGGCTCCGCGGATAAGTGCAGCTCCAGCATTTCAGCACCAAGTGCTGCTGGAGACAGCCAAGGTGGACTGGGCTGTGACCATCGTGCTGGAAGGCTCCAGTCTTTGAGGTGGAGTAGAAGCTGATGGTGGTGACGTGCTTCCAACGTCACAGGGAACCTCGCTGGAGTGGCGCCGCGGCGGCGACGGCGACGTCACAAAGGGTGACGTAGTAGTGGACGTCACACTAGCAGGAGCACCAGGTTTGGTTTAGTGGTCAAGTGCGAGACGCGGTCAAGTGTGAGTCGTGGACAAGCGTGTGTTGCACATTTATTTGTATATATTTTCAAGAGACTTTGAACTTTAGTGCATCTGATTTATTTTTGAGTGAATTTGAAGTTTGGTTTGGAGATTATTGGACTCGGAATTATTTTCTAATTATTTAACTTATAAATATTTGTAAATAGTTTAGTTGTAATTAGTAGGTCAATGTTAGGACAAAAGATTTTCTTAAGTTAGGTTTTTAACATTTTAGTTCATTGTATATAATTAAGTTTTACGTTACGTTTTAAAGATGGAAGGCATCTTTAATGTACAGAAACAATTGTCAAAGTCTATAGAGAGAGGTTTGCTGAATTTTAATAAAAGTCCAAAAGATACAATTAATTTAGAATATTTAGAAACAAAACTAGAAAATTTAGAAAGAAATTGGCAATTGTTTCATAAGAATAACATAAAATTATATGAATCATATTTATTAGAGGACGTAGAAGAATGTAAATATGTAAGTGAGGACATCTATGACAAAACCGAGGACAATTATATCATTTACAAGTCGATAATGAAATCAGAAATTAAAAAGCTTTCAGTAGATCAAAACCAAAGTGTAAATGAGTCAGTTAAGAGTGAGTCCCATAGTTCTTTTGTGAAATTGCCGAAAATATCCATTCCAATATTCTCGGGTAAATATTCTGAATGGCCAACATTCAGAGACTTGTTCGTTTCGTTGATCGATGCGAATAGGTCATTGGATAATGTACAAAAGTTACACTATTTAAAGGGGCATCTCACAGGAGAAGCCGAACTATTGATCAGACACACGCCCATTACGGGAGCTAATTATAGTCAGTGCTGGGAGTTATTGGAAAAAAGATACAACAATAAACGGTACTTATCAAACTGTATCTTAAAAAGATTATTAGGTCAGAAAAAACTAAATTTTGAATCGGCTTCCGGATTGAGAGAAATATTAAATAACACATCTGATTGCTTAAGTGCATTAAATAAATTAAATGTTGATGTCAGTTCATGGGATATAATTATCATACATATTGTCGCGGGTAGGTTAGATCCTGAGACTAGAAAATACTGGGAATTAAACGTCTCGAGTATCGACTCAAGTGAGTTGCCAACTCTTAAACAGTTTCAAGAGTTCCTTGAAAATCGTTTTCGAGCCTTAGAATTTATAGATCCCGAAAAACCTTTACCTCCTCATCATGTTAACGTTCCCCGTGAAAGGCCAGTAGTTTTATTTTCAAGAAATAGCAATAATAGTACTAGTAGTATTCCTATGAGCTGTGAGTACTGCTCTGACAGACACAAATTGTGTTTCTGTAAAAAGTTCACAAAGCTGAGTACTGAGAAAAGGCGGGAATTTGTAAATAAGAATCATATTTGTTTTAATTGTTTGGGGGGGAATCATTTTATCTACAACTGTAAAAAGTCAACCACATGTAAAATTTGTCATAAACGTCATCATACACTCTTACACTCAGAGTTGGTTAAGAGTAATGGAAGGGAGTACAATGGTCGCACTAGTTCGTCGACTAGTGTTGCGCCAGTATCATGCATGCATGCACGGGTACATGAGGACAATTCATTGAAACCATTTCATGAATTTAGAGGTCAAACATTTAATACCAAGAGCAGGACAATAGAAGACCAAACATGTAGTACAAATAAGAACAATTTTGAATATAGTCACTTATCTTTTCAAAAACACCCATGTCGTTGCAAAGCTTATAATAGTTCACGGCAAATAAGGAAACCAAATTAGTTTTAGAAGTTTGCGTTTTAGTGCAACAGTGACTATCCCGTGTGGTCGCCGAGTTCAATTTATTTATAGGTACTTTGTTATTATTATGTTTTGTTTATTAATAAATGTTAGAGTGCACATATTAGGTTAATTTTAGTTCATATTTGATTTAGGTATATTTTGTTTTATGTTTTGTAAAGGTATAGGTCATGGTGGGCAGATCGTGTACATATTTGCTTGTTTTTATCATGGAAGTTCATTCGATTTTAAGTTCAGTTCATTGTTTTGTTATTTTGTTTAAGGCCATTTTTCATAAATGTCCTTGGTGGGCGGAATGTTCACGACCGTTTAGTTCATCATCCATTTCATAGATGTCGCTGTATAGCAATAACTGCATGTGCTGTCATTTTGTGTCATGTTTGTAAATAAGTAGTTCATAGGTACATCGCATAGATGGCGATGTGCCTAATTACATCGCGGTATCATTGTGTTTCTTCGTCTCTATATAAGAGCACCGACCCATTGTATGGGCAGTTCAAAACCAGTTCAAATATTACCTCGGAAGCAAGATCACCAGTGTAAATAGTTCAACAGTGCAAGTAAATAAAAGTACCTTCAAGAAGTAACAGTGTTTCAGTTCAGTTCAGTGTGAGCTATCATCGACCAGCTAGGACAGTACGCCAGTACTAAACAACTATCTTTAACTATGAATAGTATTACCTTATAATTTTCTGAATTGTATTGCACTTGCCTTATTATATTCACTATCGTCATTCAAATTTGTTTTGACATAATATAATTGAAAGAGCCATAATATTTCATAAGATTCCGACTGTGTGATAGTGGCTATCACAACTTGTTCATTGCTGAAGTTTGTCGTAATTAAGTCCACTTGTATTATGGGATAAGTGTATTAAATTAATTTTTGAATCGTCAACAGTTCACTTAAAACTAGACACGCAGATATTTTAAGCAGACTTATCGCTTTCAGTGGTCTCTTCCAGATCAATAAATCAGTTAATCTATTGCTGGACGTAGGCCTCTTTTAATAGGCGCTACAATTCTTTATCAACCTAGAAGATAATTAAAAGAGGAAAGAATAATGTTAATAGCTGAGATTAATCGTTGCTAAATCGACTCGTGTTAGTAGACGTGTGTACAGTATTAATATTGTCGGGTGGCAACCCTGCTAGGTGGAGTGAGGTGCGCAGCGGGCGGCAAGATTGAGGTGGTGGCCGGGTGCGGGTGGGGCAGGCGCGCGCGCGTGCGGCCGCTGCACGCGCTGGGCCGCGCGGCCGGCATGTTGGCCTCGCAGCGCTCGCAGTCGTGCAACGAGGAGGGCGCGTTCTTCGGCGCGCGCGCGCTGCGCCGGCCGCGCGGCAAGGGCAGCGGCTCGCCCCCCTGCTAGGGGTACGCCATGTCGCTGCGCAGCCTGCACCGGCGGCTCTCTTCCGCCAACAACACGTGAGTCTTTTTTTCTATTTATCAAACGACTACTCAAGTTAAACAGATAACAACTGAGTGTTTTAATTAGGAGATGCACACTGGCACGCACCACGCTGCATGTTGCGTATTGACGCACCTACATTGTCTTTTTATAACCAAACGACTACTCAAGCTAAACAGAGAATGTATGTGCACCTATGTACATACAGTTTCTGTATGTTGAACTAACGCGGGTTCAATAGATGACGTCACTAATATCTACTTGGAAAATAATTTTAAAAACTCTATATTGTTTCTAGTCCAGTTTATTTTAAGCGAAAATTAAGCTAAAATTCTTATCAAAGCGCGTGTTGGACTGCATTAACGATCTTTAAAGTCAATGGATTTTATAAAAGAAAGAATGTACGAAACTCTTTTACAAAAGAAAATACATATTTGACGTTGATTTATGGCTAAGCTACCTATTGCAGGCGTGAAATGAAAGAATGTGAGGAGTTATATTTTACTAGTAACGTTTATAGCCGTCATTTCTCCCGCAAATTACGCTCTTGTTAGTTCAAATTTATACGTGCCTTCGTCGTGAATAGTACCTATTTGAACTCCACGAACGCTAATATACTTGTTACATTCTGTCATTTGCTTGTGATTTGGTTAATTTGTTTATTAGAGAACGTAATTCTTCATTAGGAGACGCTCATTACATTGTTTCCTATTGTTTTGGTTAAGTTATGATACAACAGTGGTGTATTCTTACTCTCATTTCTTTGGCGATGAATTACATTCAAAATAAGTACAATACCTAATACAAGAAGCGCTGGCTGGACGTCGTTAGAGCGGACAGGGAGGAGAACAGTCTCACACCGGAGGATGCGAAAATCGGGCAAAGTGGAGGAGATTGTGTCGGAAAGCGGACCCTGGCACTAGGCCGGGAAAACGCTAGGGCGAAGAAGAAGACCTAATGTGGTACTCTATATACAGATTATTGAAAACGTATGTTTTAAGTGTCTTTACTTGGCCCCCAAAGCGATTTCCGGGCAAAATAGACGTTCACATTCCACAAAACTACTAAACTACGTGGTCCTACCACAATCGCTACCGTTCTCGCTGAGATAATGGGTTCTCTTCAATCATGCTTCCCAACGTAGATTCGACCGAGTCATAGATTAATCCACGTTCGTAGACGGCAGAACTATCTGGTGTTACGTCATCAAACGTCGAACGGTCAACCGTTGAAATCTGAATATTCAATTACTGTTCCTAAATCCAACACCCCTTCTACAAAATCGCGTGAGCCCACTGAATTTTAGACTCTATCTCATTTGAATTTTGAATCATATTCCAACGGTTGCACCATGTAGGAGTCTAACGAATTCGTATTAGAGGTCGTTAATCGTCATTTAATGTATGTAAATTGGCGTTGGCATAGACTTAAATCGAATGCGATGCGGTTGTTCCCTTTTCGAACATGCATTATCCAATAGGCGAACGTTGAACGTTCTACTTGGATCTACGAGTATTAGATCCTATTAAACTCACAATAAAGCTTTCAATTGAATAGATGTGGCTTGGTTTGTTAGTATTCCACTCCATAATTAACACTTTTAGCATCAATGATACCTGAAATACTAATTTGGAAAATTCTTTTTTGTTCGAAATGATGTACTGCCCAGGTTGTAATACTGTCATCAAATTAGTCTAGACAGGCTTGCTGTTGTAGACGAATTTCGGCTACGAGTATAATTTAATAATAATATTTCGATAGAGAAGGAAAATCACTAAAACAAAACAAAATGATTCGCATTAGCCGGTTTGTAAATGGATATTTAACCCGTTATGTCGGTAAAGCTGTGGCTTCAGCGGAACTTCGTCGGTTTGTCTGTAATATCGAATGCAATATGATTCCGATATTCAAAGGAGACTGCAATTGCAACCGCTGAGGGAATACGCTCGTATTAAATGCCCAATCAAGGTCGTGCCATAATCGATATTGGTTGTGAATGAGCTTATTTTATTAATAATGTAATCATCAAGTTAACGTTATTTGTTGAACAGGCGACTCACTGGCTTCGCACGATACACTTATACTATCACAAACTTTCTTGGAAACCTTTCAAAGATGTAGAATACTATAGTATCTATAGATATATTTTGATACATACATACATACATAACGTCACGCCTTTCTCCCAGAGGGTAGGCAGAGACCACTTCCTTCCATTTGCTACGATCCTGGCCCACAACTTTTGCTCCGTCCACATTCTTCAATCTCTTCATACATGCTCGTCGGTTTAGGGTACTTGGTATTTTACCTTTTTTAGGACACTTTCTATTTGGTCATGGAATGTCCTTCTAGGTTTTCCCCTTCCAACAGATCCATTCACGCTCTCGCTATATATTTTTTTAGTTAATCTACTTTCATCCATCCTCTCTACATGATCAAACCATCTAAGCATACCTTTCTCAATCCTAGTCACTACATCTTCTTGCAAACCACAAAGGTCTCTTAATAATAATAATAATAAATCATTTATTTGTGAGAATATGGTTACATTTGGTCTTATCATAGTGAATCCAGCATACTCTATCGAAAACTCGATGTATAAATATTTGTGAAGTTAATTAATTTGAGGATAATCTTATCGTTTCATTCCTAATCCTATCACCTATATTTTGATCTATCTCATAAATAAGTGTTTATATGCGACATTACATTAGAGACCTCTAAAACTATCAGTGTTTATTTAGGTATTCAGTCTGTGGTCATAAGTCTGTGGTATTTAGCTACGCCTTCAATTGTGATGGTGATACCGCCACCAGTCGATTGCCGGTGCCTCGATTGTTTTTCGGCAGAATGCACCACGGGCGGGTGAGGTTGGCTTGGAGCGAAAAGATGATAGGTCGCTCCTTACTATATCCCTCGGCTCGAGTCTATCCTAAACTTTTTTTTTTTTATAGTGGCTCGACATAATGGCTTCCCTACGCCTAATGGAAAGCGAAAGAGAAGCCCAAGTCGCTGTGACAACGGGCAAGTAACTGGTCAGTTACCTGTCAGTTGCCACCGCCATGCCGGCCCGACCCCAAACCCCCACGAGCTCCGGAAACCCTACTCACCGGCAGAAACACGACTCAGAGGTCATTCCACTGCGGCACTCTATAGGGTGGAGGTCCTTCCCCGGACGGGCGGCTCAATTCGAGCGAAGATTCGCTATGCCCTACCTCTCTTGTTTGTTATAAACTAGGCGTTATCGCCCTTAGGCAACCACCTGGCGTTACTACACGATAGCTTTACGTGTATGTACCTTTATTGCTAAAATTATTTAAGCACTAGGTCAAATAGATCATTAATGTAGTCGCTAATAATGTAATAATGGCCTTTAAAATAGCCTCTTCGAAGTAAGTCTCGGAAATAGGTCGCCGGTATTGGAAGTTGTACCGTTAAAGTGGCCACCTTCGAAACTTAGCCGCTTGTAGAATTGTAATATTAAATGTATGAAGCAGCTTTTGTTTTAAGCTCAATGGGGCATTTCACTCGGTTTGAAAAGTTTTTTAAATAGAATTTACAGTGCAAATAAATTACTGCAGAAATTTAAAAAAAAATGTTTTCACTATTAAAATTTAGGCATAATTTGACGAAGCCACTGAAAAGAGTCAAGTCTTGATTTGTGGTCGTAACGTTGCAATGCTATCTACTTAAAAGTACAAGCAAATACGCCTTTATTTATAAGCAATTTGTTCCCAATTAAGCTTCCTAACTACCCTTTAACCTATACATTGCATGTACATATTTACTTACCATTTTAGACCCAAATAGACATTTGAATCGAAACACAATGTTCCCCTTCTACTGCATACTAAACGACTCATAGTCGTGATCGTAACCTCGTAGCACTGTCTGTGACGTCTACGACTACGCCGTAGCGTAACTGTCTGCTCTATTGCAATGATTAGTGGTATTAAATTCAGGGAGCATAGTCGCTTGTTCTAGCCAACAGCTTGCTCGATAGTAAACACTCGTAGCAGTTTCGTTGGCTACGAGTAAATAATTGATTAGAATGCTTTGTTGGTACAGACCAGTGTTTTTCAACTTTTGCGTGACCCATTTGCAGGTGGATAAATTCTAGCTATCGCGCCTAGCCCATACATAGACAAAAAGTCAGTAATTTATTAATGGCCTGATAACTAAACAAACCTCACAAAGTCACTGAGAAAGTTCGAGTCCAGGTGAACGGTATGACTCATCTATTTATAAATTTGATCACTGATAGTTAAAATGATCCGTGATTCACTTGGTAGTGACTCTAAAAGTATATATTTGAGGTACTTTCATTGATTCAGATTTCCAAAACACAAGTGCTTAAGCTACCATGGGATCGGGTCAATTATGTGATCTTACTTGATATTTATTTATCATTTAATGTACGTAATGAACTTATGATGACACTGATACCTTGTTACTTCCATATGTATCTAAATGGGTACTGTATGCTAATCAAAACACTGCTCCAACTTCTCCAGCATTGCAATGCTTATAAAACCCACATTATACATCCCATGTTTAATTACCCACCCTATGCTAATAGTAATAGGCTTTAAATTCGTATGCAACGGCTTCTTGCTTAGGTCTTTGGCCCAATAGGCAGAGGTCACGCCGCAAAGTGGATTTCAAACCACGTAGAATGTATTTCCGGACGCTCTTTGAATACGTATGAACATTGTTATGTTGGCATTATTTTGTTTAGCCTACTTAGTGGTTGTTAAGGCTTCGTATCCTCAATGCTTATTGTGAAATGAAACCGTATTGTAACGTGTTGTGGGGTTGGTCCTGTCATCATATTTTTAGCGTTGTCCCAGCTTGAAACTTTTGCAACAGGTCTGTTTTTTTTTTTTTATAGTAGCTCGACATAATGGCTTCCCTACGCCTGATGGATAGCGAAAGAGAGGCCCAAGTCGCTGTGACAACTGGCAAGTAAGTTTCAGTTGCCTTACCTGTCAGTTGCCACTGCCATGCCGGCTCAACCCTAACCCCCCATGAGCTTCGAAGACCCTACTCACCAGCAGAAACACGACCCGGAGGTCATTTGGCTGCGGTATTCTATAGGGTGGAGGTCCTTTCCCGGATGGGCAGCTCAATTCGAGCGAAGATTCGCTATGCCCTACCTCTATTAAAGTCTGTAGTCTACGACTGTGATCTGATGATTAAACTCATGACAATTTTGGCGGTACATTGTCTAGGTTGATATCGACACATTGGGCAAGCTCCTGAAGGATTTACCCATAATCGCGACGCTCGGCAATCTGGCAGGAGGGTTGGCGATCGCAGGGCGTTTATATTATATTCCAATTCAATAAAAAAGCTTGATTTGACAAGTGGTCGATATGGCCTGCTGTGTTTTGAAAACATGCTAGTTTTGAACAAATTACACTTATCGATGTAGTAGCAAGTAACTGAAGCCTTGGAACTAGATTTGAACATTTTTATAGCATCTTCCAATTTTATGTCTGGTTTTAGTATCCTCGTTAAAAACTCTGTGAGAAGTCAATGCCCGAAGACAATCGTTCTTGATGGAGTAATGAGAGAGTAGTGAAAAAGACCCACCCTATCCAATGAATTCAAACCCGATACCTTACAACCATTGGGCACATGCGTCTACTAGATCAATTAGAGAATCAATGAAAAGAATAATAGAATAATAAATGAAGATGACCTTCCCAACAACTTAGAGAATTCCTAGTATCCATGGCGTAGGGCGAAATTACGTCAAAACTAGCACGTGAGCTGACTTCCAGACCTCGGTCTGACACCGTTTAATTTGGCCAAGACTGTGCCCGAGAAATATTAAGCAGAATATTAGGGTCAGCTTTGATAGAAACGGCAACGTCATGGTGAGAAACCAATGTAGGTAACGACCTATTAAATTATTAGGGATCCAGCACTGAAGGATCTCGACAGTCAATTTTCTTATTTAGTGGTTTTTTATAAAAGTACAGAATTTAGCGTTCTTTAAACCATACTGGCGACTTACCTATTTCGTTAATGCGTTCAATGCCTGAATCCGGTGTAATATATTATGTGAATTTTTCTGGCAAATGCTCATTCCGTCCACGCTAGTTTTCGTACACTCAAACTACATTATATGAGCATATAGTTTGAGTTTTCCTCAATGGGATTTCTCGTGGGAAATCTATAGTTTGAGAACAGGTGGTGATTTTTCTAATGCATTTATTTGTTTTAATGGGATGTCCATATTATAAAGGTGACATATTGCTGATTTACTTTTTATGATGAGTCTGCTTTGTAACTACAATTGGGATGATGACTAAAAAATAATTTAATGTCCATCAGATAGATTAATGAAAAATATTGGATACGTATTTTTTATTTTGCCTCTTGTTCAAAAACTTACGAAGATACATTGATTTTAAATGTCACATGACGTCACGTTAGAGTACAAAATATACTCTAACGTGACGTAGTTAGCCCCCACTCCGTAACTTTAATGCGCTATATCTAAGTATTTTCTTGTTATTTCGACAAAACAAAAAATACGGGTCTTATATTTTTTTATTATCTAAGAGACGGACTAATTATTTTCTTCATTTTCATACCTTGTCATCATCCGTATTGTTGCGATTCAGCCGAAACGTCAAGCTACAAGTACATAATGTATTTACTTCATAATTAATGTCGCGCTTGACAGCCATTAATGAGACCCGTGAATGTTTAAAATTAGACGTTTTTGAGATGGTTCATGATTTCACTGATAACTAATAACTGGTAATTTATTGAAAAATATTATAAGAAACCTAATAAAATTTAACTGTTGCTAGTTAACTCCAATAATAACTATCAAAACCCATCCATATAAAATAGATGTGACAACTTTAGATCAACAAATTTATTCCTCCGTTTAAGACTACACAGAAATATATAAACTTTTAGATCAGGAGTTACAAACCTACTCAATCTTACATAAATTTCGGTGCATCCGTTCTGTCGTTGCTCTCAAATGCAAGATCTTGGACAATTTTTGTATCGAGCAAGTGTTCGACGTCACTAAACGGTCTCCTTCAAAACACAGCCAAGTTTACCGACGGCGTATGCTCTGACGTCACCTCGTCTTATGGCGTCACGCAACCTTGGCTAAAGCCCAGACTTTACAAATTCAATGTCGGTTGAACAAATAAATTATGAAGGCTATATAAAGAAGAGACATAGTTTATTGATTGCGTCTCAACGTAGAGGGTTAGATAGATATTCTTTATTGCAATATAGTTGACTTAAATTTAGGTACAATTATTTGTTGTACAATTCAGGCCGTATAAGTGATCTGTACCAGACTACTTTTGGGTAGAGGATAGTTAAAAAGAAGGTTTGGGATAACAAACCCGTTCTTCGAGTTTAGTTGTTTGTTAAAACATCTTAGTTACAAAATCTGGCAAACCTTATTCTCCATTATCTTTCTTATAATGTCTCCTATTCATTCATCCCAATGTTACTCTTATTTTATATACCTCACTCGCTAGTTCTTCGTTTGGATATGCACACAAAACTTTGATCGTCCTTTCCCATATTCATTCGGATACCTACACCTCAAATCTTATATGGTACCCAGAACTTACTTATAAGAGTAATCAAATATCATGCCAGATGAAAAACCTTTAAGAACTGCCGGCGAATCTGGTAGTGATGATAACGGCAACAGCTTTCGTAAAGTATGAGGCAGCTAGCTTCTTTGAACTACAAATATTTGCGTGAAAGCGTATACGAGTAGGAATGCTCGTGGCAAACAAGGTTACTGCAAATTGCGTTACTTTCATGAGCCTTCGACCAGTTACATCCTTATGGTTTATGTCTTACATGCTTACACATAAACTCACGAAAGCCTATCTATCTCAAAATCTAAATTTAATCAAGTGATTCTCTATTTTGTCGCATAAAATACGTTAGGGATTTAAATTTTCCGAGAATAATAATAGTAGTAAATCAAAATAAGATACCTTAACTTAGAAAAATATCATCAATAGCTCATATAGAGCTATACTACCCTCTAACTCTCTAGTCTACCCTTAATTAAGCCGATAAGACTTTAGATAGATACTTTTTATGGTACAAAATAATTGAATTAGAACTAGATAAAGTATACAATTTATGTGCTGGCTTTAGTCGACCATAATAGCAAAGTGCGGACTGGTCAATTGCATACATCCTTCACGGGTCTTCCAGCTTCTTCACGGGTATGTAGTTTTCTCCTCGATATTCTAAATTGGGAAAATGCTTATTTTTATAACCAGCTGGGCTGATTCTTACACTGTATCAAATCATGAGCATAGAAAACATCGGACCCCTAAAAGCTTCAAAGCCATCGGAACAATACGGTGTATCAAACAATTTAAGTACTTACAAACTGCCTCGCAATTATCCCATATCTAATTGGGTCGTGTTTTGTAAACGTCGCGCGCTACGCCAAAATGTTTTTACCTTCGAAGTAAAATGAATTATGTTTTAAACCTCACTTAAAAACATGCTCTCTTTTGTTCGTAATTTAGCAACCAAACAGAGTAGAGGCGCAATCCGCCCACGAGGGAAGTAAATAACGTGTACGGGATAGCAATATATAGGTAACTGGGAGTTAGAGAGGGAGAGGATATGTTATTCGGCCGGGACGGTTAAGGACATCTCGAGGTGAGTACCTATGAAGTGTTCGGTATTACACCGGGATTTCAATATTTCTCACGCATTATTACGTAAAAAGCAAATATGCGTTTCGGGATGTAAATTTAGGTTAGGAGGTTCGTAATGTAAATGAATCTTTTGAGGTACATTATTCGTGCACATGGTTGTACTCGTATTTGGTTTGACGATTTCGATGAGCATTTGTTTAAGAGAATATCAAATGCCGATACACTTTTGCCTTGAACACTGGAAGATTGTATATATCGGGGAATAAAATGTCCGGAGTTCCATAGTTTAGACTTCTGTAACTTGTTCTTCTGTAACACAATGTTGTGCCGATATAAAAAAAATATTCTAGCTACTTTTTTAATTAAGAGTGTTAGAGATGTCTTTGTGAGCAAACAATTTATTGTTTAAAACTCCATAGATACAGTACCGTAATCAACCTGTCAGAAAAATGCAACCCTTTCGATCCCGTTGGAGTTTTCAATTAATTTAAAGACACTTTTTATTTCGAAACGGGAATTTTTTTTTGTGCTAGAACGATGATTATAACAAAAAGCGGTTCACTCTTAACATAATACTGAATGAATGATAACATTGTTTTTCACTGACTAGTAAAAAGGCTCTTGATTCAATTAGGTATAATGTTTCGCGAAATGTGCTATCGAGTTATTGTAGCTGTAAATAAAAGCTTGTAGCTAAATTAAAGTTAGTTTTATACCTTAAAAGTAAGATTGTACGAGTAGCACTCACTCATACTAATTATAACTATAACTACAATACCATTAGTGATTTTCTGACTTGACCATGGAATTGAACCCAGGACCTTCATCTTAATGCAGCCCTGGCATCTAGATAAACGAGGCAGGCTCAGAAAAAAGCAGAAGAGTTATTGAACCTTTATATTATGACATTACTTGCGACCCGCCCCGCCCAAACTTCAAGTTTGTAGGTGTTACAGTTTCTGAGAAATCGTGATTAATCATCATCATCATCAGCCTCTCGCAGTCTAATTCTAAACTTAGGCCCCTCCGATTATCCGCTACTTTGTTCGATTATCCGCTACTTTGTTCGATTATCCGCTACTTTGTTCGATCCTGTGCATATAGAACTTGCCAGCAATATTGGGCAAATCGTCGCTTCACCCTTCACCGTTGGCTGAGTAACGGTAATCTGGAATCCCGTCATTAAATAGTGAGTGGTTTTTCGTTTTTTACATATATGTATATTAACAGAGTTGGTTTTCCACGCGCGCTTATGAATAAGACAGATTAATATACATACGCCTTTGTTCGCCGGCCGGCTATATAAACTCATTTCGGCACATTTGGTCAATTTTTTCGTGAATTGAGCGAGGCCGGGCGCCCGCATACAGCCTCTAAATATTCATGGGGGCCGGTGGATGGAAGCGATAAATTTACGAAAGTGCACCGTCCCCTGTTACGAGTAGCGGGCGTCGTTCAGTACGCGTCATGTTTGTTGGTTTTATGAAAATTAGCGTCAGTATCGTAGTAGGACACTCTCTAATCCGTGACCAGTTAAATCATTGTTTCATGACCTGTGGTTCGCGTACAACTGGGGTCCGTGAGCATATGGTTACGGGTCCGCGGTATACGTACCTATCTTAATTAAACTCTAAGTAATCTTAATTAGAGTTGAAAAAAAAGGTAGTTTATAAAAAAGGACACAATTTTTTCAGTATTTTAGTTCAGTATTTCAGTTTTTTATTTAGTATTTAGTTAGTCAGTTTAAATTGATGTTCAGTGGCATAATTTGGCCTTGAATCGACGCACCTACTTTCGTGACGGAATAAATAAAAGAGGTTTAGATGACATAGGTAAATGAAATAATCAAAAGCGTCAGTTTAAAAGTTTTGAGTTTACGAGAAGTTACGTTTGGAAGCACGCCAGGGTTACATATTTTTTCATCTACTATTTTGTATTAACGGATGTTGTAGTATACAATATCTTATAAGGGATTGTAACAAATCTGACAACATCACATATACTTCTGCGAGGTCAAAGTAAGCAGCTTAAACAGAAAATTAAATAGACTTAAATTATACTCGTACAACGTTTGACCACAATATCATATTATTCTGACTGACTTAAATGGACCGACCAGTATTAGCCATGTAATTACGATACCATGTATGGTGATCTTGAGACACGAACCATTTTACAACAGAAGATCTATTAATAATCATTCGGTGATCCAATGGAAACAGATATAAAATAATACACACATACACACACAAACAACACACGAACATCACACACACAAACAAAGATATATAAATTAGATTAATTAGTAATGTAACTTAATTAGTTTTATAATATGATGTAACTTAGTTTTTAGCTTTTGATTCTTTATATAAATTTAATTAGTCCTGAGGTTGGGACCTGGAGTCCTGAAATACAGGGTCGCCCTAGCTTAGGCTCCAGTTCACACAATAGATGGATTTCTGTTCTATATTTTGTAAGTGAATTTATTTTGTGTGAAAAATAAACTTATTTTTATTTATTATTTTTATTTATTATTACATGGTAGGTAATAGGCACAGCATTTATTATGCCTCCACCTTGACCGTGACATAAAATTTTCCCATTACCAAGGTACATTGTTAACTGGGTACATAATTAATTATTTACGTTTAGAAATGATTGAACTCGGTGTAAAACAACAATGTAAAAAGTAATGTTTTGTACGAGGGCGGCATCAGTGTCTAATAGTAAAAGAAAGTTCAAATTAATTGTTCGGTCAGCAATAATAACAATACCTTTACTCTTCATAAGTGAAACAAAACAATTAAAAAAAAGACTTCAAAATGATGAAAATTGACCAACTAAGAAGTACATATACACTCTTTACACTCTTTGAAACAAAAACATAATTATCCAAATCGGTTCACAATTCCCGGAGATATTAGCAACATCAATAAGTATGTTTATCAGTTGTCTAGTACCCATAGTACAAGCTTCGGCTTAGTTTGGGGCTAGATGGCGATGTGTGGCCCAGCGTGGCATGTCTTGGGATATTTATTTATTTATTTATTTATCTAGCTCCTTTTGTTTGAAATCGGTAAAAAGATAAAACAACGAAAAACAATTTTACTACCCCGACCATATTACGCCGTAAACTAATAACGTACGCGGATATCTATGTGCGTATTTACGCTGTCGTTGAAATGGAACGAAATCGTCAGTAGAGCGAATTACGGAAACAATACCGAGCACACTGTAACGACGTACCATTAACCATTCATATTTTAATTTCATTTATCATTGTCATTATCATTCTGGTGTGTATTCGCCATCTGTCTTTCGTTTTGATCGTGGAGTTTTCGGCGGGTGTATTTATTTGTGCGAATTTATACATTTTCTTACTTTCTTTACATCTACATTTTCTTAGATTCTTCAAAATATGCAAATTTCATGTCAAATTGAACATTATGTTTACAAATGTCGAGATCATTTCCCGGAATGAAAGGGCCTATCATCTTTTCGTTCCAAGCAACCCTCACCTGTACGTGGTGCATCCTGCCAAAGAACAAATGAGGCTCTGGCAATCGAATGGTGGCGGTATAACCAACACGATTGAAGACGTAGTTTAATATCACAGGCCGATGACGGGCAGCAGCGTTCGCTTACCCGCCTACCCAGCGTGACAATAGCGTGAAGCCTTCAGTTGTTGGCCCAAAGTGCCAACTAAAGAGGCCTATGTCCAGCAGTGTTCTGTGATAGGCTTATCATAATGACATTTCCCGGGGATCCAGCAAAGTCTTCCAGACTTTGGCTGAGCATGCCAAAATATAATATTATGAAAAATTCTATTAAGTTTTTCCTTGTCCTACTTTATAAGGCATTTATTATTGCTTATCACAAAAATACATAGACTTGACATGTCATACAAGCGAAGCTACATTACAACTCCCAAAGGCAAACATTAAAACAATTCCCTGGTGGGTCCCGTGCACAAAAGCTAGCTTGTGTTTATCTTTGTCCCCTATTTCGAGTCCGCAAATTGCATACCTTGTCAGGTGTATTAATAGCGGCGGCATAGCGGATGAACGCGTGGGTTGAATGTCGCGCGAGTAAAATATTCCCTGTTCGAGATTATGGCCGGTTATGATAACTTTTATGACGTGTATCACCCATAATAGGAGTTACTTACGAGTGCATATAGTACAGAATGCTGGGATGTAAGGGAGCGGCCTATCATCTTTTCGCTCCAAGCCAACCTCACCTGCCCGTGTTGCATCCTGCCGAACAACAAACGAGGCGCAGGCAACCGACTGATGGCGGTATAACCATCATAATTGAAGGAGTAGCTAAATATCTCAGGCCGATGACGGGCAGCAGCGTCACCGGAGCGAGAAGCTACGCGCTGCGAACGCCAACCCGCCTGCCCAGCGTGACGATTATGCGTATATCCTCCAGATGTTTGCCCAGATTTTGCGAAATACTGGAGAGGCCAGCAGTGGACTGCAATAGGCTGATAATGTAATGATGATGACAGTGGTTTAAAGCAAAGCCGTCTCAAAAATATTTTTCTATGGCGTTATAACGTGACGTCATTCATTTACATTGGATCTCATCTCTTTGTCGAATCAATAACGTTAAAACTTTATAACTCGTATAATATAGAAGATATTTCAAAAATCCTTTCGATATTTTGGACGTCAAGAGTTCAATAAAACCATAAAAGACATGATTATTCCCCAATCATTGTATTTACTATCCAAAGTATTTAATGTCCAATGACACAAGTTCATTGCCGGATGTTTGTGTAATTCATGTTTAACATAATCCGCTACTATCAAGTACATATCTCAATGGGCCATTGTCCACCGTTTGTTCCGACTACATGCCGGACCGGAATGTGGGTAGTGTCATGACGCTAAATATTCTCAGTTGAAGCTTATGACTAGTCATGATAACTTTACGACTCAGCTGAACGCTGCTTAGGCAAATAAAATACATTGTTTTGTATCTGGAGTGGTTCCAACTTATTTTAATTGTATCTTTTGATAATAAAACGTACGTTAATACAGTTTTAGTAAACGTAAAGGGAGCGATAACTTTTAACAAATGTTTGTAGTGATACATTATATATGTCACCGGAAAATAGCAAGAATCGTAAGATGATCAATTTCCTAGGTAGTTGATTAACTTTCGGAATATAACAAACGGTAGTTGAAATGTATTATTTAACGCAATGGATTTCAGTTAGTTGATCAACTTACGGTAACCTGACAGTCATTTAATAATTTACGGTTTTGACACAAGTAAAATCGTCCTTAAATGGGCCAATCGTTGCTCGATGTACTATTTAACGGTGCACTATTACCCGTAAATTAATACACTGTTCCCTGATTGGTTGCCGGGATAACGCCACGTGAGCCATTGAACCAATCAGCGTTCACCTCACCTTCGTCGGATTATTTTACGGCAAAACGTAGAATGATCAATTTACTAAAATACATACGTTAAATAATACATTTCAACTTCCATTTATTATTTTCCGGAAGTTAATCAACTACCTAGGAAATTGATCAACTTACGATTCTTGCTATTTTTCGGTGACATATACGTATACTAGCTGTGCCCGCAACTTCGTCCGCGTGGAATAGAGTTTCATCGCGTTGGAGGTAGAATTGATCAAATTCCTTTCTTAGCGGACGCCTACGTCATAACATCTACCTGCATACCAAATTTCAGCCCGATCGGTCCAGTGGTTTGGGCTGTGCGTTGATGAATCACTATGTCAGTCACTTTTGAGTTTTATATATTTAGATAGAAAGGTACACTTCTAAGCCATGATTCAGCAGCTGTTGTTTGAGAGTGACTAGTCTAGATGAGTCACGTTTTGTTTTATTGCATGCCACCAGCTACATTTAAGATATAAACCCTATAAGAAAATGAAATGTTTGGGATTTAACGCGCACATTAACTTTTTTAAACTTGCCGTTTCGGCCATGGGGTCACGGGGAGATGTAGCGATGCTACGGCTCCATCTGTGCGGTATCAGTAGTTTTCATATGAAAGAAGATTATCAAACTTCCATCCATCCAAACACACTTTCGCATCTTAAGTAATATTATAAAGCTGAAGAGTTTGTTTGTTTGTTTGAACGCGCTAATCTCAGGAAGTACTGGTCCGAATTGGAAAAATCTTTTTGTGTTGAATAAACCATTTATCGAGGAAGGCTTTAGGCTATATAACATCACGCTGCAACTATTAGGAGGGAAGAAATAATGGAAAATGTAAAAAAAACGGGGAAAAAATAACTATTCCACACGGACGAAGTCGCGAGCACAGCTAGTTTATAATATTAGCAGAACTCTGAGTGAACAAACCTACTCGTAGTTCAAATACTCGTGTGCTGAGCTAAGACTTGTTTCTCTAAGTCGGATAGCCTAGATCGCTGTTCCTATAAGTATCATTAGCTGCCAATTTTGGTGTGAACTCTTGGTATGTATCATCATCGCGTATATTCTAGTTGCTTCTGCCACCTTAATTCCACCGATCACCAGTTACATGACAATTTGCGTCTGTCGGTGTGCAAGCTCTCTACCGTTACGTCGTGTAATGTACTCAGTTTACATTTGCCTAATAGCCTCGCACCGAGTGGGTTGGAGTGGTGCCAAAACTTCATAATTTAATCAATACGACAACTGGCATCATGAAATATTTATACGCCTCCCAAATTATTTTAGAGAATATTCCGAGGGGATCAAAGTCGACAAGAGATGTAACTGCTTCTTAACTAAGGTTTTGGTGTAGGATCCGTGGATTATTAGGATTACTTTAAAGCGGTATTAGATATTAATCTTATTAATTCACCCGTGAGAGATTTTGTAATATCTCCTTGAATACGGTTGAGTTAAAAATGACTCGTGTAGGTATGGGCATGGCTTGCTTCTGAACAAATGTCACGTTTAGAGATCGACGAGTATTATATGTAGTTTTCTTACCTTGTATCTGTAAATGCACAGATCCGCGACTGCACACTTGGTTTTTCATAACTTGGTATGAGACACTTGGGTTATATGGGACTGGGAAAACGGAGAACACCCTCTTAACCTGACGGTGGTCGGCTACGAGCGCTCAGTTGAGGAGGGTCGGCGGTCGTCTCAACCCCTTCTCAGCTCTGTAGCGCTGCGCCGCCAGATAGGATGGCGGCACACCTCAGGAGGACGTAGTGGTGCCCTCCCGGTACGACTCGCTTTTGCGACAGGCTGGAATATCTCGGTAGCATTCTCCCATACCGCAGGGCGCGAGGGACACTATCTACCCCAACCTTCTAATTTGTAGACACATCATCATCATCACATCATCACCAGCCTATTGCAGTCCACTGCTGAACATAGGCCTCTCCAGTTGCTCGCCACTCAGGGCAAACATCTGAAGGATATGCCCATAATCGCCACGCTGGGCAGGCGGGTTGGCGATCGCAGGACGTAGCTTCTCGCTCCGATGACGCTGCTGCCCGTCATCGGCCTGTGGTAGCTACGCCTTCAATTATGATGGTTATACCGCCATTAGTCGGTTGCCAGCGCCTCGTTTGTTGTTCGGCAGGATGCACCACGGGCAGGTGAGGTTGGCTTGGAGCGATAAGATGATAGACTGCTCCCTTACATCCCCGTCCCATACATTTGTAGACACAAGTTACTTCAAGAATTTCTCCGCGTCAGGACTTTATAAGTAGAAACCGCAAACCCGCATACTCAAGGTGACAGACGAGGTGGACATTAGACTGCAGGCAATTAGGATAAAACATCTGTTTCCGCCTAATCCTGGCTTAGACATTGTTTGCAGATAATCCTTTATTGCAAGCAACATTGTTGTTAGCTAAGGAAACTAACTGTGTCAACGTAACGTACTTTGTAGCAGTTACGTCTATCTTGTTTGTCGTCGAAATGTACATTGGCTTACACAAAACAAAAGATACTCTGAATACTTAAGATTGATTTATAATTATTTTATCAACATTGTACTCAGTATAACTTTAGCTAAGGACTAAATTGATTTTAGGGGACGCACGGTTAGACTGTTTTTACACATAGTTTATAATATTAAGTATTTTATAAAACAGAATAGTAAAATTATTTTATTAAGTACTAGCTGTGCCAGCGGCGTCGCTCGCGTGGATATCGGGTTTCAAAAATAACGGACTTCCATATAATACCCATCTATACCTTGTGCCTAAGTTTTAAGTTAGACCTCTAGCAATACATTGGTGAAAACCGCATTCAATTCTATGCAGTAGTTTTCGCGTAATGCGCTTTCAAACATACAGGTTTAAATTTCTCGCGTTTTCCCAACACTTCCCGTCACTGCTCCGCTCCTATTGATTGTAGCGTGATGAAAAGTATCCTATAACCTGCCCAGGAGTATGAAGAATAATTGTACCAAGTTTCGTCAAAATCTGTTCAGTAGTTTTTTTTTCTATAACGAACATACAGACAGACAGACAAAAATTTTACTGATTGCATTTTTGGTATCAGTATCGATCACTTATCACCCCCTGATAGTTATTTTGAAAAAATATTTTATGTACAGAATTGACCTCTCTACAGATTTATTATAAGTATAAGTATAGATAAAATGGCTAAAGATCTCATTATATCTCATAATTAACTTGTTATCTATTATTTATTACCATTGAACCTTACCTTTTTAAACCAAATGACACCTTACCTTTTTGAAACGTGCTCTACCCAAAGGGAATGAAGAAATAAAAGCTTTATCTATCCCTCAAAGCGATAAGACCTAAATTGTACTTCATTATTTATCTTTGTGGATAGTTTTACGGTAAATGTATGGTGAGCAATAAAGAATATCTATCTATCTACAACTGGAGAACGAAAACGAGCCAATCAAACAACCCTATTAATAGCAATTACCGCCTAATTGTTTGGCGATATCTTCGCCATAATAACGGAGCCCACGCGTGCCGAGTAGCATTTTCCTGTGACTCACAGATAAGGAAAACGATACACTCTTACTCAATTAGGAAGATAGAAGAGTTATGACGTCATAACATTGTACATCATTTATACTTGCAAACTTGGTTGGGAAACGTTGATTTAATGGCCGCTAGAACGTAGAACCTACTGCTCCTCCTCACCTGGCGAAAAGCGAAAGATAAGCCCAAGTTGCTACTGCAAATGGTTAAGTAACCAAACTAATTACTCATCAGCCACCGCCATACTGGCTAGTATGATAGCTTTGGCTATATACTGACTGATCCCAAAACGCGCTCGAAATCACAGGCACAAACGCTGGAATCTCAAATAGTCCCTTTTTATCCCGGGGCAAGCAGGAAATAGGTACCCACTAAAACCCGGGGCTTCCTTCAAACGCCCTCTGGGTCGTGCCCGGGTCCTTGCGAACCATGACTACCTTGGCACCACGGATGCGGCCCGCCTAGTAGGAAGCCCTACACGTTCACCTCTTTAAGGGAGAACGACAGGAGCAGGGACCCGTTCAATGCAGGCGGAGGCCCCTACCACCCCTTGGGCCCCGTCTGGGAACGATTGACGTCTGTACTGCCGAGCAAGGCCCCTTCTGCGTCTGCGCAGCGCAGGAGCGTTATCTCAAGAAGTCCCTTAGTTGACTCTAACAGCACTGACTGAAAGAGAGACAGTACGGTGATTTGTCTTCTTTATCCAGTATCGCACAGATAAATATATACTTAAATAAACACACCGGGCGTGTAACAAACACAAATGTTCATTACACGAATGTTTGCACCGAATAGAACCTACGATCGTTGGTTCAAAAGGCAGTCACTACCAAATGATACCGAGCCAGATATTCCGAGAATTTCGGCAGTTCACGCATTACGTGGCGAATTAGGGCGCATCAGCGTTCGGAAACCAGCTGATTTGGATACTAGCCGTCGGAACTTTTAATTAGTGACCAATTAAGGCGTATCCCGACGCTTTGATTGTGCAACCGCAACAGTGGCTTAAGCACGACTCGACCGCGGGCTTAAATAGTTGAACAAAAAAGAAACAACAGAACTTGAGGCCTTTAAAAAATACAACGACCTATCGGATGACCCAGATGCCGCTTGGCGCCACGCCAAAATAGGTTATCTACCAACTGCACAGTGAAATGGGAACGTTTCGAATTTTCACTTTTTAATTATCAACCTCTTGACTTTGATGATTTCAGACGGCATTGTTGGCAGCCACTGCGGCAAGGCGTATTTTTAATTGGCTAAGATCGATAGAGTGGCGTGGATGTGTGATTTTAAGTGCTAATAAGTGTGAACCTAACAAAAGCACATTCTATCACTAGAATGTGCTTTTTCTAAATTGTTGCGATATGTTACCAACACGCCTAAGACTTTATAATAAATAAATAACCCAAGACATGCCACGCTGGGCCACACAGCGCCACCTAGCCCCAAACTAAGCCGAAGCTTGTACTATGGGTACTAGACAACTGATAAACTTACTTAGATACTTTTTTTTTTGCAAATAAATACATATTATACATAGAAAACACCCAGACCAATACAAACAGACATGTTCATGAACACAAATGTTTGTACTGTGCGGGATTCGAACCCACGACCTTTGGCTCAGAGGGCAGAGGTCACTACCAAATGAGCCACCGAGCCTGTCTTTTGTCACAATTCTTTAACATAGTATGTTGTATATGTTCTGACTGGTTCCGACAAACTGTGGTACAGTTTGGCAGAAAGTATAGTAAAAAAATCTAGTCATGTATTTGTTTTTTTTTGTAAGAAGAGCTTGCAGGAGCTTGTTAAATAAAATTTAAAGTTAAGACAACATCCCAAAGAATATTTATATATTAAGTATAAATAACAAAATATTAGTAATGTTGTGTTTTATATCTAAAACAAAATATTTTTAGTAGATATTCTGCACTTTCATATCATCTGCTACTGTATTTGATTAGTCTTCTTGGATATTAGTCACCGTGACTAACATTCATCATTCATCATCAGTATTACATACATAAATAATTTCAATATAAAATTACTAAATAACGTTTGCTTACATATCTCTTTCCTACGAAAAATATTATCTGACAGCTTTGAGTGGTCGGATAGCAAATAAAAACCAGTACCCGTTTCAGTTTACAATACTAATAAAACACAAACATTCAACTTGTTTGTTTACGCGACAATAAATTCTCGATAACTTTACTGCCAATTCGGAATATCTGACGTATCTGATGCATATCAAATCAATTCCTATAACAAGCGATACTTACATCCTACGATCCGATACCACTTCTCCTGCCCTACGCTACAAAAGCAGGCAAGAGAGCATCTCAGTTACCGTCCAAGCAAAACTTTACCTTACCCTCTATGTAGTAAAGGCGAAATTTCCTTTTTCCAAAACGCTTCTATGAAACTGAATAGGGATTAGACCTTGTTTGGAACCCGGTCCCACTTGAATCGCTATTGTTCTGGTCTCTATTGAAATTAAGCGTGTTGATACAAGCGATTTTATGTTACGTTACTAAGATGTTTGGAAAACCTTTGGGGATTGAAGGGAATTTGAGACGGCATTTGTTTTTTACGTTTGTTTGTTGACAGCCTAGTCTATCCTATGTCTGTATCTTGTTGCCAAAAGACCGATACCACGATGTCATCATCATCATCAGACTATTGCAGTCCACTGCTGGACGTTGGCTTCTCCAGTTGTTCGCCACTTAGGGCAAACATCTGGAGGATATACCCATAATCGCCTCGTTGGGCGGGCGGGTTGGCGATCGCAGGGCGTACCTCGCTGCTACCCATCATCGGCCAGTGGTATTTAGCTACGCCTATAATTGAGATGGTTATACCACCAGTCGGTTGCCAGAGTTTCTTTTTGCCTCGTTTATTATTCAGCAGGATGCACAACGGGCAGGCGAGGGTGGCTTTTTTTTTTTTTTTATACTACTAGGGTTAACAAAATGGCTGCCGGCCCGCCTGATGGTAAGCGGTCACCGCAGCCCATGAACGCCTGCAACACCAGGGGCATCGCATGCGCTTTGCCGACCCTTTAAGATGAAGCTTAGAGCGAAAAGATGGTGGGTTGCTCCTTTATACCCATTTCTCGGTAGCAGCCTCGAGGTCAGGAAGTATGCGGTGATTACACAGTTCGTTCTGCGCCCGATCGTTGTTTGATCATGTTGAATTGCCATGCATCCGTTTATCTACACTAATATTATAAAGAGGAAAACTTTGTTTGTTTGGTTGTAATGAATAGGCTCAAAAACTACTGGACCGTTTTTAAAAATTCTTTCACCATTCGAAAGCTACATTATCCACGAGTAACATAGGCACAATTTTATTTTGGAAAAAAAAACTTTACGCGGACGAAGTCGCGGGCGGAAAGCTAGTAATCTTATAAGAACAGAAGATAGGTCACATGCGCTACTCTTGTTTGAGCATTTATATATATGTGTATCTCGTTTTGTATTTGGCTAGTAACCATCATGATGTCAACCATAGTTTCTTCACAATCAAGATTGCCCTAATTGTGAAGAAACTATGCTTGACTTTCAGTCAGCACAGTATGGTATGCATCGCCTCAGGCCTCAGGCCAGGTGGAGTGACGATTTGCGCAGGACAGTGCTGGATGCGAGAAGCCTTAAATCGAGCACAGTGGCGAACTTGGGGAGAGGCCTATGTCCAGCAGTGGACTGATGTAGGCTGATGTTGATGATGATTATAATGTATTTGTAAGTTTTGTCACTTTTACCATAAGTTTTCACTTTGGTGTACAGGGTATGTTTATCCAAGACCCATCTAACCTTGGAATAATCGCCTACAGACCTTTGCATCCGATAACGACCCATTGGACCTTAGTTATATAATTCCCTCACCGTTAGGCGAGTGGCGAATCCTTACTAAGATTATTTGATACACCTGTGGGGTTTGAACAAGTGACCTCCAGAGAGTCAAACTTCTTACTTAATAGCTGGTTCTTTTTACCACTTTCCTCTATTGATCACACAAGCTAAGTTAAGTTTTTCCACATTAAGAGCGCGCATACAATTTTAAGCAACTCGAAACGCACGCGGGAGCCGATTCCGAAACACACATAGACATCATTTGTGTCTGTGTGGGTGAGCGGCGTGTCGGACGCTAACTCCGGCGGACGAACATATTTTGATACTTAACAATTTATTATTCATCTAAATTATTTGAACATTCTTTTATTGCTAAATATTTTATTAGTGTAGTATAGGTGCGTACTTATTAAATTGATTTAAACACTTTAGAGTACATTATTCTTAAGTGTTTACTAATTAAGGTTTAAGAAAAATATAACAATATTTTTGTCTTTCTATCTTTATATGTACCAGGTACATACCTATCCAAAGGTATTGTGTGAGTGATTGACATTATTAATGTTGCTAGATAAAAATCAATAAACCCTACTGTGTTTTCCTTGCCTTCTGATCATGAGTCAAAGGTCGTGAGTTTGATTCCCATCCAGAACAAACATTCGTGTGCTGAACATTTGTGTTTGTTCTGTGTTTAGGTGTTTGTATTATTATTTAAGGAAAGAGCAGTCTCCGTGGTTGCCACGATATAACTCTAACCCGTTTTATATTTTAACTTGTAAAAATTACTTTGTTCATTTTCACTCGGCAGAAATGGATCTCACAAAGAGGCTGGTTGCCATCATTCAAAAAAGATTAGTTTGTAAACAATTTGTCAATTTGAATTAAGGTCCTAAGTCTTCTATGCACTGATCACAGAGATCATGCATGTATCACTGATGCTTGTGCTGAAAGTTGTGCTTGTGTTTCGTAGCAGAAACCCCAAATGGCCTACAACAACTAAAGTCTGGTTCCTATCCAGCTTGACCAATCCATCACTTATTCTCGGGATGAATATTCGTCATGACCCGAATCCTAAAGGTTACATTGAAGGAGTCATTGACTACTGCAGCATTCTCTAAATAGGTGTCCTGAACCTGATTCTGAAAGAATATATCACGACTGACCAGCGCTGTTTTTTGTATAAGGCACAAATCTTGCGTAGAATACTGCTTTTACGCAATTTTATAAATGACTAGCTGTGCTCGCGACTTCATCCGCGTGAAATAGTTATTTTTCCCCGTTTTTTTTTACATTTTCCATTATTTCTTCGCTACTAATAGTTGCAGCGTGATGTTATATAGCCTATAGCCTTTCTGGATAAATGGTCTATTCAACACAAAAATAATTTTTCAATTCGGACCAGTAGTTCCTGAGATTAGCGCGTTCAAACAAACAAACAAACTCTTCAGCTTTATAATATTAGTTATAGTTAAGATGCAATGGACAGGTTACAAAGGCGAGCTATCTGAATGGGTAGGTATGGTGAGTCCTCTTGTATATATTCAAAAATTGTCTAGGATCGGTATTTTGAAAATTAAAATTAAATACAACAGCAAGTAAAAAATGTTGTCATTATCTCATTTATTTTCTACTTTACGGTCTAAATTAAGAAGACTAAACTTGTAGGAAATCAATTTTTAAACAATTTTGGTTCCTTCCTTTTCCTCTAAAATCGATATTTTGGAAATAAAACTCGCAAACCGCGACATATTCAAAACTGTATCATTATATCCTATGTTGTACTTTTTACGGCATGAATGAAAAGAAACAAAGTTCTAGAGAGTCAATTTCCGAACAATTTTGGCTCTTACCTTTTCCCCCAAAATCGACATTTTGGAAATTAAACTGAATTAATTAATTACTTAATAATATTTCGAATTTAACATAATTCCAATGACGGCGACGAAGTAAATAAAAGAAATAATAATACCTATTATGGCAAACTGCTGCACTAATGAGGGCGCCCATATCGCGTGTGAATTCGCCACCAGAGGTGCTAGTGTAGCGTGAGGTATCCGAAATGTCAAATTACATAGGTTCTGTGGGTTAAACGAGTTTATTTCGGAAAATTAAATAATTTTGTGCAATTTTGGCATAGCTGGCATTAATTTTCGAAAATATGAGACACGGCTCAGTGATTATCTGCGCTTTAAAAGCGGAGCCGAGAAAATGAGGTATAAAAATTAGCGGTATGAAAGAAAAGCTAGTTCACTGGTTTGTTTATTAACCGTTAACAAACAGTTTTGCCTTTTGGAAACTTATGGCCTCCTTCTTATAACGAACAAACAGTCATCACATGCATAAAACAAACCTTAACAGCTATGCCCGAAGACCTCACTATACAGTGGCACCCTCTGATGATTACAAAAACGGTAGCCCTCATTGGCAACGTTGCACCTTGCGACTTGCATACTGCAAGTTACATGCTCGCCCTGCTCGTCGCCATACTACCATTCAGCATACGTAGCCGGTAATTTTAACATAATGTATGTAAATAAGTTACCGTAACATATCCGTATCTTACCAGCCTTTTCGCTAAAATCACCCCTAGTAACCGTAATGGCCATACATTTCACAACTATCATATTGCATTTTGGTTTTACATTTTGAAACTATAAAATATAATTTTTACTTCTTTCTAATACTATCTGAATGAAAGTAGTAATCTCATATCGTTATCAGCCTCTCACAGGCCACTGCTGGACATTGGCCTCTCCCATTGTTGACCACTTTGATCGATTTAATTTTAATCGTAGATACTTGTTATTATTGTGACACAAAGATTCACTTATTCACACTAAACAATTAAGCGACAATTTCAAAATTGGATTCGAAGATCGATTTATCTAAATCTAAATAAAGTTCCTTAGTCAATAAAAGCCCATGTGTTTTACTGTAAACAGAAACCATTTATTAAACTAATAGTTAAACATATTTACATAATTTACAAATATAAACCAAACCAAATTAAAAACACACCTGTAAACAGAAAAACAACATTAAAGCTGTTATTCCAGGAAATATTATTATCTTATTTACATTTAAATATTACGTATTTGAAACCTAAAAGACATTGCCACCTTTTGTGACAATGTCAAACAGTCCAAAGACAACTTAAGTAAAGCGGTTATATACCGTTTTCTTTACATATCAATTTCGTGCATACCATCAAACATTTTATCATCCATCTTTACACATATAATTTTACTAATAATAACTCGACTATGGGATTTCTATGACGTTCAGCTTCATTGTATGCCTTTATTTATAGTCGTGAACATGTGACGTAGATTCCTTAAATGCTCCCAACTCAAATGAATCTCCTTATCAGTTTCTTCATGGAAGTTGTTTCTGACCATTGATGTTAACGAGCATATTAATAATCATTGGACTAGCCTTACTTTGTAACTTCATTAGTGAACTAATAAACAAATATCATATTAATTTTTTGAAATATTTAGCAAATGTGGTTGTAGATAATAATAATTATAATAATCCTGATGTTTGTATTTGATACTCATGACTAAACATTAGGTAAATCATTTCATTAATTTAGTATGTATATTATTTTAACTTAATAAATTTTCCATACAAAAATAATATTACAAAGTATCAAACTCGTGGAGTTGCACGCGCGCAGAGAAGTATACGCTCATAAAAGTGGTTGTGCGTATGTGTGCGTGAGCGGAGCAGCGAGCGGCACGTCCTCCCTCTGGGATGACCCGATTTGGACTGAATCGGCAAGCGTCACTTTTAAAAAAATCGTATAAAATAAGAGGCAAAGAATATTAATAAAATAATAATTAGGTGCACTTAAGAAAGACTTCTTTTACATTTACACAAAATTTCAACTAAAAAAAACAGTGTTTTCTACTAGAAAAACACTGTTGAAAAGTGTGAATTGAGCTTATTTTGAAAAATTATTGTGGGCAATTTTATAACACATTTTTGAAAGTTTTTTTGTCTAGTGCACTAATAGACCATATAAGCTATTGTATAAACATATATTTAAAACATATGTATGTAATACAATTGATATTAAGACTTTCGAAATTGACTCTGACTCGCATTTTTGCGAATCGGCTTACGGGAGATCTTTGATAAACAAAAATATACTAGTAAATGTTGTATTTTATCTAGCCTACGCACTGCTTGAAGACTTTATCTATATAAAAAACTATGTTTCTTATTTTAAAAAAATCGTTTTCTATGATAATAGCTCGTCCGAAAATACCAGTTTCGCCGCAAATACGTCGAATTCTGTATGCGCGCTCTTAAGTAGCATTCTAATCCTCATAATATTTTAATTTCGTATATCGTATATGTTAAGGTTTGTTTCACATTGTTTTCTCTCATAGAATAGTGAGTGGTTATGATAATATTTGAAAAAAAAGTACTAAAAGCACCATGTCCTCAACTTTAACTTATAGCTAATTCTTATTATCTGTAGTTACTACGGATTGACACCGACTACACTTTCCTACAGAATGTAAGTAGTTATTGGTTTAAGCTTTCTAGCTTAAACCGGTAACTCCTCTTCGCTTAAAGACATAATATTCACATAAATTACCCTGTATAGTCGGAGACAAGACACTGAAAAGTTTGTTCAATGAATAAAATTTGTGTATCAAAATAGCTTTCGCTTTGATCAAACAGTTCGTTGAATGAAATTATTTGTTTTGATCCGTGAAAGTGTTCAATACAATACGATGAATGAGAATTAATATAAAGAATTAATAAATAGGTATGTACTTTAATAGTACTCTTATTAAATCCTTTAGAATTTTGGGTTAGACTATAAAGTGCCATTGCGTTAGAAATTACTCGGAATTTATTTTTGTCTATTTTATAATAAATTAAAAATATACAAACATTTATCTTATTTAATTAATTTATAAATACAACCAATAAATATTTTAGTGTATTTTTATGGCTGTATTTTTAATTTACTATAGGTAATGAAAGTAAGATTTTCCTGCGCCAGATCTCTTTGCGATCCTCACCCACAGTCGTTCTTTCAGGCTATGAAAGTGTGAGGAAAAGGAGTGGATTAGAATATTTATAATATGCTAGTATTTACTTTATAAAACATCTTGGATATCTTCTACTCTTTGATCAGTAGAGGATAAAAGCAAGAAAAAATATATAAAAACGTACGCATACGAGTTTTATTATGTATTTTGAGGAGTTTTAGTACTTCCGTATTTGTTTCTTTGGCTTTTCCTGTTTACCAAAAGTACGTCGAGTATTCATTGAATTAAATACGTTTTAGCATCTTGGTTTTAAATATATATTAAGTTGACAATTGGATCATACATATGGAGCAGTAAAAAACTTTACGAAAATTCTATGAAAGCTTTTCAAGTCCATCTTATTTACTTTTTCCCAGAAATTAATAATATATTAGGAATAGGGGTTAGTACGACTGAGTAAGACAGAGCTGCCAAAATTCTTCACACGGTATATTATAGCATAAATATATAATTCAAAGGTGACTGACTAACTGACTTAGTGATTTATCAACGCACAGCCCAAACCACTGTGTCCGATCTGTCGATCGGCGTGAAATTTGGCATGCAAGTAGATGTTATGACGTAGGCATCCAGCATTTTGATCAATTCTACCCCCAAGGGGATAGATACAATAGGGGATGAAACTCTATTCCTCGCGGATGAAGTCGCGGGCACATTTAGTTATTGCATAATATTTTTAGGATTCTTTGAAAACGACTTCATAAGCCGCATACATTAGAATCCGATCAATGTAATTAATACTAAGTATCTAAAATGTATAACGTAGGCAAATTGAACTTTATCCACGTGAACTTATGGTTGATATTTTTATGCAGCTCGGCAGTAGACGTTTGTAGAGCTTTGTTATTGCAATAGATTTTCAATAATATTATGTGGCGTCTGTGTTCCGCCGTAAGAGGATTGCCGTATTGTTTTATCAAACCCGTTACTGAGTACACATGTGGCAACGTTGATAAGAAGATTTCGCGTCTCTGCTTTACTTGATGTAGCACTTGCTTTTAATCTACTTAAAGGAAATATATTTTCGAGAAATACATCTAAATATTATAAAGTGATATTTTGTTACTCTAATCTGAATAAAATGCCTGTCTATGTATAGGGAATGTCAAGACCTTTCTTAAGCACGTTTTCTTATGCACGTTTAAAACCTTTATTCATCCATCAATGAAATCATCCCTATACCATTATAGGGGAGCGGAACCCATCATCTTTTTGCTCCAAGCCTGCCCGTGGTGTATCCTGATGAATAACAGACGAAGCTTTGACGGTTGACTGGTGGCGGTATAACCATCACGATTGAAGGCGTAGTTAAATATCACAGGCCAATGACGGGCAGCAGCGTCATCGGAGCGAGAAGCTACGCCCTGCGATCGCCAATTCGCCTACCCAGCGTGGCGATTATGGGTTCAGCCTCCAGGTGTTTGCCTAAAACGGCGATCAACTGGAAACCTTCGTCCATCAGTGGACTGCAATAATAGGCTGATGTTGTTGTTGTACCTATTAATTGTATATTAAGCAATTGACTTTAATGATAGATAAGATTGTGTTCCAGGAGCATTCTGTAATGTAGGTAGATACCTACCATTTAATATAAGTATGTAGTAAGGGTAGGACAACAATGTATCACAGATATCAGTCCGGAATAAACCGCTATCCAGTACGCACACGCTTCTTTCACTTATCCTCCAGGACACAACCCTCCTTACCTCAGGGATCATACATTACACATTCTACAATATTCTAAATTACATACATACATACCGTAAAGCCTTTCTTCTTTCGCCCAAATTATGTGCATAGAATAGGTAAACATAGATGAAACATTCATATGAATTTCGCTATAAATTCGATCATGCACGCAACCATCATAATAACAAAGTGGTATGTGAAATCTATAAATTATTGAACACCTATAAGCCTACCTTCCTATTACCTATTAATTCTATACCCACTACTGCTTACCGCGGCAGGTAACCTAGTGACATTTCGCTGTAATCATATTTCGTGACCTAGAAAAAGCTGCTACCCCTTTCTCCACCGCCATTTTCCATACGCAAATCGAGATTTGCCAACTAGCGTGACTCCGCATCCATTATTTACAATTTAATACATACGGAATGTCAATCGATTGAGCGAATAGTTCCCTTGGTACCTAAGTTGTTCAGAAGCGCTGTGAACTTCAAACTTTGAATTTTAAACTTAGAAGCATAATATCTGGAATAATGAATTTTAGAAAGTAGACATGACATGAACTATCGACTAAAAGTACTTAGATACATATTTTAAGTACTCTTAGCTGGTAGTCCATGTTATGTCTACTTTCTAAAATTCATTATCAAAATTATACACAACTAGCTAAAGCCTGCATGAATATAGATAATATACGAAATGATAATAATAATATAATCCTTATTATTGCCAGTATGTTAATGTGAAGTAGAAGCTATATTATATAAAGTTTAATTCAAATACTGTACTGTACGTAGTTTTTGCGTGACAGATAGATAGATAGATAGATAGATATTCTTTATTGCACAAAATACAAACATTTATAGACAAGGTATTACAGACAACAAGTGGTACAATTTAGGCGACAGAGTAGGTAACAAACAGACAAAGTCCTTCACTTTGCTCGATCCTGGGTGTCTTGCATTCCACACTTGCGAGCTTGCTTGCCACTAGCGCAAATCATCACTCTACCTGGTGGCCTACCCTACGTTTGCCGAGTATAAGTATAATAAAACTAGCTGTGCTCGCGACTTCGTCCGCGTGGAATAGTATTTTTTTTCCCCGTTTTTTTTTTACATTTTCCATTATTTCTTCGCTCCTAATAGTTGCAACGTGATGTTATATGTAGCCTAAAGCCTTCCCCGATAAATGGTCTATTCAACACAAAAAGAATTTTTCAATTCGGACCAGTAGTTCCTGAGATTAGCGCGTTCAAACAAACAAACTCTTCAGCTTTATAATATTATATAGTTAAGATAAACATTAAACTGTCTTATATCCTTAAAACATACTGGCAAAGTGTCGACAGCCGATAAAAAAATAATAAAACTGCACATTATCATAAAGCTCTCGATAAGGGATCATAAGTAGGTCTTAAAAGCCTTCACTAACTATTAAGTAGCCTTAAGACGCGCGTTTCCGAACAAGTAACATATACAACATGTATATGTATATTTACGTACGTACTGGAAAACGTGCGTGGAAAACGTGATGGGTACTTACAAATAGCGATCCGGTGTTTGAAGTAGAATGGGTAGGGACAAATCCTAGCTCGTTAAAAATTCAAAGGGAAAAGCTTTTTATTATTTCAGATTAATAACGCAAATGTTAGTTGTTTTGTAGTTAGATTAAAATCAAATACAGATTTGATTGTATTCAAATATATACCAGGAATTACTGATTGAAATACGATTGTTATTCTATATTCCTGTAATATTGAATTTAAATTTTCCTTTCGAAGGCCGGTCCATGTTATTTTGATTGGGAAAATGGTAAATCATTTATTATTATTCATTTAAATTAAATATGGATTGCCATTTTCAAAATATTTACATAATATTTTTTTTTCAAAGTGATAGTTATAGTTATATATAAATATACTGGTATTCCGAGAGATGCAAACTTAGATACCTAACTTCGCTTAAACATATTCTATTAACCACATGTATCTTGATATATTATTATTAAAAAATCACTGTTTATAAATGATAAAATCACATTTTGTCATGGATTTGCCTTTTGCTACGAGTGCTTGAAATTGTGTGTTCTACTCATACGCGGACACATTTCTGTAAATATAATGCAACACAACTGCACAATAAGTGATAACTACAGTTAAATCAATTATAAGCTTAGTGCTGTAGATGTAAGGTTTGCTAATTTACAAACCCTGAAGCAATAAAACACAAGAAACAAATAAACCACAGTACAAAAATCACCCACAGAGTTTTGTTCCCATGTTTGTGTTAACTTAGGTACTAATACCTGGCCGCTTGAACTTTGCCAGGTGTGGGCAAACATCAAACCGGGTGGTTTGACCCACTTAGGGGTTCCTTTCATCTTTTAGCTATAACACTGTCGTAATTGTAAAGGTCTGCGAATGTTTTACCTACCTATGTTGTTCAAAGACAGTGACAGGAAAAGCCTTGTCAAAATATGTTGTTTTGTGATCTTGATGTAGTAAATTAAGGTGAAATGCGTAAGGTCCTAAGTACATTTAGATGTTTGGACACGTATGTTCACTTTTCATTTGAAAAATTCTCCTTAACGTAATTATGATTCTTAACCGAAAAAGATTATCTAGAATAAATGATGACGAAAAAAAACTACACCATCCATTTGTTACATAAGTTCGATGGTATCATCGGTATTCATTTTTCATAATATGCGAGGAGTAAATTTCTTATTTCTATAGTTCTAGAGTTTCACCCATATCTTTCTGATAGTTGTCGATACTATTTAGAGGCATGTTTTTGCAACGCTATTTAGACAACAACAATGGATATTTTGCAATCAGCTTTCAGCTGTTAGGGACCCCAAGACGCGAGTGTAGGTTTCTTAAAGGCCGATAACTTAGATAAATAAAATTCTCCTGGTGTCAGGTATCTATTTATATGCTGAAGTAAAAAGACTATCATCGGAGTTATCTGATGATAGTCTTTTCAGTGACGGTTACGTCAAACCCGTTTACCTCCTCTGCCATAACAAAATAAAAAGCGTCTTTTTAAAATTGGTATTCAGATTTGTATCCGTAACGTATTCGTGGTAATAGCATATGAAATATCCTAAAATCAATATGGCTCAAACATCCTGCCACTACGAGTAACGACTAATAGGACGGCAGTGAATTTTCGGAATAAAAACAGAATGGGATTAAACGAGTGAGCGAACTTCTATCCGGCGGGAAACCGCAGTAAAACCAACATGCAGCCATCATTTATAACTGTGTTGGAAACCATGTTTCTCTAATATTGGGGTTCAAAACAAAAAATGCTACGAATGTAAAGTAAAGAATACTTCAATATTGTCTTGTTTTTATCAAATACGGTTTATAACTGGCTAGTCCACGGGTTCCAAAACTTTTATGCCTCGTGGCGCGCTTATAAATTTAGGATTTTTCTGACCTAACTAACTGATATCAACCATAATGTTAAAGCTTCTAAGGGTTATGTGGCGCCCAGTTTGAGAACCTATGTACTAGTAAATTTACTCGTAGTTACCGATTACGAGACGGATGACTCCTAACGACGACGGATAACGAAAGACTGACATTACAGAAAAGTGACGGGAAATTCACGATTTAATGGCTTTAAAATCATAAAAAAACAATACACTTGTATCTAGTTGTTGTAAAAGTCATGTATACCTAATGGAGAAATTTTCAAAATTTGATTTATATTGTCTAACACCGATTTCTATACAAAATGTGTCAGGATCACGAAAATAAAAACAATTGTTTAACAATTAACACTTTTCATTCTTATTAACAAAAGTATTGTTATATTTTTCGTCTAACGGTGTTCATATAATCTTCTCACATGTGGCAGGCGTGTGCAGAATTCGTTGACAAGCCCCAATATCTGGTTTTTGTTCGCAAAAAGTTTCCACTCTAACTGACCCAAATCTGGGTTCCTCTTTGTGAAATATTCATTACAAATGGACACCGTCTATGCGTAAATATGTGATAGATCCCTGCTGAGTTGTGAAACTAGAAAATAAATAGTTATAAATAAATATAAATTAGTAATTTACACCACCACAATGTGTACCAAAACGGAATATTACTAGAATTTAGTTAAATATCTCTTTTATTAAATTTTCGCATTGAATTTTTCCCTTGTCATACTCTTACCTTTACCTATTAATATATTGTATCTTGAAGTACCTACAATGTATGCGGTCTTTTCACTCACAGCGATCTATTTCAGACAACCTTCAGATAGGGGATATTTACTAAAGAGAGGGGTAACATAGTTACGATAAAGAAAATTGTGTTCTTGCTGAAGCAAAAAAAGGAACGAAATACTTAAGTACATAATAGGTATAACTGTTACTAAACATATTTTCAGGCATCTGTCTACCTATTATGTAGGTAACTCGATTTAGCACGTGTCACGGAATGAAAATAAACTGCCGACAAATTCATTGGCGTAAACGCGGCACCAAAAAACACGTCCAATTTGAAACTTTATTAGTACATGTTAAACAATGGACAGTTTTGCTTTATTTTTCACCTTGGACAGGCGAGGACATTTAAAATATTCAACCGAACGCGACGCTCGACGCCCGCCCAGAAAATTGGCGCTCTGTATTCTATAAGCATTTGGCTGTTTCGCAGGGACATTATTACCGTGAGAAATGGAGAACGGAATGGCGCCGTTTATTGTGTGTAAATTAAAAATAACTGTCAGCGAACGTTTTGATGTGGAATAGCCCTTTCGATCTGAAATGCGGACGTTTTTGAATGTGTCGAGTTGCGATAACGCTTTGTCGTGGAGTGTTTTTTTGGGAACATTGAAAAAGTGTAGGCGCGATAGAGAATTTTTCAGAATTTTCATATCATGTACGGAATATTTTTAAACTGCTTTAGTGAATTGGTAAAGAAGACATCAATATTCATGATCAAAATTTACTGCACGTATACACGTGAGTCAAACTAATATCAATTAATATCAGATATCATCACATCCCTATTTTGTCCCGATCCTAAGATGAGTATTGACACTGGGGGAGGCCTATGACCAGGCGCCCTGCGGTATGAGGCGTAAGAATACTACCGAGGTATCACTGAGCTGAAGAGAGGTTCAGACAAATCCCGACCCTCCTGAGATGAGCGCTCGTAGCCGACCACCATCAGGTTAAGTGGGTATTTTCTGTTTTAGGAGTGAGTCCCACATAACCCATGTGTCGACCTAGGGCCCTAGTGTATGCGCAAAAGCTGTCCTGACGTAAAAGGGCTATGACTAGCTCTGAACGTTTGCAGGCCACTCGACACAAATACAAACACTCTGCTAAAAGTGTTACGGCAAGGAAGAATCATAAAAATACCAAATTTACGTCAACTGAAAATTACATAAAACCGGTATACGTTCTCGCTCCCGTGGCACCGACCTTGTCCGACTCCAATTCGCTTAATGAAGTGAAATAATTGATTAATCGCTTGTCAGCCGAACCGCGGTTATGACTAATAACGACTTACAGTCGCAGTGGCTCTGATAGAACTTCCATTATTCATAAGGTTACACTCGTGGAAATCGTGCGAATGTCGCCTGTTTTTGCGCGACTGAAAAAGCCTAGTCATAGATAGCACCTATGAGAGAAAATAACGGTTCTCTGTGGGTAACTAAGATTTATTGCGTGTTAATTCACCAGCTAGCTATGCTGTAAGGTATAATATCTCAAAAGCTCTATTTCATCATCATTATCATCCTGAAAACGTCATTTAGGGGGTTTGCCCTATAAATGGAGTGACTAAAACTGACTAAGATTTATTGCGTATTTATCCTCTACTCTGAATATTGTGATTGAAATTTAAAGGTAGGTTATAATCTCAAGGCACTGATTTATTAATGAACGCTACAATATTGATGTACTTACTAGTTGCCTATCAAATCCTAAGAGTAAATTGGCAAAACTTATTTCTCGCTCTAGGGAAACACGTTGAAATGTCATTAGTTAGTGTTCCAAGGTTCTAGAGCTCTTCTACACACATAATTGCTTTTAAGTGTACCTATCTCATTAACTTTTAAGCCAGTTCCATTTTTTTAAAGTATTTTAATTATATTTGTCTTTTTTACGATAAATTAGTAAAATGTTCTAAAATATTTTTGATAATATTATTTCCTATTGCCAGTTCACTTTAACCGCTATCACCGAAAACGGCCTGAATACGATTCGGGAATCTCCGTTATTCATTAGACGCTGTGTTGGAGTTATGACGTAAGTTCAGGGCTGCACTAGATATTAATTGACTGCAGTGATTTGTAGGCCAGTGTCGGCGGCATACCCAGTTTGCCTTACGACAGCTGATGGGACTTCAAACTAATTTGTATGGAATATCTGTCTAAGCAACATGGTAAATAGCAAGTTAGCTACTTACGCCGAAATAGGACAAGATACCTTATTTACTTACTTAAGATACTTATCACTACATACTTAGTATAAAACAAAATCGCTTTTCATGTCCGTCTGTCTGTCCCTACATCTATCGTCGTAAGCTTAGATTTTTAAAACTACGCAACGGATTTTCATGCGGTGTTTAATAGATAGAGGATTAGAGATTCAAGAAGAAGTCTTGTATGTATAATATAGTATTGCACTCGTGCGAACCGGGACGGGTCGCTAATTTATCTAGTATTGTGATATATTTTAAGCCAATAAGCCCTGTAGGTGCTAAATAAAGGTGGATAAATCGTTTAGTACCTAATATTGAAGAGTATTCGTCATAATTATAATATCGCAGTCCACAGCTGGAAATAGGCCGCTACAGTTGTTGGTAACTTTGCTCAAAAATCTGGAGGCAATCATAATCGTCTCGATGGGCAGGCGGATTAATAATAATAATAATAAATTTATTTATTTCTCATCACAGGGTAGGTACGTTTAACAGGATGTTACAAAACTCTGACATAATATTGTGTGATGAGACTGATGCCTGACCTAGGCAATTAAATGCCTGTGTTTCAGGTCATCAGGCTCAAACCGTCTCAACAAAGATTACGAGTTAAATAACATTGTCTAATTACATATGCTAAAACTTACATTTTGTGATACAGCTTAATTTAGAAAAATTGCAAAAATTAATTTTATATAATTAGTTTTAAGAAAAAAGGAAACATGTATGCTTACCTATGTGTGTGTGTGTGTGTATGTGTGTGTGAGTGTGTGTGTGTCTGTGTAGGTGTATGAGTTGTGTGTGTGAGAGAGAGAGCGAAGGAGTCTCTGTGCGGTAGCTGAGTGTTCATATATGTATACTAAGAGAATTAGATATTTTTATTAAGAAGGTTTTCAGTTTCCTCGTATGTCAAACCACGCAACCAATCGCTGAGTAAATGTTTTATCTTGTACTTCGTTGAGTTGTACAATGGAAGGTTTTCATTAATTTTGTAATACAATCGTAAGGAAAGTATATTATATTGTCGACCTGCAAAAGCCGTACGGCAAGAGTTCCAAACACGGACTGGTTTTTTGTGTCTTCTGAGGAAAGTCCTGGTATCCAGAGGCACCCTAGACTGGCAACGCAATATAGATCGAAGTATGTACAACTGCCTCACATTAAGAACCTTAGTCTCACGGTATAGAGAAGAGGTAGGATAATCTCTACGCTTGAAACCTATCACCTTCAAAATCGCCCTCTGGGCTCTCTCCAGATCCAACATAGAATACTTAAAAGTTCCACCCCATACAGGGATACAGTACATCAGGACAGATTCACAGAGACTGAGGTAGACGAGTTTCAGCGTATCGCAATCAGCGGAGTGTCTCAGTTCTTTGAAAATATATATTAGCCTTCTGACTCTAGCACAAAGCGCCTGGATATGGGTACGCCAATCCAATCGCTCATCAATAAATACTCCAAGATATTTTATACTTTGAACCAAGGATAGGTACATACAAGAGCAGGGCTGTTCAGGATCCGCGCAAACATGAGCCTTGATGGGTCTACAAGGTGACGGTTGCACTGTATTTGGTAGCATAAAACGCACTATATTGGTCTTGTCAGTATTGAGGGTTAAATAATTACGCGACAGCCACTCAATCACCGTTCTTAAAGAGCCTTCGGCCCTAGCCGTGGCATGCTCCCAATCCTTGTCATAGACCAAGAGGGCGGTGTCATCGGCATAAGTAAAAATCTCGGTTCCTGGCATGGTTAAGAGGCATAGGTCATTAATATAAACCAAAAATAGTGTTGGGCCCAAAATGCTTCCCTGGGGAACCCCGAAATCAATTTTCTCGTCTTCACTAGTGTGTGTGTCAATTCTAACCCTTTGTATGCGGTTGCAGAGGTAGGACTCGAAAATGTCAAGTGCGGGACCTCGGATCCCAATGCGCTCAAGTTTAGAGATCAGAATAGGCACAGAAACCGTATCGAACGCTTTAGATAAATCTAAAAAGATACCATAGCATTTCAGCTTATCATCCATTTTTCCAACCAGAGACTCAGTTAAAGCCAGCACGGCATCCTCTGTTGACACCCCCGGCCTGAATCCATATTGATTTTGAGCTATGATACTGAACTTACCAAAATACGACACTAAACACTCATTCAAATAATAATAATAATAATAATAATAATTCATTTATTTGCACACAAAAGTTACATACAATTACAATGTCAATATCAATATTATTAATAAGAATGAAATATTAAACTAAATAAAGATAATGTGAATTTAGATATTAATGTCAAATTACAATATTCATTCATTTATTTCAATTATTATTCATTTCAATTACAATTATCAATACAAGTTAGCACATCAATTTTAATTCATTTTATTTTATGTTATTTTTGCATTAAAATACACAATAAATAAATGGAAAGTGTATAAAATATGTATGTGGCCATTGTGAGAGAGCGGAACCTGTACTAGGATGCCCTGTGTTACAGAGTTCCGGCCCTCCCCCCAGTGTGTGAGTGAGTGTGTGCGTGTGTGATGTGTGTGTATGGGCGTACGTGTGTGTTATGTGTGTATGTGCGTACGTGTGTGGTGTGTGTATGTGTGTGCACGTGTACATGTGAGTTCGTGTTAATCTTTTTACTTCTTAATTTAGTTATTTGTTTTAACCAATAATAATTCGACTTCATCGTAGGTTTTAGAACATAGATATGAAGTTAATATTTGCTTACATTTATATCGTGTCAAGGGATAAATATTGAGGATACGGTTAAACATATTGTATAGAAATTGGCCGAGAAATATATGGTGGTGTTTAGCGTATGGTGAAAATTTAGTACGATTTTTAAATAAGTCATTTCTTCTCTTATTGCCCAAATCTTTTGGATTATAAACAGTCTCGGCATGGGTGTATAATAACGACTGTAATATATATAATTTCCTAACAGTGAGCACCTCTGCCTCTGAGTACAGTTCTGTGGTTGGATATCGGTAAGGTTTACATAACATTACTTTTAAATATCTCTCAAGAATCTTTGAGAGGGAGCTAAGAACAGATATTGGCCTATAATTAGTAACATTGGCTTTGTCTCCACTCTTAAAGATAGGATGCACGATAGCCTTTTTAAAGGCTTCAGGAAATACACCAGAGTTTATAGCCAGATTACAGATGTGCGCTATAGGAATGGACAGACTTTGGCTTGATTGTTTGATGACAAGGGCTGGGATATTGTCCCAGCCAATCGCGCAGTCAGAACGCAATGATTTTATCAGGTCTATTACCCGTTCATGATCTATTGGCATAAGAGCAAATGAATTGCACTGGGTTGCCGTGGGCAGATTGGATGATGAAGAATTCCCAAGGGGAGAGACTTTAGATGCGAGTGTCTTACCTATATTAACAAAAAAACGGTTAACCTCATTAACGGCCGTGACAGGACTATCAGAGTTTTGTAAAAGGTCCTTTGCTGATTGCTTCTGAGTTCCAGTATTAGTTATCGTTTTAATCAATTTCCATGTAGCTTTAGAATTATGTTTAGTCTTTAAGAATTCGCTTTTCTGATAGTTATGCTTCAGCTTTCTTAACAGAGAATTACAGAAATTACGATATCGTTTATAAGCAATTTTGAGTATAAGGTTGTCTGGAAATTGTTTTGCTCTTTGATGCATTTTATCGCGGTTCCTAATACACCGGACCAGACCCGGTGTCATCCAAGGCTTGACGGGTAATGTTTTCCTTCTAATATTGGCCTGGACCGAGTTATCAGAAATAGTCTTCTGTAAAATATTAATGAGACTGTCAGTTGCCTTGTTTGGATCAAGTTCATTAAGAACAGAAGAGAAGTCAGTTTGGTCAAGTTTGTCTTTTATGGCCCGGTAATCAGGACGTGAGACCATGAGAACACAGCTTCTGCTTTTGGTTGGGAGAAAACTGGACAAGCAGAGCAGCATAGGCAGATGATCAGTTACATGTGTGTCAAGTACTAGGCACGTGGCAGACTCTTTTGTTTTCAAAAGAATGTGGTCTAGGCAATTTCCGCCTCTCGTGGGGATTAGGTGCGCTGGCAAGAGGCCCAGAGAAGCAGTACAGTTAAGATACTCAGTGGCAAGCCGATCTTGATTATTAATTTTGATATCGATGTTTATGTCGCCAATCAACATAATATTTTTGTATGAGCTTAGTTGTGAGACCAGATTTTCGAGACTATTTAAGAAATTTTCTAAGTCATTATATGATGGTGATCGATAAATGGAAATAATGGCTGTATTATCAAGGCAGCAAACTAGGCAGTTGGCTTCAGTAAAATCAGGCTCTATAACTGTATATTGCAGTGACTCTCCTGCATAGATACAGACTCCGTCATTTTGCGAGTGGTTCCTGGCTGTAGCATACGACGTATAACCCTGCAAGAGCGGGGGTGCCCCGCATACCCGGAGCCAACACTCAGTGAGGATTATTATGTCGAATTCCAATTTGGTTAATTTTATGACTATTAAAAATTCATCAAAGTTCTTTTTGATGCTTCTTATATTAATGTGTATAATTTTTAATTTATTATTTGGTTTTATTCGAACTAGGCAATCCTCGGGAGAGCATTTAAATGAGCTACATATGGAATAGTTATCAATTTCGTTAGATATGTCATTGAGATCATCCATTAAATAAATAAATAATATAAAAGGAAACTATTAAGTTATTTCGTGAGTTAACGAACTAATTGTGCGAACAATCTCTCCTTGGGCATGGACTTCCAATTGATGTGTGTGTATAGTATTTGTGTAATCGGTGTGTGATTGTAGTATTATCAGTGTGTGAGTGAGACAGTGAGTTAGGTATGTACTACTGAGATATAAACAAAAAGAAAACATTTTACCACCAGGCATGCACAAACAACATATTAAGGGGAATACAATAAGATAACCATATAACAAGCAACCTAAGGGGAACACTATAAGGTAACCATACAATAAATAACTTGTGGGGGATAGTCATCTCGCCTTGAGATTGTTTAGATCATTGACTGAATTCACACGTATGACTGGTGCCCCTTCAGCCTCTCGCAGGTAAATTTTTCCGTACGACGTCCAACAAAATCGGTAATTGTTTGCGCTGGCGAATTTGCGTGCATTTGAAAATACATTTTTCGAATGTTGCGTCAGTCGTTCGGAAATGTACACCGGTGTGGGAGGGCCCTTAAACTGCAAGTTGACTGTATTAAATTTTTCTTTGTTACTTCGATTGTATTTCTTTACCGATCTAAGAATTTCCTCTTTTTTGAGAACGCTCTGCAACTCCACTGTGATGGATTTATTTTTCGACGCCTTATTCCGATAAATGTCACGTAACTCTGTAGGACGTATGGGAACATTCAGTGCGTCCCCCACCCTTTGAATAAGGGATGCGAGATCATTTTTTGTTTCAGTCTCCGAAGACGGCATATTCCGTATTTCAATACAACTGGCCAATCTGCTTTTTTCGGTTACTTCGATCTTCGCTTCCAGAGACCTGATGTACCTACTGTCCACTTCTCTCTCTCTTTCCAATTCCTCCACTTTTTTAATCATCTCATCATATTTCATACTTATAAAATCCAGCGATTGTTTGATGTCTGTATTTTGCTCTTTAATATCTTTAATGGTGTTTAAGAGTGTAGTATGTTTTTTGTCTTGTTCCGCTGTCCAGCAAGAAAACATAGATAGAACTTCCTTCTTAAACTCTGCTATGTCTTCGCTACTACGTTTACGTTTACGTCCGGTTTTTTCGGAAATCGCTATAGAATCGCGTTCACTCGCGACACTAGAGGCGGCGCTTGTGCTGCGGCTGGTAGCGGACTCAAATTCTTTGGTATTCTGTGGTGTTGTAGATAGCGCGCGGATTGGTGAGTGACGTAACGGCATTTCTGCAGCTATTTTGTAAAACTACGACGTGTTGCCGACGCTTGTTAATAGATTACTGCAGTACAATTATAGTTTTATCTGAAGTTACAATACATATGCAGAAAGCGAATACTTATTTCGTCGCGGTCGCTCACTGTCCTCGTGGCTCAATTGGTACAGGGCCACACTCAAACCGCCGTGCAGCAAGAAGTCGTCGGTTCAAATCCGGGGAGCAAACAAAAATTTAAAAATGATTCGGGGCTCACCCAACACGCCGACAACATTCACCGGTCGCACAATCCCGGGTTGCAGCACCAAAAGACCGAAGGCCGGGGGCGAAGCCACCACAATTTCGTAACTAGGCAGATCGATCCGTAAACACGTCCTTACGCTAACAGAGCCGAGACGGATTTGCATGACTGTGTGTGATTTGGTTACTTGTCCGTTACCTCAGCGACTTGGGTTTCTCTCTCTATTTCCATCAGACCACGGGGAGCCACTGCGCTGTCCTACTATATAAAAAAGCTGACAAATAGTATTGTAAATGACAGCAAAATATAACACAAATAGCTTTTATTATTCACAAACAGATGATAGGTACATTATGAAATCTCAATGATTCATCTCCCAAATTTTTGCACGAGATTTCAATAATTTAATTACTCAGATGGGGTCTCCGAAAGTTTTTCAAGGCAACTGTCCGTAATTTATCAAAGGGCGCCTTCAAACGGAAAGAAATAAAAGGACCAAGAAAAATTTCATTAAAACACGGCGACTTACTACTTAATAGATTTACGTCGATTTGTTACTATGGAGTTTGTATTTTTGATGTCCGTTGAACATAACAATGGCGGCTCAAGGAAGTTTTAAGAGGATTTTCGTGTGCGGTGACGAAAAAGCATACAGATCACCGCCTATTGGGTGTAGGTGATAAGAGTTTACTAACTTTAAGTTTCTCAGTAGGTGGTAACATCTACCCGCCTGGCTGGCCATTACCGTACAAGTGTAACAAAAAATAATCCTGCAGGTCATGTCAACATGTCTGTTTGTATTGGTCTCGGTGTTTGCTACGTGTAAAAAATTAAAATTAAAATCCTCTCTTCTTCGGTGACGCTGCTGCTCGCCATCGGCTTTTGGTATTTATTTATTATTGCCAACTTGCGCGAAGAAACCCTTATATTATGTTGAATCGCAAAACTGTATAAAGTATTCATTAATTTCATTCCAGTATATCCGAAAACGCCAATAAGTTATTTATGTATCTGCTAACAAACTAGGCAGTATCAAAGTCAACAGACTGAACCTACGCTAAATAAAGTTTAAGTAAATTTTCGAACTTTTAGGTACATGTGTTGCTTGCGATGGAATATTAATTTGTTTTCGTTTAATCGGGTTTTCAATTACCAAAATTGTATTTCCTACTCCGTATAAATGTTTAGGCAAAGCTTGATATTACGGCGTGTTATTTACATTATAATGTTACTTTGTGAGATAATATTTCGCGTCATATTTGTCATCCATTACGTGTTCATAAGTCTGAAATATAAGCTTCTTATAGTAAATCCTTACACTCGTTAATCTACTGGGAATTGGGATGATTCCAGGGTCAAAATAATTACATTATATTTAGTCCGTATTTTACATTATAAAAATATATTGGATACGTATTTTTCCTTTTTTATTTAAACAAAAAATAACAAAGATACAAGGCACCAAAATGTAGGAGTCTTTGCCATCACTCATATGCGAAAAAGCTCCCAAAATCTGACATAACGCGTAATTTTAATACGCTATATCTTTGTCATTTTTGGTCTTATTTACAAATGAAAAAATACATGTCTTTAATTTTTTAACAATCTAAAAGACGGACTAATTACTTTTTTTTCGGCACCATGCCCATTGTTTGAAACATCACTAGATACAAAATAAATATTTGGATAGATAGATCATCACCATTATGTCCATTATCATCAGCCTGCAAACATTCACTGCTGGACATAGGCGTCCTTTAATGACGATTGTCATTTGGGTGATTTGTCTTAGTCATCACGATTGGCAGATGGGTTGGTGACCGCAATATGTTTTATTTGTACTCAGATAAAGCCTGCTGCCCGCTTCATGATATTCTCTTTATCGTCTTCTACAACACCCTTGTGATGAGATGGGGTGGTCCTATTCTGAATCCGGACACCACACGGATAATAGGATAGGATTTGGCTAAACGATTTAGACAAGTCAATTTTTTCCACTGCAATTGTGTTTTATTCTAGTTCAGAGCCATGCTCTTTCTCTCTTTCTTTTATCACCGACCCCCTGAGAAAGACACCACGCGACTCGCAGCTTAAAAAAACACTGATAAAGAAGTTATAAACACACTAGTAAGGTAAAATGAAAGAAATAAACACTTCTATAATTTATTTTACAGTGCAATTGAATGAATAAGACGTGGCACACGCAAAGCTTTAAAACTGATAACATCGTTGTATACAAATGGTTTGTCGTTCAAATGTGAAGGGTAGCATGCTTCAAGATATTTCTTTTAAATCACACGCTATTAAGAAGAAATCGCGATAAAGAATCCAAGACTAAGTTCTTAAAGGTACAGACGGTCACATTAACTTAGCTATGTCGCCCATACTACCTAGGGGATAATGGACTTTTTTTTTTTTTATAAGAAGAGCTTTCAGGATGACCTCACTCCACCTGATGGTAAGCGGTCGTGAGGTCCAAAAGTTAGGTCGACAGGCACAATAGAGCCCATTGCGCCTGTCGCCCTCACCCTGAAGGCCCACTGAGATGCCGTTTCACGCCCCGCCTAAAGAACCCAGGATTGTAAGAAGAAGGAAACACATGAGCTGGAAGGACTTATTGGATACTTAGTCGAAAATTGTTTGGCGAAGTTACGAAGAAGATGCGAAGAGTATGTCGAAAGGGGGAGGGGGATGTGTGGTAGGTACAGAAAAATCCTCGCGAATTGAAACCAAATTCATACCAACTACTAGGTTTCAAAAGGCATAAGACTTCCCTTAGTACCTATTAAGATAACAAGGAGCGTCTCCAAGAATAGCCCAATTCTTTACAATATTAGCGTTGAAGATTATCATACGCAGACTTCTATTTTGACCATAAACATACATTTTCCCGACTTTAGGACCTCCTGTGTAGTAACCAATTGTTAGAGGAAATTTCACATTTTGCCCGATCTGTAATTAAGCCCCAGCCCCGGATTTTTGGACTATTAGTAGTGACCACTAGATCAACATCATTTGATGATGTCCTCATCGGCCTATTACAGCCCACTGCTGGACATAGGCCTCTCCAGTCGTTCGCCACTCAGGGCAAACATCAGGAGGATATACCCATAATCGCCACGCTGGGTTAGGCGGGTTGGCGATCGCAGAGCGTAGCTTCTCGCTCCGGTGACGCTGCTGTCCGTCATTGGTCTGTGGCATTTAGGTGCGCCTTCAATTGTGACGCTTAATACCACCACCAGTCCATTGCCAGCCCTCCTTTACATCCCCCCTCCCCCTCCCTTTAGATCAACAGATTGAATAATTTTATTAATAACGTAAGACTATTAGAGAAAACTGCCATAAAACAAGTAATAACGTTGTGATGGTCTCGTTTTACAAAGGCTTCATGTTTTAACGCCTCTGTAAGTAGGTTCCCTGAGAATAAGAGGATCTGCTGTACAATAGAATACACAATAGGACGATGTACGTCTAGTTGGGTTTAAAGGAGCCTAAAGTACGTAAGGTAGAGTAAGCATCACACAATAACACCAGCAAAGGTTCAGACAAAGGACCACAGAAATGTATTCTGTGTAGTGATGTGCCAGATTGTTAAAATTGTGTAACCGTGAATACGGGTCCGATTACTAATGTTTGGTGTCAATTACCGAGGGTAATTTTCTTTACCAATTTGGAGTCTATGCTTGGAACTCTAAACTAGTAGTTGAAGTAATGCGCATTGCGCGGATATCACTTTTATTAAAAGGTACCAAAATCACAAAACAGTATAAAATAAAGTCGCCTGTCCTTAAGTATGCTTAGATCTTTAAAACTACGCAAAGGATTTTGGTGCACTGTTTCAAAGTCAAAGTCAAAAGTCATAGTTAAAATAATTTATTTGTATAGCTTTAAAAAAACACTTACAAATCGTCAAAGCTACCACCGGTTCGGAAAGCAGCATTCTACCGAGAAGACACTGGCAAGAAACTCGTGTAGTTGCTCTTTTCAACATTGTTTTTACAATATTATCATCACATTTATTCTTTTAACTACGACCACGTCATACAGTCTAGGGCCTTCTGAAACATTATTGATAGATTACATCTATGTGTTTTCCGAAAACCCGAAGAGAACCGAGGGCGGATCTCTAGTCAAATAATAAAATATACTTATGGACTGTTGGGGTTTGCAGATGTGGAGAGGTTCCTCTGTGCGGTGTGGTAAATGATAGATGTCCAAAGTCCAATATAAATATATATTTGGTGCACCGTAGAATACAATGAATTACATGTTGATAGCGAGTGGTCGGAATGCGCGGCGGGGAACGACTGCCTGTTAAGCAGCGCACAATACAAAACTGCGTGCGCTGCGAAACTGCTACTGTAGGCCGCTACAGGACTTTTAATTCTACGTAATCACTTACATTAACGTATCTTACGGATCTTTTACATCATTTATTTTCAATTGATAGCATGTTTTCATATGAATTAATGTTTAAGATTGATCCTTAAGAGATCCGCGACAAATGTAACGGATACGGTTCTTTATTCTTCCTCGGATACCTGGAACATCTCTATTTCTGTGCAAAGGGCACATTAGACATTGTACTGATCTTCTTAAATGTTCATATAACACTTGTTTTGTACTGTATTTTTCTTTAACCTTTAAATTTATTTGAGGATAGGCTTTCAATGAGCTCCACACCTTTGCTTTCAAAGTATTGTATAATATTATCACCTCGACAGGGTATGGTTCTATACTTTCTTCATCCAGTGTCACTCGTATCAAGTCATCAGCCTATCGAGATATTCAATTCATCTTTCAATAGAACTAGACTACCATGTAGCTTAACATCAAGTGAAGGTACTACTTAAAGAAAGCGTCTGGAAGTCACAAGACAACTTTATTATAAGACATATAGGGTTTTTTCCGTAGGTGGCGTAAAATACAACTAAGGGAATATCAGGAAACGGGCAGCAGCGTTTAATGGAGTACAAATCAAACCTATTGCGGTCACCAACCCGCCTGCCAAGCGTGCTGACTAAGTCAAATCCTGCCAATGTCTAGTGTCATTGAGGGAGGTCTATGTCTAGGAGCAGACGTCTGCAGGCTGATGATGATGATAGGAATTTATAGTAATCTTACAATTACAAATAATTTTATTTGCAGCAGAGGAAACGATTCAACTGAACTTTTCGAGCTCCCACGTTCAAATATTAAATAGGTGAAATATTTCGAGTCGTAAAGTTGGAAATGGCCGGTTAAAAGACTAGCCAAACCGCATTGAGCTGAACATTGCCAAACCGTGTTTTAATTTACGATTCTCCGTTTTTTATGCATTGGTACAGATAACCTTCTAACTTGTACCGTGATTTTTACAAATAAAACAGGTAATCTATTTTAAAAAAGGGTTTGACGTTCATCAACTTATTAATTAGGTTAGGACTAATTGAGTTAATTACGTTTCCAGGCAAAGCGAGAGCTATGCGATAATAAGTCTGATTAATATTGATTAATTTATTTGTATGATTCACTTAATTAATTGTCTCTATATCTGCACTCTATATCTGGCAAATTCCTTTATTGTTCAGATAGGCATGTTGAACACACGCCAGTTCGATAATCCTCGTAGCCACTAAGAAATATGTATGCAGGCGGTGAAAATACTAGGCACGTCTTGTATTGATATCGTTTATTCGCAGACTGGCGTCCACAGATGCACATCACTTTATAAAAACATACTTAATTAAAGTTACCTACAATTTAAGATAATTTGTATAACTATATTACAATTTTCTATCTTCTTACCTAATTGTCTAGGACTCGTACTCGTGTAAAAGAGATTTCATCTAAACCGGTCCAGGATTCGGGCGACCCCAGAGCTGGCTCGTACCTCGCTCAGCGCATCTCGCTATCAACGCAGCCAGCGTCCTGGGGTCACTGCCACAGGGTCCCGTTTTAGATAATATTTAATGTTTGTACATATAATTAAGTTTAGGTTTAGCTTTTATTTATTTATTTTTTATATTTTTATAGGTATATTATATGTAAATTATCTGTATGTAACTTTTATGGACTCATACTTAGAACAGGGTAAAACCTTTGTTTCAGATCAAGTTGTGGTGTCTTTTAATTGAAAAAAAAAGTAATGCGATTTCCGTAATATGGTATTACTCGTAATACCATATTACGGACTTACACACTTGCACTTGTACATATAACAGTAAAGTGATGCAATGTAAAGTCGCAAAGCAGAAGATTGCAATATAAATTGCTGTGATGCGATTTCGTGCAGAAAGGCGTTTTACTACACATTCCCGGTAACACCGCAGGAATTCACGATGCGAATCAATTCGTAAGTTCTTGCGATGCGTCTTGGGAGCTAGTAAATTCTTGCGATGCGACGTCAAAGCGCAGTTTTGTATACCTAAGGGTTTGAACACAAAACTGCGATGTGACGCGATGCGAATTCCTATCGAAGAAAATTGCGACACGAATAATTCGTTTTTAGCAATTATTACTGCGATATCATGCGGGCAAGGCGTCTCCCAGAAACGATTTCTTCGACGACCGTCAACCGTGCGAATTGCAGGAATTCGCGATACGAATCAATTCGCAAGTTCATGCGAGTTGCGTCGAGGGAGCTCGCAGATATTTATAAACTAGCTGTGCCGGCGGCGTCGCACGCGTGGATATCGGGTTTCAAAAATAACAGACTTTCATAAATGGAATAAAATAATGGTACCTTAATTTAGACCTCTAGCAATACATTGGTGAAAACCGCATTTAATTCCATGCATTGGTTTTCGCATGATGCGCGATCAAACATGCAGATAAAAAATTCTCCCGTTTCCCACACACTTCCCGTCACTGCTCTGCTCCTATTAATTGTAGCGTAATGAAAAGTATACCTGCCCAAGAGTATAAAGAATATTCGTACACAGTTTCGTTGAAATCCGTCCTGTAGTTTTATTTTTCTATAACGAACATACAGACAGACAGACCGACAGACTGACAAAAATTTTACTGATTGCATTTTTGGCATTAGTATCGATCACTAATCACCCCCTGATAATTCTTTTCAAAAATTATTTCATGTACAGAATTGACCTCTCTACAGTTTATTATAAGTATAGATATAGATAGAAGATGATGCGAACATCGCATCGCAGTTTTGTGTACGAGCCCTTACTCGGTAAAAGATTTGTAACTAAATATTTTCATGTTTGGAAAGAAACCCTGGAAAAATAATTGTATTTCCTCGATAAACGGGAGAATAGTAGTTTTGGACAGTACTTAACTTCAATATCATTAAGTTTAAGTGACCTTTTAGTAAATTATCTTATCGCTACTTAATACACCATCGTGTAACCAAATTCATACGCCATTAGCCCGCCGTTAATAATAACTCCGTATTTAGTTCAGTCTGCAGCCAGATTGTGATGTAGCGAAACTTCTTCCCACACGAAAACCGATATCCTCTGGCCAAATAGGGAACCTGTTAATCGACCTCCCGAACGGGATAAGCGGCCTTAATTATGAGGGGGAGGCAGAAGAAATGGATGGCCTCCGGTTCCGTGGACCCTTAAGTTCGGTAATTTCAGTTAGCAGTAAATGGGGGGGAGTTGGACGTGCTCAATCTTTTGGGGCGTCATTGTGGGTCGTGGTGTGGGACAGAAGAGTCAATTGAATGATGATAGATGGCGCTTATTGTGACTTTCGATACCAACAAAGCAACAATGTCTACCTAGATAATATTATCTACTCTTTACCATACACACACAGACGTCGTGGGTTCGATTTCCACCCGGGACAAACATTCGTGTGATGAATACTTGTTTTTGTTCCGTGTCTGGGTGGTTATAATTTGTATTTAAGTATTTATTGGTGGTTCCTTCGTTGTTCTGATACCCATAACACAAGTGCTTAAGCTACTTACTTTGGGATTAGAGCAATGTATGTGATGTTTTCCGACTGTCTGATATTTTAACATATAATTCCAAAACGTGTGTGTAAACTTTAATGTAGATATCAACATTACCCATACAAATATACTGGTTTAATTGTTATATTTAATTAAACGAGAAAGCAAAATAGTACAGTATTTCAACACATATATGTATGTTTGAACTTATGCGATATTTCCCTTAGCATATCTATATTATTTCAACGCTTGCAAAGCTGATGCTACGGAAACTCCAATTAAATTTTAATGAGTTCCCGTCTCTAAATGACTATTCTTGATTATAAAGTTCTATATAGGGAAAAAATGGAGCGTGCTACAATAACTTGGTCAATATTATTGTTCTTATTTTATTTACGCGTTTAAATTAATTGAATCAATATCTGAGCTTAAGTGATAAAATTTTGATAATTCATTCTTATCTAACGCTATAATTTTCATGCAGATATAATAGATACTTAATGTACCTATAAGTAGGCTAATTTTCTTATTAGGTCTACAATTTGATTGTGGTTCTATTCACTTTTATATGGTTAACCTCATCTTAAAAAAACCTTTTGCACCTAATTCTCTTTTAAATCTTTACTGCGTATAGAGACGTAGCCTCTGACACAGTGGGTCGCGGGTTCAATATCCACACAGCACAAACATTTGTGTGCATGTATATGTGTGTTTGTATTATATATAATGCTAGCAAACCCGGCGAACTCTGTTTCGCCACCAGATGGCTGTAATTTTTTTTTCCTTAATTTTCTTTGCTATAAACCTCACGGAGCCCGAGACCTTTCTAACGAATGCAAAACCGTGGAAATCGGTTCGTGCGTTCTGTTGGAGTTATAGCGTCAGGGAGGAAAACCCGACTTATTTTTATATAGTAGATAAGTAAGTTTATCAGTTGTCTTGTACGCATATTCGTAGTACAAGCTTCGGTTTGATTTGGGACTCAATGGTTCTGTAAGTTATGTTCTGGGTTGTCTTGGGTTAAAGCCTCAAGTGATATCTTTTAAATAACTTTCAGATAGAGATGATATATTTCATTTAAAAAAAAATTAGGTAAGGCTGCTTCCTCTTAACTAGCTGCAAGCTAATGCACAGCTATTTAAGAGGTTAGATGTACATACTCGTATAAACTTTGCTTCTTGAAAACCCCGAGTTATAAAAGTCCGGCGTAATGAAATAAAGCTAGAAATTTCTACTAGAACTTAATAATTATACCAGGACATTTATTATATGCCATTATTTTACTCACTCTGTGCAACTTGACACAGTTTTTCCGTCTTAGACTTCACCTTTAATGAACTCGCCTTTTGAGTTTCAACCTTTTCCACCATTTTGTCAAATGTATTTCCGGATTTAATATTAATGTTTGACGTCTGAAGGACTCGATTCATGGAGCTCGATTGTTTGGAGAATTCTATAATACATACGTATATAAAAGAATCGGCAAATATATGTACAACATGCCGTTCGCAAGTTATGTACACTGCGAACGGTATCTGGTTTGTCTGCAAAGAAATTACGGGCAGAAGATCGGGAATAGCGACGGAGAAGACGGGTTGGGTACAGGAACTGAATTGAGAGCGGGAATGGGATGGAAAAGGGAAAAGGGATTGAGATAAGGATTGAGACAGGGATTGAATTTGGGAACGGATTGAGCTTAGGGTTCCCAGCTAACGCCCTAACTTGAGGCTCGATCGAACCTCACCAGAAGGTGTCTTTTGTATATCATCATCATCATCTTTATCAGCCCGTATCAGTCCACTGCTGGAAATAAGCCCAGGATCGATCAAAGTGGTGAACATTAAGAGATGCTTTTTGGGTATAACTTTTCCTAGACGTGAGAGCCGTTGTCCAGTGATAACAAGGCCGCCGTGGCTATTATCGTAGTCATATACGAAAAAAACACGTAATCCTTCAAAGTGCGTGTCAGATCAAGCATTAGGAATCGTAAAAAATAAGTTTACGAGTGCAACACCAGTGCGAATACGGCCCCATAAACCGTCGAATGGTTTAATTACTACAGGCGATCGCGCGGTTGACAAATTGCTGACACGGCCATGTATGTAGCTGTGTGCGATATTTAGACCTTCCATCGCTATTTTTCGAGCGAAATTAAAATTATGCGATACATGTAGAAGAGAAATGTTTTTGTTTATAATACACACTTGATTCCAAGTTTTGCACGACTTTAGCCTTCTCTATAGAAAAATATATTTCCTCTAAGACAGTAAAGGAAACGTAGGGGAGACCGGGTACAAAAGTAACGCGGGTCGAAAGTAACAAATGCTCTCTAGATTTATCCAAATGAGCAAAGGGTCGCTTTGCCGCCTTCAGATGATAGTCAGGACATAGGACCATCATCTGAAGTCTCGGGGGAGAGCCTCGGCTGGGAGCTCATTCCACGTCCTGAGTGTACGTGGCAAAAAGTTTCTGTTGAAACGTACCGTGCGTGACCATACAGGCTCTAGTGTATGAGGCTGAATCCCCTGACGACGGCGAGCGGTGCGATGGTAGAATGTCGCCGTAGGTATCATCTCGAACAACTCCTTGGAACACTCCCCATTATACCGACGGTAGAACACGCATAATGAGGAGAAATCTCTCCTCAGACTTAGCGGCTCAATACCGTTTGCTTACTTTCTCCGGAGCTCGTGGGGGGTTAGGGTTGGGCCGGCATGGCGGTGGCAACTGACAGGTAACTGACCAGTTACTTGCCCGTTGTCACAGCGACTTGGGCTTCTCTTTCGCTTTCCATCAGGCGTAGGGAAGCCATTATGTCGAGCCACTATAAAAAAAAACATATCTACAGATGTAATTTTATCTTATAATACTCATGAAAAGACATGCCACGCTGGTCCACACAGCACCATCTAGTCCTAAAGCTAAGCAAACCCTCGAACCAACACAAAGAGACATGTTCACAAATGTTTGTACTGTGACGGGATTGAACTCGCGAGCACTATGTCGAAGACTCCGTTTACTACCATTAAACCAAACTGGTCGTCATAATACGAGAGCAATAAATCCCACCAAATCAATACGAGACGATGTTGAAATAGGTAATTTGTTTCGGTAGCAGTTAAATTAATTAATGGCTATTAACTAATATGTTGGCAGTTAGCCCAAACGCTACGCCTCCGGATCGGACCGGCCATTTCGCGGCTTTAACTATTTACGGCTTAGTGCTTTCAATTTTGGACGGCACAAATATATCACGCAAATTAAATGGAGATTTGGAGTATGACATAATCTTAAAGTCGCGCTTTTGGGAAATGTTCCTCACATAGTAGACAAAACATATATATATATTGGCTGTAACATACATGTATATATGTTACAGCCAATGTAATAAATGTGGATATTATAACACCATCCAGACGTTATTTTATTAACTACTCAATTTAGTCAGTGATAAATGACACGGAAGTAATCACATTAACTGGCTATTTTATATAAAATCTTCAAAAACTCCGATATACTCGTAGTGATTAAACAAGTAGGTACAGGTCCCAAAAGACTGAACCCGTATGCCAGAGGATGACGAAGATCCATGCAATGCAAGAGCCCCGGCAGGTAACGATTGGTAACTGTAGGATCTTCCTTAATATTATTAAGAGAGGTAGGGCATGGCGAATCTTCGCTCGAATTGAGCTGCCCGTCCGGGGAAGGACCTCCACCCTTTAGAATACCGCAGCCAAATGACCTCCGCGTCATGTTCCTGTCGGTGAGTAGGGTTTCCGGAGCTCGTGGGGGGTTGGGGTTGGGCCGACATGGCGGTGGCAACTGACAGGTAACTAAACAGTTACTTGCCTGTTGTCACAGCGACTTGGGCTTCTCTCTCGCTTTCCATCAGGCGTAGGGAAGCCATTATGTCGAGCCACTATAAAAAAAAAATATATATATAATTATTTCATAGGCACTCCCCTCCGTCGATTTCCTGGCGGAATGCGAGAGCTCCACGATCTCACTCTGGCAGATTGGCTTCGTCAATTGGACATTAACTTGTGAGGATTCGAGCAGAAATATTTAGCCATACGATATGATGGCTTAAATAGGCATAGGATACATATGCACTTGTCAATCAAGACCAATCAAAACTTCTGGTACTAACCGACGAAATTGTTCAACAGTTACAACGGCCAAACCGTCGGATAACTGAGAGCCAGAAGATATTCCAATGAACTAGTTATTCGAACTATGTCAACGGATATGTCCAGTGTAGGTCTCGCGTAATTTAGTACTGAATATTGGAGCGAAGTTTGGAATATTCAACATAAAAGTGGAACTATCCGGTATTCTGGGCCGTAAATTTAAATCGTGAAAATATATGCACTTCCGCGGAAGTTATTATCTTGATGCACTTGGTGGCCAAATTATAAAATTTCTCTTTTGTTTTCCATTCCACAGTCGGTGGCGTTAACCCTGTTATTGCATAATTTTGTTTTAATTAAATATATTTCCTTAGTTCTTTATTATTATATTCCTTCATGGTAGGGAGTCTCTTTGTTTTTATTAAACATGTGTTTTTGTACGGCTTCCTTTTCTTTTGGGGTCCAGTTCTGGTATAATTGGAAATTGGGCATATCTTTGTTATGTATTATGATAGACTTGTTACTATATGACAAATATTTAATAGAAGATATTCAGAACGCAATGAAAATACTTATTACGTCTGATACCTACTGTTAATTTGTAAACCATACTCGTATATTATAACAAAATAGTTATGTAGGTCCTTACCCATACTTTCTTATATACATAATAAATTATGAACACAGAACCTGATGAGTTATTTGGCTGTTATTAAGTACTGTAATATTCCTATCAAGCTTAATTTCTAAATTATTCCGTGAACTTCGACCTACTCTTAAACAATGAACAATAAAGTCGAAGTAATTTCAAAGAGGAAATTAATTTTAGATTTCTAAGTGATTCAAACGGGAGAAAGATCTGAAGCGTATCTCACAAGGCATGAATTAGTTTACCTCGTTTATTTATGAAGCAAATAAATGTATTTTTTACAAAGATTTTCCTCTTTAACACTCATTTGACTGGCTCGGTGGCTCAATTGGTAGTGACCTCTGCCTTCGGAGCCAAGGGTCGTGGGTTCGATCCCCACACATTACAAGCATTTGTGAGCATGAACATGTCTGTTTGTATTGGTCTGGGTGTACGGGCTAGCCGCACATATTTTTAGTGACCTAGAATAATTAGCTGCGCTTGCACTTTACTGTACGCTGTATGTAATACATTAGCGATATTGGTGAAAATTATAATAAATTAGTGTACAACCAACACTCGTCGGGTTCGGTCTTTAGCTCTCTTCGGAGTCACCACCCTTCAGCGTCCCTTAGCGATATATTTAGCATACGCGTGTACATTACCCGTACAGCTTTTTGGTCCTTCGAGCCGGATGTATAGTGACAATGGCACTAACTTCATCGGAGCGAAACGAGTTTTAGATAAGGAGTACAAGCAGATCTTGCAGACTCTTAATCAAGATTTCTTCAGCAACATCAACGGTAAAAACATTGAATGGTCATTCAATGCGCCAGCGTGGCCAAGCGCGGGCGGCTTGTGGGAAGCGGCCGTCCGATCCTTTAAGAGACACCTGAAGCCCCGGATATGAAATTAAAAACCGTTTCGAAACTACACCTATGTCCGAATTGCTTATTTCGACACTCTAGCGAAAAATGTACTTCAATTAAAAGATGCAAGGAGTGCAATAACGAGCATCATACGATATTGCATGACGCGTTATCACGTTCGTCATCGATGCCTATAGTGGAGGTAAGGTCGAAATCGTCATCAGCATCTCAGCCCTTATCATCAGCTAAACCGCACACTAACAAGCCTCACGCTGCGAACCACGTCAGTGCTAACGACGAAGAAGTCTTATTAGCAACTGTTTTGTTGAAAGTAAAGACCATCGATGGTAATTATGTCACGTTAAGAGGCCTTCTAGACCAAGGTTCTCAGATTACATTATTATCTGAGAACGGAGCTCAGCTGTTAGGGTTACCACGCCGAAAATTCAGCGCATCGGTATCAGGCGTAGGTATCAGCCCCAAACAAAGCAAAAGCCTTGTCAGTCTCGAATGCCAATCTATCTATGATGATTATAGCTTTAGCACAGAAGCAGCTATTATTCCTCGAGTTATAAGCGACCTTCCAAATTCTTCTTTTCCTAAGCGATTATGGCCTCATATCCAACACATGAACTTAGCTGATCCTGAATACAACGTGTCTAAGCCGATCGATATTTTATTAGATGCGTGTGTGTACTCAGATGTCATTATGAGCGGCCTGGTGAAAGGAGAGCATAGCGCGCCAATAGCACAGCAAACTAAATTAGGTTGGATTTTATCGGGTAACATAAAAACTTTCCACTGTAACGTCGTCATTAATAATTTAGAAGAGATAGCCAAGTACTGGGAGATGGAGGAGATCTCTAGCCCAGGGTCTGAGCTCACCAGTGAGGAACAATACTGCGAAGAGCATTACGCTGCGACCACTAAGCGTCTCGCAGACGGTAGGTATGAGGTAGCCCTACCACTAAAACCTAACTACAAGGAAAAACTTGGATCATCGAAAGCGAAAGCGATAGCACAATTTAAGCAACTAGAAAGCAAAATGGAGCGTAATAAAGCATTATCAGCAAGCTACAAGCAATTTATAAGCGATTATGAAAAACTAGGCCTTATGCGGCCAGCAAGCGAGAGTCATGAGCCTCCGTGTTACTTACCACACCACGGGGTCATGAAGCATGATTCTACCACTACCCGGCTTCGGGTAGTATTTAACGCCTCGTCTAAGACGAGCACTGGATTTAGCCTCAATGACGTAATGGAGTGCGGTCCAAATTTACAGAGCGATTTACAATCATTGATATTGACCTGGAGGCAATATAAATATGTTATCACCGCCGATATAGAGAAGATGTTCTGGCAGATTCTGATACGAGAAGCTGACCAGCACCTGCAATCATTCATCTGGCGGAATTCTACGCGTGAGCTACTTAAGGAATTCGTACTTACATCAGTTATTTTTGGAGCAAAAGCAGCCCCTTATCTAGCGATGCGCACACTCAGACAACTAGCGAAAGATGACGCTCAAAAATTCCCTCTAGCAGCCGCAGCACTAGAGAAGAGCTTTTTCATGGACGATTTGCTGAGTGGCAGGAACTCCCTCGCCGAAGCAAAAGAATTGCAGTCTCAGCTAATTAACATCTTGAAAGGAGCAGGGATGAATTTAAGAAAATGGTCAGCTAACCATCCTGAGCTTTTAAACCATCTTTCAGCAAGTCAGCTTGACGGGCCTTTTGATTTCAAGTGCTCTGAGTCCAGGAAGACCTTAGGACTACAATGGACACCCTCAACTGACTCATTCGTCTTCACAAATAAGATTGATTTTGATGGAGAATGTAATACGAAGCGACAGCTACTCTCTTTAATATCAAAGGTATTCGATCCGTTAGGTTGGCTCTCACCTCTAACTATCAGAGCCAAAATGCTGTTCCAGAAGACATGGTCCTGTGAATTGGGATGGGACGACGAAATACCTGCAGCGATTCAAACTGAATGGGCCGAGCTTCGACTCGACCTTCAAAGCGTAAGCGAATTTAACATCCCTAGATATTTAGGTGATACTCAGCGAGCATTTCGATTATACGGGTACAGCGATGCGTCCGAGAAGGCTTACGCATGCGTTGTTTACCTGGTAGCGAGCGACGATAAAGGTGGGTACACATCACGGCTAGTTGCAGCGAAAACAAAACTAGCTCCGTTGAAGAAGAAGGTCTCTTTACCACGCTTAGAATTGAGTGGGGCCTTACTCTTAGCCCAGCTGATAAAGACCATTAAAGCATCATTGGAGAACAACATGAATGTACAGGTTTATGCCTGGACCGACTCTATGGTAGTGTTGGGGTGGCTACATGGCGATATAGCTCGATGGAAGCAGTTCGTAGCGAATCGTGTCCGACAAATAACGGAAGTAATACCAGCTTCGAATTGGAGACACGTACGGTCTGAGGAGAACGCAGCTGACTGCGCCACCCGTGGGTCAACCGTGGCCAAGCTTCAGAATAATCCTCTCTGGTGGAACGGCCCGGAATGGTTACCTAATTTTGATCCCACCAGGGTTGAAGACAACACATATGAAGCGCCGACAATAGAGGTTAAAAAGATCAGTGTAAACGTAGCCTTACAACAATCAAGCTCAACATTCATAAATGATTTATTAATAAACAATAGCTCCATCAGTCGTGCCGCGAAGATAGTGGCATGGGTGTCGCGTTTCACAGCGGCGCTACGACACAGAGCGATAGAACGTGATACTTACCTATCAGCGGCGGAAATAAACAAAGCGTATCAAGTAATTATAAAGCAAGTACAAGCGATCGATTTTGAAAGCGATTTAGTAAGCATAAAAAGCAAAGGTCATGTTCGATCAAATAGCAAGATAGCGAGCTTAAATCCATTTTTAGATGAAAATGGCATCTTGAGAGTAGGTGGCCGCCTTGGTCATTCGAATATAAGCAGCACAGCGAAGCATCCGATAATATTATCCAGCTCAAGTCGTCTGACCGACTTACTTATTAGCCAAGCGCACATAACGACCCTACACGGCGGACCACGACTCACCTTGTCCTATCTGAGGGAGAACTACTGGATTCTAAGCGGCATGAGAACGGTGAAACGGCAGCTTAGACAATGCGTCAAGTGCCGACGTTATAGCTCTGAAAAGCACCACCAGATTATGGCTGATCTCCCTCAAGCGAGAGTCACCCCTTCCCGCCCGTATACTCATACTGGTGTTGACTTTACCGGTTTTGTAGACCTGAAGCTGAGCAAGGGCAGGGGGGTGAAGACTTACAAGGGGTATGTCGCAGTGTTTGTTTGCCTAGCAACAAAAGCTGTGCACCTAGAGTTGGTGACTGACTTATCTACCCCAGCGTTTCTAGCAGCATTCAGTCGTTTCTGTGCACGGCGAGGGACACCCCGCCGGATGTATAGTGACAATGGCACTAACTTCATCGGAGCGAAACGAGTTTTAGATAAGGAGTACAAGCAGATCTTGCAGACTCTTAATCAAGATTTCTTCAGCAACATCAACGGTAAAAACATTGAATGGTCATTCAATGCGCCAGCGTGGCCAAGCGCGGGCGGCTTGTGGGAAGCGGCCGTCCGATCCTTTAAGAGACACCTGAAGCGAGTCCTAGGTGAGCAGAAACTTACCTATGAGGAGTTTACAACTTTACTGCATCAGATCGAAGCAACTCTTAACTCGCGACCATTGTTTCCCTTGACCGAGAACCCTGAGGATTTGTATTTAACCCCAGGTCACTTCTTAATTGGTGATTCTATGTTATCTCGGCCTCAGATGGAGCCAGATAACGTCAGCTTACCTGCACGTTGGCAACTTGTGCAACAGATGAATAAAACCTTTTGGAAGCTCTGGTCATCGGATTATCTTCAGCACCTTCAGGTTCGGTCTAAATGGCGAAAACCCAGCAAGAACCTAGAAGTTAACGATATCGTTTTAATAAAGGAGGACAACTTACCTCCGGGCCAATGGGCCGTTGGTAAAGTTGAAGAGCTGCATCCTGGTAAGGATGGCTACGTCAGGGTCGTATCTATAAAAACTGAAAGCAGCATTCTAAAACGTCCAGTGACGAAACTGATACCTCTAGCTGTTCAGAAAGAGGATGACACTACAGCGAAGCGAGATGATTCCCAGCGACATGATAACCCAGCATCTGTAAGCACTGAGAAAAAGGTAAAACGAACGAAACGTAACTTATTCTCAACCTGTATCTCAATAGCACTTCTTTTATTTGCTATGCTCATATCACCATCGACACAGCAACATATCGTGAGCAATACGACATTAGATAGCAATCAAGCGTTATATTTTGATAAGATCTCGGATTTACAGTTCATCCGAGACGAGTGGAAGCTGATCGTCTACTATAATCTAACAGGCTACTGGCAAGCATTCGCCGACATGGAGACTTACGTAAGGCATCTAAAGGGTATGACTATGCAGTCTAACTCACAATATAAAAGCATCACGGATCAGCTAGCACACGAATTAACTGAAATAGAGCATTATAATCGGTTATTGCGGAGTCCCAATAGGCGCCAGAAGAGATTGGATTAACGGTGTCGGATCTATAGCGAATACCTTCTTCGGTATCCTAGATAACGACTTTGCCCTACAATACGCTAAAGACATTGAAAAGATTAATTACAACGAAAACCATCTGAAACAACTTATAAAAAATCAAACTACCGTAATTGAAGCCGAATACAATATAATACAGCGAAACGAACAAATTATGAATAAACAATTTTCTGTTATAAATAATCACCTGAAAGAGATATCTACTGAGCTGAATGAATTACGAACACGCGTTTACAACGGTCTCTACGTTACGTCATCAGCTTTGGGAGCCAACATTATCCTAGAGAACCTGAGACGCATACAAACTTCTCTTATCGATACTGTGACCGATATCTATCACGGCCGAATCGACACACATTTGTTATCCAGCGAGCAATTAGAAGAGCAAATTAATTTTATATCAGGCCAGCTACATGATGATCTAAAAGTACCTGTGGAGACAGACAACATTAGAAGCTTATATAAACTACTTAAAGTATTTGCTAGCGTTTACAAGAAGTATCTCATCATAGAAATAAAGGTTCCACTGGTGACCAGCGAAATATATGAGCTCGATAAAATTATAACTATTCCACGTAACGAAGGAGGAAATTCCTACCTTACTGTTCCTACCTACCCTTATCTAGCATTTAACCTACGTAAAGATACAATTGTTTTTCTGAATGACAATGACCTGCAAACTTGTCTTCATGCATCTGAAGAGAAATTATTATGTACCTTAGATAAACCTTCATACAATTTGGATCTCAAACAAAATTTATGCTCATTAACTCTAATAAATGCAGGTAAAAATACATCGCCCTGTATTTACGAACAATCACCTTGTAACAATAGGTGGATTAAGTTACACCAACCGAACGTATGGTTGTATTCATGTTGCAGCAAATGCAACGTGCGCGCATTTTGTCCAGCTGGTATGACAGTCAGCGAAATAGCGGGCAATGGCCTACTTGATATAGGTCAAGGCTGTACTCTCAAGGGAGACTTATTTACGATTTACGCTCACAACGATTTTATAAAAAGGGTTAATATGCAACCTACTATCGAAGCCCCGGACATGTCCATCTTGAATAGAGTCATCGATACTTCAGCACCAATATACAACTTCACTGCCGAAAATCACGAGCAAGCTTATCATGAGATAATGGACGAAATAAACAGCATAAAAAAGGAGTCTGAATCCGATCTCAGCATTCACGATATCCATCAATATTCCATCAGCTATGGAATAGTTGCGATCTTACTGCTGGTAGCAGTTGTAGCAGTATTTCTTCGGGTCAGGAGGAAGAGGCTTCAGCGTGTGACGATCCCGAGGTCCCCAGCGTCTCCCGAGGGGGAGGCACCGGCTTGCGGTCATCGTCGATGTTCCGACAAACTCCAAGCGCGGAATGAGTGTAGTGAAAGTGAAATACGTAAATCAGTGAGCATGGGCATTTTAAGTGTAAACAGAGGCACCGCGCCTCCCAAAGCGCCGCGATCAGTGTCGATCCCTATGATCCCTATTCCTAGTGAATCTTTTAGCGAAATAATTGGGCCATTGGAGAGCCAAAATAACTAAGTGTGACTGGACTTTGGACAATGAACTATATTACTATTATATTTCCTTTTATTGTTAGACATCTTTTATAGCGTTTTTATTTACATATATTTTTACATGAATTGTAACTTGAATACAATTTTTAAGCATTAGCATTTATCAGCAATCATTGTGTTCACCTTTACATATTTTGTTCTCGTACTTAACTTTATATCTTTGTTATATTTAACTAGCTACTTGTGTTATTGCTATATTCTAGAGCGTCATTTCTTCTGTTTTTCTTCTGGTTGGCAAGATGTACGGGCTAGCCGCACATATTTTTAGTGACCTAGAATAATTAGCTGCGCTTGCACTTTACTGTACGCTGTATGTAATACATTAGCGATATTGGTGAAAATTATAATAAATTAGTGTACAACCAACACTCGTCGGGTTCGGTCTTTAGCTCTCTTCGGAGTCACCACCCTTCAGCGTCCCTTAGCGATATATTTAGCATACGCGTGTACATTACCCGTACACTGGGTGTTTTCTATGTATAATATGTATTTATTTACAAAAAAAAATTATCTAAGTAAGTTAATCAGTTGTCTAGTACCCATAGTATATGCTTCGGCTTAGTTTGGGGCTAGTTGGCGCTGTGTGGCCCAGCGTGGCATGTCTTGGGTTATTTTATTTATTTGTTTGTAAAACATTGCGACTACAAATAGAGAACTGGATATATCCAAAGCCTTCTATTGATATATCCAGTATGTAGGTACTTCTGTTATGTAGGTACTTATTCCATTCCCATGAGAATTTATCGATCACATACTTCTATAAAAAAGCGATCAATAAGAAGCTAAACTTGATGTAAATAACCTTAATTCCGTATACAAAAAATATGCTACTAGTATATAACAACTTTAGAATAGAATAGATTTTTAAACTTCAATTACAACTCGAACTCCTTTTAACGGGATAACAATCCTATCCACAAACAATACTTATTTAAGAACACTAACAACACTGTGCGAAATAAGGCATTTAGTTTTTGAGTACATGTGCGTTCGCGCGTCGCATAGTAACCTTTGTGAAAACGGGTGTCATATACACGGGGTTGTTTCAACACAATCGAAAAAGAAAGGTAAATAATGTATCATAATAATAAATGACGCGTATGAGTTCCGTTAATAAGCCACACTAAGTTTCTGAATCAAAATTCTACATCTTCCAGAACATTTGTGATTTAGACAGCAGTACATTATCCTGCATGCTGTATCTAGTATCCACTTCATTACTACTTCATCAAGCGCGTACATAATTACAATACAGCTCATAGAGAATGGTCTCGCGAAGCAATTTGTCTCTGTCACCAAGTAGTATAAATTACAGAGGGTCGGAGCGGATACAGCGCTATGCACGCTATTATTATAACATAACACCTGTAAAGAGTCTAAGTACAGAGGCTTAAGATAATGGTGTTTTAAAAAATAAAAACGTATATAAGTATGTAATAATTACTCGGAAATTATTATTTCACATTACCTATTATGTAATGTATTAATGTCAACGACTAATTTGGTTTTCAGTGTATGTGAACTGCCTTTGATTGTACTGTACAAACATTTGTGTGCATAATGATGTTTGTATTGATCTGGGAGTTTGCTATGTATAATGTGTATTTACATAAAAAGTATCTGAGTTAGCTCATCAGTAGTGCACCTAATGCATTAGATTTAATATCGTTAGATGTTAATTTGTTACGTTTGTGTAAAATTAAATAATTATTTCTGTGTTTGCTTAAATCTTTGACTGAAATTGATATTCTACCTGAGTCAATTTGACAAGTTCATATCCAAATATGACTTGACCGTAAATCGAACCTCCTGAGCTGCTACTCAGAACTCTACTTTTTTTTATGCAAGAGGCGGCAGACGAGCAAACGTGATGCCTGATGGTAAGCAGTCGACACCGCCCATGGACGCCCGCAACTCAAATCGAGTTCTGGGGTCGCTGCCGGCCTTTTTACTGGTCAAACATTCTAATTCTCAGTTCATTGAATCATTTATATTCCCGTCTCGTAGTTTAAACGCGGTATGCAAAAGGTGGGGACATCTATTTTGTCCCCCACCCGTCACAAGGGTTGTGTATCGTACAGGTAAGCTAAGATCAACATGGGCGATCACGCATTGAATCCCAGCTGTGTATCCGGGTCATCCCAAGAGAACGCAAACAATTTTGTCCACACGAACTTTAAGTGCCGGGAAAACGACGGAATATTAATAAATAAAATACTTGTTCAACTATTTGCGGTATCGTATTTCGTAACAACGGACTTCGGTATTCGAATTATTTTCGACTTGTTTTGTTCTTTTTGATGGTTTGTTTATACTCGTATGTCATTCACATTATGAACATTTGTGTAGTAATTAAGTGCATAATTATCATTATCATCATCATCTTTAGCCTGAAGACGTCCACTGCTGGACATAGTCCTCCTCCAATGACACCTTTTATTTGAGCGGATTGGCCTTAGTCAGGAGTTTTTTTGTCAAGATTGTATTTGACGACATGACCTAGATGGCTTGCCTATGCCTGATGAAGAGTAAAGTTAAAGCAAAAGAAAAACCCAAGTCATCAAGATTTGGTAACTGACAGGTGACTGGACAGGTCCAGTAAATAGTCAGCTGCCACTGCTATACTGGTTTATAAGATTTTCACAAGCTTTTATCTAACTTGCAATCCACGCTTGGCAGGCAGGGAGGCAGCTTGATGACCGCAGTAGGTTTTATCTGTACCCAGGTAAACGTTGCTGCCCAAACGGGAAAATCAGGAAAAGTTTACATGCCCTTAGCAGCTACGATACCCACGCATTAGGTAGGGTGGTACTATTCTATGTTTATCTGGAAACCACACGGACGATATAATTCTGCCTATCATTATTGTTGATTATAGTCAAAGAGATGTTCGACCATAACTTTAGTTTGGTCAAACTGGGTTTAAACTCCGACTCTTTATACGGCATTTGTAACCACTCTACCAATGTGGAATTGGGCTGTGATAATTCTGTTCAAAAATAGGCATCACTACTTAGCCTCTCAATGAAACAAAATATTATAATCACTTTTCTATTTCGCCTGGAATACCTACGTAACGTTTGAATGCTACGAGTACATACTCTGACTTTTGTTGTTGACTGTATTACGAAAGTTTATTTCAAAGCCTAGTTGCTTGGTGTATATAGTTCTTTGTGGCAACACTTTTGTTGAAATTCTACGAGTATGTATTAAGTAGTTTGCAACTGCATCCTGTTAAGTTTTCCACTCCTTTGTCATAGAAACAGTACCTCTATTTCATATGATGAAAGCGATTACAAACATTCAACACCGAAAATGGAAAGAAAACTTTCACATTATTTTCTCCATTGCGTTGTAATTCAACAAAAACAATAGCGACATGTACATTGCGCGCTGTATTAGCCAACAATTCTTTCGCCCTGACATCAGTTTTGCGGGAGTTATTTTTCTTCATTCCTCAGCATCTTTATTCGCATTTATCTTTCGTCTTCCGTCTCTGTCACTCACAAGTACGCGTGTATCGTTTATCTCTCTCCTCACGTTCTTATGAAGCGACGAAATTAAGGGCGAAACTTCAACCTTTTTGTGAATCGAGAGAGGCTGCGAACTCCTGTATTTCGCGATTACATAAAGACATTTCTTCGGGGACAAAATTTTTGGACAGTTGATTGCATTATGACATGAAAATATAAATGATTCGACAGCGCACAATTTATTTATTTCCTCTCAAAATATGTAGCTATTTTCAGCCATTGCTTTTTTCGCTAAAAACGTGCATGTATTTTTACACACAGATAAAAGATACTGCACCAGTATTTCAATAAAAACCAAGTAAGACATTGATTTTTAGTTACTAAAATAAGCTGACCAACGTTTTTTCAAAACATTTCTTATTATTTATTTTATAATCACAGATCTTGGTATGCATAAATTAACATTTAAAATAGTTAACTCTACTCTATAATATAGTCCATACTATGTATTGTCTAAGTCTAATTCTATACTCATATATAGAGTGCTACGAGATTATTTACAATCTTCATCTGAATACCACGTATGTCGTTACCATTAGCCCCTTATCACGTTCATACATTTTATCCCTAAAACCCCAAGATTATTGTTCCTAATATCATAACATAAATAGAAGGATGCGCTGCTATTATCCTAGTTCGCGGTCTGCTCATCTCTAACCTACATTCAGTGATATTTTACATATCCGCCCATGCCGAAAATTTCTACGTTTACAAAGCTCTGTAAAACAACTTGACTATGTTGGATTTTGGTGAACTCCCCTTTATGATGATAAAACCACTTGCCGGCTACTTTCACAAACGTACAAAGGGATGCACAAAAGCTATTTCGCTACCCGTTCTTTCATCGAAAACGGAATGTTTTGTATTTGTGCTTTGTTTTTCCTTGAACTATGTTTGGTTAAGGATTAATGAAGCTATTTCTTGCTTATTTGACTTATTTCAGTATTGAAATTAGTAAAGTCTAATATGAAATAGGTTTGATGTTTAAATTTTACCGTTAAACCGCACGCGAAGCAAGTCTGCTTTTATGCATATTGGAATATTTCGTCAAAAATGAAGGGCATATTTTTACATATTTAGGTCAACGTGGGTCACAAAATATGCTTCTTTAATACCTTCATACTTATCCTAGGCATATACCTCCTGACTAAATTTTAGCCACTGCGGCAAATCTCTACGTAGGCAAAAGACATTAACGCCCGTATTCACAAACATACTTATCTATGAAAACTAAGAACACTATGCGAAGTAAGGCATTCTATGGCAACCGGCACTCAAGTGTTGTCTATGAATAGGTTTTTTATAAGTACTGTGTGTGTAACGTTTGTCAATACGGCCGTAAAGTATACAAGTGTGTGCGTTAATATATATCCCTCTTACTCTATGTGTGAGACTGAAAGCACTCTCATAATCGGATAGGTTGATACTACCGGAGAGTGACCAGACGTATACCAACGGTTTAACGGGTGGTTGCATGTGGGCAAGTCACCACCAACTTCCTGACTCTAGAACTGCCACTGAGTAATTTCTTTACAGACAACCTCAGTAACAATTCCTTTAATTACGATACGGGATTCGAAATCCTGAAAAACTTCTTGACTCTAGAACTGCCTCTGAGTGATTTCTTTACAGACAACCCTAGTAACAATTCCTTTATTTACGACACGGGATTCGAAATCCTGAAAACTCCCGGTGCCGAGAGTTCTCAGTTGGCACCTGAAACCACCATTAACGAGGCGATTATACATACATAACGTCACGTCACACTTTTCTCCCAGAGGGGTAGGCAGAGACCAAGTCCTTCCATTTGCTACGATCCTGGCAACGAGGCAATCATAAACTACAACATACCTGCTTTACAAATGTTTCTAAACATTATCTAGAAATAGCTTATTTTAGTACCATTTAGTCTACTGGCGTTCGAATCACATTTAGCTGTTATAGAAGATTTATGACACCAACGTTCAATATTAAAAACTGAGGTACGTAAACGCTCCTGAAATCTTTTCACAATTTATTCATAAGAGCAGAGCTATTACATCACCCGTCATGGCTGTCGGGCCGAGAAAGCGTGGTGTCTGTAATGATAGGGGAATACCGGGCTATAGCCACCATCAGTCACCGTCGCGAGAGGAATACTTAATGTTACCTGCATCGCGCATGACTATTACATCGATTTGGGAATAGCTGGACGTGTTGGGGGCTCACACTGATTAGGGTAGCCAGCTAATGGGTCTTTTTCATGTTACGGGACGGGAAAGGTCGTCGCGCAGTGGTATATGGCTGGCAGGCTTATTAATAAATATCATGAATATCAGACAAGATCACATTCATTGCTCCGACCCCAAAGTACACAGTGTCCATGACACAAATGCTTAAGCTACTTAAACTAAATAATAGATATAATGTACTTAAATATAATTATAACACCCAGACACGAAACAAAAATAACATACACAAATGTTCATCACACGAATGTTTGTCCCAGGTAGGGAACCCACGACCTATGGTTCAGAAGGCCTTAAAAGGTAGCTTACTTGCCATTAATAGTATTAACCAATTGCTGCTGGAACTTTTAGTATCATTATCATCTTCCTTAAAATATCCACTATTGGGCAAAGTCTATCTGACTTGGTTTAACGATTCAAAGCACGTAAAATAGTAAAAATACCTCAAGCTATACCTTATATTTACCTACGACTCATGTAGCAAAGTCTAAGTATAATGTTGCACAGCTATATCGTAACGAAGGGTGCACAGGAAGGGTTTAGTTGGAGCACAAAGCCTTTTAAATATCACGCAAAGGTTAGAACCCCGGGAGACAGTTTTTATTGCACACCAAATGTGGACATTTCCGGTTGCCTAATGCGCGATGTCGTGTTTGCGTTCCTGTGGCGTGCTGAGCGGTTACAAACAAACGGTTTTAAAATAACATGTGTTGCGATGAATGTTATCGCTTAGTACATCAGGGAAAAGAATTTCAACTACTTTTAAACAGAACTTTAGATGTAATTTTGTTGTGGAAGACTTTGGGGAATGCACAAACACACACATGGACATGCGCTTTGCATTTGAGGTGGATACAGCAGTGTACCTCATATATGATGAAGAAGCAATTTTGGTTAGGTATTTTATATTAATGTAATATTAATTTTTCGTCATAATAGAATCAATGAGGTAGATAGATAATTTTCGGTAAAGCACACATTGAATGCGATAATAGATATTTGTTGTAGGTACAATTAAGGCTGTCGATTTACTATAAGAAATGTCTTCGCAACGAGTTTTTTTTTTAATAGAAAATAGCTAAAATAAGAGCTGAGGAGGACCATTCAACTGATTCATAATAATCTATACCTACTTATAATAAATCTGTAGAGAGGTCAATTCTGTACATAAAATATTTTTTCAAAATATCTATCAGGGGGTGATAAGTGATCGATACTGATACCAAAAATGCAATCAGTAAAATTTTTGTCTGTCTGTCTGTCTGTCTGTCTGTCTGTCTGTCTGTATGTTCGTTATAGAAAAAAAAACTACTGAACAGATTTTGACGAAACTTGGTACAATTATTCTTCATACTCCTGGGCAGGTTATAGGATACTTTTCATCACGCTACAATCAATAGGAGCGGAGCAGTGACGGGAAGTGTTGGGAAAACGCGAGAAATTTAAACCTGTATGTTTGAACGCGCATTACGCGAAAACTACTGCATAGAATTGAATGCGGTTTTCACCAATGTATTGCTAGAGGTCTAACTTAAAACGTAGGCACAAGGTATAGATGGGTATTATATGGAAGTCCGTTATTTTTGAAACCCGATATCCACGCGAGCGACGCCGCTGGCACAGCTAGTTGGTAATAAATGTCATATAGTTCAGTATAATGTAGGTGTAAAGGTTTAAACCTAAATTAAAACAAATAACGTGGCATTATAATACTGTATACATTTATATAGAAATCCAGCATACAAAATCACTTACGATAACATAAGACCACAAAACCGTAATAACAAAATTCAAATTTTGTTGGCAGCACATCTGTGAAAGCTTTAAAAGTTATGATGAAAATGGAAAGATTATCCTGAAATTGAAATTTGATAGTTTCAATATGCTTTGCTTTAAACGATATTCTAAATTTATCTAGATACTAGCTGTGCTCGCGACTTCGTCCGCGTGGAGTAGTTATTTTTTCCCCTTTTTTTTACATTTTCCATTATTTCTTCGCTCCTAATAGTTGCAGCGTGATGTTATATAGCCTAAAGCATTCCTCGATAAATGGTCTATTCAACACAAAAAGAATTTTTCAATTCGGACCAGCAGTTCCTGAGATTAGCGCGTTCAAACAAACAAACTCTTAAGCTTTATATTATTAGTTAGGATAAAATTTACATTTGACAATTTTAGTTGCGATTGGTTAGTGTATAGAAAATATCTTTACTTACCTACTAAATAAGCACTCTTAAATCGCCAAGCACAAAAGTAAAGAAAAATGATAATACTTACCGCAGAGTTCGGAAAGTGGATTCTACCGAGAAGAACCGGCAATAAACTCGATACTTACTTTTTAACGCCCATTTTCTTACAGTTTTTCAATTATAGTGTTTCTCATACAATGAAAATATAGAAATTGGGGTTTAAATTGTTAATGCAATGAATTTAAATATAATAAAAAATATATCTAAACTGTTAATTTTGGTAGCGAATCAAAGGAGGCGTATATCCAATTTCCATTTTGTTTAAGGCCTTATCGATCAAAGTCGCTAAAAGTTTGATTCCTGAATCACAGCTGAAACTAAAGTTCAGGAGTCATATCAAATAAAATACCTAAACAAATATTATAAAATTAGTTTGTCGTTGTCTTGAAGTGAAGTGTGGCTAAATTTTCGGTTGAACGGTCGCAGTGCTACGGCGGAATCTGTTTTGAATTGGCTTACATTGGCAGGGAAGTAAAGGAAGCGGCAGTATGCTAAGGATTTGTGAGTTATTGGTAAGAATTTTATTTTATCTCTTTAGTAAAACACTACTAACGCTCAGAAAGAACGTGTTGAGGAAAATATACCCTATGACTGGTAGTTTAAGGCGTTTTTAACCTAGGTACTTCTAGATGTGAGTGTGTATTTTTAAGGAATAAAATAGTAAATGCATAAAATAATACAAGATTCATTGTTGGTCCCTTTGTTTATTCAGGTTGTTCAGTACATTTAATAAAACGCCTCCACAGGTATGTATCGTTTATTTTGCTAGTAATACCTATACATTCAATAAGCACAAGGAATTGGATTCATACATAATAAAATACTAAGGTAAACGCTCCTATTACGGAGGTATTTCGCAACATTCGAAACTAGGAGACAAAAATAAGCATTTGTAAGTATTTCTAAATGTGCAAAACCACTTCATCGTCAAAAGTGGTTATTATATTTTGTATTTCTATTGATTTTGTGTTTCTTTTGATGTTAGTTTTTTTTTAAAAAAATATTTAAATAGGCGAGTCGAATGTTCCTAATTCGGAGGTATAATTTCGGTCAGTGCCTATTACGGCGGTAAACGGTTCCTAATTCGGAGGGTCAGAAACAAATAATGTTACGTACATTAAATAATATAAAATATGTGTTAGTAAAGTAAATTGTATGTAAGGGACGTAAGGGAGCGACCTATCACCTTATCGTTCCAAGCCAGGTGTGCATCCTGCCGAATATCAAACGGGACTCTGGCAAACCGACTGGTGGCGGTTAAACCATCACGATAGAAGGCGTAGCTAAAAACCACAGGCCGATGACGGGCAGCAGCGTCACCGGAGCAAGAAGCTACGCCCTGCGATCGCCAACCCGCTTGCCCAGCGTGGTAATTATGGGTATGTCCTCCAGAAGTTTGCTTTAGATGGCGAACAACTGGAGAGGCCTATGTCCAGCAGTGGACTGCAATAGGCTGATGATGGTGATGAAAGTAAATTGTAAGGTTTTCATTCATTGATTTGATAACATTGATTCTCTTTTAATAAAATTTGCAAATATAGCAGGGATGTATGAATCACTTGAATTTTCCTTATTCTCCAGAACCTAGCGGCTAGCACCCTCTAAATTCTAACAGTGACGTATTTAAAAAGATCTCGTTGAAACGAATTATTATTACTATATACAATAAACTACTCGTAGTAAGTATAAATGTTACATTTTTGGAAAATAGGTTTTATACCCCGGTTCAAAGTTCAAAAGTAATAATATTTTTTCTAGATACCTAATACAACTTTGGTTTTGATGCAAAACTTAACACAACTCCACACATTCTCCATACTATGATGGGCATTCTTCTCTTTAAATAACATTATTTACATACATTGTTAAGATTTTATCGCTTTTGGTTTTATTAAATAAGAATCCATAAAACATTATAGAAAACTTTTTATTTATTTACTGAACCCTAAAACTCGTAATTTTATATTTTATGAATAGCGCCATAATAGGAACCCATATAACCTAATACGGAGTTACCTGAAAATAACTACCACCGTAATAGGAACACTACTCGTGTTATAATGTTCCTAATTCTGACCCATCAAAATTTCGATAAACAAAAGAGTGTAAATGCATAATCACACGATAACAGTTTTTGGGCTCAGTGTGTTAAATTTTAGTCAACAGTTATACAAAATAAACGATTTGTGATCAATTAAAATACAGCTTTTTAATTTACCGCTTCTAAGAAACCAACATTTTATGCTCAACAATTTTCATATTTAACTAGATTTCTAAGAAAGATACCATACCGCAGAATATGGTCCTTAATTTAAGAGATTAATGATTATTTTAATAAAACTTGGAACGAATTCAATAAGTTAATAAATTAAAAGTTATAAACAATTAAACATGTCCAGTATATTTCCTAATTCGGAGGTATACCACCGTATTAGGATCAACCTATAAAATTTGTATCCTTTTACGGTGGTATTTTGTTTCTTATTTTTTTGGGTAAAAATGAGTTTAAAATATGAATTAAGCTATTTAAATAGCTGCTGTAATAGTAGGAAAATGCAATAAATAACACACAAACGAACTTGAACGGGTTATTAATACGAAAAACTTAGTTTATAAATATTGGTGTACTTTCATTTGATGTTGCGCGTTTGTATGAAAACCTCTCTCACATCGATGTCGTTACACTAATTGATTGATTTTGTTGTGTTGTATATGTGCTATACTTGCAAAATTCGGTCAACTGATGAAGGAATAGATTTGGAATAAATAGTATACATTTTGGTGCACTTATACTGAATAAAATAGGAATAAAACTCGAAAATAGAAATACCACCGTAATAGGAACCGATTTTGACTACCTCCGTAATAGGGACACTTACCTTATTTGTATTTAGAATTTTACATGCATTTTTTTAAAACAAATTAACAAATTTTTATTTGTCATGTATATAATTATAAAAGATCAATTTTCAACAAACATTATTCCTCATTTGAGATCCAACATTTGTGTACTGTTAACTTGATTAAAACCATGCTGTGATGTTCCATGTCGTCAATTACAAAAACTCGTGAGCCAACGTACGAGGCGCGTTAGGGTTCGCTCCCACTGTGTCGTGACGACAGATAATCGTGTAGTTTTAAGTGTCGTAGCTTATAAGTACGTTTAAATAGAGGTGTTCACATATAGAACGACACGATTTACTGTCGTCTACGACATGTTTGGCCGTGACAACAGATTTTCATGACAGTGGGAACGGCTAGCACGACAGTCTTAAAACGATAAAAAATCGTTACGCAAATATATTGCGGTCATGATTTAGTCTTTCCTTCCTGTACTTTAAATTTGTAGCTTGCATCATTTACAAAGCGACTGCTATGCGTCGCGATTCTATGGGCTGTTCCCATAGATACGATAGTTGCTAAACGATAAAAAAAATATGTGAAACAATCGTATTAATAGGAACAGCTAGAGACGACAGTCGTCCAACGATAAATTAATCGTTACGACATATTGGAAACGCACCCTTACACGTGTCTGATACTATTTGGACTTCACACGACAGTTAGTCGGTGTCAGCTCAAACGACCCAAACGACACTGCAAATATATGGACGCGTCATCATTGGGTAGTATGGGATTGGACCAATTTTGTTAGGCTTGCAATTTTACACTGAAAGTTTTAAGCTTCGCGTCGTTAGTTAGGCAACTGGCTTTTCATCATCATCAGTCTATTGTAGTCCACTGCTGGACATAGGCCTCTTTAATTGTTCGCCACTCAGGGCAAACATCAGGAGGATATACCCTTAATAGGGATGTAAATGAAGTAAGGGAGCGGCCTGTCATCTTTATGCTCCCAGCCAAACTCACCTGCCCATACATCCCGCCGAATAACAAAGGAGGAGTTGCCAACCGACTGGTGGCAGTATAACCATCGCAATTGAAGGCGTAGCTAAATACCACAGGCCGATGACTGGCATCAGCGTCACCAGAGCGAGAAACTACTACACCTTGCTGCGATCCTCAAATCGCTTGCGTACCTGCGTAAAATGTACCCACGAAAATGCTGTTGCCCGTTTTTTGATATCACTTCCATGAATTTATGTTTCATTCCATTTGACGTTATGCAACAACTGCCCGGAAAGATTTATAAGACATGCAGTTTTGTAAATCCACTACGATCGGTTTGGACATTTCAAAGAAGTTCTCGAACTTCATACAGCTGTGCAGAACTTTCGAACTTTCAGCTGTCATGGAAAGCGATAAATATTTGAAAGAGATATATTGATATTGAGTTTTAAAAGACTTTAAACGAATAATTTCGTTATTGATGTTAATTTTATGGATCATGATGTTGATGTTATATGCGCGAGAAATGTATGCGTTTGTTATTGGTTGATTTCATTTGACCATCGGTGTCCGTAGTCTCGACAGTTGCTACGAACGTAGAGACACTGTTTTAACCGACTTCAAAAAATGAGGATTCTCAATTCGACTGCTTTTTTTCTTTTGTTGTATGGTTGTTACTACAATCATATCTCCAATAATTGAGATTTTTTTGTTCGAAGGGGTGTACTGCCTACCTACCTACTTCCGAGATAGTCACCATATTGAAGCCGGTTTCTTTTTGCCAAAAATTACTGTTATTGTTGACTTTAAATCTTAACACAATAAAGTCTGCAATTCAACGGTGTTGGCATTCCTTCGCTCGTGGAACCTAAAAAATGGCAAAGTATTAAATACCTCCTTCATTGAACTTCTATATGTCTTTGTGTTTAGTTTTGAGCCAATATATTATTATTTAACTGAATTGCGTAACATAACAGAATAATCCTCATTAATAAACGTACATTCACGTGTTCCCACTTACGTCCCCAATTAAATCTCGAGGGTTGCCCTACGTGAGCAGAACTCGTCTTACGTTATTGCGGTTATTTTTCCCGCGGTTGAAGCGGGATCTCGCGGGCATTATATGCCTCAACAGCGTTGTCTCGCAAGCCTTTAACTAGATTGCGTTAGAAGTTCGGCGAGAATCGGGCGTTAGCGTTGAACGGTGTCTATTATAGTAAATTATTTGCTCCAGTACTACCACGGCCGTCGCTAGGGCGGCGCAGTGTGGTAATCACAATGCTCTGAATTAATAATAAGTACAGCATTTTTAGCAAAAACAAAAAAACCGCCTTGAATATAGGATCGACTCGGAAGTACACCCTAAAGTACAGTTCTAAAAACAAGAGAGGAATTTTTCAAATCGGTTTATGATTCTCGGAGATAATGTGGTAAAAAAAAATATTCGAATTGAAATCCTCCTCTTTTTTAACGTCGGTTAAAATACCAAGATTAATTATTACCTCGCTCTCACTCAGACGTGTACTTATTGACTTGTTAAATGTATGTCGGCGTGACAATATCGGCGAACAGACATTTTTATTATTTTAACGTTGTATATGGTTTGACGTTTGTGGACGAATGTCAAATTCAAGTGACAGATGTCGGTTGAAAATGACGTTGTAACGTCATCTTGACGTTACTTACTGCGCGCGTACGCCGACGGTCAGTTTCGCTCGGGCGCCATCGTCTACGCACCTCGGAACTTAGAGACATAGAAAATCGCTTTCGCTGCCGCTTACATTCAGCCACTACTGCAAAGGTTTGAGATAATGTACTCACATGTACGAAATACATTTTAATTGGTGTACATTTGTATGCGACGACAGCCTTTGTGTGTTTGCATGTAATAAGTATTAAGAATGTATGGCGACGAAGTTTTACTGGTACCTACAATCCAGAATTGTATACTATGTTGCTTAAATAACGGTCGCATAATGTTTGATTAATAAATTTCCTCTTCTCATATACCTACATAATTTGGCGTAGTTATTGGCCACTATAGAAATGAATCAACGATAGAACGGCTATCACGTCTTCTATTCACAAACAATCATAGCGTACAGCACTTTAACAAATATGCACACGTATTGCTTAGCTTCAACATATTTGAAACAGGCTATGAGGTTTCTCAAATCATGCACAATAATAGGTTTTAGGCAATTTAAGGTTATTTTAAGTAGCTTGTTTGTAGGTCTTTCAAATACCATCGTATTTCATTTATCGATGGACAATGTTTTAAAATTAAATTCAAACAATCTCATCATCATTTCTTATCTATGAGAGACTAATTAAAAGAAAACATCATATTACCCTGTTCAGAGTTAATATTTCGTTCTGTTTTCTACACGAATTTATGAACAAAAGATATAAATTTTCTTTTGTTATCAAAAGAAATCCGAGCGGCGGTCGGAAGCGGATGCGTTCCGTCTTGTCAGACGCGACGCGGCGCGATTACGCGGACTCGCCAACTACCCTCCAGTAAGGTCGCAAGCTGGATGGCAGCGAGACCGGGAGCGGGAGCGACTGCGGCGCGGCCCTCCAGAACGGTTAATACAAACTTAAGCATACATTATCAAATCGCGCGAGCCGCGCAATGTACCACGCGAGCCCCCGCTCCCGCTCCCTCGGCCGTCCAGTTTGCGGTCTTACGAGACGAGTGACCGGCGACGAGTATTGCGAATTTTATTTCCATTACTCGCCAGGCGTTGCCAAGTAATTTTTCCTTGTAGACGCGGCGAGCAATGGAAATAAAATTTGCAATTCGCGTCGCCGGTCGCTTGTTACCGTGGCCTGGCCATGAGGCCGCGTCCTGAACGCCAGCGGCCAGAGCGGGCGACGTAGGCGACGGTAAGCGCATCTTGATATAGTAAGTGAGGTAAGAGAGGTAAGGCAAAGCGAATCTGCGCTCGAATTTAGCCGCCCGTCCGGGGAAGAACCTCCACCCTATAGAATACCGCACGTCGTTGGTGGAAACCTATATCCTGGTGTGGACTTTTGCACTTTTGTGGCCGATAATGATGATGATTTTGAAAGATATGAAGTATTTGGGATTTAGGGTGTCCGTTTGAAACGTCAAGCTGAAAATGGTATGTGCGCGTTAAATCATTTTATAAGATGCAACCCACTTTATAAATGGTTAGATGACGTTAAAAACAACCATTTATAAAGATGGATGAAGAAGAGAAGATGTCATCTAAACTATTTTCAGCGAATCGATATCAGTCAATAACTCAAATTCAAAATATCTCTATAGATTATAGACTCGAGACATGCATTTATAAATCGTCAAATATCTACCTCAATTAAAATTAATACAAAGACCTAAGCATTTGCACCGATCTTCCTTAATAATCTCATTCCAATAACAAATTATTACCAACTTTGTAGTAAATGCAAAAAAAAAATGAAATGACTCGACGAAATTGTCCTCAAACTCATCTTCCCCGTCTTTCCGCCCACAGTTGTAAAAAAACAATTTCTTTTAATAAAGGTCGTTGTCCGCAGCACCAAACTCTCATTGTCCAAATGGTGCCCTTAATTTCTTTTCCGAATTAGAGCAAACTTAAATGATAATAATTTTGTTAGGCAGATATAATAAGCCCGGGCGACCATCACGTCGTATAACTTAATCTTCGCCAAATACTTAACAGGAATCTCATGAATTATTTTACTAATTGTGATAAGAAGTGTTATTATACTTACTTAGGCAGAGGAAATATGGCTTTCGGCTGACTTTTCAGTTGAGGTCATTCTGTTTTTGCTGCTTCGTAGTGAACTCTTTTACAATAACACTGTAATATAAAAATAGTATGAAAAATTTGCGATAAATGTAGTAACTAAAGAGTTTCTTGTCGGTTCTTCTTGGTAGAATCCGCTTTCCGTTCACGGCCGGCGGTAAAATAATATTTATATCCATTTATATATAGTGCTTGATGATGCATAAGTGCTTATTTGAAGTCTATATGATTTATTAATTTCACTTCATTTGATAATAGGTGCCCTTTGAACCTATTATTCGAGCCAACCGAGAAATAGGAATTTGGATTCAATTTTTGTGCTTTTCGCATTAATGCATCGGAACTGCTAACGGGCTCAAATGGAATGCACAATTCTAATATCTGAAGTCAGATTGCAATTTGCAAATGCACGAGAACACACATCAGATGAAGGTTTTGAATAGCTAATACGTTATATTGTACCTTTACTTGTCTTTGTATTTAGTTTTAAGTCAGCTGTTTGGTGTGCAATAAAGAATATCTAGATAGATATTCTTTATTGCTATATAGATAGATATCTACGTTTACAATATTGACCCGAGCAAGAAGATAATCGTAATGATATCTATACTTATAATAAATCTGTAGAGAGGTCAATTCTGTACATAAAATATTTTTTCAAAATAACTATCAGGGGGTGATAAGTGATCGATACTGATACCAAAAATGCAATCAGTAAAATTTTTGTCTGTCTGTCTGTCTGTCTGTCTGTCTGTCTGTCTGTATGTTCGTTATAGAAAAAAAAACTACTGAACAGATTTTGACGAAACTTGGTAAAATTATTCCTCATACTTCTGGGCAGGTTATAGGATACTTTTCATCACGCTACAATCAATAGGAGCGGAGCAGTGACGGGAAGTGTTGGGAAAACGCGAGAAATTTAAACCTGTATGTTTGAACGCGCATTACGCGAAAACTACTGCATAGAATTGAATGCGGTTTTCACCAATGTATTGCTAGTGGTCTAACTTAAAACTTAGGCACAAGGTATAGATGGGTATTTGTTAGAGTTGCCAATGCAAAATATATATTTTAGTGTAAGTTATTTTTTATTATATACTGGCAACACTGGTAAGGTGACGTTACTGCTCACATATCTTCCCTCTCTCTCTTCCCTGTAATGGCCGTTGGCTTCGTATCGTGCGTATAAGAAAATAAAGATTGTTTCATCAACATTGAGAGTTTCTTTTCAAATCCTAATAGGTTATGGGCCCAGGCACATAATCCGTACAGGGAGTTGAAAAGAAACCTTAATAATAACTGCGAACTTGTTATCGGTGACTTTCGTCATCCACACCACGTGGCTGAGTCTCCTCGCCACGCGCGTCAGGAAAAGAAGACTGGCTCAGAGGAACGAGCTAGGAAGGAAGTTCACAGGAAGGTGTCAAGGAAAATATCAACATGGAAACAAGAGACGTGAATATGCACGGTTCAACCATCAAGTTAGTGGGAGCAGCTAACTGGAACATCTGGAAGTTCCAGACGTCAGTATTGCTGAGAGGACAAGGTCTTTTTGAATTGGTTGAAGGAAGAATAGAAACCAAAGATAATGCGGAAAGGAAAGCTTGGGAGGCAAAGGATTCGAAAGCCCAAACTTTATTAGTTACACGCATGGCAGAAGATGTGATGCTGCACATCATCACCTGTACTACTTCCGCGCAGATGTGGCGGAAACTTCATAGTGTATTTGAACAAAAAACGGAGACAAGTATTCATATCTTGCAGCAAAGATTCTTTCAGTATAGATATGAAGAGGGAACTGCAATGTCTGTATTCTTAGCTAAAGTATTGGAAATGCAAAATCAGCTAAAGCAGATGGGAGAAACCATTTCAGACAAGTTTGTGATAACAAAAGTGCTTATGTCATTGCCTGATGAATATAGACACTTCGTGTCTGCTTGGGAATCGGCGCCAGATGACAAGCAAACGTACGACAATCTCGTTGCGAGACTGTTGGTGGAAGAGGAAAGGATCCGTGAACGAGAGGGGACGTCTCAGTTCCAGCCTAATTCGTCAGCGTTCGCAGCTAAAAATAACAACAAGACAGTTAAGTGTTTTAAGTGCAACAAGATAGGACATTACGCAAGTGATTGTAGGAACAATAACATTCGTAGTTCAGTGAATCCTCGGTCGGACAATAAGACGTGTTATTATTGTAAAAAGCCAGGACATTTCAAGAATCAGTGTCGTTTCAAAAGGTCAAGAGAAAATAATAAATTCGATAATGCTTTTGTAGTGTCGGACTGCTTCGATGAACAATATAAACAGTGCCAGTGGCTCGTAGATACGGGGGCTAGTGAACATATGTGCTGTGATCGGTCTTTGTTTAAAACATTTACAAGTGAATCGCAAAAATCTGTTGTTATCGGAGACGGGACTGAAATTAGTGTATTAGGCCGCGGTCAGATGGCAGCACAAGTTTATAATGGGAGTGAATGGATAGATTCGACCATAGACAATGTACTCTTCGTTCCAGACTTGAGAGTGAACTTATTCTCTGTGGCACGTGCAACTGTCAAAGGTTACGTCGTAACTGTCAATGACACTTCGTGTTTGTTTACAAAGCAAAACAAAGTAATGGCTATTGGAAAACGAGTTGGAAACCTTTATTATATGGATTTTCGTTTTAAAGACATGAAAACTAAGTGCAATGTTGCAAGTTCAGTTGATTTAAACGAATGGCACGAGAGGCTTGTACATCAAAATATGGATTACTTGCAGAATATACTAAAAAACAACAACATTGAGGTGCAAAAGAACAATTATGTTGAAAGTTGTGAAGGGTGCACCGAAGGAAACATTCATCGTTTGCCGTTCCATAGCAGCGAAAGTAAGACTACACAGACATGCCAGCTGATACACTCAGATGTGTGTGGCCCTATGGAGGTGGAATCTGTTGGGGGTGCAAGATACGTACTATTTAAGGATGAAGTCAAGAAAATCATAGAGGAGTGTTTAATAAAATCTGAGAATGAAACCTATGTACCTGAAGGGGGAGTCAGGTCAGAGAGTAGCATTCAAACTGATAGCAATGAGAAGGAGCTGGAACCCAATATGCAGTATGAGTCCTGCGGGGAAGATGATACGTCTGGTACCGATGAAGAAGAAAAGACAATTAACCAGACCAGGCAAACAGCAGCACCACTTGGGAAGCGTATTAGAAAACAAACATCATTCTATCATTGTCATAATGCTTTTATTTCAGATGATGACCCAGCCACATACAATGAGACGATGCAGAGGAAGGATGCTAAACAATGGAGAGATGCAATGGACAGAGAACTAGAGACACTAAGGGAGAATAACACTTGGACTCCATGTACTGGTGAGGTGCAAGACAAACAGGTAATTAGTAGAAAATGGGTAATTAGTAGAAAATGGGTATTTAAAAAGAAACAGTGTAATAATAAAATTCAGTGTAAGGCTAGGTTGGTTGCAAGGGGCTTGGAACAGAATGATTAATTTAACTTGAATGAATTGTATGCCCCGGTTGCTAAGCTTACAACTTTGAGATTGTTTGTCGCTGTAGCTACCAAATTGAATTTGCCAATTCACCAATTAGATGTAACGGGAGCTTTTCTTTATGGGGATTTGGATGAGGATGTATTTTTATGTTTACCTGATAATAAAACTATTGTAAAATTGAATAAAAGTTTGTATGGCCTAAAGAAATCGCCCAAATATTGGAATGATAAGTTTCATTCAGTTATCACTAATATTGGTTTTGTGAGATCACAAAGTGACTCATGCTTATACTCTAAATGTAATGAAAAAGACAAAACATATTTGTTATTGTATGTCGATGATTTAATTTTGTTTGGTTCAAATGTAAATGATATATTGTGTATTAAGTCAAAACTCAACCAGGAATTTAAAATGAAGGATTTGGGACTAGTGTCAGAATTTTTAGGAATAAGTATAAAGCAAAATTTGGAAACAGGAATCACCGAATTAAGTCAAAAGGGTTTTCTCGAAAATGTACTTAAGAAATTTAATATGTATGATTGCAAACCTATGTTATCCCCCATGGATGTTAATTTTGATGTGAAAATGTTGGACAGTAATGTAGAAATTAAAAATAAAGAAATAGAAAATCAATGTCGGCAAATAATAGGTTGCCTTATGTATGCAGTATTAGGAACACGGCCAGATTTGTGTGTAGCTATCTCAATATTAAGTAGGTATCAGAATAAAGCAAGTAGTGTGTTATTAACAGCTTTGAAGAGAGTGTTAAGATTTGTAAAACATAGCATTGATTATAAGTTAATTTATAAATGTAAAAGTGATAGCTTAATTGGTTATTGTGATGCGGACTGGGCAGGAGATGTAAAAGATAGGAAGTCTACAACAGGCTATTGTTTTATGTATTCTAATTGTTTAATTACATGGTGTTCTAAAAAACAAAATTCTGTAAGTTTGTCGTCAGCCGAGTCAGAGTACATAGCACTTAGTATGGCTGCGAGCGAGGCTTGTTGGTTAACTCATTTATTAAAAGACTTTAATATTTGTAATACTTGTCCTATCAAAATTTACTGTGATAATCAGTCAGCAATTAAAATAGCTAGTACCAATTGTATTAAAGGTTTAAAACATGTAGAAATAAGATACCATTTTGTAAAGGATCTGATCAATATGAAGAAAATTTGTGTAGAGTATATAAGGACAGAAGATCAGATAGCTGATTTGTTTACAAAGGCTTTGAACAAACAAGTACTTTTAAGGTTTTCTGAAAAATGTGGTCTAATTTAAAATTGATGTAAAAGGTTAAATTTAGGATGTTTATGTGAATAACATATGTTTAAAATAAATGTTACTTGTTTGAAGTTTCACTATGTAGGTATAGTTTTGTTTGTTCAAAGAAATATAATATTTTGCCTTGAGGGGGAGTGTTAGAGTTGCCAATGCAAAATATATATTTTAGTGTAAGTTATTTTTTATTATATACTGGCAACACTGGTAAGGTGACGTTACTGCTCACATATCTTCCCTCTCTCTCTTCCCTGTAATGGCCGTTGGCTTCGTATCGTGCGTATAAGAAAATAAAGATTGTTTCATCAACATTGAGAGTTTCTTTTCAAATCCTAATAGTATTATATGGAAGTCCGTTATTTTTGAAACCCGATATCCACGCGAGCGACGCCGCTGGCACAGCTAGTCGTTCATAAATTTCTAAAATTAATATTATATGACATACAGTTATGATTCATGATTGTAAAGAAACAGAGAATCTACAAACACCCTTTTAATTTTAACTACACGTTCAATGACAAAATACTTTTATACTTTTTTGTCAACACAAACAAAACAAGCTTTTTTTATTAGGTAAACAATAGTGCCAATTGCTTCAGGTCCACCTGATGGTAAGCGGTTACCTAAACATCCAAGCAGATACCATTGAATCTGCTTGCCATATTCTCAAACTTAAATAGTTCTTATTTATTCACATACTTATCGATTTTATTATTTAAACAGACGACAATAATGTCATCTGAAGACTTTTTTTAAAGAATGAAATCGTCTGCCCACACTTTACTGAACTTGCCTCCGCTGCGTTCCTCAATATTATTTTCCGCTAAAGGAAATATTTGTTATTCAAACGAGTCTCGGCGACAAAACACGTCGGCTGCCAATGTTTCCATATGCCCATTTGTCGTTATTTCACTAGCGCTCGCCGCGTTGAGCCGAGCCGTGATTCGTTCCAATCCCCTGGGCGAGAACGGATCCAAACCTATCTAGAAACGAGAACTGTGGCAGGAGCCACGTGGTATTTTCCAGTACAGCAATAATCATTAGTAGAAAATTTGTATTGACCATCAGGGCAGGGCTATACAAGTGCGTCCGCTAAGACCTATCTCCGATACGAAAGATCGATAATGTTTCCACCCGAAACATTATCGATCGCTTATTCAAATTCGACAGTGAGAAAAGATGTGAATGAGTCACATCTTTTCTCACACCTAAGTTGGTGAAAACGTGGACAATTGGATCGAATATTTGTATGAACAATCGAGGATGTTTCCCAGAGACATTTCTTTGATGATGAAAATGAAGTTAGTCTATAATAAAGTGTACCTACTATCTAGCTACTATCTATAAACCATCTTTACAGTAGAACTTAACGCAAATTTGATCGTTCATGACATAGTGTCCTGTGGCCGTTCGATGTCTAATGAGAAATTCATAAACAAATAAGTACTCTATTATTCTGTTTATTTTATTTAGACTACAGTCTTGTATTACTTTAGGAAAGGACTTTGCACTTGTACCTACCTACTTACATAAGGTATTACAGTATGCCTGGTTCAGTATGGAGACAGGTCCCCAGGGTACAAGAATTCGGAGCCAATCCAACACGTTTAGGGAGAGAGGAATCCCGGGCAACATATGAACATGCGAATGGTTTGTAAACGACGCTGAAATAAAAATGTGTGCTTGTTGAAAGTTTATGCAAAATGATGCATCAGTTTTGACGAAGGGAAGTGTGGGATTTTGTGTGCCAAAGATAACGACAATCATTGTTACGAACCGGCCTCAAAGCGACCATCCTCTTTTTTTAATTTTTTTATATTTTTCACTTAATTATGTCTCTTATATATAAATCATCACTGGACTGTGTGGGAGCGGAAGGGTCCAGTGATGATAGCCTGCATGGGGTCTCATTGTAATCAATTAGGATCTTTTTTAATTATTCAACTTATATTTATATGAAAATCAAGAAACGCTGGCTGGATGTTGTCAGAGCGGATATGGCAGAGAACAATCTCACGCCAGAGGATGCCGAAGATCGGGCAAAGTGGAGGAGATTGAGTAGGAAAGCGGACCCTGGTACTAGTAGGCCGGGAAAACGCTAGGGCGAAGGAGATATTTATATGAGAATCGTGGAATGTGGAGTATGTGGGAAGTCTGTTTTTGACTAACATTTTTTTTGTCTGTTTGCAGTCTGTTTAAGACAAAAATTTGCCGACACTCTTCTGGACTTAGACAAGCCTTGAGGTTAATCATGCGAATATTATTGTTTTATGTTTCTCTCTGCCGTCAACAGTCTTTTCAAATAGAAAATCATGAATAGGTAGGTCCAAAAATATCTGATAGCACAATTTTAAAAGATATCTACAGCGTTTATACGTTTGGCATATTCAAAGGAATAAAGCTAAAAACGCATTAAAACTACAAAAGGAATATACCCTAGCACTTATATCCATGGAACTGATTTAATATCAGAAACCCGTAGCGGGAAAAACTCCGATATATTTTCGTACGAATATCGTTTTCCTATGGCAGAGCATTATATACAAATTCGAGGATAGAATCCCGAATATCGTAACACAACTGGATTTTTCAGTGACTGAACAAGTTAAAAGGTATGTTTCCTTCGAACAAATTTATAATAAGAAAATTATTATGTTTACTTAATGCCCATGTCACCGGAAAATAGCAAGAATCGTAAGTTGATCAATTTCCTAGGTAGTTGATTAACTTTCGGAATATAACAAACGATAGTTGAAATGTATTATTTAACGCAATGGATTTCAGTTAGTTGATCAATTTACGGAAGCCTGACAGCCATTTAATAATTTACGATTTTGACACAAGTAAAATAGTCCTCAAATGGGCCAATCGTTGCTCAATGTACTATTTAACGGTGCACTATTTGCGTTTTCTTGGCTCATTAAGTGAGAACCTTTGCTAATACTGATTGCACTTCGACTGGCGCGGTGGCTTATTTGGTAGTGAATTTTAACTTCTGAAACAAAGGTCGTGTAGGTGCCATAACATATCAAGTGATACTAAGATACTTACCCACTCTGTGATCGGAGCACTTATTTTATTTTATTGTACCTACATAATGTGTACAAAAAGGATTATTACCACTTCTTTTTTGTTTACGCAATTCATATGATTACGTTACTGTAACAAAAAGTAAGTGCATAACCAATAAGATAACTTATTATACTTATTATACAGTTTTCAAACAGGCAAAGTTGCCATCCTCCATCTGACTTAAGTTACAATCCCTGTTCGATTTTCTATAACCCTTGTTGTCCAAGCTTCATCCTGAAGCTCGAGAATTGTTAGCTTAAACGGTATACTTTCTTCGGCATATTGCCCTTTTTTAATGAGGTCAAAGTGCATCGTTAGCCGGTACCGTTATGTATCTACGCTGAGTATCGATGACTCTCCACTGAGCTTGGATATTCCGACGTCATTATACTTTTCGAGAGTTTAAAGGAAGAAGCGATACTTACTACAATTTATGATTGGTTTAGTTTTTTCTTAGGCATTGATGATATATCTTTCATTGTGTTCTTGAAAAAGCATGCAAATAAGAATCGGTTACTAAAATAACAATTGTGCATTGATTACCAAATTTTAGAGCAACTTGTGACTTTCATTATAAATTTATTAAAAATAAAATACATTTGTAATTCTAAGTAAAGATTTTTCAACTTACTATTGCTAGTTTTCTCAATATTTTTTCCTTAATATGTTTTTCAATGCTACTATTATTATTTATACTAATTATTCTTTTTCTTCTTTCCAGGTGAGTAATTTCCTGTTTACCTCCTGAAACGTAAGTGAACTTCGCCATATTTCACTGATTAATGTAATACGTACCGTGGAATATTTTTCAAACAGATTAGAAGCTCAACTCGTTGCCAACCTTTATAGAATCTGTAGCATCTGTAGGACTCATATGTTTTAAATGCACACACATCCATTGAAAGCTGGTCCTAATGAGTAATGGTAGGATATTATGTGGAAAAATTGTAAAAAAATTGTTAAATTCTTATGTGGAAACGCACTTTAAGGCTCAGCTGCTAGCAAAATTTTATTAAGTTACCATGGTAAAACACGACACGAACATTGTGTAATGGATAACTATCTGTGAAGTACGCGATATATGCTAAAGAAAAATATAAATATAAAGATTTCGAATACTTTTTACTATTTCATACGAACAGCTTTGTCTTTTTTGACAAGCTGGTGCAAAATTTCACCTCGTTCTTCCTTACATCAACGGCTACGTCACAATGTATCTTGGAGTTCAGATTGACATGGCCCTTTAAACGATCCCCAAACTAATAAACGTCAGGTGCCTACGTTTAGTGCTTAGTCCGGTTTATGTATTCATACCTGAGTTACGGCCTATTAGTAACACACCGTTCTATTAAGTAGTTGACTAGCTCGTGTTTTAGCAGCAAACATTTCAATTTGAAGTGGCTTAAGTGATATACATAGGTATTCTATAACATTTGCTTCGTATTTATTATCATTTGGATGTACATATTACCTAATACCTAATTATTATTATTGAAATCACTCTTTCTTCATGAAAATAAATAGGTTGTGTTGGAATAGTGTACTTATAAAAGAAATTTATTTACCTGATATAAATTGCTACTACCTAGTAAACATGTTAGATCATAAAATAGCGCCATATCAGGGTAAATTTCTCGGTTATCTTCGCGTAGCTCCCCTTCTGAAGAAGCGCATCCTTAGTTAAGACTATGTTGAAGAAAAAACTATGTTGAAGTGGATAGGTTAAGACCTCTCCACGAAATTATAACCACAGCTAGTTTATGAGGTAAGATCAAACCTTGGCTTATACCCTAAGTACAAGATATATGAAAATTTTGACCTGTGGTTGGTGCTACACTTACGTATTTGATACAGCCGGCGGAGCATTTTGGAGTGTCGCCAACAGACGCGCTCTCGATAACTGAATGCACCGGACTCAACTAGGATTAGGGCTGTCGTGGAATGATTCTAGAAACGAAAAGTTTTATTAACATGCATTTTTGAAATGTGCAGACACTCTTTCGCTTTCCATGAAGTGTCTCATTCAGACTCTCTCTCATCAATGCTGTGTTAATATTAAAAATACATACTAAAATGCTCTGATCTCACTCATTGAGGATGTAGATAAGCCACAAGTCAAGAATTCCGTTGACGTAATGCCGACGCCGTCGACAACCATGTCGTTGTTGTATAGGCCCACCATGTTGTATTGTACAAAGGGACTCCTCCCAGCATAAGATGAATGCCAGCTAAAATGATCATGATAATGATATTATTATTTTATTTGTAAGGGTGTCCGTGTGTTTTCCATATTTAAAATAGGAACTCCCCATCTCATCCTGTCAGTGTCGTAGAAGACGACTGATTGAATACCACGAAACGGGCAGCAGTGCTTATATGGGTACAAATAAAACCTACTGTGGTCACCAACCTGCCTGCCAGGCGTGGTGACTAAGGAAAATCTCCCCAAATGACTTTGGTCATTGGGGGAAGCCCATGTCCAGCAGTGGACGTTGACAGGCTGATAATGATTAGATATTTGTAATGGATTCTCGCTTGAGCTTACGTTGAATCGCCTTATGTTAAACGAATAAAGGATTTGTTCTGCAATATTCGTTTTATAATGAACTAGCTATGCCCGCGGCTTCGCCCGCGTTCATGTCGGTGTGTCACAGAAGTGTTTCTTCATCCTTCGCAATAAAAGGTAGCCTATGTAAGGACATACCTTTGATTTTGATTGATGATTGAGAAAGGTCTCATGGTCTAAGAATTGTCGGTGCCAAATTGCATCGAAATCGGTTGAGAGGTTTAAGCGGGAAAGCGTAACACACAGACAGAGTTACTTTCGCATTAATAGTATTAGTATAAATAGTAATGAATTTCAGTAATAATGTTGTAAGGTCTAACACAGCCGTTCAGTAGTATGTCAATACAAGCCTAACAAGGTTAATGATATTGTGTTTGCTTGATTATATTTGCTAAACTCATTGCATATGCTAACATCATAACATATGCACAGTTTAATAAAGCCCCTTTCAATAATGTAAGTATACCGCTGCTGACGGGCAAAACTTCGAATACCTACACAAAAGGCATGTTTTTAATTGAAATCAATATAGAAACTCAATAGTTTACACTGATTTTAAGTTTGTAAATAGAATTAGGGGATAAAAGGGAGCGTATCTTTACGAACCTAACTTTTTACCGTAGTGCATCCTGCCGAATAACAAATGAGGCTTTAGCAACAGACTGGTGATGATAAAACTATCAGAATAGGGATGTTTCCAGGGTCAAATACATTATATTTAGTCCGTATTTTAGATTATAAAAATATATTTGGACACGTTTATTTATGGGATGGGTGTTTTAACTATTCTAAATCCGGAAACCACACGGAATAAAAAAATATGTACTTTTTTTCCTGTGGTTGAACAATATAGTCCATACCGTGTACTCGGCACGGAGCTAATTTGGCGCGCCTCCAGCATACACACTTTCGATAACTGAATATGCGCTGGACACAACTAGGATTAGGGTTGTCAAAGATTTTTGCTACAAACAAAACGTTTTGCTGTTGCTGACCTGTATTTTTGTATCACATACACAAATGTGCTGACACGATCGTAGGCCAAAAAGAGACGGGAGTTTATTTTGATTGGGAATTCGCTGAAGCCGCAAGGTTTGCGAACGTGTTGTGGCATTTTTAATAAAAACTTTTCATGTTTATTCCGACAATGGCAATTACGAACGAGCGTGAACGAGGATGTTGTTTCAGTAGCTTTTAGTTTTAATAGATTATAATAAATTGAATCGAACGTTAAATAGAAGTTCGACTAATCTGACGAACTATCGAAGTTGATCATCATCATCAACCCACTGCAGTCCAATGCTGGACATAGGCCTCTCCAGTTGGTCGCCACTTTGGGCAAACGTGTGGAGGCTTTACCCACTTTGCTTTACTTAATTGCTGCGCTGGGTAGGCGGGTTGACGATCGCTGGGCGTAGCTTCTCGTTCCGGTGACGTTCCTGATCGTCATCAATCGGTTACCAGAGCCTGGTTTGTTATTCGGCAGGATGCACCACGGCCAAGTGAGGGTAGCTTGGAGCGAAAAGATGGCTCCCTAACATCCTGTAAGTTAATACATAAGTAAAATAAAACGATTACTACATTTTAAGTTTTGTATTAGTGGAATTATGAAAAGCCCAGTAACCTTTTTTTCTTGTCCGTATTATCTTAATGCTAAAAGAATAACACCGGCTGGCCATCTCGAGGGAAAAATTACCCCCTGTTGACGCGCTTTTAATGCAACTTTTTATGTATCATTCCCGTTTCGCACTTTTTCGTCAAAAAAAAGTATTTGGCTATATAGTAGGTATGTATAATTTTTTTTATCTCAGAATCACTTTGGTTAAACGGTAGGTATACATTTGGTTGGTGGTAGTGAAACCTGCCTTTGATCACTGGTTGCGGATTCGATTCGCATAAAACAAACAACATAAACAAGTCTGTTTCTATTGATCTGACCATTTTCTATGTATAAAACGTATAATATTTACAAAAAAAAAAACATTAAGAGTTTAATAATTGTCTAGTACAAGCTTCGGCTTAGTTTTCTATAGATAACGATATCTGGCTTACCGTGGTATGTCTTAATTTATAAATTTTTTGGTGTGCAGTAAAGAGAAGGTTCTATTTATCTATACTTTCGTCATAACTAACTATACTTATGAACAAGCCTCTAACTAACGTAAAATCTATGTGAACATGCAATGTGCCTTGCCAGACATGGCTGCGACACAGATATTGGAAGCACACAAACTTGAGCGAAGCAGTTTGGCGTCACCTGCTGTGGCATTTAACTCTGTAGCGTACCGGACGCAACGTTTGGCAGGAACACGGAACGGACATGTAGTGTCGTGTAGTTTCGACACAATCTGCCATGCGGTATTGGTTTAATATAGTAAGTATATTCCGCACAATTTGATAGGTGAACTTTGACTGTCGTGTAACGTCCGCCATATTTTAAACTAGCTGTGCCGGAGGCGTCGCACGCGTGGATATCGGGTTAAAAAAAATAAAGGACTTCCATAAAATGGTACCTAAATTTTAAGTTAGACCTTTAGCAATACATTAGTGAAAACCGCATTCAAATCCATGCAGTAGTTTTCACGTGATGCGCGTTCAAACAGACAGATAAAAATTTCTCCCGTTTTTCCCACACTTTCCTTCACTGCTTTGCTCCTAAATATTTCATGTACAGAATTGACCTCTCTACAGATTTATTATAAGTAGGTATAGATAGATAGATATAGATTGCTCGCGCTTTCAACTGAACTAATTAGACTAATTCTAGATGCCATGGTAACAGCTAGTTTTACCTAGATTTAACTAAGGCTACGCCTAGTTGTAACCGGCAAAAACCAGATGCACTACGGATTCTAGCCGTAACAGATTGATAAACATTTTTGTTAATGTAAATAATTACGTTTCTCTGTGATTGAATGTTTTCCTTTGCTTGTATTTCAAAAAGATAGTGAGCTGAAGAACAATTTACTAATCACGCAGGTGACTTAGATTGACTGAAGATAAACCTGAGTTAATTTCGTAAAAAACAAAATCACAATTCATATTTCACGAGACATTTTCTTTGAAGTGAAACTGTTCACAGAAGATTCGGTTCTTTCAACGAATAAATAAAGAATTTAAATTGTCACCCCAACTACCCTATCTGCATTTGAGACGGCCATTGTCTCAGAATCCGGAGGAGTAATAACTGGAACAGTGACTTCTTAAATGTATTTTATTTACACAGCACTTAGCGGAACAGCGGGCAGGTCTCTCTTAGTTTTTCACGTTGGTAATGAACTTTTGTTTGTTAGGGTTCCGTAGGTACTAAAAAGGTAAAAACGGAACCCTATTACTAAGACTTCTCAGTCCGTCCATCTGTCACCAGGCTGTATAAATAATCCAAGACATACCACGCTGGGCACACTGACTTCAAAGATAAGTGATAATTTATTGTAATATTTAAATAATTATGTATTAAGGATAGAATTACTTACGTTATTTATCGCTTTTTAGTTTTGGTCGTTTGTATTTTTTTTGAAGTCGGTTTAATTTTTTTTTAGTATATTGGTATACCCTATTTTTTTATTGGTACGCGCACGAGTCCGACTCGCACTTGGCCGGTTTTTTGAGTTCCTTTGAGTCGGCGTCCGCTTTCCCGATTCGCAGCGGAGTTGAAAAGTTGCCTCATAAAATAATCACGTCAATTGTATTGTACCAGCTGCTCATATTACCGAGAAAAAATTTGGGTTTGCAGACGAGTTGTCGCTATAGTTTTCTCTATTTTTATGGTTTTAGAGTATATTATGAAAGTGCTAACAACGTAGATAGAATATACGTAATAAAGATAATACAAACAATTGATAGACAAGGTATTACAGATATCTTACGGTACAATTTAGGCGGTTTTATCTGATTTAATCTTATGTATTCTAATGTATGAGTTTCATTAGAGAAGTTTTTGCGTGGAAGAGTACCCATCTATAAATCCAAACAAACATTCACTCACTATTATAATATAAGGTAGTAAGTACATACAAAGGATAGTAAAAAACCAAGCTGATTAGGTTGTACGTAAATTTTAATTTGCCATTTAAATGTCGACTGTCCATTTTTAAGCTGATTTTTTGAACAAACCTATTGACTGTACCATCTTATACTCGGGTCAAAGTAAGATTTGAGTCTTGTACTATTTTATAGTAACAACAAACATTAGTGTACATATTCTTGATGCTACGTAGGTAAGTAGAATAGGTAGGCACCTATAACTTAAGAATTAAGCTGCATCTATTTGCGGCCAACTGTACTCATATCCAAGAGCCAATTTGTGGCTGGACAAGCGCCATACCACAAAATAGTCTAGGAGCCAGGAGGCCAGCTCTTATATCTTCAAACGAAGTTACGTGCGTCGCGCGCTACAAAGATTTTGATACACTTATCGTACAGATATGTCACTCACCGCACATAAATCTGCTCTCTGCATGACCTTTAGGTTAGGTTAACCTTTAGGTTAACTGGTAGAGAATGCTTGTAGCATTAAGTTCGGCTTTTGTAGTACCATTTTGTGCAATAAAGTTTAATTCTTAACTAATATTATAAAGCTGAAGAGTTTGTTTATTTGTTTGTTTGTTTGAACGCGCTAATCTCAAGAACTACTGATCCGAATTGAAAAAATCTTTTGGTGTTGTATAGACCATTTATCGAGGAAGGCTTTAGGCTACCTATATAACATCACGTTGCAACTATTAGGAGCGAAGAAATAATGGAAAATGTAAAAAAAAAATGGATACAAGCGTCATTGAATAAGGATGGTTAGTAGGTGTAGTCTATGTAATAAGTAAAAGACATAGTAAAATTCTATCACCTGTCGATATGATGCATAGAACAGGAACCACCTATGTAGTAGTAGTAATGGAAGAGCGAGATGTGATCATCATCCTATTTAGCCGTAGGAACTCCGCAGCTAGACCAAGGCGGGGCCTAAAAGACTGTGTCTGTTGCGTGTCTGGGTGTTTGTATTTGTGGTACTTTCGTTGTTCTGATACCCATAACAAAAGTGCTCAAGCTACTTACTTTGGGTTCGGAGCAATGTATGTGATGTTGTCTTATAGTAAAATAGTAATGGAAGCAAAATATTTCGCCTGCCCAGATCTTTGGCGGTCGTCTATTAACGGAAGTTTTTTTTTATAAAAAGAGCGTTCAGGATGACCTCACTCCACCTGATGGTATGGAAGTAAAATAATATGGCGTCTGCCCAGATCGTGTCAGCAATCGCCCAGATAGTCGTCCCACGCTATGTTCCTCATCGAAAGGCCTCCAATCAAGAATTAACATCACTTTAATTAATGCTCTAGAATCTTAGATGACGGACATGAAGGTAGGCCCCCCGGCTAGACCATTAACCCAAAACGCGTTACCCCACCGGCCGTAACTCTACAGCTGCAGTCTGCAAACTGAAATTAAATTGCACGAGAGCAATTAAAACAAACGCCAAGTGTTTTAAGTATTTAAGCACTAATTGTAAGCATTTTTAGAGCTGAAGACTTTGTGCTCTTTATTTATGGAGTAATTATATTAACTTTCGTTTAGTGTACTTGATTGAAATTATCTTATTCGTAGCTGAAAATGAGAAAGAAATTTCAAATACTTTCAACAAAGAAAGTTTGATTTAACTGTCGTGGTATCATGCTGGATGCAGGCCTACTATGAACACTGTGAAAGTGTGTAGAGGAGCTCTATGTCCAGCAGGGAAGCTTGTTCCATTCATCAATCGTACCTTTAATAAAAAAAAACGATATCGCACCTTTAATAAAAAAACGAACTAACCCAAAATTTGGGTGCGATTATGCCTGCAAACGTCCCTTACTGGATACAGAGCGCTCCCAATAACATTGTCATTTCAGGGGATTTGTCTTATTTCCATTTTGTAATATAAAAAAAATCTTACCCTTCCATAAAGATAAGGTACATCACGGGAGTATCTCACCGCCAACTTCTTGACTTCGGACTAATTACTGAGCAATTATTTTACAGTAACAATTTTTGTCCCGTCCCAAGATTCAAAGTCGGATCCTCTCGGTTGTCAGGTGACACATGACAAAGTCATCATTATAATTATCATCAGCTTTTTGCAGTCCTCGGCTGGACATAGGTCTTTTATTCGCTACTTTTGCTAGGTTTTGGGCTTCTTGTATCCAGCACTAGCCAGCCGTCGTGCGCAAATCGTCACTCCACCTGGCTTGAAGATCGTTACATATTTAATATCATACAATTATATTAAAAGCACCAGTTATTTCGATTTCAAAAACAGCCGTCAATTTCCACATTTCAGTTCGCAAAGAAAACATCGAGATTATTGAAAATAAATCAGCTTAATATTTTATCGCTCTTTTGTGCTACAATTTCATATTTGAATTTATTTTCTACCCAAGAGATAGAAGTGGCACTTTGTATAAGTAGGAAGGGTTTTCACTTGAATGTCTTAAGATGCACACTCATAAGCCTTGAAACCTCTTATTCTAAGGGGCGATATGGTTTACTAGTAAGTTGCTTTCGCAGTATTAGGTTCTTCTGCGATTTCTCTGTATCACAGAAATGTAAATAATACTAATACCCTCTAACCGAATTTCGGTGATACCAGCCGATCTCTAAGGAGACAGCTCCTACGTATTTGGTTAGTCATACGTAGTGTGTTTGTGCACACATTTATGCACTTTGATACCTGTATATCAAAGTGATACCTGTATATAAATGTGTGCGCAAACACACTCTCTGTTCCTTCTTTCATTATCCGATGGAATGAACCATCTGGTCTAGGATCCCGGTATACAACGACCTTCACCGAGACGTTTATTGGATGAAACTTATTTTATATGTAATTGAATATGTCAATAAATACAATGCATATGTGTTTCCGATCAAATTTTGGTTAATATCATACTGTCACAAGTGTCTAATTTCTATGAACTATAACCAAATTCGTATTTTTAGTAAGAAATAAAACTGCTTGCAAACGTGTTTGTTTCCTCAGAGTCGGCGTGTAATTAAAAGAAAGAAGAAAAAAGTACTCGCCTTATTTATTCCTACAAAACAACACCAGGAAATGCTATTTAAAGATGGGAGTAGACGGAGCGAATAATGAAAAGAATATCTGGAACACGGGATTGAGAGCCCTCGTCTTTTGTCGAAATAATTACCTATACTTAATGGGAGCAGGGAACAGACGTTTTCCTTCAGCCGCAAATTTTTGATACCAACATTAACAAACAAAACGTTCTATTTTATTTTCTTACTGTAATTAAGGAATATTATTTTCTTTATTGAATTCATTCACAATAGATAATAATTAATATCACTCAATAACTTATATTGCTCCATTCCTAAAGTAAATAGCCTAAGCACTTGTGTTATGGGTATCAGAACAACGAAGGTAGAATACAGGTATACTTTTAAATATTAAACATTAACACTCATACACGGAACAAACATAAAGGTGGGGATCGATTCTTGGTTTAGAAGGCAAAGTTCACATCCAAAAGAAGTCAAACTAAGAAAATGATGTTCTGCAGCCGTATTCGGCCAAAAGGATTTACGTGACCTATCGCTATATAGGTACAAAATCCGTGTTCTTGCTAAGGAAAGAGGTAATAGTATACTGTTTTGTTCATCCGTGTAACATTTATTATTGTATCTTATTTGATACAACGTCTTACAAACATACACAGGTATTAGGATATTTAGTATCTTTATGTTTTCGTAGTCTCATTTCGCAGCTATTGCAGTGCTACGAGTTAATCGTAGCCATTTAAAGTACTCGTAGATGAACAACTTGTATGGAATGTAAAGTATATTATTGTAACTAGGAGAGCTTTACTGCCCCAATCACAGTCCTGTACTACTATTAGGTAAAGGATAATAAAATCAAGATAGAAAGGGTGAGGTAGTGTAGTTCAATCGATTAGGAGAAGTATTAAATAAATATGAGTATACAAAGTGTTAATGAACTTATTTATGTCACAAAATTGTTATGTAAATTTAACCTTTGTTAACCATAGATACCAAAAAATCACTTCGAACTATACGCAAAGCATATCAACAATTATTATACGAATTAGGTGGTATTATCGCTCTTCCAGCCTAGAAAGAAGACATTAGTTTTCTTTTTCTTGAGTGTGTTCCAAATCATAAAGTCTATGGTAATTACAAACCATCTCTTAGCATTTCACATCCAAATATTTTGTAGCTAATTAGCTATGTATTTTTTATGAGTTGATTCAGTCCTACTCTTGATACTGAAATTTTCAAGCTACGCTCGCATTCATTCATTAATACGTTATATATCACGACAAACTACAATTTAAGCTAGTTGTCGACAAAACCACTATAGACAGTATTGTGCTAACAATTACCAGTTGCACGTCTCCCTAATTTCTGTTCGTGCGGTGTCACCAGTCAAGAGGCACCGACACATTGTAGTTCAGACAATGAATATTAATTTGGGCTAACTACGGTACTATTGAATCGAGTTTCCCATTATGTTCCAAGCTGTGTTTCAAGGCGCTTTAGGAGGCTACAATTAATGTATAGTAGGCGATGATTGTAGGTAATAGTTTCCATTGGTATCGAAATAGAACGAATCTTTATTCGTATAGAACAGAATAGTTTTAGATAGTTTAATACGTTCAGTGACTCATTATGTAGTGACCCTTGCCTTCTGAATTAAGGGTCGTGGGTTCGTTTCCTACATAGGACAAGCGTTCTTGTGCTAAGCTTTTGTATTTAAGTGCTCAGATCAGCAGCAGCGTTTATCTATGTACAAATAAAACATACTGCGGTCACCAACCCGCCAAACGTATTGTATTGTATTTAAGTCTCAATGTTTTCCCGGGACATGTGTTTCCCCCTTCCTATAATTATGCGATCCTTTAAGCGAAGCATGGAGAAGCGTATTGGAGATCAACACGGCCGTAGCAAATAACCGGATACTTTTTAGCTGCTGTGCCGATATAAAAATAACATTTTAAGCTCCTATAAAGACTTTCTGACTTTCAAACGACGATTCCTTCCTCTCAGATTTTTTTTTATTTATTCGTGTAAGAGAGCCTTTATTATTGTTCCTCTTTAGGGATTGAGTTTGATTTATTGTTATGATCATAATCTGGGTCATAACCGCTATCTAAATAGTCCCGTACATTTTCTCTAACTATATTCCTCCGGAGGCGGAGTTCCCTTCTTTTGTATTACAAAATATATATCACCGTATTCTGTGAAACCACCATTTGGGCCTTTGACTTATTACTAACTACATTTCGCTGGTACGCGCATTAACTTTTCCCTTTCATATTCCTACGGGAATGCAATCCTATTTGTGGGAAAATGCATTTTTGTTTGTAATCCTCTTTTTCTGGTTCGGTGGGATATAGAAGTATACCTCTTAAGATTAGTGTCTTTGCCTACCCAGTCGACAATCATCCCTATTCCCTTACTTATCGCCACTGGTACAGATACTTGATTTTTTTCCAGCTTAAACCAACTAAACAGCAATAATGCTAATGTATGTATGCCAGGAGTGGTCTACTGTTCAAAGTAGGGGTCTCCAGTTGTTTGCTACTTTGGGCAATCATCTGGAAGCTTTACCCTTAATAACCCAAGACATGCCAAGACAAGACATGCCACGCTGGGCCACACAGCGCCACCTACCCCAAACTAAGCTTGTACTATGGGTACTAGACAACTGATAAACTTACTTAGATACTTTTTTTTTGTAAATAAATACATATTATACATAGAAAACACCCAGACCAATACAAACAGACATGTTCAACCCATAAGACATGCCACGCTGGGTCACATAGCGCCATCTAGCCCCAAACTAAGTCGAAGCTTGTACTATGGGTACCAGACAACTCATAAATTTACTAAAAGACTATTTTTTTGTAAATAAATACATTTTATACATAGAAAACACCCAGACCAATACAAACAGACATGTTCATGAACACAAATGTTTGCACTGTGCGGGAATCGAACCCACTATCCTTGGCTCAGAAGGCAGAGGTCACTACCAAATGAGCCATTGAGCCAGTCAATAATCGCCACGCTGGGCAGGGGGAATGGCGATCGCAGGGCGTAACACCTCGCTCCGGTGATGCTGTAGCCCATCATCGGCCTGTGGTATTTAGCTATGTCTTCAATCACCTACACCAGTAGGTTGCCAAAGCCTCGTTTGTTATTCGGAAGGATGCACCACGGACTGTCTAGGGTGGCTTGGAGCGAAAAGGTGATAGGTTTAACCTTTATTTGCGTGACACTGGTAAATTTTTGTTAGTGACATTAGCAACAACTAAGAGAGGGCTTTGCGCAGCCCCGCTAGTGTCGCAACGCTTTTACCTAGCCTTACAAAACGCGCCACCGCCGGCCCTATTTAAACAACTAATGACTGAAAACACTCGTCTCCCTATCGCTCACTATTTACAATGCCCCTCACCTATCCTTTGAATTACATAAAGAGTCGCGTGCGGCACTCGTCGCGTGACACGGTCGCATTGTTTGCGTCACTTTGTGTTTGTTACGGCGTCAATTTAAGGTTTACGCCGCCCACGGTGCGTACCGTTTCATTTTGGCCACGTGGGATCGTCAGTAAAATAAACTGTGTTGAGCGCAGGGCTTACGCGATGCAGACACGCGCTGTGTACTTTGAGTGGCTGATATGAGTTGTTTGTGACTGGCGTTAATTGTATATTATGGACTTTATTGTACTGTGACGTCACTTAGTATCATTAAAGATTACAGGACTTAGGACTGAGTTAAAGAGGTGCTACGCGAAACCAAGGGTTGGCCACTGCGTTTATGCCGACGAACCGCGACACGGAACGCTTGACGCATCCTGCGATGCCCCGTGGCCCTTTAATACTTTGACCGACGAGAAATGAGACACAATAGAAAACCTATTGTTATTGTTGGATATACTTATGAGTCACTTGCGTTCTAAAGTTTAAACGAACCCTTATTATTGTAACGGAAGCGGTTCGAAAGTTCTAATTGGTGAAAATGAGTTTTGACTTCTACTACATTTACAATACATTATTATGACTGTGGCTGCTAATCGTGCAGAACGGCGTATTTTGTGAGGGACCTAGTCCAGCAGTGGACTACCGCAGGCTGCTGATAATGATGATGCTGATGACATTTATACGAAACTGTGGTTTTTCTTTTTTATTTCATTTCGTTTTCAAGGGTCTTTTGATAAATAAACAATCGCGCCATTAAAAGAGCATAAAGCACATGACGATTGATTTATATCCAAAATATATAATTTATAACATGCAATACATATTAAGAAGTTTATAGAAACAACAATATTATAAAAGGATGCATGAAATAGAGAAAAGTTATTTCTCAATTTAGTCAAGCATAACAAACAAGCCAGCCATACTCGTACATTAACAAAAATCCTTTGTGTGTATTCTAACTGGCTGACAATTGTTTATTTTACATTGTATGAGGATAGAATTTATCCATTTGCACTTTGAACAGTTTAAAACACGCTTCAGGAATGGACAAAGGGAATGCCGTGTCTGAAAAGTTCAACACAGGACATTTTCAAACTCAATGAATGAATATTTCTACTACAATGAATGTAAGTTCGTAACAATGTTTTCATAACTTCTTTCCAAACTGCGTACTTTTTTAATCGAAACGGATTTGCGCTTGCATTCACCTGATGGTAAGTGATATCATCATCATCAGCCTATCGCAGTCCACTGCTGGACATAGGCCTCTCCAGTTGTTCGCCACTTAGGGCAAACATCTGGAGGATATACCCATAATCGCCACGCTGGGCAGGCGGGTTGGCGATCGCAGGGCGTAACTTCTCGCTCCGGTGACGCTGCTGCCCGTCATCGGTCTGTGGTATTTAGCTACGCCTTTAATTGTGATGGTTATACCGCCACCAGTCGGTTGCCAGCGCCTCGTTTGTTATTCGGCAGGATGCACCACGGGCAGGTGAGGTTGGCTTGGAGCGAAAAGATGATGGGTCGCTCCCTTACATCCCATGGTATGGTGTGATGGTAAGTGATATCACAGTCTAATTAACAGCACTATTTTCATACATGTCTGTCCTTTTCAAATCACATTAAGCCATTGCATCTTGACCTACCTTCTACAGCCTAAATTATAAGAGAGACTTACTAAGATCCAAATTTAGGTTTGTAAGGCATATCATGATATGCCATACCTACATATCTACTCGTAGTATAAATAAATAAATGCGACAGATAATTTAAACCTGGTCTTGAAGTAAGGTTTTCTCTTGTAATGTATTATGAGTAGTGTAGTAGTAAGTGCTGTAAAGTTAATAACACTCATTCATTCATCCATAAATCCACATAATACAAACATGATACTTAATTAATACATATAATTGATATACAACTTATATTAAAATACATATAATATATTTAACACATTATATAAGGACGACTTTGTGTCGTAAGGCGACTTCGCTAATGTTGGAGACGAAAATGTCATAGCTACACAGCAGTTGTCCTGATCTGACGTTTTTTTACACCGTCAGCCGTGGCTAAAGACACTGGTTCGAGTCAGGACAATCTCATAAAGTAATTTCCTTCGGGGACCGATTGCCGGCCAACGACAACTAAAGCACTTAGGGCATGGATCCAGTTCTTTGAGTGTTATTATACGGGCGATAGCTTTAGAAATGTGTTGCCAAAGTGCGTTTTTGAAATACCCACAACCTCTATTCGCAGTATCAAAGAAAATAATCCTATCTGTGTGCAACTATTATGCTTTGTAATAAATAAATTATCTTATTTAAAATCTATTTGTCAAATAATTCCAAAGTTAAACGGTTTTTATAAAAGTGGTTTTGACAGGTAAAAACACCTTACAGTATTTATTATTTCAATCAAAATGTGATGAATAAAATATTTTTTTTCAAGTCCGCATTTTTAACTTCAGTTGTTTAAAAAAGGATTACCGAAAATCTTTTACTTTACAAATTTAAGGTTCATTCATATATTGCCCATTTCAATATTACATATACCATATAAATAAATACTTGTTGAAATAGTGGCGTTGTGCTTTACTATTTAGTTTACCATATCACCGAAACGCTAGTATGTCAATAACACACACTTCGCTGAAACTGCCTCGCTTTCCCTTGCCAGACCCAGATTTACCCTAATCTGGGGAAATTCCCCGCAATAGGCAACTGCTATAGATGCTCCAACGTTAACAACGAATTTGATCAGACGAGTTAAGTATATTGACTTAGTAAAGCTCAAATACTGTATTTATTTTTCTTTTGGTAGGAGACGTTTCAATGTTTGAAGAAACTTACTAGCCGATGGGAATTGTGGAAAATGCTTCGCGTTTGGTATTGTCTGTCTTTGTCATTCTATAGTTTGTTGGTCCTTTGAGAGTCGAATCACCAGCGGACTGTTCCAAGGAAAACAGTTTTAAGATTTTACACTTGAAATGGTTTAGGGAGAAATTGAGGCTTTTTTATGAATGCGCTTGATGGAATGCGAAAGAGGCCAAGTAACCGAGTTAAACACTTGCCTTACTTACTGATCCTGAAATACGACGAAAATCACTTCACACGTGGTTCACCAAATGTACGGTGGTCGCCAGACAGATCCGAGTTGAGGTGATCCGACAGAGAACCAGGTCACCGACATAGCTCATAGAATTAATACGCTGAAGTGGCAGTGGGCTGGTCACATCAGCCGCAGAACCGATGATCGTCGGGGTAAACGAGTTCTAGAGTGGATTAGTAAATTACTGATCACATTATTTCAATTTCCCTTTTCGTCTCGTCAAATCGTCTTTTCGCTCCGATCCAACCTCACATGCCCGTGGTGCATCCTGCCGAATAACAAACGAGGCACTGGCAACCGACTGGTGGCGGTATAACTATATATATTGAAGGTGTAGCTAAATACCACAGACCGATCACGGGCAGCAGGGTTATCGGTGCGAGAAGCTACACCCTACGATTGCCAACCCGCCTACCCAGCGTGGCGATTATGGGTATATCCTCCAGATGTTTGCCTTAAGTGGCGAACAACAAGAGAGGCCTATGTCCAGCAGTGGCCTGCAATATGCTGATGTTGATGATGATAAACTGACAAATAACAACCCAAATAAGGGCACCGGTAACGTAAATAGTTCTTACTTAACCAGCAATCTATAGCTGTGGCCTACTTTCCGCAAACCTATCGTAAATAATGAGAAAGTTTGCGTTGAGAGACGTCCGCTCTACTCGTAGTAGAGCCGGCGTGGCGTCTTCACAGAGTTTAGTATCGATTGTAACTGAATTCCGAACTACCAACTACTTGTATTGCGACTAGTCTAAGTTTTCAGTAGTTGATGTTATGAATTTCGACTTACAAGTTCGTTTAACCTACAAAGTGTGATCACAACGTCAGTTATCCGCCAATCATTATCAAAGTGAAACATGTTTATTTATATAGACTTAATATGATAAGGACTTATTAGTCAAATTATGCAGTTTGCAATTTTGTTTTCTATCGAGAAGAACCGGTAAGAAACGCGACAGTTACCCTTTTTCATCGTATATGTTTTTACAACAAATGCTTCCACTTTTGGAAAGGGGTAACTCCTTGATGAGATGGATTGGTAGTACATAGCGTACCAACATAGCTGACACTACTGTGATGGTTACCACAAATAAGTATCTAAAATAACTTTGCTATCGAGATACTGGCAATTACGCCACTAGCTATTTTGCAGATCGCCGAGAAGAAGAATATAGACCCATATATGAATAAAAATCGCCGTCTTGTATGTAATGTCTTCATTGACAACCACGCGCATTGATAACTTGCCTCTAGATAATAATGAAACGGATCCTTCAAAAGGTAGATACTTCGGCTTCCATAATAACGACCTGCATAAATATAAAAGGCATATACAGAAATCGGAAATGTATATTAGGTGACGTACCTTCCTCCCTATATTGAAAGAGTGAATGAAAAATCCCTATTAAGTCGGGTGATTTCCCTCGACCTTCCGCCTGACCCTTTTCACCGTGATACATGCGTTGACATTTGATTCTTTGCACGTATTTGTACCTTAATGTAACGATTGCTTTAAAGTATCAATTCTGTAACTAGCTTCATTAGTAGATAAATTACATTGATCAGGCGATGTAGGAATTTTAATAAGACCTGCTGAAAACTTGAAGCAGAATAAAGTAATGAAGACCTGTTTACGAATCCGTAGCCAAATGACAAAAAACAGAACCCTTATAGATTCGTCATGACTGTCTCACTGTCCGTACGTAAGTCATAGCCATTTTTTCCGACATTACAAAACCTGTACTGTTTAATCGAAGTATTCAAATTTTCACATGCTCTCTGTCTTACTAACTAATGTTTATCATATCATGCACTTGTGTGCTATATTAAAGTAAGTATTGTAATACTGGCTAATCAAATTTTTGAATTTATATTTCTTTTACGTTACTTAATATTCTGATGTATGTCCTTATGTCACTTCAATAAACTGAGTCAATCACAACAGTAAGAATATCCACAAATTCATCTAAACAGGCTTTCCCATTTATAGTATTAGTGAGATAGTAAGAAGAGGTACATTCAAAATACTCTGACCGATTCCACGAAATTGATATCTGAAATAGGGCGCTACTGTAACCAAACCACCTTATAGGCCAAGGTTGCAAGCCAGGTGAATGAAAATGGGGGATGTCAGTGGTCGAAGGTCCCCCAATTGATAGCGTGTTACTTCGCAATAAATCCCGCGGATCCAAAGAGGTCGGCACTGAATAATCGCCGGTTTTGTGATCGACCCATTTGTGTGAGGTTCGGCCTCACCTTAATGCGTTTTAACATGCTGAAGGACATTTATGATGGACATATCCCTACAAATATAATAAGCCAACAAATAAATGTAGGTACCTATATTGTCGTGTGGATTTCCCGGCCGCGCGCGTTATACAACAACAGTCTACGTTAGGTACCGAAAGGCTGGCACCGACTCCAAAAATAAGTGATTATTGTAATATTTAAATAATTATACATATAATATGAATTAAGGATAGAATTACTTACGTTATTTATCGCTTTTTTTTTAGTTTTGGTCGTTTGTGTTTTTTTTGAAGTCGGTTTAATTGTTTAGTGCAAAAACTAATTAATGACTGTTAATCGATCAATTATAATTTATTGGAAAGCTAAAACTATTTCTCTTTACAGATCTTTTTTCAAAGTCTTTAAACTGAATTAGATTGTGTTAAAATTTTATACTTTTACTATGAAACGGGAAACAGTTATGAAATAGAGGATTGTAAAAGCAAAAGGTAGACCCGTCAATACACAGCAGTATGGGACTGACAGGTGGGCTTTGGGACATTTTAATATAAAATAGGATAACATATTGCCAAGTCCGGTCTGTACAATATTATTTCAAAGGTATTTGAAGGGTCAGAACAGCCTTTAACCTAGTAGGACCGAGATTTCCAGACACAATAGTTAAAGAATTAAAGGACTTTTAAACACTTACGTGTTTTTTATAGGAGATATTCTAGATTCTGACTGCCTCGTTGGCCTAATTTAAGCTTAAGCCCGGGTTCGAATCCTGGATCGGATTATTGTAACTGGCTTTTATTGTAAAAAAAAAACTCGATCAAAAAGCACGATCAGCCATTGGCCCCGGGCATCTGATAATGAGAGAAACATAGATACGTTTGCGCACATACTCGTACATTTTAATATCTCCTACTACTTGACTAGTGTCTCCTTGGAAATTCGCCGCTGTGGTCGAAATTCGGTTATGAGAGTAAAAAAAATGTTAGGACAATTACGCCTTCCTTATATGATAAATATCTAGATTTCGGTGCAATTTCGGTCACAGTCTATCTTACTTTCGATCATGCTTGGCAACATAAGAGGCTAGAAATTAACAGAACATCTGGCAGACTTGGATAGGGTCCAACGTCCGAAACACGTCGTTAATTTTAATCCAACTTAACTATTTTAAGTTTAGCCTCGAGATTTAATATACTTATCGCTCTGGTCTTGGCTGCGAATACACTATGGTTCTCTTTTAGGTAAGAAGCCTTGGAACTAATGCACTTCATGGTTCAAAATTAGTCTGGGAATTAGTTCTTTCTTTCCTATGTTTGATAGCTTTAACGTAACGTATTAGTAGTAAAATAGTGGTTGAATGATAATAATAATATACTATCTAACAAGGAATTTAATGCATTGCCTTGTGTATTTTTGTATACCTTTTGGCTACCTTGAATATACACAAAGCTACAAGCAAGCAAATTACAAGAACGACAGGCAACAGTGTAGCTTTCCAACAGTGAAAAAAAAATCCAAATTGATCCAGTACTTACGGAGCCTATTCAATGCAAACAAAAAACCTGTATTGTTATAATATTATTGGTAGGTTCCGTTGCAATCCATTCAGTAGGTTTTGACTTGACAATAAAAACATTCGTACATTACATAAAAGTAGTTAAAGTACCCCTAGGTAAAATTAAAATTAAATCAAACATTTTTTAACAATATAGGTGTGTATTTTTTTAATTTGTTCCTGTAGCTTCCCCTCAACGAGTGATGAACGCGTGTTTTAACAATTGCTTGATTGCATCTAGAAATCTTGATTTCAAGTAATTTAGGGTCGGCTTTAAGTCATTCAAGGAGTCCTACCCAAATCTATTAAAAGGTCACATAAGTGCAACGTTTTTTTTTTCAAAGTACCGAATAGCGTAGTTCACTAAGAAGCTGTTCAGAACTTGTAGTAATCCGGAAATCTCTTAACGCCGTCAAAGTAATCTTTGAGACTTACCAGATATAGTTGTGAAGCAAACATAAAAACTAGATTTTACCTACGACCTTTATCAATATGTCATCACTAGATGCAAATTCTGTATTCCTCTTTACAACATAAGGCTGAATTTCAAAAGTACATACCTTCTTATTGTAGTTATAAGACACTTGGCAATGCTACCTGCTAATCTGTACATTTATATAAATAAGCTGTTAGCTCTCATAATATTAACGCATTCTAGTAAGACCGAGATACCCCGACACAATAGTTTCAACGGTAGAACTGGGATTCTAACAGAACAATTGTCTTACTGTACCATAAGTAAGTATAAATTTAATTTATTTCTGCCTTTATTTATTCAATCTTTATTGCATAAAAAAAGAACAAATAGCGGACTTAATGCCATGTGACAATCTCTACCAGTCAACCATTGAGCGAGCCAGAAATGTATATTTAGTCCTAATATTTTCTTATTTCTGCACTAAGTTTCTCCACAGCTCTGAATTTCTCTCCACATTTTCCAGTCATGTTGGTAGTTGACTAAATCAATACACAATCTCTTCCATGGCCTACCTCTCCTATACCATTCATCGATCAGCTGATGCTGGTATTTTTTTCCCGTAATCAAATAGAAGTCACCGATATAGCTCACTGGATTAGTAAGCTGAAGTGGCAGTGGGCTGGCCACATCAGCCGCAGAAGCGACAACCGTTGGTGTAAACGAGTTCTGGAGTGGAGACCGCGTATCGGCAAACGTAGTATAGGACGCCCTCAAGCCAGGTGGAGTGACAATTTGCTCGGGACGGCTGGCAAGTGATGAATGCGAGAAGTCCAGGATCGATCAAAATGTCCAGCAGTGAACTGATACGGACTGATAATGATGATGTTGAACCAAATAGATATTGGCTGTGAAATAAACAAATGATCCTAATAAAGCTTTTGATCTGCCTGGAAATCCTGATGAAGGTAATTAATAAATTATGGCTGGGCTTAGTGAAACGAAACTACGAAACCTGTACTAAATTATTAATTCAACCTCGTATGAGCATTTGCATAAGTACTGTTAAGCTATTCGCGACTTATCCCGCACTCTTCTGCCTCCGAAGCACTCAAGAGGCCTTAACCTCTTCCTCTTTGTAGAAGCCTCTCTTTATCTTCATTAACATTAATTAATCTTCACAAGCTAGTGTCTTAATTCTGTGCGCACCATCGCAGGAAATGGTACGCGAAGATAACTTAACCACCCAATATCTTCATGTTGAATTACTATATAAGAAAGAAAGAATGCAAATCATCGGCCCATTTCTTTCCTTGGATGTTTTAAGAGTCGACTAAAACTTCTCTAAGACACTACTAAGATTCCGACCCCTCAGACAATGGTAGGGTGGACACCAGAAAGATTATAATCTTCCGATTCTCAAGGTGAAATTGACCCGAATTTTACTGGGTGAGCGCACTCCGTCAAATCCATGTCGAATAATTTACTAAGAAAAAACCATACTTAACAACTATTTACCTAAGCTATGATAAAAAGTGTCATGTAGAATACGAGTAATTTTAGGCCCGTCAGTTCGTTTTTAGTGGATCGAGTCGAACAAACATTGACTTACCTATGTGAATAAAAAATCAAATATGCGTAGAAATGGATCACGTACAGAACATACTAATTACTTCCAAATTTTACACCCAACCATAATGTATGAAAATTAACAGCCCATTTCCCACTTTACATGTCCACAATCATTCATTTTTATGACGTAATGTCATAGTCGACACTATCCTATAAATTGGCTAATTCTATATCTGTTTTCATCGTTCCCTCGCCCTAGGGAAATCGCAACTTTTTCGCACCAGCGTTGTCTGTGTCGTGTCGGGGCCGCACTAATTAGAAGGCACTTGCCCGAAGGGCCTCTACGCGAACTTCTCGCCGCAAACAGCAATAGCTACTTTCATCCGTATTGGAAGCTTTCTTGTAGTCTTTTCTAGACAGAAACGGATACATGTGTTTTTTTTATGGAAGAGGGGGCAAACGGGCCTGAAAGTCACCTGATGGTAAGTGATCACTTCAGCCCATAGACACCGCAACACCAGGGGAGTCACAGGTGCGTTGCCGGCCTTTTGAGAAATCTGTAGGCTCGCTTTTTGAAGGTCCCTAAATCATATCCACTCGGAAAACTTGCAGCAGGAAGCTGATTCCAAAGACCGGTTGCACGAGGCAGAAAATTGCGCGCAAAACGCACCGTGGAAGACCTCCAACTATCAAGATGAATGAAGAGTTGGATGAATGGAGCGCGGATAGATAAATTTAAGACTTATAATTAAACTTAAAAGGCAGCGAGTTGAAATAGTAATGGCGGGGGCACGTCTGCAGGATGTATTCAGAAAGGTGGACTAAAATTATCACCCAGAGGCAGCCAATCGATGGATTCCGTCAGAGAGGCAGACCAAAAAAGAGATGGCGTGATAATTTGGACAGCCACATACGCGACTGGCAAAATGTGGCGAATAATCGCGAGCAATGGAGATACTTGGGGGAGGCCTTTGCCCAGCAGTGGGACAATAAGGGCTAAGTAAAAAAAATCATCATTATCATCCACATCCACTAGAAGAATTGGGGCAGTGATTTATATTCCTTTCCATCATCGCACGGAAATACAAACGGGATAAAATCGGCGTCTATGGGGTATCATTCACCAATAAGTGACTTCGAGCTCTCTATCAACAAACTTCATCATCATCATCATCATCATCAGCCTATTGCAGTCCACTGCTGGACATAGGCCTCTCCAGTTGTTCGCCACTTAGGGCAAACATCTGGAGGATATACCCATAATCGCCACGCTGGGCAGGCGGGTTGGCGATCGCAGGGCGTAGCTTCTCGCTCCGGTGACGCTGCTGCCCGTCATCGGTCTGTGGTATTTAGCTACGCCTTCAATTGTGATGGTTATACCGCCACCAGTCGGTTGCCAGCGCCTCGTTTGTTATTCGGCAGGATGCACCACGTGCAGGTGAGGTTGGCTTGGAGCGAAAAGATGATGGGTCGCTCCCTTACATCCCATCAACAAACTTATTGTGTTTAATTTTTTATCGATGTCAGTTCATAATCATCATCATGAGTCTGGACATAGGCCATAGTTCATCGCTGGACATAGGCCTTCTCATAATCATCATTTAGGGTGTTTTCCACAGTCACTACGCTTGGCAGACGGGTTGGTGACCGCAGTAGGTTTGATTTCTACTCAAGTAAACACTGCTGCCCGTTTCCTGATATCTTCTTTCTCAGTCGCGTCTACGACTAACACGAGAGAGGGTTACATTCTAAATCCGGAAACCACACGGGCCATTTAACTTCACGTAAATTGATTTAACTCTATCTCGATCAGATTCCGCTTGACATTAATTAAATTCAAATGTAATCAACAAGCTTAACCGGCATAATTTGGGATCAGTGTCAGTGCACAATCATTACATTTGTGCCAATTTTATTCATAACTAGCTGTGCCTGCGACGTCGCACACGTCGATATGGGGTTTCAAAAATAACTTCCATAAAATGGTGCCTAAATTTTACGTTTGATCTCTAGCAATACATTGGTGAAAACTGCTGCGTTCAAACATACAGATAAAAATTTCACCCGTTTTCCCAACATTTCCCTTCACTGCTCTGCTCCTATTGATTGTAGCGTGATGAAAAGTACTTATACTATAACCTGCCAGGAGTATGAAGAATAATTGCACCAAGTTTCGTTAAAACCTGTTGAGTAGTTTTTGGTTCTATGAAGAACATACAGACAGACAGGCAAACTTTTTACTGATTGCATTTTTGGCATCAGTGTCGATCACTGTTTGTTTACCCCTTGATAGTTATTTTGAAAATATATTTCATGTACAGAATCGACCTCCCTCCCTACAGATTTATTATAAGTACCTAGGTATAGAAGATTGAAAATACAATGTTATCAAGTCTATTCAAACCTTTACAACACATGATTAAGTAAGCGTTGAAACTTTTGCATTAATAATGTTAGCGGGATAAATATGGAGGGCGTTGTAACTTTGTGTAGCTGTTACGGTACAATCCTGAAAACGCCTTGGGCTTCAAATAATATGGAAACTGCAAACTCTGGAGCAAAAGTTGTCCGAACTTGGCGAGTTCTTGTACGGCGCCCTTCAGTTCTATCCCTGGTTAAGACGCCTGCTATATTATACTATCTAATTATTATATAATTATTTTCAATAACATTATGTTTAAATTGAGACTTATTCAATAGTGATCTGTCAAACAATATTCAAGGCATATAACTTAAGTACCTACGTACCTATTTCCAAACAAGGAAGATTTGACAAAACCACTTATATGGAACTGCACGTATAAATATTTCATCACAATTAAATTGCTTTTAATGTATCATACAAAATAGTTCTGACATTGCTCCCAGCATCCCAAAGCACTTGTGCTATGGGTTTCAGAACAACGAAGGTACCACTAATATAATATATTAAACACAAATATGAACACCATGTCACGGAACGAGCACACATGTTCACCACACTAAAGTTTGTCCCGGGTGAAAATCGAACTCACGACCCTTTAATATAGGTACACCTTGTATAAATAAACACGTCTTATATTATTGTAAGATAAAACATAAAGGCACTAGAACAATACTTTCTTCTTACATTATGAATCTTTTTTTCCTCCTAAGGTGAAAAAACCGGCCAAGTGCGAGTCGGACTCGCGCACGTAGGGTTCCGTACCATACCACTGATTGAATGAAAAAAATTAGGTAATTTGATTTATGATGTTTAAAAAAAACTACTGTCTAGATTTCATTAAAACTAATTTCGTTAGTAGTTTACATAGTAATACACATCATATATTTTTTTCAGTTTTATAGTGCCCATATTTTAGAAGTTACGGGGGGGGGGGGGACACACATTTTACCACTTTGGAAGAGTCTCTCGCGCAAACTATTCAGTTTATGGGGAACCCCAAAAATTTTGGATTTTTTTCTGATTTTACTTTAAAATCTTAATGCGGTTAACAGAATACATCTACGTACCAAATTTAAATAATGTAGCTCTTATAGTTTCGAAATAAACTGGCTGTGACATACGGACGGACAGACAGACAGACATGACGAATCTATAAGGGTCCCGTTTTTGCCATTTTGGCTACGGAACCCTAAAAACATACACTAAGTATGTTTTTAGGGTTCCTATTTATTGACGAATATCCCTTATTGACGACTATCAGCAATCTAAGCTTAGAAAGTCATTGCGAATATTTGGACTCCTTTTATTCGAAGACCATCAGATTTAACATAAGTAAGTATGGTCTGCATACCATTCTCTTACACAAAAGCTGTAAATATTTATGTAAGCAAACAGCCCTAGGTCTTGGAACGAGATATACATGTAAATAGAGTTATTAAGAGAGACAACATCAGCTTTTAGTAATTAATTTCAATGCAAATTTCTCTAACTACAGACCTGTACGATGCCCGTTAAATTTGACCTAGATCGGGAAACTGTGTACTATTTTTTTTTAAATTGTATGTGTCTTCATTATAATGAATTCAATTAATGCTGCAAATTGATGATCGAATAGGTACACATACCCACGTGAAATTAGGATTTAATTCGTATTGTGTATGTATGTGTACGTAATTATGTAAAGTTTATGAGTACCTGAATGCTCGTATGATTTTGAATGTCTGAATTAATACATCAGACAGGGTATATAGTCATTTTGTCGTACTTATAACAAAATCTCGTGAGTAATAGCCGAGAACCTTACGTAACGAAAATACTTATTAATAAAGTAATTCGTTCCGTTTCTCACAAACAAGAGTTTGGATTAGATTTGTTAATGGAAATACAATTTGAAAACATTTCGTTGGCAATAGGTAAACTTTATTATTCGATTGTGCGTGTGGGTGTCGCTAGATTATTCAGCTGAGGCACGGAACAGAGAAAAATATAGAAACGTAACGAAACGATTTTTTGCAAACTAGGATAGGTAAAATACGAAAATATGCTGTAATTCACTACACTATTATGTACGTACAATTAATGACATTTGTATTCTGTGCAAATAAAGATTCGATTCTTAGGTAGGTATAGTAAAAAATTCAATGAAGATGTAAAAAATTAATTTTTTTAATATTTAACGTCGTGAACATTAATCTCGTTTTAATTCGTCGCTTAAGGCGGCGTTTCGTTATTTATTCAGCGGGAGAGGCGCCAGGCCTATCCGGCCCGATATCTACACAGCGCAGGTATATTAATTGCTGGTAATATTTAATGCTACTTTTAAGCATCGTCAGGTATAAAGGAGCCTTTATAAATTTTATTAACAATTTATAGTCACAAGCCATGACCATATAGTCCAGTCAAAATAGATTAAATTATGACTCCAGTTTGCATTAATTCCCAACCATGGACGTAGAAAATAAACGGACACCGCGTCAGTAACATCAATAGTGAAGCAATCAAAGTAAGACGGCGTATCGTACCGACACGAGCGCACGCACACACTCACAGCAAAGTAAGACGGACGGCCGCCATTGTCTCGGCGCGAGTTGAAGTTGACACACGGTCATACGTATTTTGTAGAAAAATTATAATGCCATCCTGTGTTGTTAAATGCTGTCGAAACAATACTGGTTGAACTAAAAAAAATGAGGGGATAACCTATCATAGGTAAGTCAGTCAATTACTTTATCTAAACTAATATTATAAAGAGGAAAGATTTGATTGTTTGTTTGTTTGTTTGTTTGTTTGTTTGTTTGTATGTTTGTTTGTTTGATACGAATAGGCTCCGAAACTACTGGACCGATTTGAATAATTCTTTCACCGTCGGATAGCTACAATATATGCGCTGAACATAGGATATATTATATTTTAAAAAAAGTTAGGGATCCGTGCTAAAACTCCAATAATGCAACCCAAATTTACCAAAAAGATTTTAATCTACAAAAAAAGAAAAGATCTTACGTACTGACGTCTCATGACAACGTTCCCATAGCAACCGAAACTGTTATGACATCTAAATAAATAAATTCTAATAATGAAATCGTACTTTCACGTAAAAACTACTGAAAGGATTTTGATGAAACTTTACAGGAATGTTATTTATGCATCAGATTTACACACAGGCTATAGATTACAAGGGTATCATACATTTTAGAATTTACAATTTTGGCAAAATATGTTACATACTTTTTGAAATGACCATAGATACGAATTTGTCAAAGAAATTGTCATTTTGACATGACAGGTACTGACATCGAAGTAAATACGGAATTATTATCGGAAATTCACAACAAACAGTGATTTAAATATTTGTGAACCGTCGGCTTTTAATTTCAGAATAAAATTCTTCGGAAAATACTATAAGCAAATTGCTATAGCTAAAAATACGACCAACTTGAAAAAACACCACCGGTGTTTCCTGCATCAATGGTGCTATCAGCTTGGAGGCTCCTCATTTAGCAACAAATCGGAACAACATTTAGGAATAGTGCACAGTCGAACAGACCTAGCATAATCCGTAAACAAGGCATCCTGAATCATAGTGTCATGAAGCTCTGAGAACCCAAAAAATATGAATGCATTCTTTCAAGGTTTAGGAAGGCTCACATAATGAAAACTGCGATCTGTGCATGCATAATAAATATTTTTCTTTTCTAATCCGATGTTATAATTTATGTACACTATAATATGTAATACATTTTAGCCTAATAAAATAGTTTTAATTACGCATGGGGTAGGGGATGTGAATTTTTGTTCGATGCACGATGTGAGGGATCGGCCTATTATCTTTTTGCTCCAAGTCAAACTCACCTGCCCGTGGTGCATCCTGCCGAATAACTAACAAAGCGCTGGCAGCCGACTCAGGGCGGTTTATCCATCACAGATGATGAGGCGTAGCTAAATATCACAGACCGATGACGGGCAGCAGCGTCATCGTAGCGTGAAGCTACGCCCTGCGATCGCCAACCCGCCTGCCCAGCGATTATGGAGATCTATGTCCAGTAGTGGACTATAATAAGCTGATGATGAACTACACATGTCGGAAGAAAATAGCGCTATTAAAGTAGGTATTGCTTTTTGGTCGGCGTCATTATCGCTAAATTATTTTCAAGGTAATTTCATGTAGGTACTAAGATGAAAAATGCCCTAGGTTTTGAGTTTACGGCAAGTAACTGGTCAGTTACCTGTCAGTTGGCACTGCCATGCTGGCCCAAACCAAACCCCCCAAACCCTACTCACCGGCAGAAACACGAACCGGAGGTGATTTGGCTGCGGTATTCTATAGGGTGGAGGTCCTTCCCCGGACGGGCAGCTCAATTCGAGCGAAGATTCGCTATGCCCAACCTCTCTTAAAGTCATCAGTGTTTAAAAGACGTCGCTAGATATATTATTCATCTGAACAAACAGTTAAGTGTTCCTGAACAAAGGGCCATCGCTTAAAACCCAACCAGAGGCCAACATGATGAACGTCTACATGACTCAAGGGTTAGCTCCGGTAGGATCAATGTAGTAAACGAACTATCGGTGTTCAGGGAGACATCGCTAGATATAGTATTCATCTGAACTTAGAGTTAAGTGAATCTTAGTTAAGACCAGGTGGTTCCTGGACTAAAGGGTATGGCTTCAAATCCAACCAGAGGCCAACATGATGTACATCTACATGACCCAAGGGTTAACGGGTAGAGAATGCTCCTAGCATTGAATTTCGCCTTTTGTACCATTTTGTGTAATATAATCAAACGTATTGCGTTTACGTTAACTGCATCACGTATTGCGTTTGTTATGTGTCAAACCATATTCAGATTTCTCAGCCTTCGAATATATCTTCATTTTGTTTCTAGCATCCATTAATTTTAGCGTTGTAAGCGTGTGCATGGGTTATATTAATTGATAGAAAATATGAGAGGTCCTTCCTAAAATAGGTACCAACAATGTATGAAATGATAGCTGAATTAATTGATTTATCCGAAGCGAAGCGAGGACCGGGCTGCTAGTCTTTAATAATTAAACAAAAAATACATAATTTGTAGGCAAGAAAATTAGCTGACACTTCTATGATTACCGGTGTTGCCATTTATAGAATATAAAAATTACCCTAAAACGTGGGAGATTTCTGTATGTTCTGTATCTTTTTACATTTGTTGTGCTATATTTTTTATCTCATCGTGTCTTTAAATTAATAATGAAGATATTTTTTTTAATTTATACTATCACGTCTTTTATTCTATCTATGACTGGGTAGACAGAGCCTAGGATCTTACGACCCAAAGGCCACATTTAGTATAATGGTGTGGTGGGCATCTAGGTGGAAAAGGAAATCATTGTATGAAGACGATACTAGCTGTAATTTATAAGAGAATGATAATGAGCCTCTGTATGAAACAGTTACGAATATTTGTAATATTCGAATAAATGTTTAAAATTACTGATCGCTTTATTTTTCTTTTTATTTAGTTTGATAAAAAAGTGTAAAATTACATTATATACGAATTGATGCAACAGACAAAATGCCAAAATATGCAAAAAAAAAGACACTTAGTAATTGAAATACATTTTTGTAATTATTGGGTAATTTTCCGCGTATGGCAACTCTCCGTCAACTCACACAACCGTACGTCGCCGCCATTGTTGTGCTTCACTCCTTATTTAACCAATGCTCCGTCCGTTTATTTTCTACGTCCATGTTCCCAACATGCTGGATTTTTGTGCAGGCCTTGAAACGTCATTACAAATAATATGTTTTTGACATATCATTGGCCCGTATTCACAAACGATACTTATCGAAGGAGACCAGCAACGCTAAGTTAAGGGAGGCATTTATCAGTGCGTTGAACATGGCGAGCCTTTCAATTCATAAACAATACTTAAGCGGCACTTGAATAAGCAAACGCACAGCGTAAAATAGAGCCCCGTGATTGGTTCATTTGTTGTTGCACACTTCACTTCCTTGACTGACATTTGACATTCATTTTTTATAACCTCAATCGGGCTCAACAAAATAGTGTCGGAAAAGTGAGAATTGGTTTTAGTTTGTGTTTTGTGGTGATTTTGCAGTAATTGTTGCGTCGATTTCTGGTCATAATGAATAAGGATATAATTACGCCAAACTCAACTATCAGGTTAGATGAATTCACTAATTAACATTCATTATGAAAACATTGTGTAGTAAATAGTTTTAAAAATGCGTATACTTATATTACAGTTCCATGAAGCTGCCATGAGTTAAAGAAGAAGGCTTGGAAGGATCTCGCAGTGGCCTACAACTCGCAATCATGTGTCACAATGGCCCGCTTATCAGTTAAAAAGATGCTAGGAGAATATTAAAACACTGAGGAAAAAAGAGCTTTCCCAAGAATCCCTCAGCATGAAACGTACTGGTTGAGGACCCCCAGAAGGCTTCACGGTGGATAATGTTGTATACATACAATTTGTCCATTCATAAATGTAATTGTAATTGACTCCAATTGGTACCTACTAGAGAAAGAGTATGCCCAAAGTTTTATTTTTTACATTTTACACTTTAAATTTACTAAAATAAAAACAAATAGGAGATAATGTTTCTAATTAATATATAAAATATATACTTATGTTTTATTTTGTAGATGATATGAAAGAAATCAATGAGAATGAGGTCCATTTACAACTAATATTTAAGAAACATTTCAAACCATTATGGGTATATTCTCCAGATGTTTCCCCTAAGTCGCGACCAACTGGACAGGCCTATGTCCAGCAGTGGACTGCTATAGGCTGAAGATGATGATTTTAAATCATGCACTAGTAAGTAATATTTAAAATCTTACATTTAATTTAACTTGTCTTTAATATGTATTGAAATATTATTGTACATGTATGTATAATGGTGTTATGTATAATTTATTTAAGTGAATATTTATTGTATTATATATGTTTATAGAATTATGATATTAGGTACTTGGTATATTTATGTATTTGTCTAGATGAGATCGCTATAAGGATAAGACCACCTAGTACTTTGGTTTGTCCGTAATGTATTTTCATGTAATGTCTGTGTTTTAGTGCCATAAAGAGTTTCTATCTATCTATCTATCTTGTTCATACTGTGGCTGTGTGTACCTTCTACAAAATACATTATTGAGAGATTTTTAAGATTATAAATATTTGCTTTCAGGTAGTTTTGAGTGAGACGGAGACCAGAATAAAATGCAACACAACAAATATGAAACATGACCAGGAGGTGCACCAGTTGAGAATGCAAAGAGAGAAGGTTTTGATTGCAAGACAATATAATTTATTAGAATATGAAGATATGATACATAATTTACAATTTGAAAAAGTGTTCTTGAAATTGAATTGTTAAAGATAGGTACAAACTGGAAAATAAAAACATTTACCTAATAATATTTTTTGTTTTATTGAATGTGCCCGCGGCTTCGCCCGCGTTGCCCCTCATTTAGGGAAGTAGGGGGTTAGAAAGGGGCAAAAAGTAGCCTATGTTACTCTCCATTCCTTCAACTATCTCCACTTAAAAAAATCACGTCAATTCGTCGCTCCGCTCCGTTTTGCCGTGAAAGAAAGACAAACATACCGACAGACAGACACACTTTCCCATTTATAATATTAGTATGGATATTTGAAACTAACTGAAAATATATTTCATGTACAGAATTACATTTAATTAATTAATTCTCTACAGATTTATTGTAAGTTTACATAAACTCAAACCTACTTGCAATAATACCTAATCAAAATTTTATTATTTTTATTTTTTATTATTTTTTTTTTTTTTTTTTTATTTTTTTATTTTATTTTATTTTTTTTATTTTTTTTTTTTTTATTATTTTTTTTATTTTATTTTTTTTTTTTTTATTTTTTATTATCTTTATGTGTAAAATGAAACCAACGCTGTTGAGTTTACAATGACATACTCTTTGTTTACCTATAAAATTGTATTTAATGTAAGCCTATTGTAAACTTGTTTGTGGTTCTATCAATAAATTAAAAAAAAAAAAAAAAAAAAAAAAAAAAAAAGGATCTTTAAAATCCCGTATCACTTTTCTTATGTTTATTCTGCTTGCTCATTGATATAATTATCAAACTCTTCTTCATAATATTATCCATCGTTAGAACAAAAACAACCTCAATTTAGCAAAACCAAAACTTTGACGTACATAATCTGTGCAGAAACTGACCCTATGCGTTGCGTAAAATAGGTCGCTAGCTATTTTACCAATGCGTTCATTTTAAGAGACGCACAGGGCCGACCGCCCCTCAAGTATCGTTTATGAATAGGTTTTAGGGTACCTGTGCGTCCGCGCGCACTGTGAGACCTCACAGTATCGTTTGTGAATACGGGTGTTAGTCCCCATTGATCCCCCTTGTGCGTTGTTTTTTATTCGAGGTCAAAGGTCACAAATTTACGTTTTTTGCGTATATCTATGAAACAAAGAGAGCTATCAAAAACGGTTCAGACAAAGTTTGTAGATCGTAAAATTGGGTACAAAAAGGATCTTAACACTTTTTTCTACAAAGCATCGCTTTCGAGATATCGTGACTTTAGACCGCAGGAAAGTCGTAGTACCGTGGCTTTTTAACAATAATTTATTTTATATCGACTGTGACTATGACTGATTGTGTGTTTAAGCGGGAAGATGAATTACATACAATCCTAAATAACTATTTCGTATATACCAATCAAATTATGCCTATGTGCTAAAATAAAAATTGAACATTATAAAACTTGTTATTTATTGTTTCCAATGGTCTATTATATGAACCGTTCATGATCCAATAAACATGAAGCAAGAAATAAAATTAACAGATCCATTTTCCACCAGGAACGCGAATAAAAATAATGTACGTCCGTTTAACGACCCACTTTATACTGGTGAGTTATAAGAAACCTATTCGGTTTCCGTTCACGATTACAATAAAATAAAGTATGTGCAGTCTACTTCAATAGTACAAACAGTTACGAGTAAAATAGATGAAGTGTATAATGTGTGTATTATAATAAAAACTTGACCATCATCTTTTTGCCCTAAATCACCTACCCGTGGTGCATTATGCTCAATTGCTCACTAATAGATGAGGCTCTAGCAACCGTCTGATGGCGGTATAACCATCACGATTAAAGACATAGCTGAGTGTCCTCACTCAGCTATGTCAGCTAGCTCCTGCTACGCCCTGCGACCGCCAATCCGCGGGCCTAGGGTGTCCATTAGTGGTCGGTGATAGGCTGATGATTATGACCGAATTTCGGTCAATCTTCAACGAGACAAACGTTACACTCTCTGTTCGTGAATCTAAACGCCGTAGGTCTAGCCACAGGATATAGGTAGGCTAAAATTTTTTAGCCTATTTTTAATAAAAAACATGACAATAGAAAATTCATGGCATGGAACTATTTTCATAGTATATTAGATGGTTGACTTGATTGCGATGGATAATAAAGGAACATAAGCCATTATCTACGAGACAGGCCTAGCCTAGTGTAGAAATCACAGCAACCTTTGTGTATTAGACTCTTCTGGACGCAACCTTAATTTTAAGAGTACATCAATCAAATAAAAATATGTAATGCTAGGGTTGTTAAATAAACTTTTTTTTTTTATTTTACATACGTTTTAATAAGAAGTAAACTAAGTATCGACTTGGCGGGGGCACCGCCGTGCCCTCAGATTTACAAAAGATCCTGATTAGGTAGCTTATCACTGGTAGTAGTGTTTATTATGTCATATATATGATTTCTTTACTAGTCAATAATTTATTTAAAAATATATATTTAACTACATTTACTAGAGAGGTATTTACCGTATAGCTGATTGTAGAATTTAATATTTTCTTCAAATATTAAGAATGAAAACGGATTACTATATTGTTCTGTTAAATATTTTTCCTGTTATCTTTTACCATTAAGAGAGATTAAATCTAATATTCCGCTGTCTAATCGCTTATTATTAAGAAATTATAATATAAAAACGTAAAAAATCCACGCACAAAAGAATAGTGGTCCTAGAATACCGCGGTTAACCTCTCCCGAAAGAAAAAAAATCGCTATGATTTGAAAGAAAGCAAACAAAGAGCAACCCTTCCTTTACATCGGATAAACGCCATCAATTTACTGTGGAACAATGGCGCAAAAAGGCCCGGCCAGTTTCTGAGACGATGATTAACGAGGATGGGCCGGGTATAATCCTCAGACAGAAAAGATTATATCTTTTCTGATGACGTGTGCCGCAGACAGGGCTAGATATCGTAGCATTTGTAGCGAGCAGGTGCCCTTATTTAACAATCGAACGAACAAAAAACGATCGTTCGATAAATGGATCGCATGATTTTGTTGTGTAAAGACTGGCAATTGGTTTAAATTTATATAAAACGCAGAAAAAGTCAGGCTAGTTAGTTGCAACGACAACTCCATATGACTGAAGCTGGAGAGAGCTCAAACTATAAAACAATGGCATAAAACAATTCTTTGGCTTTTTACAGTTTTAATACAAAAGGAAGGAAAAGCTGAGAAACGTATGGATATTGAAAGGAAGCAATAGGTTAGAAATGTTAAAATATGGATCAGAACTCGATCTAGGGGAAACCATAATAGGTAGTTTGACACAGGATTCTTTGTGTGAATTGTTCAACGCATTTATTCATTTAGGCATTTCTCCCGTTCTGCTATTCAAATCCGGGCACCCTTCGGCCCACAGTTAACGCATTTAACCACAAACCAGTCCGTATTCATGTTACCATACAATCTAACTAAATTAAATTTGATAATAATCCGACCGCTAACTCACTTACACTGATAAACCTTTGAAAACTGTTATTTCAGCATTAAATAATTCATAGCACGGCCAGGGCAATACCACGAAATCATAATTATCCCAAATATACGGTGCTGTACAAAGAATAACAGATATAAAGTTATAATACATTCCAACAATTCCAACATACAGTACAAACTGAATTCTATTGCCTTAGATTAAAGCCGCTTACACGTTCTAGGCTTACTAAGCTGGTTATTGAATAAACTAGTCTGTCATACGCATCAAGTTCGTGATTTTCAGCTTTCACCATACAACGTCATAGAGGTACATAGCATACACGAATATATGTACCATCGTATAATATATATTATCGTGATAATTCAAAAGTTTGCTTGATTGTGCTAAATTTGTGTTTCTTGCATCGTAGTTCATACTTTCAAGAGTTAACATACTCTGAGAAAAGTATTTTAGTCTGAGAAATAATCTAAAAAAGTAATTAAGAAATCTTATGCGGAATGCAGTTGCATGAACAGACGTATAATAAATATATAGCATTTATAATAAAATATCAAATAATAAATACATTTATAATAAAATATTAAACATGTATAACGGTATTGAGGAAGATATCCAGAATTCGGAAATTAAATCTAATTCTAACACGAAATACAAGAATCTAGCTCTGTCTTTTTGAAACCATAACGATTTGACAGTGACAAAGTATACTTAGTATCGAATTCGATTCCGTTTCCAAAGTGAATACTGATATGTAATAGTAGTTACAACAAACTGCATGTAATTCTAGTAGGGGAAAAGAGGGCAGCTTCATACAGTGCCCATATTTTGATTGTAATATGCAAAAAGTCACTAATTTTGTTACCATTTAAACGATCATTAATTGAAGTAAAGCACACTGGCTATCAAAATGTTCGTTTAATACTTGAAACCTTAAATATTGCCACTGTATCAAGGTACCCCACTGTATGAATCTGCCCCTTCTCCCCAGTCAGCAGTATGTACCTACTCTTACTATATCTAGGTAAGATTAAAATGCATCATCTACTTACTGCCACTCTTAACTGTACGTTCGGCAACATTCGTTTGTTTTCACAAACTCGGTAGTCGCCAGTGCAAATTCGGGTCGGAAATTACGCCGCGGGACCGTGCGGCGGCGGAATTAGACCTCCCGATACGCCCAAACTGCATAAACTGTTCCCGATGCCAACTAATGGAAATAACTTGAAACGCTCTGTGGTCACACGGAAATAAATCAAGAATGGAATAGTACCTATAGGATCCCGATATACAACGACCTTCACCGAGATGTTGATCTGATGAAACTTATTCTTTATAGCACTGAACTTGAACTGCACTGAACGCTTTTTTAAGAAATAGGGGGCAGACGAACAAACGGTTCACCTAATGGGAAGTTACAACCGCCACCCATGCACCTGGTTTTCAAGTAATATTATCCAGATCGGTGGCAGATAAAGGGTACAAATCACCTATATGGTCCCGTGTCCTAAGGTCAAAAGAAGCTACCAAAATTGCTTCACCCATCCGGAAGTTGTGATGCCACAGGCGACAGACAAACACCCCGATATCTTAAAACACCCCTCTTTTTGATTCAGTGGTTAAAAATAGATCTCACAATGAAGTTATACCTTTACTTAAATAAGTACTATGTAGAATGTAGACCTCTACCCCATTTTTATTAATTATGGGGTTATAGCGAATACTACTATTATATACCTATTAGGTATTTATAGGTAGTATAAGTACTAATCTATATATAACCTATATACCTTTAAGGTAATCCTTAAAGTTATCACAAAATTATGGTTACGTAACCAACCTGCAAAAATACACGTGCTTCCTGCTAACCCTCTTATATAATAGAGCAAAAAATTCAGGATACGTTATGAATGAAATCGCTTTGATACGGCCTACTAACGCCATCTATTGTCAGGCGGTAGCTACAACGCCTAAGTAGTTTTCCCACTAACTACGCAGACGAATTTTCTCAACAACTTTCCGAATGAAAATGAATGAATCACATCAAAAGCGCTTATGTTATTTTTAGAAATGAAAGCCATAAGTGACTAATAGAATATTACGTAGAGAGGTAAGTTTTATGCACGGAGCAACGTGGTTGTATGTAACCTGTGATAATAATGGCGATATGAGATTAAGTTTTATTTTCTATTCACTTACATAATATGTACATATTATGTAATTTTTTTTTTCATTATAATATTATAGAATTGCAACCCTCCGACCATAATTCCCTGACATGGTCTTACTTCCTAAAGCATAATGGTAAATAATAAGTCAAATTCTTATAAAATATTTTGTTTACTTGTAGTCATAGCGGTAATATTGAAAGCTACTAGGTATAAGTAGGTACACATTAGGCAATATAGAAAACGAGTATTTATTGTAATATACAACTTCACTAACTCACATTTTACCCAATACAAATTATGTTATTAATTAAATCAAATTGTATTATGAAATGATTTCCATAAAACAAAAGACAGCAAATAAAAGTCAGTAATTATTACTCCCAGAGGGGTAATTATTACTCCGAGAGACTATGTCCTTCCATTTGTAACCAACGGTTCTCCAAGATACAGGCATAGCCTAGTTTGGGAACCCCTGTTCAATGTTGCTTCACTACTTTCTTCCAACGCACATAATGTTTTATATCAATAACTAAATGATGTAACTCAATACTTGTGCAATAAAGAATTTTTCCTAAAATAAATTTCAACATCAATTACTACGACTAGATTTGGCAGTGGGCCTCATAGCAAATGCTTATCACTTCCGTCGCCCTTGCAATGTTTCAAGTGTCACCCGGCCCGTCCTCGCTACGAAACAATATATTATAACCTAAACTTAGACTCACAAAGACGGCATTTTCTTTTGTGCCGCTCACAAAAGGCAACACTCAAGGTTACCACGCCCTTTTATCGAAGGCTAGCTGTTTGTATAGCCTCTGATATTGCAGATTAGCCCTCGTCCCACATTTCACCCGCTCACCTGAGTGTCCTAACGCTGCAATGTTAATAGTAGCCAAGGAACTAAACGGTTGGTGCCGTTTTCGCTATTGTTATGTTTTCACTACCCGCCGCTAGATGGCGTGTAATGAGATTTTTTACAAAATTCAAGCTTATTACCTGTTACTCAAGCACGAATTAAAGTGTTAAGATTAGGAATAATGTACTACTGTAATGTATTATGTAGGTATGTAATCTCAATGTATAATAAATGATTTATTTCATAGGCTGTCAACACCAAAGTAATAGCATTTCAGTGTATTGTTTATTTCAACAATGTTTATCTGACCTTTGCTCGACCAATTGAAGATTTGACCATTTTTCATATAGATATTTCTGGATCCTAATGAAGTATTCACCTTTTTCTGTGATGATGATGTATACCTAAACATGAATCATGGCTACAACTGGACTGAACTACGGCAGTGCGGTGACGGAAAATAATACAAATCACCATCTCATTTCTTCCTGTGTGGGTATCATACGAGTCGACTATGGAACTTCTAGAGATTTCAGCTTTCCGCCGGTGGTAGGGTTTACCTGGCAAGCACATACTTATGTACAAGTTTTATAACATAGTACACACCCAGACCAATACAAACAGACATGTTCATGCACACAAATGTTTGTACTGTGCGGATCAAACCCACGACCCTTGTTCAGAAGGTAGAGTTCAGTACCAAATAAGCCATCGGGACAGTCAATATCTTCTTTCGAAGCACCCTTTCTTATGAGCGGTGTCAAAAGGAAGTTGCCGAAACAAATGATTGTAACAAAAAGTAATAAATTCGCGGACACTGATGTGTCGTTCACTCTCAAGGGTCGTAAACATAATGAGCCAGCGCCCTCTCCGAATGGCGCGCATAAAACGCCCATCAATGGGCCAAAGCGCAGTTTTTTGTGGTGCTTTTTACGAGTGTGTCGTACAAACACCGCGAATACTCCTATTTTGTACTAATAAGACGCATAATTCGCTGCCAACAGTGTAGAGATCCATCAAGGACCAAAAAGTTTAGCAATTATTATATCTGTCGCATCATCAAATATGGAACCTTTGAAAACTCTTCATCGTCATCAGCCTATTGCAGTCCACTGCTGGACATAGGCCTCTCAAGTTGTTTGCCACTTAAGGCAAACATCTGGACGGATCCAAGGGTTTAATTCCCGTAAAGGGTCAAAAACTATTCACAGCTATCGTTGTGTCCGAAATGTATGTAATGATTTGACTTGCTTCAAAGACGTGCTTTGAGAATCGTCGATGATCCCAAACTTACCAACGATATTGAGCCGCTAAGCCTGAGGTGGGACTTTGCCTCTTTGTGTGTGTTCTATCGATTATACAACGGGTTGTGTTCTGAAGAATTATTCGAAATTATGCCAACACTTCATTTTACCATCGCTGCAGTATTGTAGGCGTTCATGGGCTGCGGTGACCGCTTACCATCAGGCGGGCCGGCAGCCATTTTGTTAACCCTCGTAGTATAAAAAAACCTTCTATACTGCGGGAACTTAAAATCTCTTCGCGACTGTCTTCCGAGTGCCTACGCAAAGTCCTAGAATATTTCGGTCACATAGCTAGGAAAGACGGTGACAACCTCGAGAAGCTTATTGTGACCGGGAAGGTAGATGGGAAAAGGCCTCGTGGTCGCAGCCCCATACGTTGGTCCGACCAGATCCGCTCCGCACTCGACTCTTCGGTTCACCACGCCCTCCACGCCGCCAAGGACAGAAACCGGTGGAGAAAGACCGTACGAGAGAAGGTGTTTCGCAAGGGAGGTCACGACCCTCATTAATGAGGAGTACGACGCAAGGAGGATAAAAAAACCTACTTATTTAAGATGCAGCCTAAGTTTATCTTTAAGCTTCTTTTAAGCCCTGGATCGCGGCTAGACTTAACTTAAGTACTTAAAATATAACTTACGATTTGACCTGCCGCGGTAGGTCAATAGGTCACAGATTGAGGGGAGTGCGTGTCCTGGCCTGCTTGGCTGATGCACCAGTTCATAGCATTGGGGTCATGGCTGCAGTTTTCATGGTAATGTGTAGTGGCACAGTCGTAAAAACACTTCGAACTAAAGAAATGTTGAAATAATATATTGTGTTTTATGACTCATACTCGTATTGTAATCTTGAATGTTTAATAACAAATACCTAAATTTTAGGAAAGCTATCTTTACATACCTACTTGAAAATAAAATGCATTGCCTAATAGATTCCGTTATACCAACCATAGAAACCATAAAATATCAAGTATCGCCGCCATGATGACTTATTTTAAACAATTCACGCTCAAAATTGATTTTTCTACGCGTTCGAATTTCGTACGCAACTTCTTTTTTTTTGATATTTTTTTTATTGGTTCCAGTCATTTATACAGCCATTGTCACATTCAATGGAACTGTTGAGAATTAAAAGTTTAAAGTACTAGCGGTTCCAATATCCACTGGAAGTGTGACAACGGGCAAGTAACTGCCGGCCCAACCTTAGGGTTAGGCCCCTATGATGTTAGCCTCCCATGAGCTCCGGAAACCCTTCTCACCGGCAGAAACACGACTCGGAGGTCATTTGGCTGCGGTATTCTATAGGATTGAGGTCCTTCCCCAGACAGGCGGCTCAATTCGAGCTAAGGTTCGCTATGCCCTGCTTCTCTTACTCTCTCACTTGAACTAGTCAGAATGATATGACTATTACTTGTTGAAACAAACCCTAGAAAATACATAAGTTGATACTTACATATTCAAGTTTTTCATACACTATTATGCGAATTTGAGTCACATCTTTAGCACACATAATATATTTATTCAAGGAGCGCTAATGGACTGTTATCGCTATATGTAGCATAGGGTTATAAACCTAATAGATCAATATCTAGCTAGACAATAGGTACTCTATAGTAAAATTACGTTTTGTCCTTGATACATTTCTATGAATCGTTGCGATTATTTTTTCATTGTTTATGGCTTTCTACTGATACTGTGCACTACGAGTATACAGTTCCATTACGTTTATTAAAATTATAAATTCGAAGTTCAAATTAGAAAAATATTATATCAGTTCAAACCATGGAAGTTATTACTTCCATGGTTAAAAAAATATGAATTCAAAAATGGAATACATGTTCGAATCTTTGTAAAGTCATCAAACAAAAAAAAATTATTCCAATTTAATTTTTATAAAAATTAAATAAATGTCACCAGTACATGCATACCTATGATTATATTTTTTTAATTTTTTAAATGATTCCAATAATTTTCAAAAAAAGAAATCTAGAATAGGTAATATTGCGTTTACGGTCAACAATTAAAGTCAGTGATCTGTTTTATTCAAAACTAGACTTTAAAACTTTGTTTTAAGAATCAAATGTATAATATAGACACGATTTTATGTACATAGACAGTGGTCAAAAACAATTAATATCACTTGCAGTAGACGCACTTTCTGGTTTAATTGAGGAAAACCTATCCCTCTCAAGGGAACTGAAAGGTTGCGTAAAGGTCAAACTGATTACAGAAAGATAACTCTGGAAATTTCATTACGCGGTCGTAAATTGTCTTCATGTAATTCACATAACATTCTCAGTGTTTTTCTTTCTTTATTCATGTGTTTCATACTTTATTCAGAGATAATATTTTGAACATTGTATAAGCCAAGGACTTGACAATGCTTGACAATCCATTTCGATTTCTTATGTCCTATGACCCTTGGACTTTTGATCCCTGGGTGGGGCAAAGGGCGCCACAGCCCGTCGCCATCTTATAGTAAGTAGTCTTTAGCATCATGCTTCTCTACTCGAGGTCACCATGGTCCCTGTAAACTTAGAAGAAATCCCTACCAGGATTCGAACAAAACGTTGGAACATTCAACGTTGTAGATAGCATTATGAAATGTCAAAGAGGGCATAGGTACATTGTTTTCAGATTAATACATTGTACTCGTACTACCAACAACTGTAACCTTTACCTGTAGGAAATGAGATATCAATAACTTGTCTATCCTGGAAAAGCGCTAAAAACGACACGTAGTAGGTTGTGTTACGCAATAAAGATTTTCACAACGGACGAAACGAAATAATGTTTCTTTCCTAATTTCATTACTATTGTTCTCACATCGATACGAGCAAATTATGATACATCAGAGTTCATCTCAATGGATAAGTTATTAAAAGCTACGAAATCTATTAATAGACAGTTTTAAGTTACGAGACTTTCTCCACAAAACGTATCACTAAAGTGACCCTCTAACAATTAACACTTAGACGAAGCGTCGAAATTCCAAAACCCGTTAACTCCACACTAAACTGTCGCCCCATCCGCTTGATACAATCAGGCTTACAAATGCACAAATGTCAACCGAGTAGGGTCACATCTTGGGCGGGGGCGGGGGGAGTGGGGGAGGGGGCGCCGGCAGCCCGTCAGTTCAGTGCTCGCCCGACCCCAAGCCCGCGCGCATGTCCGATAAGACAAACCCTTCCTACCAATTTCCACACAAAACGCGGCCCCGTTACATAATAACCCCCAGCGGGCACCTCAAAATCTAATAGTGTTAAGGCTTCTTTCTGTGATCAATAAAGTTTTTGCACGTTTTACACGCTTAGATAAGTTAGCGTTACGTAAGCCGCCGTCCACGAAGCTTCGCTTGCCACCGCTTCTTGTGATATTCGGTTGTGATATACGTTTTAGGCAAGCTTTTTGCTCGTAGTGTTAGATTAGTAAACGGGTTCGTTCGTTTTGTGAGAGCCGCCCTGGAAATTGGGTTCCGTGTCCACTTGTTGCTCCTGTCCTGTCCTGTCCTGTCGCGGTGAGCACTGTCTGTTGTCGCGTACTTGTTGCGTAGCGCGAGGATGCGTTTGTAGCGCATCGTGGCTCGTCACGGTTTCGCCCGGCTGGTGGCGGCCCGCCACGCGATTTGGCGGCTACGGCGCTCCGGCTCGCAGCCGACACACGACAGCAATGACCACGAACAGACCAACCATCTGTATGTCTTCTCTATCTCTGTTCACTGTCTATGTACTATCTATGCAAGCTTCTGTTTTATCATTCATTCTCTCACTCATTCATGCCTTTACTGGACTCGCACTATACTGTACACGCATTATCATTACATAGGCATCTCCGTTGTTCGCCAATTTGAGACTTGCCTATCCATACTCGCCACGCTCGGCAGCTGGGTTGGCGATCGCAGGGAGTAGCTTCTCGCACCGATGACGCTGCTATCAATATATAAGCTTGCAATCGTTGTATGTTAACAGACTATAGGGTTTAGCCTTCCGCTCCCCTGCTGTGATATGACAAAGCCGCCTTGACTGTCATTATAGTCATTTATAAAGCAATAAAGTGCCAGAAATCACACTCATATCACTGTAACACCCATTCAGTTTATTGTTGTTTGACACAAAGGCACCGAAAGTCATGGCCGTATACCAACAAATTACGCTAAAGACATATTGACTGCAAGCCTCTAAAAATATTTAACTGCGCTAGTCCATTGAGAAAACTGCCTTTACTAACGTAATTGACTTTGTAAAGAACCGCAAGCACGTAATAAGCCGTAGAAAAGCAAAGAGAGACAGTAAAATCGCATTCAAAAGCCGCAAATGTCTGGTTTGTAGTACAAAGCGGGCAAAAAGTGGCCAGCCGCGCCTCGCCTGTGCCGAGTCCAGTCAAATCTATTTTCGGAGCTCTTTCATGTTAAGTTTGTTTCCCTAGCCTCGTTTCGCCTCACTTTTCATATTTCCCGTTTCCCCAGCGCATCTGCCGTCAGCTGTTTGTCGAAGGCCATAATAAATGTTATCCCACAAGAGTTGTTTTATTTGCGCTTGCCTCCTGGAAGATAGGCCTGCTTATGTCGTAGTTAATGTTCGATGTTAGATCAATTATGTGTATTAACAATGAGCCTGTGTATGTATATGTACGTTCTATTTATGTGGTAGGCGGAAAATGGAAATGTGTGTCGGGCAGTCGGAAAATGTTTTGCAATCGATCGCCGGCCGTTCAGCCTTTGAATTAGATTGGTTGATTTAAGCGAAGGTTGTTTGAATCCTATGTGCGTTATAAGGTACGCGTAGCTTACGTAAGTATGGTTTGATTTTAAATGGTATGCTAATACAATAGAATAAACCTCTCCAATTTAAAATCAAATGTTTGACTTATGTTTTGAGGTATGAATATTATATATAGCACTCGTAATAAAATAACGCCCTAACTCAAAATTTTGGAAATATGGCGGACCTAAGCTGTAAGGATAGTACATAGCTGTCGGTTCTATGGACCATTTACGAGTACGTTTTTCAAAAATTTTGAGTTACGTCATTATTTTACTAAGTGTGCGATATAGAAAACTGAATCCCTATTTCTCTTGGTTATGTCATCACGGGTGAATGGCTGCATCGATTTCGTTAAATTCATTGTGTTTGTAATTGTCAGGAGAAGGCTCTTATGAGAGGAAAGCATTAAAAATTAGAGACGTAAATTGGAACGGGTAAGAGTTGGGAAATGTATTCTGTGGCGACACAAAGTTCGCAGGGTCAGGCAGTCTCTTTAAAACGTATAGATTCTTACATAACATACATGTAGGTTATTTATAACACTTCCTTTTATCCGCTTCTCACCCACGTAACGACGGTAAAATACTATCAATCATGAGTAAAAATAACCACTAAACACTTTCACTTCCTATCGTAATATTTTCATACTTTGTTATTCAGTGTAGCTAAAATTACAAAAAGCATACAAGCAATTATTAAGTGTGTAGAGTGAACACGTGTTTCAGCACATAATTATTTTAATGACATAAACACGTAGTTTTATACGAGTAGGTCTATTATTGTGTCGTAATTGTCGAAATATTTGTCATTGTTTGCATAGCATTGTCGTAACACATGGCTTTATTTATATTTACACCTATTTTATTACGTGGATGTCGTAAGAGTCGACTAAGGGATCCCCATAGACTTAAGCTCCTCATGAGGTAGAGTTTGCCCGCCTGGCTGGCGTCCACCAAACATCCTTCGAAAGACTCGTGAAGTGATTTCGACCGCGTTTAAAGATCAGTCAGTGTACAGCCAGAGCTATTTTAGTCGGCACGGCAGTGGCAACTGACAAGACGATTAATTCAGTTACTCCTCCGTTGCCGCAACGATTTGGGCTCTCTTTTGGTTTCCATCAGGCGAGGAGAACTTTTATTTTATTAAAAGGCTAAAATTATTATGTCAATTTAAAAGTTACCTACATATCTGAATTGTAATGTACTTATATACTCAAAACAATAGACTATTTACGTTTATCCAAAACATCTATTTTCATTATTGATTCTACAGGATAAATGGTTTCGAGGGGCTAAAATGGTATTATGATAGCCGATATTAACAATAGCTTGAAAATCAAGCCCTTATCAAAGTGTTTATAAAGTATACCAACCATTACTACTGTAATTAACTTGAAGGTAGAGTTTATGATATTTAATAATTCCATAATCTACTACCTACTATTATCTTAAAGGTTAAGTTTATGTTCTATAATACTGCATATGACCTTAGGAAGATAATTGTTTAACTCACAATGCTTAAGGCATTCAAGTATTCCACTATTTAATACGTGGTTAAATTGGCGTTGAGTCATAGGGTGGGCTGAGTCACAAATACCTACTTAGAATATTAATATCATGATGAAATAGCTCTGTGACACTTCATTTATATTAGGGGTCTTTTTCTACTGAGACGCTTAAAAGTTTATTTGAGAGAGCGTTTTGTAAAAAAGTAGGTATATTTAGTTCTAAATTGTATAAATCTGATTCTATTTACTACCCTACTTTCTACTAACCATAAATATTATAAATGCAATAATTTGTTTGGATGGATGGATGTTTGTTACGCGAAAACTACTGAACTTTCTACATGGCAGAGACCTTATGACAAATATTTGCGAGGTGTTATTTTGTACCACTGACTCATCAACATCTGAAACATATTGAGTAGTGCTCAGTGTCCAAATGAGATAGAACCTCGACGCGAGTACCAAAGATAATATACTTGCTTATGTCAGTACCTTGTTTTTTGCCCTTGAGCATTCCATAATTTGTAAGCTATCGTAGGTATTACATAACTCTCTACCTGGAATATGAAACAATTTCGTTACTTACACGCAATTAGATTTGTTAATAAAACATGAACGTTTGTTTAAGTATACACTTAGAATTTAATTAGTAGGATATTTTATTTATTTATAGTAGCACGACATATTGACTTCCCTATCTTAACTAATATTATAAAGCTGAAGAGTTTGTTTGTTTGTTTGTTTGTTTGAACGCGCTAATCTCAGGAACTACTGGTCCGAATTGAAAAAATATTTTTGTGTTTAATAGACCATTTATCGAGGAAGGCTTTAGGCTATATAACATCACGCTGCAACTATTAGGAGCGAAGAAATAATGGAAAATGTAAAAAAAAAAAGGGGAAAAAATAACTATTCCACGCGGACGAAGTCGCGAGCACAGCTAGTGTCTGATAAAAAGCGAAAAAAAAGCCAAAGTCGCTGTGACAACGGCCAAGTAACTGATCAGTTGCCTGAATAGGAAAATGAGAAATAAGGAAGTATAAAATAAATTATGTCAATTACATATTATAATGTAATGATTACATTGAAAATAAAGCGCGTACACTCCAAGGGTTTCTTTTTCGATTCCCAGTTGGTTTAATTTAGAAAATTAAATTTCCAAATTGTGTTCCTTCCTATTATCGTTTTTTCCAAAAAAATCTAGATTAAAATGTAAATGATTGCTGCCCTACTTAACACTCGCGACGAGATAATAATACTTGCCAATTGGGTCCTCACATCGCTTTGAGGCATAAAAAAAACAATCTCTGCTCTGCCCTTGGCTTGCCGATACATTAATGGCCACCTAGAGGCAAGGCATGAATTGCAAATTGTATACCTTGCATGATGGATACTCTGTCAGAACAAGAATCAATATACGATAAACTCGTACTTTACTTAGGTATATCTAATGGTGTTTCCAAGGCCGGGCCGTATTTGGTATTTATTTTATGCCGTATACTGTAGTGAGTTCTTTAAATATACATATGCATAAGAAAATTTGTTTTATTCTTGTAATTTGCGAAATATAAATAAATCGTCATTGAACATGTGTTAAGAAGAATAAGAATTGCACGTTATTACGAGTATTATCTTGTAGTAAAAGTATAGGTAAGACAACTAAAAACCATATACATTTTAACGTGATATATGCTTCTTCATGCCAATGCATTGAAGCGGCTGATCTGCGCTATTCTCAGGTTAATTTGCGATCTCTGATTTCGGAAGCCGAGGCTCAATTTGGGTCACTAAACTAGCAGAGTTAGTTAGTTAGATTATTCAAATATTAAATGCCACGTACCAAGTTTTAAATATAACATACACATTATTTTTCCACATGTCCGTTGTTAGAGCGACTGGGGTACCCTTTTTAACTTCCCACCAGGCCAAAAAAAGCCACTATGCCGAGTCAATATGAAAAAACTTCATTTTAAACCAAATTCATTCATAATTTAATAAATTTTAGGGACAAAATTGTGTTACCCAAATAGTATACTGATGTTTCTGGGGATTATGAAACGCTCGTCAATGATATTGGGGTTCATAGTAGAGGAGGGAAGCCCATTTACGTGAGCCGAGCGAGCGAAGCGAGCGAACTACGGTACAAAATGCCGAACAACAGGACCGCTGCCGATCAATAACGTGTATTTAGACATGAACGGAGGTAATTCTTAAGAGCTGTGTATATTTTTTAATCTAAACCCAAGACATGACGCTGAGCTATGTATCGTCATCTAGTCAAACTAAGCCGAAGCATGTAACAGTACGAGCTTCGGCTAGGTACTAGACAACTGATAAACCTACTTAGATATTTTATTTGTATACTCGTAGTACATAGATGAAACCCAGGCCAAGCAAACATGTTAATACACACAAATGTTTGTATTGTCTGGGGAACCCGCGAACACTGAATCAGAGGCAGCTTTCAGTGTCACTGAATTGGATCAGATTGGTCTGATTTTTATGTTTTATTTTAAAGTAAATAGTTTACATTACATATAAGTAGGTCGCTCTATCTGGCGACGCGCTGCAACTATGATACAGCTTTATAAAAAAAGGAATTTTAGTGATAAAATTCCTGACTGAAATCATTTCGAAAGGATGTGAGTCCTTATTAAATCATTTTTTATCTTGAGTCCTGTAGTATCTAAAGTTCTTACTTCTTCAGGTACTATCTATCTTCTTACCTGCTTTACAAATTGTATTTATGTGTCTGTATCGTTATTGTTCTTCTTTTCTATTGTTATTATTTTGTGCTGTGTAATTTGTATCTATGTATTGTCATTTAGAGGCCAATAATTTTTCTTTCTTTCTTTCTTTCAAATAGGCATGTACATAAAAGTAAGTCACTTGTAGTCGCAAGTTCAGGAATGGTTCCGAAAGCCTTACGTAACATTGCGACTAATGTTGAATACAGGCTCCTCATTGCGTAACTCTTCCGTTGCGAAAAGGGTCAAGGTTCGCATCGACGAAGCAATAAGCCGCTTTACACACACACCTCATCATCATGATCAGTTTATCGCAGTCCACTGCTGGACATAGGCCTCTTCATTTGTTCGCCACTTTCGTCAAACATCTAGAGGCTTTACCCATAATCGCCACGCTTGGACAGGCGGGTTGGCGATCGCAGGGCGTAGCTTTTCGCTCCGGTGACGCTGCTGCCCGCCATCAGCCTGTGATATTTAGCTTCGCCTTGAATTGTGACGGTTATACCGCCACCAGTCAGTTGCAAGAGCCTCGTTTTATTCGGCAGGATGCACCAAGGGCAGATGAGACACACACACACACTTACACAGAATATCACTTACATAGCAAACTATAAAACAACGGTCGTAACAAACTATATTTATGTACCTATTTAAACTTGAAACAAAATGGTACATAAGAAGAACTAAGTGCTAAGAGCATTCTCTACCAGTCAACCCTTGGGTCATGTAGAGAGCAGATTTGTTGTTCAGTGAGTGTAAAAAAGGATACTTACATACATAACTTCACGCCTTTCTCCCAGAGGGGTAGACAGAGACAACGTCCTTCCATTTGCTACGATTCCTGGCACACAACTTTTGCTTCGTCCACATCCATCAATCTCTTCATAAATGCTCGTCGGTTTAGGGTACTTAGTATTTTACGTCTTTTATTTATATCTATCTTCAATATCTATCTATCTTCTATATCTATATCTATCTATCTATATCTATTCCATAGTTATAATAAATCTGTAGAGAGGTCAATTCTGTACATGAAATATTTTTTCAAGATAACTATCAGAGGGTGATTAGTGATCGATACTGAAGCCAAAAATGCTATTAATAAAATTTTTGTCTGTCGGTCTGTCTGTCTGTCTGTCTGTCTGTCTGTCTGTCTGTCTGTCGGTCTGTCTGTCTGTCTGTATGTTCGTTATAGAAAAAAAACTACTGGACGGATTTTAACGAAACTTAGTACGATTATTCTTCGTACTCCTGGGCAGGTTATAGTATACTTTTCATTACGCTACAATCAATAGGAGCAGAGCAGTGACGGGAAGTGTTGGGAAACGGGAGAAATTTTTATCTGCATGTTTGATCGCACATCACGCGAAAACTACTGCATGGCATTAAAAATGCGGTTTTGCTAGAGGTCTAATTTAACCTTTAGGTACCATTTTATGGAAGTCCGTTATTTTTGAAACCCGATATCCACGCTTGTGACGCCGCCGGCACAGCTATATAAAATAAACTAATATGTCTAATATATCTTATACTATATCTTACCATTATGGGCCACCTCGTAGGTAGATTTTTATTACAGCGTATTCATAATAAGCTTGCGAAGTCTTTTAGTTGAGGTGGTGGTGGGAGGGGGACGATTCAAAGTCGTCGCACGTAGGGGCCCCTCGCTTCGAGTTCTGCCTTTAGTTAGGTACCGGGATGAAAATATGATGTATTTTTTGTAATAAGTGAGAATAAGTTATAATACAATTCGGTTGCGTAATAAGAAAAAATTTGGTCAGGCGTGTCGCGGAAATTGGAAATTGTTGATTTGTTGCTTTTGTTACTTGCGTTTGCTTTCTAAGTGAGGCTTATTTATTGTTTTTGTTAATTGTTACTGGCTAGCTGTTAGGGAGCGACCTATCATAATTTCGCTCCAAGCCAACCTCACCTGCCCGTGGTGCATCCTGCCGAATAACAAACGAAGCGCTGGCAACCCACTGGTGGCGGTATAACCATCACAATTGAAGACGTAGCTTAATACCACAGGCCGATGACGGGCAGCAGCGTGTTATTAGGATTCGTTTGTATTAATACCAAAGTTTATGAATACCAAACAGAGGTAAGTTTTATTTAGTAATCTAAATTCAGTCAACTATTTGTAAAATGTCAATAAAAAAAATGTATGTAAATCAAAACAGTTGTTTACGTGGTAAGAGCGAGGCATTCCCTACACAAGTGTCTTTGACTACTTTTTGGGAAGTCCCGGCAATTATGTTGTAATGATTTTTACTTGCAATAAATACATTTTTTTTATTTGGTGACCAATATAGTATATCTATCTATAAATAAAAATACTATGCGTTAATTTAGATACTAAAGAACTAAACAATAACTCCAAAAATCACATTCGAAGCTTGGCACTACTCCTTTAAACTACACTGATACAATACAGCGCCTACCATTCTAAATCTGCCATATTGAATTAAATCAACGACTACAGAGACAGAACTGTATGAAATCTTCAATTTAAAAAGCCGATCTCGATATTCTATTCCGAGAATATAATTCTTGTAAGACTTAAAACGTGCGCTGACGTCGCCGTAGCGCGTAGGCCGCTCACGTTCGTAGCGTCGACTACGAGCGTAGCATTGGAGCTACGAATACGTATACGTAGTACGTAATAGATTAATAACTTTTTTTTTTCATTGCAAATATGTAACGGTACGAGGAAGATCGTGAATCTCATGTTATTGCATCACATTAGTCTATACTGCTGTAGTGCTAAGCAATTACGAGTAACCGAATAACGGCTCCCCAGTAAATGTTCGAAATTAACAAACATTTGTGTGCACATAACGCCTTGTATTGGTCTGGGTGTTTGCTGTGTTTAATAATATGTATTTATTTCCAAAATACCCGTGGCCTACCCGTGGTACAAACTTTGGCTTAGTTTGGGAGGATATAAATCGGTGTGGCTCAGCTTTACATTTCTTGGGTTATTGTTTATTTATGCATTTGTTATCACAGAAAATAATAATAAATATCAGATAACATCACATACATTGCTTTAATCCCAAAGCACTTGTGTTATGGGTATCAGAACAACGAAAGTACCACAAATAAATACTTAAATACAAATTATAAACACCCAGACACGGAACAAACACAAGTATTCATCACACGAATGTTTTTCCTGGATGGGAATCGAACCCACGACCCTTGGCTTAGAAGGCAGGGGTCACTACCAATTGAGCCACCGAGCCAGTCTATACAAGGTGACTTTTTAATCACTATCCAAATTTTTTCTGGGCATTATGTATCGTTAAAAGAGCCCATTTCTGCAAAAAAAAATATAGGTAAAATTTTTACAACAAATTCATTATCCCGAACAAATTATAAATTTTACATGGTTACCATTTCGTAGTACTCGCGGTAATACCGTCTTACCTTTAATTCATACCTTAATTCGTAATACCATTGATATTTATCGTTTTGCGTACTAAATATTTTCGCCAGAAATGGTAACCATGCGAAATTTATAATGGATTCGGGACAATAACTTTGTTGTGAAAATATTAACTATATTTATTTTTGCAGAAATAGGCTCTAATAACGATACCTAATGCCCAGAAAAATTTTGGATAGTGATTAAAAAGTCACCTTGTATAAGGATATCTATCTACCTATTTATAATCGCAAAACCCACTAGTAGCTCCTTAGCTTGTTTAAACAAGCAAGCAAACAAGCTCTTGCCTTATTACATTAATAGATTAGATACGTAATAGAATCCAGTGCACGACTACAAGATTGAAAATGCGAATCCCGCCCGATCACGTCCGTAGCACCGCCTACGCCGTAGCGCGTAGCAAGATCGTTACGAGATCTACGAGTAGAGGGTAACGTGGTTAGATAATGGTGTCGTCACATCTCCGGCGCCATGAATATTATTATTTATAGTCTTAGATCCAAGTATAAGATGACCCTCATCAAACTGGTCAAAGGATGAAAAATGTTTCATATTAAACTAACTTTTGCCCGCGGCTTCGCTCGCGTTAAATTCGGGGTGAATGCTCCATACAAACATCCATTTACAAACACATTTGTTTTTACGAAGGTATTTTACTTGTCTGCTCAAATGACGCCTTGAGAGGTACTGTACTCGGGCTATTGACCCGGCTAATCGATAACCGAGGTAATCGAACGGTTTCACTGTATGTTTGTAGTTCTTTCCAACTGGCTGCATAAAGACGTTCTTATTTCAAACACGTAATATCGTTTTTTTTGTGAAATGAGGTGAAATTGCTTTTTTTATATCTTGCATTTCTTTTTTAGTTATAATATAGGAAGCGTTATTTATGAATTGCCAGTTATAATAGAAATTATATTGTTTGTTCATTTGACTGTCATAGTAGTGCGCCAGACAAACCTCGTTTGTATCATCAAAAGATTCAATAGTAAGCTCATCAATCTCTTTCCCTAATTCAATCTCTATTCCGCTTTCAGTCCTTCTGATTTTCCCATTTGTGGTACCCCGTCCCGGTTCCGTTACCCGGTCCGTCTCTGATTTTGTTCCTATTAATGTTATTTTAATAGTTATTCTGTTATTCAGGGCAGAAATAATTTCAAAAAATCTACTTTGTTTTCCTATAAAACGTACGTTGATCAGGATTATTTCTTGGGTGACGGCTAGATAACAGAAAATAAGCCCTTTAATGCAGTAATGAGGTTATACATATTTTGTAATAATAACATTTACTCTGTGTTTGATCTGATAAAACGCACCAGTCTGGTCACAAGGCGAGTGAATATTTTCAAGTATGTTTTCACTTTCACCAGATTACTCGACCGTGCGAGGAGCTCAAATATTGATTTAGTGATTACCAACATTCTCACGCGATCACTTCTAAAGTGAAAATGAAACTTCATGAGTTTTCCATGGGAGGGCATTATGGCAAAAAAGTTGGAAGGTCTCTCAACTCATTCATTGGTGGTATTTCTAGATTAGGGCGCAGATAGGCAAAAAAGTATCAAGGTTGCATTTAAAGTCATATTAAGGTTATGTAGCATTCTAACGCCCTAGAAAATCAGTCTTACCTACATTGATTATAACGAACTTGCTCGTTAAATACAAAGCTGTTTAATTTTAGAAATATATCATAAAATATTATGGACCCACCTACTACTTAATATGTGTAATGATAGTAAAATTGTTTATATTTATTAGCCTAATATTAGGTAATAATTATGTATCCAAAAAGGCTGTCACTAAGCATAATAATTATAATATATTATGTCATGGCAAACGGCGACCCTGGATGTTTATACTTTAGAAAGAAAGAAAGAAAAATGTTTATTAGTATCACTTTACAATGTAACAGGTATAATATATAGATGTTTATTATGACAAATTCTTCTCTATGGAGACACTTTTCAACCCTGGAAACAATACAAGACAAAATTAAGCTTTAATCTCGATTTTATGGGTGGTAATTCCAAAAGGTTACGACTTACGGACCCTCGAGAGTGAAACCCACAAATTTTTGTAAGCTGTGAGTGGTTTATGTTTTTTTATAAATTGCGGGTCACTTAAAGTACACTTAAGTGCGTTTTTTTAGTAACATGTTAAGTATCTAGTTGATGTTTAATCCCAGGAAGTATGAAAGAGAATTCCTTCAAGGGTTTTGAATGGTTTTGAAATTGTTCAGATAATGCATGCCGGTTGGTACGCGTGGTAGGTGGTGGCCTCTCCCTTACATCGTAGAGACTTTTCCGAGAGCCTTACAATATTCGACCTTCAAGAATAGTAATAAATATTTCTTATTTCTTAAGAATACGTATTAGATGACTGGGCTACCTCTTAAAACTTTCTCGACCCAACCAGAAATTGAACCTTCCTATGCGACATCTTTTACAATGCGTCACTTAGACCGTCAAATGAAAACGTATAAAAAGCATCCGTTTGATATCACCTTAACGAGGCCGTGAGAAAGTACAGGCCAGACCCGGCGTCGCCGCCTACGATATTGACCCGTCTATATTTAGACACGTTGACGCGTACCGCGAAACGCGTGCCCGGACCCAATCTATCAATCCAATTGACAACAATCAATGTCTCATTGATGTAAGTACGAGAAACAGTGCGACGGCGGAAGCACGGGATATGGGAATGTAGCGCGAATTACAGGAGGCCATCCTATAAGCGCGTTACGGAGAGACCAAGGTTTTTTTTAGTGGGGATTCCCTGTCTTATTTCCATCTCCAAGGTCGGTATGAATCCCACATACCCCGTCATTCACAGAGTAACAGGGATGCATAAACTCATTTTTCCCTGAAAAAAAGGCTGCCGAATGTGGCAGTGGATCAAGCGTTGATTGACCATAAATTAAGGAATTTAACATTAACCTTGTAAATATTTTGTTAGAGTCAATCCTCGTCGTAGGCATGTTATAAACAAATTCAATTTAATATTCTGTCAATAGAAACATAAAATAAATAATTTAATGTGCAGATATATTCTGATAGGTAACTGACCAGTTACTTGCCCATTGTCACAGCGACTTGGCCTTCTCTTTCGCTTTCCATCAGGCGTAGGGAAGCCATTATGTCGTGCTATATAAAAAAATAACATAAGTATGTATTTGTTTTCAAAAACATAGCCATCAAAGCTTCTACCGTATTAATAAAACATGCCATTATACGACCTAGCCCGTACTCCAATTTACCTTTATAACTAAATATATTAGCTTTCTCTCAATTGGGCCAGGCACATTTGCATAATAAGCTAGATTTATGCCGGGTACATAGCTCGAAACTAACTTAGTCCATTTTAATGCCTGGCCCAGCCGTAGGAAGAATTAGCTTTTAGAATGTCTCTCTGGGGAGTAACTACTTTTTATGGCCGGTGAAAACAGTAATGGGGGTTGGTATCTGTGTAATCGTTACAGAATTGTATGTAGGTGCTTAGTTTGTTGGAACTAAATACAGTACCGAATCAGGGCATAGCGAATCTTCGCTCGAATAAGAGAGGTAGGGCATAGCGAATCTTCGCTCGAATTGAGCTGCCCGTCCGGGGAAGGACCTCCACCCTATAGAATACCGCAGCCAAATGACCTCCGGGTCGTGTTTCTGCTGATGAGTAGGGTCTCCGGAGCTCGTGAGGCGTTAGGGTTGGGCCGGCATGGCAGTGGCAACTGACAGGTAACTAACCAGTTACTTGCCAGTTGTCACAGCGACTTGGGCTTCTCCTTGGCTTTCCATCAGGCGTAGGGAACTATAAGCGACTATAAAAAAAAAACGAGTATAAGTGTAATATTCTATGCCATCTAGCCCAATCCTGACCGCGCCCGCTGTTCATAAGACGTTACATAAGCTTCCTAAGTGTACGAAAATTATTCTCGTCACGAGAAACCAGAAACTAATCCCGAATCTCCAGCAGCTTTAAACCTAAGGCATTATGAAATCGCTGCCTTGGCCTTACTACGATATTAAAACCTCTGTTATCAGCTTGTGTCGATCAATATGCTTTGTTTCGTCTTTTTTCATAGAATAATAATAGACTAGATACAAACCGCGGCTATTTGAAACGATATTATCCATTTCAATTATCATCATCATCAGCTTATTTCATTCCACTGCTGGACATACGCCTCTCTAGTTATTCGCCACTTAAGGCAAACATCTGGAGGATATACCCATATAATCGCCACACTGGGCAGGTGGGTTGGCGATCGCAGGGCGTTGCTTCTCGCTCCGGTGACGCTGCTGCCCGTCATCAGCCTGTGGTATTTAGCTACGCCTTCAATTGTGATGCGTATACCCGAATTTTTTTATTATTTAAAAAATCTATCTCTGTCCTATAGGACAATTTACAAATTTACTGAGATAGATTTTTTAAAAGTAAATACATAATTATTATACATTAGGGTGGGTCACTTATGTATGAAGAAAAAAAAAAGTTTATTTTTTCTAGGGGCACAGTGACTAAATGGTGCTAAATGGTCACTGTTAATAGAGTACGGAGTTTAATAGCATTCGGAGTTCATCTTCTGCCTCCGGTGTAACATGAAAATCAAAAAAATCTAGTAAAAAAGGGCCATAGCCTATTGGTAAATAAAGATCATTTGTTTTGAAGACAAAGATCGAAAATCATAAAAATCTTTTGTTTAATAATAGAAGAACACAATAACAAAGTAATAACAATTCTATTTAGCTGAATGATTATTTAAATGAATTATTTATATGACGTTAAAATCTTTCTTGCTGCCGAATTTTGGGTTTTCGATTTTCTTGAATCTATCTAGGCGTTTATGAATCCTTCTCTCGATATTTTATCACATAAAGTGGCTGAAGCTTCGATGATAGCTATAACTGCTCTTTCAACTGCTTGAGTGTGTAAATTTTTTATATCTTGAAAATACCTAGACTTATATATGAAAAATTACTAGGCGCTCTTCAAAACACCATCAAAAAGTAAAAAAATCCAATTTTTCTTAATGTTATTAATCTTTTTTTACTTACAAATCCTAAGTCAAGAGATATTCATCAGGTTTAGATAGCCAGCCTTCGATATTTACTTTAACATTCGTCAAAACAAAGTTGGTGCTCACGATTTAATACAAATAGTTTCAAGACAAATTTACGTTGCAATACGAAGGCAAAACGATGTATTTTAAAAACTTTCGTGCTCGTAATTGTAGTACCTTTTATGGCTTATAGGGACGCTGTATCACATAAATACAAATATCATACAATTTGCTTACTATGACGATACCCATACTTTTTCGCAAGGTATTGGTACTTGCGCTACAGATCAGTAGTAATATCTTTAGCAAAAAGCTCTACTAAGTTCCTAGGAATAGGAGTAAAATTAGTTATGGATCTCTTCTCACAGTTTTCAAGCTACGTACCAACCAATAAAGTGAAAAAAAAATTGTAACATCGACTAAAATAATAACAATTTTTAATAAATTCTATCTCAATCCGGAGGCAGTAAAAGTCAAAATAAAGTGTTGCAATTTTACGTATCTATTATCTACGCCATTTAGCACCTTTTTGTTGCTGAGCCTGTAAAAAAATCTAAAAAAAATTTTTTTGACCCACCCTATTATACATAGAAAACACCCAGGCCAATACAAACGACATTTTCATGTAACACACATGTTTGTACTGTGGGGGGATCGAACCCAAACTACCAAATAAGACATCGGGTGAGTGAAATAAAAATTGGTAATAAAAGTTTAGAAAACACATAGGTAGGTTAACAAGAAACAAAGAGGCTTATTGTTATTATTATACCTACTGATGAACTTTCGTCCGAATTTGCGCCTATTTTATGACGTCTGTTGTCGACAGGAATAATCTAATTAATAAAAGTCTGCTGAATAAATTATTCATGGTTACAATGAGTATCATTTAGAAAAGTGTTAGTCGAATTCAGTCAGAAACGCCTAGATAATCTGGCCGGCTTAATATAAGCAAAATTTTTTCGGTAAATGTTGTAATATGTAGATCATATTGGTAGTAGGTTGGTAAGTAGGTCAATTTATAAAAATAAACGGAATGAAAAATCCTACGAAAAAAAGCAGGTAGGTATAGAGCTATGTGATTGTAGATATTTATTGTAACAATTCAATTTCCATTTTGTACGAAATATTTATCTTTTCCGAAATTACTAATGTGTATCTTATAATAATACAATATATTACTTTAAAATAATACAACATTGTTGTAACCAAACTAAATTACAATATAAAGGTTTTACGGCAAATTTATAAGGAAGAAATAAATTTTCTTAAAGCATTTCATTCACGATTATTGACGTGTTTTTGTAACCACAATCAGTTTTACAAATTAACATTCAGTAAGGTCAGTAACCCCGCCAGAATACGACAATAGCGCCAATATAATTATCTACAGTCCCCAACTTTCAGTACTTTTCAGCGCCCAAGACCACAGACGCTGGTGCCCGCGTTCGCACATAGATGGCGCTGTTTGCATAAACCGTGTTCACCGCTGTCTCATCCGCTCGCCGCTAGATGGCATGCTCACCTGATCTAATATTTTTCATTTACGTAATTCTGCGGCATTGTTGTTTGCTCGAAATTATGTAACTTACCTATGTATAATAAATTATGTTAATAAATACTGCGCTTTTTGCATGAAATAATGAAAACACACATTGGAAAATGTATAAGTAAAAAAAAAACATTGTCCAGCCAATATCGTGCTAAAAAATACTACCAACGGTTTTACTAATATGGTACCTACTTAATGATTTGTGCAAAAATAACTTGCCTATTTGATTATTTTAATAGACTAGTAATTTTTTTACATTATTCCTCAGAACTTTTTAGTTTTAATCTACCTGTCATTCCTCAGTTTATTGAGAATAATGACATTAGATAAACCAACGTATATCTCGCAATATATAAAATATTTTAAAGCAAACTAAAAGATCATAACGAACGAGCAGTTATAAAATTCATACATAAGTGCTTTAAAAACCTATTTCGATTTGAAAATTGCACTATGCATAAACCAGTTTACCGTAGCACTAAAACCGGTAGCGAGTGAACCGGTAGCGACCAGTGACGTAGCACAGGCAGGGTTTGAAAGTCATCGATACAGCAGCGGATAGCGGGTCGTCCGTGACCTCCCCCACGCGAGGTCGCGTGCAGGGTTGAATCGGCCAATTACAGGTAAATTGCCCACCTTCGCGCTTTTGAGGGTTAGCCGCTTATACCATAGGCGAATATTCGCAACGCCTGTAAAGTTTTATGGCCATAGCAAGTTTGTATGGGATTGTAGGGTTAAGTTAGCAGTGCCTGGCACCTTCGATGACCTTGCTTCGATCTGTAGATAGTGAACTTTTGTTTTTTTTAATGTTGGTGACTGGCCCAGTGGCCCTTTTGGTAAGTAACTGGTTAGTTACCTGTCAGTTGCCACTGCCATGCCAGCCCAACCCTAACCCCCCACGAGCTCCGGAGACCCTACTCACCAGCAGAAACACGACCCGGAGGTCATTTGGCTGCGGTATTCTATAGGGTGGAGGTCCTTCCCCGGACGGGCAGCTCAAAACGGGCGAAGATTCGCTATGGCCCACCTCTCTTAAATGGATATATACCTAATAAACGGTTTTCATAGTATGTACGTTGGCACCATTACCTATCCATAAGCCACCCGTTTAACCTTTTACTGACCACAGCTTCGAGTTTCCCACGTGCATCAATACAGACCTATATCTAATGAAATCATTAATTTACCGGCCTCAATACGGTGACAACCGGATAATAGATTACGACTGCGAGCGCAAACGTGCACTCGGTCATTAAACGATTGAACGATGATGGTCTGTCATCGGTTATTATTCAAATTAGATAGATAGATAGATGAATTATAAAACTAGGCAGAGATAGATTGATAGTAACCTTAACCCTTTGCGTCTTGTACAGACTATTTCATGGAGAGTGCTCTGAGGAGCTATTTGACATTATGCCAGTGTCAATTTTACCATTTTACCATTGCACTACTCGACGCCGCGGCAGAGTCCATCCATACCATTTGGAAACCTTTCCATTAAGAACTGTTTGTTTCCAACGGTCTTTCTTTCCGCGAACGTGTCAGCTCTGGAATGAGCTTCAGATGGGCCGTTTGCTCGTCTGCTACCCTACTACTGTAATGTCTCATAAGTACCTACTTAAGTAACCAAGACGTATATATATTACATAGACAAAGCACACACATATGTAAATTATATATAAAACTACAATTAGGCGGTCTTATGGCATTAAGCAATACTGTTCTACTTTAGATTAGACGACAGTAACGACAAATTTAACGTTAAACAGTTGGCCTTTGCATTCAAAAGTTTTACAAATCGTATAATTGCATTTGCTTTCTCCAGTGCCATTTCTGTTCAGTGTTACGTAAACTTTAATTTGTCTAGTGTAGCCAATCTGACCTTCAAAGGAAAACACAAATAGTGCTTGGCAAGAATTTTAAATAATACGATTTTAAAATATAATTACCTATAACGGGTTATTCTTCAATACTATTTGTGCAATGACCGACCGTGGGGACTGCTTTCTGAATGAGAGACTACCCTTCATTCAGAAAGCAGGGTCGATTCGCACCCAGGACAAAAGTTTATTCTATAAATATTTGTGTTTGTTCTATGTCTGGGTGTTATTATTTTATTAAGTATATTTGTTTCGTTGATTACGATTTTCATAACTCAAGTTCTTATTTACCTACTTTGATATCGGTCTAATATTTCCTATACTATTTTCAATATGTACAATTAGCAATTTTATTGTGCTATAATTGTAAATTATTTTTGTCTAAACATTGTTGTGTAATATGGTCTAAATTACTACCCAAAGTACAAATGGCAGACTTAATGCCGTGTTGCATTCTCCACCAGTCAACCATTGGCCGTGCCAGAAAACTAGTTTACGTGACCACGAATCATCAAAAGACTTTGAATTAAAGATTTAAAATATTTTCTATTGTGTAAATACATGTTAAAGCTGGTTAATGCATGTTAAGACCAGTGAACGTATTCTTTAACAAGAGATATACATGATTGTACCTAATGTGAACGAGATAGTATGTTAATTAGCTCTAATTAATTGCTTTTATCTGATATCGCCTTCACGGATCATTCATTTACAGTGTAAAGTTATGCGTAGTCTAAAACGTGTAAATTATCTTATATAAATAACTAACCCAAGACATGCTTCGCTGCTGGGCTACACATCGCCAACTAGCCCCAAACTATGCCGAAGTTTGTACTACGGGTACCAGACAACTGATAAACCTACTTAAACCGTACTTACCGACAGAAACACGACCTGGAGGTCATTTGGCTACGGTATTCTATAGAGTGTACAGTATTCCCCGTCCGGGGAAGGACCCCCCTTCCCCGGACGGGCAGCTCAATTCGAGCGAAGATTCGCTATGCCCTTCCTCTCGTATACGAGCGAAGAAAGTCATCTCTTTTCGTTCCGGTTACTTTCACACACTTTCAATTATCACTACCTAACATACTCGTGGTGCATCCTGCTGAATAATATTTTTCTGGTTTAAGCCTGGTTACATTGAATTGCTACTAGGAAAGATGGATTTTAGGATCCCTTAAGAATCATGCTATCTGTCTTATAATTTACTATCTAAGTACTTGGCTAGGTATATATATGTAGATACGATGTCTACATTGTCACAGATTAGGTATTAAACAAAACTAAAATTTATCTTTCTTAGACTTATTAGCAGTTAAATCATTGATAGATTGCGTTTTCCTGCAAAATGCGCATTACCTACATATTATAGTAAAGAACTTACTTAGACAAACAATTAGCTAATGCATTCTCGTTCGGTGTGTTCAGTTAGAACGAAGTTTAAATTAAGTTTATATATTAATCAGTTTTATAATAAGTGAGTGTTGTTTGTGCTTGATGGCATTCAGACGGCGAGCGTTTTCGTTAAATAGGTACGTAAGTTTGCCGTCCGGTGACGAAAGAATAGACATCACTGCCCCAGTTCTTCTCATGGCGGTAATAGACGAAGACAAAAGGAGTATCAGGAAGCGGGCAGCTGCGTTTCATCATCATCATCATCAGCCTATTGCAGTCCACTGCTGGACATAGGCATCTCCAGTTGTTCACTACTTAGGGCAAACATCTGGAGGATATACCCATAATCGCCACGCTGGGCAGACGGGTTGGCGATCGCAGGGCGTAGCTTCTCGCTCCGGTGACGCTGCTGCCCGTCATCGGTCTGTGGTATTTAGCTACGCCATCATTTGTGATGGTTATACCGCCACCAGTCGGCTGCCAGCGCCTCGTTTGTTATTCGGCAGGATGCACCACGGGCAGGTGAGGTTGGCTTGGAGCGAAAAGATGATAGGTAGGCTCCCTTACATCCCTGCTGCTGCTGCGTTTAACTAGGTAGAAATTAAACATACCAACTGCGGTCACCAACTAGCCTACCAAGTGTGTATTGACTATGGCAAATGCCACCAAATGACAAATGTCGTCAAATTTCCACTGCTGGTATGGACGTTTGCGGGCTGATGATGATGATGATGATAAAAAAATTGATGATAGTGAAGATCTCCGACCGATGTCAGCGGTGGCGACCGCTTTGCCAGTCTTTGGCGGCGTTTACTCGCTCGAAAATGACTTATTATGCTATATCCTTCCAAATGTATGTATATAGGTACATGTAGGTAGGTATATCAATTCTATTTTAATCAACTATGAGCAGCTATATGCAAACGTCCACCTATCCTCAAGAAGCGGGTGTCAATAGGCTACATCGATCACTTACCATCGAATGACCCATATCTCTAAAAATATACAGCAATGTGACTGAAATAAAATCATACTTACTTAAATAACGTAGGTATGCAGCAGTTATTTCCAGCCCACAGATTTAAATATAGCCGCGTGTAATTTAGAGATCGCATGTCCGATGTAATCGCTAATGGCTACCGAGTTGCCTCGCCTTAAGGATAAAAGAACAATATAATATTGGTTGCGTATGTTGTGGCCAATGTTAATTTCATAGTATATATCAAGTACCAAAATTGTTCCTACCCATAATCATAAAATAAGAACTGATATGCTACATTACTGAGACGCGCCATGAGGATGGTCGACGATCCCGAGCTCGCAAACGGTATTGAGCCGCTAAGTCTGAGTAGAGATTTGTCCTCATTATGCGTGTTCTACCGTTTGTATAATGGGGAGTGTTCCAAGGAGTTGTTTGAGATGATGCCTACGGCGACATTTTACTACCGCACCGCTCGCCGTCCACAGGGGATTCATCCTCATACCCTAGAGCCTGGGTGGTCGCGTACAGTACGTTTCAACAGGAACTTCTTGCCGCGCACACTCAGGCTTTGGAATGAGCTCCCCGCCGAGGCTCTCCCCCGGGACTACAGTATGGGGTCCTTCAAAAAGGTTGTGAAGAGGTTTTTGAAGGGTAGGCAACGCGCGTGTGATACCCCTGGTGTCGCAGGTGTCCATAGGCTGCGGTAATCGCTTAACATCAGGCGGGCCGTAGGCTTGTTTGCCACCCAGTGGTATAAAAAAAATCCTATAAGGGTGCATTTAACAGAAACGTGACTGCGTGAAGCTATGTGAAGCTAACAAAAGTTTACCAACTATACCTATGTGTGATTTAAGCAATATCATTGGTAAATTTTCGTTAGCCTCAGCTTGGATCCAAGCACGCTTACGACGAAGGCCAAAACCCAGCCATCTGAGACTCGAATAATATGAAAACAATATATGACAGGTATATGACATAGATCGAAGTATTTAGGTACATCTGTTTCAAAAAACCTTTTTACTTTAAAATCATCAATTGCTCATATTTTGTCTCCACCGGAGAGTGCTTTTTTTTATTAAATACTTATTACTATGAAGCTACTTAATGCTATTATGACATCACATATTAAAATGAAGGAAATATAGATTTTATAACCTGCGAATAGATACAGGTAGGTATAGATTAACTGAAATTTGCTTATTATGTACGAGTATTCTTAAGTTTTGACACTATATGGGTCACCGAAGAGTGATTTTAATTGCCGCGTCCGTATGCAAGTAAAAGACTTTTACCACTATGCCACCGACTCTCTTACTTTGTATTACTTATTTATTAACTCTTATCTGACCTTCAAGCAAACACTCCTATTATGAAAGTTATAAACAAAACATTACCTTACACTCCAGATTAGACGCTCAGACTAGTGAACTAGTTTATGCACACTTGAATCTAAACTAGACTTTAAATATAAACGAGATGCATAAATCAACTTAGAAACAAGGTTTCTGAGTGAGCAGATATCACAATATTTTCAGGCCAAACATTCCTAATTTTATTTTGATCTTAGGCGGTTCCGCCCACTGGTGGGTGTTGGAGCATACCACATCATATTGTACTTATTTATTTATCTTACTAAAATCAATACTGGTGATTGTTCTTTAAAATTCATAATAAAGAAATTGCAATGAGTATTTGATTAATAACAATAAACAAATAATACTTAAATATATTATATGTACGTGCATTACTTGTACAACTGTATATTGCTGGTTATAATTATAGCAGTTGTTAGAATGCCTATTACCGCACCACATTATAATTTTCTGGCTCGCCCTATGGTTGACTGGTAGAGAATGCCACACAGCATGAAGTCCACCATTTGTACTTTCCTTATGCAATAAAGATACAGAACAATAAAAGAAGAATCTACTGACAAGTGTAACTAAGTTACTTCTAAGAAAATTGTCAACGCCGAGAAATTATTTTAAGCAGTTATAGCATAAATGTTTTTTGATGTTAAGCAGACCACAAAATCCAAGTAAATGAAAGCATTTAGTTTGTCGGTAAGAATAATAACACTTAGCATGAGAATATTATTCTCATAAAGGGGGCGGTAGTCTGTACATTTTTGGAACTTATGTTAGAGTACGTAGAATTTTGTACGGTAAAAGGTAAAACTAGTGAGCCAGTGCACCAGAAACCGTTTTTAATCAAAAACAGAATTGCAGCCCGTATGCAAATGTTTTCTCTTTGAATTTCTGAGTGAAACATTAACCCCAAAGGGATTATTAAGTGCTACTAATGCATTTAGTAATAACTGCGAGTGGTGTTGGTTTTACCTACATCAAAGTTAGCAAGTGCTTTGTACCTTTTTACCTTTTTACTGAATGATGTTATTGTCATCGTTATTGGCGTAAGGTGAAAGGAAATTCTTAAGTGAGTCTCAATAGCCTATTATGGTTAATAATTATAATTAGTCCGAGTTTAAGCTTATTCAAAAATAAAAGACACGTATTTTTCCTTTTTTTATTCAAATAAACAATAGCAAAGATACAAGGCAACAAAAGTCAGGAGTGGGAGTCTTTGACGTCACTCACTCTCGTAAAAATGCCTCACCGAGTGACGTCACGCGTAATTTCAACGGGCTCTAACTTTCTAATTTTTAGTCTGATTTACAAATAAAAAAATACGTATATTTTATTTTTGAATATGCTAAAAGACGGACTAATTAAAGCCTCAAGCTAAAAATAAAAGATAGGGCAAGCTCGTTAAGAGATAGAGTAGAACACGAGCGTATGTACTTACTTATAGAGTATAGAAAGTTGTGGATAAAGGCCGAAGGATTAAAATACTGATATGGCATCGGCTAGTTATGTCCGCCGTAGAACCGACAATCGATGGACCAGACGATTCTTATAGTGGACACCGCTTTTAGATAGACATAATATATGGGACGCCCCACAACCCGTTGGGCTGATGGCCTTAGAAGAGCTGCTGGCATAATGAAGGTGTTATAATGTAAATAAAAAATATCTTAGGGACATTAATTTGTAGGTGAAAAACAATCAGCTGAATTCTAGCTTTTGTACTTACTTTTTAAATAAAGAGTAATCATTTCACAAGTTTTCCTACTATTTCAGTATATTTTGAATGCCATTAAATCGGACTGCAGCCTGCTTGTCCCTCCCATCTGTGGAGCCTCACAGATCCCATTGTGTGTAATCGCAGGGCATATGTATGTGTACAGTGCAAGAGTACGTTCGATCACATTAGGTAGATCCATTCATCTGTCAAAATCTCGGCTCCCGGGGGCCCCGCACTGCCACGCCTACTCCACAGTACCACTAATTAATTAAAGTTTCCCGCGTTTGAGGATATTCATATACGAGTACGAGCTATTCTCGTTTCTCTATATTGTTGTAAGGAATAGGACCGTTGAACTTCTGTAAGAAAAGGGTTTTAGGAAACCATAGACTATGCGATGGATTTGACTAATTAGAGGTTTCGATTTCCGTTGCAAAAATCAGTCGAACGACTATACAAAGAGAATTATGAGTACTATAAAAACTAATATGTGAACTCTAAATGGTTGTGCGCTATTTAAGACGGTATACTTAACGGTTAAGACGATATTTATATACCAAAACCCATTATATGATAAAAACAAATACAGGATATCAACTATACTCCCTTTCAACTACCTAATCCTAAATGATGCATCAATAGGATTGACCCTCCCAACTGTCAGTATGTAAATTACGAGTACTTTTGTCACAGGGGCATGGTTACCTCGTCGTAATTTAATGTCAGCGATTTTTTTACATAAAACAATAATGTTATCAAACGTTAAATGGCGTAAACTGTACGTACTACCGACTTTACTGAATTTATTACTCCCCTTGGTATGATAAAACAAATTAGGCACCACAGAAGCGGCGTTCACATTTTTCAATTAAAACAGTTCCGTTAAAAGTAACAATAAAAACGGGCGTACAGCAAAAACCGCAGTTTCAGTTACCAAACACATTGTACAATTTGTGTAAACGTCCATTTCGACGTGGCCGGTTTAATTTGAGCTCCGGGACTCGATTACTTTGCCTCACGCAGTATGTAGGATGTGGGGATGTAGAGGGGAGCGAAAGTTCAAGTTTGTTTGGTGATAGCTGAACGAATTTCGTGGTATCAAGCGGTCGGCTTGTTAGGCTGCTATACGTCATACACGCCACTCGGTTTGATCCCCAAGGCGCGCGGCTGTCTAAATGCCTGCGAAAATATAATTCCGACTGCTTAAACTACCTGCGGTCCACAGAGACTAATCCAACTTCGCCGCCAAGGATTTAAAGTTTAGAAACTTTTGGGGGCTGTTTTAGGAATTATGTTACCTACTTACTAGAAGGTAACATTGCTGTCTAGAAATTATCATCAAGGTATGTTTGCTTGAGAAAAGCAATCCGTTGTTTTTCTAGGTACCTACATATGAGGTTGAGAGTAAGTGAGACGATAAAACCTGTACCTACCAGCTTCACACGAGTATTGTTATAGGTTTTTCAGCAGCATCTACTTTCGACGATAACGTGCAAAGAAGGCAGTCTGTTTCATCAATTTTTAGTCTTTGACTTTTTTTACCAAAACACTTCTTTGTTGAACCTCTGCATAAAAGTGCTTCGTAAAAATATATTAATCACTTTTATGGACTCGTTTTGCGGAAAATCATATTGGAAAAGTGCATTTACTCAGTGTGGTGACAAGAAACATTCCTAAGGACTCCCATAAATCAACAAAACACCAAATTATTTACAACGACTAAGTAATTATTTTGTGAGTGCGCGGTATCCAAACATTACTGGCGATATCGGCGAGTAAGCTATCGCGCTCGGTTTTCGCGTTTACGCCAAAGGATAAAGCGCGCAATATTGCTTGCGCGCACTCCAGCGCACCGTGCCCCGAGTTTGTGACGCGCTCGCTCCGTGCATCATAGATCATCGTTGCAGAACGGACACGGACAGGTGTGGTGCATTTGGTTTTTACAACTTCAAAATATGGCGGATACTAAATGGGGTTGCTGCGTACCGGAAAAAGATAATAGTGATATGTTTATTTTGTGCATAAAATGTAAAAGACATTATCACTATGCATGCATGTCACTTGACGATACCTTATTAACTTCGAAGATGAAAGCGGTATGGAATTGCCCAGAATGCGTCAATATTGCCCCCAAAACAACAAAAAAAGATCATACTCCAATCCGCAATGTAACAATGAATAGAGGAAGTAAGAGACCAGCCCTTACCTCCCCGCCGCCGGTGGAATCTAATCCGTCTATATCCACCAGTGATATCCGCAAAGTGGTGCAAGACGTACTAAAGCAAAATATGACTGAAATGTTATCAAAAATACACCAGGACATAGCCAATATTTTTGATAAGGAGTTAAAACCTATTAAAAATGAGTTAGTGGATATAAAGGAGTCCATGAATTTCATAAGTACGCAGTACGAAGACATGAAGAGGGAGAACGAAGCTTACAAACAAAGAATAACACACTTAGAAACAGAAAAGGAAGAATTGAAAACTACAGTTATTGATCTTAACCAGCGAATGTGTCAAATTGAGCAGCAGACACGCCAAAACAATATTGAACTGCAGTGTGTGCCGGAACGAAAGAATGAAAACCTGATATCAATTGTCAGTGCTTTAGGTCAAATAGTCGGCTGTGCTTTAAAGGACACCGATATTATGCACTGCACCCGTACTGCCAAAATAAACCGCATGTCATCTCGACCACGTTCAATTATAGTGAAGCTGGCGACTCCTAGATTGAGAGATCAACTTCTTGCATCGACAATTAAATATAACAAGACCCACCCTCAAAATAAATTAAATAGTTAATAATAATAAACGTTTATTTCTCACACATAATCTTACACAATCACATATAAACAAATAACAAGTAACAACAAGAGTAAAACTAGAAAAGTTTGTTATGTAGGTAGGTACATTATTATTTCTATGGTCTATGAGACTGCTATAAGAATATGGCGGACCGACACCTGAACTAGGACTAGTCCTGTGTCTCAGGTCGTCGATCCTCCACCCCGCACCATTACAGGTTCTTTTAAATTAGTTTTATTTCGAGCATAACATAACTATACATATAATAATATTAAATAAACTAACCTATGCGTTAAAACAGCTACACATACCAATAACATACTATTATTTTTATTTATTTATTTATTTATTTAAAACTTTATTGCACAAAATGGTACATGGTAATGGTTAATAAGTGAGAGGGTAGATTTTTATTTAAACCATGCACCGTGTTTATTGTCCGAGCAGTTAGTATGCCTAGGCGTGTGGTCCAAGCGTATGGCGCGCAGCGAGCTTACCGCTTGCGCTGTAGCGAGGCATGGACGGGAGTGTATGTTGACCTGTGTATTTCTGTGAGTATGTGGAGCCTACAATAAATATTTGTGAGTGTTCCCTTTTTAAATTGTACGTGTATTGTATTTAAATTATTATTATGATTACTACGTTCTACATACTTTCTACTTATATCCTATCTTTATTTATTTTTTATTAAATATTTAATAACCTATTTTATTTGGATTATTTGTATTTACAGACACTTTCAGTTTTATTATAGTCTAATAACAATAAACTTTTCTTCAAAAGAGGTTTTAATGAGTTACTATTAAGATTAGCGATACTGAGCAAATCGTTAAAGTACCTATATAGGAATGGGCCCGTCCAATATGATTGTCGTCGAGCAAACCATGTGTTAAAAGAGGGAACGGGAGTACGGACTCGTCTTTTGCGCTGGTACGGTAGCTGAGTGGGGTCAATGTGTCTGTGGTGGCGTATGACAGAGTTGAGTATGAACAATTGACGAACCGAAAGAAGTTGAGTTTCTTCATAAAGTTTTGTTGTGGAATATTTTCGGGGCTTGCCAGTCATTACCTTAATTACTGCCCTTTGAGCTCTCTCTAATTCTAATAGAATAGTGATAGCAGCTCCACCCCACACCGTGATGCAGTATGTAAGCAGTGACTGACAGAGGGCAAGATAGATGTTTTTTATAAGTTTAGAGTCCGCTGCTTCTCGAAGGTTTCTGAATATGGGGAGAAGTTTTCTAATTCTCTTGCTAAGTGCTACGATATGTGAACGCCAACTGAGGTTCTTGTCAACTATTACTCCTAGGTATTTGTGACTATCAGTGACTGCTAGCTGTTCACAATCGCAATTTGTTTCTACATCACAGCGAGAGCTATGGGCTTTGATCGCAAAGTTGGACGGCGGACAGGCCGCATTAGACACCCTAAAACAAATGTATTTTGTTTTCGGGATATTAATAGTGAGTAGATTATTATCTAGCCACTTAATTACGCTCCTGAGACCTACTTCCGCTGACCTTCTCACCTGCTCCCAAGTTTCTCCCTCAAATATCAAGGCTGTGTCGTCTGCGAACGCCAAGCTCTTCCCGTTATCGAGTTCGAGGTTGCAAAGATCGTTGACATAAGCCAAAAAGAGAGTTGGGCCTAAAGTACTTCCTTGTGGTATACCATATGTGATAGGAGAATCATCACTGCAGTAATCCTCTACTCTCACTATCTGGCTCCTGCCGGATAGATAATCTCTGACCCAATCAAGTGCAAGTCCCCTTATGCCCAAGTGTTCCAACTTTTTTAATAGAATGGGAATGGAAACGGTATCAAAGGCCTTTTTAAGATCCAAGAAAATTGTTATACATTTTTTCTTCGAGTCCAAGGATTTAGAGACTATCTCCGAGAGCTTGGATACTGCGTCCTCGGTGTTTTTGCCTTTACGAAAGCCGTATTGGTTATTTGCTAGGACGCCATTTCCTTCAAGAAAATCAGTAAGTCTCGTGTTAAATGCTTTCTCTATAATTTTACTAATTGAACTTAGCAAAGATATTGGCCTGTAATTTGATACCGAGTCAGCCCCTCCACCCTTATACACTGGAACGACAACGGCTTTCTTAAATAGAGCTGGGAAAGCACCCGTGGCAAAAGTTAAATTACAAAGATGTGATATCATGGAGCACAAAATGGGGTGAGAGTTCTTAAGGATTGATGTTGGGATAGCATCAGTTCCCCGAGAGTTAGTATTTTTTAAGTTAAGTATAAATTTGTCTATTTCTTTAAAGTCAGTAGGGGTCAAAAACATGGAATTAAAATTATTGAAAGGTAGCTTATTATGTAATAGGTGTGACTCACTAGTTGAGGTTTTTGCTAGAATATCAGTCGCCAATTCTTTACCAACCGATGTGAAATATTGGTTTATCAGATTTAATGACGTGGTTGGTAAGGGGGTGAGATTAAGCAAAGGGGTAGACTGCGAGCGATTGTTTTTAAGATTGCACAGTTCTTTCACAGTCTCCCATGTACCCTTGCTATTTTTATGATGCTTATAGAACTTGTCCTTGTAATAGTTAACTTTTAAGGACTTGGCAGTGTTGTTACATACATTCCGATAATTGATATATTGTTTATTGAGCAAACTATTTTCAGGATACATTTTGGCAATTTTATGCATATGATCTCTAACTTTAAAACATTTCATTATACTTGCAGTTATCCAGGGCTTAAGTGCTCGTTTTCTTTTTGTGTAGGTAATAGTGGATGTGTGTTGAAGTATGAGCTCTTGTAGTGTTTCCGTTAGGTATTTTGCAGCTATATTAGGGTCCTCAATTGCTAAATATGGATGCCAGTCCCATGTCCTTATTGCTTTATCAAGTGCCTCGTAATTAATTTTAGTTCTAACAAAAGATGCTGGGGTATTTGTGACGGAAGCAAGGGTACTCGAGATACTTAGAAGTATGGGATAGTGGTCGGTGATATCAGTATCCAGAACGAAGCACTCGGAGTCTGCAGTTAATTTGCACATGAAATGGTCCAGGCACGTTCTCCCATGCGTGGGAATGTCAACAGTTTTGTGCAAGCCATGTGATCCAGTGATCTCAAGATAATCTCTAACATAAGAATTACCGCTATCTAGTGTGTCAATATTAATATCTCCCGTGAGAATAATGTTTCGGGTCCTTGTGGTTGTTAGAAATGTATCTAATGAATTGAGAAAAACACTTAGATTTTTGAATGCATATGGTCGATATACTCCAAGTATAGATATATTTCCTATTTTCGCCCGTAGGCAATTAGCTTCATCTATTTCTATTTCTTCTACTGTAGCTTTAATGCTGCTATTTATGTACATTATTACACCATCATTTTGATTAAAGCTTCGAGCAGTAAAGTACATCGTATAACCATCAATTAAGGGTGGTACTGAGTTTTCATCACACCAGCATTCTGTGAGAATGATGATATCTGTCTTAATTTGTAATCCCGATAAGTATATTAAGAAGGTATCCAAATTTTTATGCACGCTTCTTATATTAAAAGTTATGATATTTAATTTGTCTCGTTTCTTTGTTTTGGATTTTCCGATTTCACAGCTAAGTTGACTTTGACCTGTAATCAGTTTACAGGGAATTGAATAAGAGCTATCGATTTCATCGCTTAATTGGTTTGCATTCATATTTGCACCAGATAATAGTAAGGATATTCCAGTAATAAAGGAGCAATGATAGAGATAATCTTAATAGTGTCTGGTATTGAGAGGTAGATAGGTTTATGAATATATGTATGTTCATATGGTGTGAGTATTTGTGTCTGTGGCAAGTAGATATGTTCGGCTATAGAAAGTATAATATTATAAAGACTAAGCAGTAAGACGTATCCTAAGGTAATAATAACAATATATGTAAACTTAACTAGTCACTTGTTTTTCATCTGCTGCAGCTGTGCTTCACTTCTGACCAGAACGTAGGGATCTCCTTGTTGTTGACGCAAGTATACAAGTCCGTTAGCGGTCCAGCAGTATGCGTAGTTCATTGTTTTGCGGAATTCTCTCGCAAGGAAATACAAGCGTGCAGCATGCGGAGTAAGGTGTTCAGACAAGTATATTTCCGTTTTGGGCCTGTCTAAGCCTAAGTGAGTAGAATTTAATTGCTCTGTTTTAAATTTTGAAGATGTTTGGTGGTGATTTTTGGCTGCCGCTAAGAACTTTTCCTTGAGAAGAGTTGATGAGAATTCAGCAACAATAGTTGAGTGGTTGTCCTCTACCTTTGACGGTACTCGATACACATCACGGACCCCCGTACTTTCCATATTTATTGTCAGAGTAGTAGAGAGTTTTTTGATCATATCATACAGTTTCTCCTTAGTCTCACCTTTTTGCTTGGGGACATGTCGGATCTGCACGCTTGTTTTGCGAGAAAGTCTTTCGAGTGATTCACATTTATCAGAAATGTTGGCGATCTGAATTGTCATTTGTTTACGTTCTGTTTCCAAATGGTTAATTGTAGACTGCAGTTCATCAATCTTAACTGTAGCAAATTCGATTGACTTCTCGATATCCAAATTGCTCTTGTAGGTGGCGTCGTTCTGCGTTTTGATTTCTGAGATATGCTTTTCAATGTCGTCCAAGCGTAAATTCTGCTCAGATTGTACGACGCGCATCATATTACGAAGCTCCTCTCTAATTATTAGTCTTAATTCGGAAGGTTTAGAGTCAAACTCTGGTTGGTCCTCTGTTATTCTACGCCGCTTATTCTCTCTTTGAGTGACGTGCTCAAATCCGCGGTCATCCAGAAGAGGTGTGGTAGTGGCCATTCTGTTAATATCGGATTCCGATAGGCTCAGGGATTTGTTCAGGGGTGGGGAGCGTTCGAGGTTAGGCATCATAAATATGGTCAATTATTCCTGTAGAAGAACACTTTATAACGCACAATACTACCGCCGTCGTATCGGTTTACAACTTGGGCCAAGCGTCACTATTAGGCAACTCACGCGCACGGACGTAATGCACCGCACGCAGTGTTGCTGTCCTTGTCTTGCAGTCGCTCGTCGCTGCAATTCGCACCTCTTTATCGATATGCGCGCCTGGTACTTCACAGAATTTTTCACTTCGAATTTTTCGTAAATAATTTATAATTTTAAGAGTTAATTTAGCATAGGTTCACACGACCAAACGCTTACGCGGTCCGAGGGGGAGTTCTCTGTTTGGCATGTCTGGAGACAATTCACCGGTGTTTGTCACTGAACACTTATCACCATCCAACAAGGCTCTTCATGCAGCGGCTAGAGTAAGGGCCAAAGAAATCGGATATAAGTTTGTTTGGATACGTAATGGTCGGGTTTTTATGAGAAAAACCGAAGAAACTGATTACGTTCTAGTGAAAAGCAGGGACATGCTGAAAGATATTGTTTGATTTGTTGAGTCTTATGTTTCTGTGCTTTTATACTAAAATAAGTTATTAAAATTTAAATCGTTAAAAGTGTATTATCAAAATACTCGTGGTCTGAGAACAAAAACTCATAACTTTTATAGGCAAATTGCTTGCAATGATTACGATGTGGTAATCCTTACAGAAACTTGGCTAAATAATTCTGTCTCCAGTAATGAGCTTTTTGATCAGAGGTATGTCGTATACAGAAGAGATAGAAATGACACTGGGCTCTCCCATAAGAAAGAGGGAGGCGGAGTGCTAATTGCCGTGACTAGGGAATTAAAGTCAAAACGCATGGATACTTGGGAGTCCAGTATAGAGGATCTTTGGGTATCCATAGAGATACCGCTATCTCATGTAACTCAACGGATAGACATGTGTGCTGTGTATTTATCACCACCTGTAACTCGTTCTAGTTTAAATTATTTTTTGGAGAATTGTAACAGTATTATAGAACAGTCAACTAATCATTGTATAATTGGCGATTTCAACATGGGAACTTTGGACTGGAGCTTGATAGGTGATTCTTCTGGTGAATGCAAAATTCCATGTTTAAGCAAACCTCTAATCGATTTTTTGCAAGTATACGGATTAAAACAACATAATATGATACCCAACAAGTCAAACAGAATTCTTGACTTGGTGTTGTCCAATTTACCATCTTGCAATGTCTATCTGTCTCTTAGTGCCTTAAGTAATATTGATGATTATCACCCCCCCTTGGATGTGAACATACCCCTCACAAGTGAATCAAAATTACCATTTAATCGTGAAACTGTAAAACTTAATTTTTACAAGGCGGATTATGGGGAAATTCACAAAGAACTTAGGGAGTGTGACTGGGAGGAGTTATTTAGTGGTACCGACAATGTAAACAATCTAGTTGAAATTTTTTATGGCTCAATTCATAGTATCATTAAAAAATATGTACCTTCCAAAAATATAAAAACAAAATCATATCCTCCCTGGTTTGATCGAATCCTAATTAGAGCCCTTAAGGAAAAGAATAAAATTAGACGTCGCTTTAAAAAATTTAAAAACCCTATGGATGAAATAGAACTAAGACTATTGAACTCCCGTTGTAATCGCTTGGCTACTAACTGTTACAACAGATATATAAAAGACGTGGAAAAGGACCTATCAAAAAACCCTAAACATTTTTGGGCGTTTGTTAAAGCAAAGCGTGGGGGTACAAGTTCCTATCCTATTTCTATGACGGATGGTACAACTGTAACATCGGACGGTGAGCATATTTGTGAACTGTTCTCATCATATTTTGCATCGGTATATACTGATGAGAGTCAAAATGTATCTGCTAACTACGGTCACACAGATTTTATTAATAGCAGAGCAAATAATTGCCAGCTACTGCTACTGGCTGCTGTGGATCGGAAGACACTCCTAGCGAAACTCAAGAATGTTGACAGTAATAAAGGTGCTGGTCCTGATGGAATACCCCCTATCTTCATCTTAAAATGTGCGGAGTACTTAGTAACACCTCTTCAGTTTATTTATAACATGTCCTTACAGAAGGGTATTTTTCCCGTTCAGTGGAAAATAGCAAAAGTTGTTCCGATCCACAAATCTGGTAGTGAAGATTTAATTAATAATTACAGGCCAATCTCCATTTTGTCAACCTTTGCCAAAATATTCGAATCTCTTATTTATCCCTATATACAGCGTCATTTTAAACAAATGTTGAGCAATGACCAGCACGGTTTCGTTCAATATAGATCCACAAGCTCGAACTTAATAGATCTTGTTGAAACTTTAACTGAATCACTAGATGCCAATAAACAAGTCGACGTCGTGTATACAGATTTTAGCAAAGCTTTTGACCGCCTTAACCATAGCATCTTATTGAAGAAGTTGTCTGCGTATGGTATATCTGACTCGATGTTGAAGTGGATTGAGTCGTACTTGAAGGGTCGATCTTTTTTTGTGGTTGTCAATGGTTTTAATTCTGGCAATCAAAATATAACATCTGGGGTCCCACAGGGATCGCATTTGGCCCCGTTATTGTTTAACATTTTTATAAACGATATACCTGATATCATGAAGCACACCAATACTTATTTGTATGCAGACGACCTTAAACTCAGCAGGATAATTAATACAGTGCAGGACTCAATGATGCTTCAAAGTGATCTTGATGAATTAGTTAAATGGTGTGAAATGAATAAGATGGATCTAAACCCAAATAAATGCTTCTTCTTAAGATACGGGCGTAAGAGAAGCTTAATTTCCTATAATTATCGAGTAGGAACGTCAAATATTAAGGAGGTAAACCAAATCAGAGACTTGGGAGTGATATTCGATCAAAAACTGACATTTGTGCCTCATATAGAAAGTATTGCCAACCGTGCTTCCAAAATGCTAGGTTTTGTGTTTAGAAATATAAAAGGTTTAAGGAACAACAAAACCAAAATTATTCTATACAATGCCCTCGTACGAAGCATCATGGAGTATTGCACTGTAGTATGGAGACCACACTATGCAACTCACTCCTTGCTATTAGAGCGGATACAAAAAAGATTTATGCGACATTTAGTTTATTCAAGCGGTATATCCAAAAAAAAATTGCGATCATACAAAGATCAAATGACCTACTTTAATGTTGCCTCACTTGACAAACGTAGATCCATTATTGACATAATGTTTGTATCTAAAATGTTAAATCATAGAATCGACTGTCCACAACTTCTTCAAAAACTTAAATTACGCGTGCCAGTAAGGTATCCACGAAATAAAGTAACTCCGCTCAGTCCTCCCCTACGTAGAACAGTTTTCGGATCGAACTCCCCTATTGCCAGAGTGTGCAGGCTGGTGAACGAACACAGCGCCCATCTGGATGTTCACGCTGACTCACCTAACAAGCTCCGTGTCACTCTTATGAAGGTGTTGAGAAATTAGGTGCACTACATATACCTACTTAAATAAGTATTTTTATTTCTTGTGTTTATTTAAACTAGATTTATTATTTTTTTATGTGTTAACCATATTTTGGGCATGATGTATTCACCTGTAAGTGTTTGTTACACTTAGCTTAATTCTCTATAAATACTTAGTTATAATTATACCTAAATGTAATAGTGTAAACAAATGTTGGTGAATCAAATATAAATAAATAAATAAATAAATATTAATTGTTCATAATATACAGGAAATCACCATTGAGCCTTGCATTGGTCTGGTTATTCTAACAGACGGACCAATGCGTAGGGATCATCTAGAAAATAAGGTTTTCTCATATACTAGATTCTAGTATATGAGAAAACCTTATTTTGATACTAAGTAGGTACTGTACGGATGTAATATTATTATTCGTTATAAAACATTTATTAGCATAACATTGTGCAACAATAGCCATTATTATTATTGTATGAAAATGTTTGTGCCAAATAAATTTTATTCTATTCTATTATTTATCATCTACTTAATACAGTGGTACAATGTGTCCGAAACCTTTCAAGTTGGAGGAAGTAAAGGTACCTGAAATTCCAAAGAAGATCAAGGTAAAAAGACACTCCCTGTATACGATCTCTTTTTAGAGGGTAATGCATTAGGCACCGTCATGCCACTTCCAGGGGGAGGTGACATGGTGTGTGGGACTCACACCTCCTGAAATGGGAGGGTATACCCACTAAACCCCCTTGTGTCGCCAGTGGGCAGCAAGTTGCAGGGACACGGGCAACGCCGAAGCATACCGCCGCATCCCTGCATGCTCTGGCCTGTCGCAGATTCCCTGTATACCGTCTAGCATAACCACAATCTCTCTGATAAGAGTGCTGGACTAACATGGATATTTAATTTGCTGACTGTATTTTTATATCTAATATTATGCAATAATCCGAGTGGAGACTCTGGAACTACATGTATTTTACTACAATACATATAATTACTTCATTCATATGCCACTTGACGTCATTATAGAACGTTCATTTCAGTCGGAAACGAATGCCATTAGCAAACTTTCAAGACGGTATGCACACTCGAAATAAATGAGAGGTAAGGAATTTTCTGCAATCGGTGAAGTATGTGCCCACTAAAATTAGCTTTTCCTAATAAAGGCTGCGCGAATACCTTTAAAATGAAATATGGCATTTAGAAACGTTTTTAAGGCTAATAAGTATACGCCTCAATAAGCTTTAAATTTAGTTTCTATCTAAAACAATAAGATGAATTAATTCATCAGTGCCTATTTGTTCGCACACAAATGTACACTAAGGGTTTTGCCTAATAAATAATATAATCTTATAATTTAAAAAAAAAAGAAACCAACTTCAAGACTGCCGCCACAAATATGTACCATAGGTTTTGGGTTTTTGTTGCTTTTTTATAAACCACTAAGTCAATTTTGATAAAAATTATATGGGACCACCTCTGAATGATGGCCTACCAAACAAAAAAATAATCACTAAAATCCATTCATAATAAGCGGAGAAATCGAGTGACATACATACAAAAAAATCATACGGGTCGAATTGAGAACCTCCTCCTTTTTGAAGTCGGTTAAAAAATTATTTGGAACTATCACACAATAGGTAATATAGATACCTACCAACAATAAAGGTGCATATCTATAATTTGTTCAAGATTTTAAAAATAGCAGACCTAGTAATTTTTATAAATTTATTTCTCAATGGGACAATTATGGGACAATAATATCGTCATTCACTTTAGACAGTTAACAGCCCATAAAAATACTTTACACGCAATATTATACAATCTTATTTGTCAATAGCAGCTTTTATTATGGGCTCTAGCAATAATTCACGTAAGCCGTAAGAAATGTCTCTGATTACGTCCCAACACGGAAATAAAAGCCAAACTAAAGCGTATTTTACTTTGAATTCTGAAAGACAAATTCGAAGCCAGGTCTACTTTGGCCTTAGGTGTTTACCTATTGTCCTAGGTAGGCAACCAAAATTATAAAGAGATTAAAAACATAGTGCCTTAAATATATTCAGAAGATATCCTATATACCTACTTAATATCAAATGAAAAACGCTTTTCACCAAAAGTTGAAATCGATTTTGCGGCGTGGATAGGACAGTTTATTTCATTTTCCTGGTTGGTTCTTCTTATAATTTTGCTTATAATTAATTTGCAGACTATTTTAATAGTTTAATAAAATATTTAATAAATATTAGTTGCCTATATTAAAAAAACAGTTTAACTAAGATTCATGATTTTACTGCCCTATCACAAACGTCAGAATAGAAAATAGCAGAACATAGAAGACTAGCCAAGACATAAATAACACCATTACCTACTTAATTATCAATGAAGGAACATTAAGATATATTATACCTACTAAAAATATCGACGATTGGACCTTATCTTTTGTTTATCATAAGATGAGAATGCACTAGGCTGTGTTACTATAGAAAATAACACATCCTATTGAACTTTTCTGTATAGCTTTATATCGCGCGACTCAAATAGTTGCTTTTCATCGCTCTTATAGGACATTGACGCAGAATATTACGTAAAGGTTCTTTCAGCGTGTATGTAGCCCAGTTATACGCCTACTCGCTGAGGTCTTCAGTGGAAGCGGGTTTATCGAATGAGTAATGCGCGATTCGAGTTCGAGGAATCTCTTTATTGGTTCCGGGAGATATGTAGAAGAACAACTGGAAATACAGTTTTGAGAATCTGGGGAGGCTGTAGGCGTGGTAGTGATGGGACTGTGTTTATCGATATATTCAATAAGTATAAGATTATAGGGATACCTACCCAGAACTGTAGCTTTAAGCACGGCTTTCATGATAACCAATGCCAGTACTAAAATCATCATCAGCCTATCGTAGGCCACTGGACGTAGACCTCTCCAGTTGTTTGTCACTTTGGGCAAACATCTGGAGGCTTTGTCCTTTATCGCCACGCTGGGCAGGCGGGTTGGCAATCGCAGGGCGTAGCTTCTCGCTCCGGTGACGCAGCTGTGAGCACGAACATAATGGAAATTAAGTATTTGTATGGTGGAAATTAGTACCAAATTGCTCACACAAACGAGGCGCAAGATGTTGTGTATGTAATGTAGTTTGGCCGTTGATCTTGCGATAATGGAAGAACTATTGTGTAAGAGGAAAAAAATTACGCTCATAATATGGTCATCGCCATGTTTTGGCAAAGATGTTAAGTTTGCAATTGTGAATTTATATGTTTATATGAGCTTGGCTCTTCATGACATCTGATAATTTTTTTGACAGTACACGCCACGTGCTCTCGGTCTCATCTTCATCATCATGTCACATCATATCCACCTCCTCACGAGTTAATGTCGAATTGACGCAGCCGGAGTGAGTTCAAACCACGATACATATTGTGGAGGAATGTCCCCTCCGTCGATTTCCTGGCGGAATGCGAGAGCTCCATAAACTCACTTCACTCTCATCTTGACTACCATTTACATAAAAATGGTTTTGGGGTTATATCACTGATATTCTCGCGGGCAAAGCCTCAACCAGCAGCTAGTATAGTACAAATTTAATATCGATAGTTCCCAACCCTACTGAACTTTCAGTGCGATGAGCGCTTTCCCGGAAACTTTCCTACAGCTGTCGTTGGCGTATAAATTCGGGGAACACTTCATACCACCACTATTGGACTGAGCTAAGTTATTGTAGTTCCATGAAATTAACTTCTGTTTTCTCAGAAGCAATGTCTACGTCTGTCGTATTCAACCATGCATAGGTTTTACTAAATATACATTGAGAGTACACATAATCCAAACAGTACAGATCTTCTAAGATCTTTTGATGTGTAGGTGGAATGAACATGAGATCGTTACTGTAAAATATATAAATAACCCAAGACATGCTATGCTAGGCCACAGGCCACACAGCGCCATTTAGTCCTAAACTAAGCCGAAATTTATACTATGAGTACTAGACACCTGATAAACTTACTTAAGTATTTTTCTTTTTAAGTAAGTACATTATGATACTTAGCAAACATCCAGGTCAATACAAACAGACATGTTACCGGAGCGAGAAGCTACGTCCTGCGATCGCCAACCCGCCTGCCCAGCGTGGCCATTATGGGTAAATCCTCCAGGTGTTTGCCCAAAGTGGCGAACAACTGGAGAGGCCTATGTCCAGCAGTGGCCTACGATAGGCTTATGATGACATAATGAATGTTTCCAATTTTTTTCATAAAGTTCGAACAAAGGTTATTAATACCTCTAGCTTTCCGTGGTAACTTTATTAAACTTTGACTGAATTTAAAGTACCTGAAATGATATAAGCACTCTTTTTGCGACTCTCATCGCACTCTCTTCCGATATGAATCATACTTTATTACAAAAATAATGTCTAATAACCAGTTCCACTGAATCGAACATAAATTTAGGGACTTCGTAGCGTTTCTAATACTGCAGTAAGTTATTGTTTCCGCAGCTAAGTTAAAGTTCCTCCAATCCGCTTCCTATAGCTAACAGTCAATTTACCACGCTACCACGCTGGGCCACACAGCGCCACCTAGCCCCAAACTAAGCCGAAGCTTGTACTATGTGAACTAGACAACTGATAAACTTACTTAGATATTTTTTTTTGTAAATAAATACATATTATACATAGAAAACACCCAGACCAATACACCCAGACATGTTCATGAACACAAATGTTTGTACTGTGCGGGAATCGAACCCACGATCCTTGACTCAGAGGGCAGAGGTCACTACGAAATGAGCCACCGAGCCTGTTAAAGTTATCGAATGTCAAAGGTCGTAGTCACATACGGGAGATGCAACACTAGAAACTTTATCACTCAGTATTGACGAGGCCCGGGGAAGAAAATCTGACATTTTAAAGTCTTTGTAGTAGCAGTTTTAGATCGAGTTCAGCCTTAAGTGTTGTATGTTGGTCTAACTTTTGCCTGAATAATGTATTTACTATCTAAACAAGGTATTTATTACGTATGTTTTCATTTCATACACAGAGGTTCGTTTTGATAGTGATCAGGGATTCGTTCTAATTACTACAATACTAGCTGCTGCCTAAGACTTTTTCTGCACAAGTTCAGTGGGTCCGAAGGAGGCTCATGATTCCGATATACCTATAGTTCATTCGCGTTAAGAAAATAGTGACTCATCACCGACTGCCGGCCAAGCCACACCCCCTAGCCAATTAAAACGCTAGAAATTATAATTTCTAGCGTTTCTTAACGCTTAACTTCTTAACGCGAATGAACTATATGTGCTAATTTAACTAAATTAAAATTCATCCAATACTACTTATGTGAAAGAGTATGATATCCATGCATCCATATAGTGGTTGTAGTTTATTAGCATAATTATTATAATAATGGGGTAATGGGATTATGAAACTCTATCGGCTCGGTGGCTCATTGGCTCGGCGGCTCATTTGGTAGTGACCCCTGCCCTCTGAGCCAAGGGTCGTGGATTCGATTCCCGCAGAGTACAAACATTTGTGTTCATGAACATGTCTGTTTGTATTGGTCTGGGTGTTTACTATGTATAATATGTATTTATTTACAAAAAAAAATGTATCTAAGTAAGTTTATGAGTTGTCTAGTACCCATAGTACAAGCTTCGGCTTAGTTTGGGGCTAGGTGGCGCTGGGTGGCCCAGCGTGGCATGTCTTGGGTTATGTCTTGGGGTTATATATGTTTTAAGCATTATTTTTCTTAACTAGGTATATTGTTGTGTTAGTAGGTATCTATACGTGAAGATCAATGTAAGGGAGAGCGGGGATTTTCTAACACAAGTATTTTATTTACTTAAAAGAAATCCCCTATCGCAACAAAGAAATGTAAAAATTAGATACTGAATAAATCATTTGAATTTGAATTTTGAATTTATATCTATACATAGATGATCTTTCGGATAAAAATATTGTTGACTAAGTAGCGATAGTGTACTACTATTCATAATAATGTTTCGAGAAGTACCTACCTTCCAATATCACTCACCAACAGCCATGCAAGGCTTCATTTGATAGAACGAATGGTCGAGATCAGTATCCACTCAAACAAGATAGCTACTAGCAGCTATATGTATGTTTATCAAGTAAATCTACATTTAGGTGCTATAGACATACTTAGTAAGTACAGACACATATTAATGTGCAAGTTACATAACACTTTCCTTAATTTATCATCCTCCATTATGTTCATTTATTACTTCTTTATTTTTACTTTTTATATATTGACTGACTCGATGGCTCATTTGGTAGTGAGCACTGCCCTCTAAGCCAAGGGTCGTGGGTTCGATTCCCGCATAGTACAAACATTTGTGTTCATGAACATGCCTGTTTGTATTGGTCTGGGTGTTTACTATGTATAGTATGTATTTATTTACAAAAAAATAGTATCTAAGTAAGTTTATCAGTTGTCTAGTACTCATAGTACAAGCTTCGGCTTAGTTTGGGGCTAGATGGCGATGAGTGGCCCAGTGTGGCATGTCTTGGGTTATTTATTTATTTATATTAATTTATTACTTTTTTATCGTATGGACTACACCACCTCATCCTTTCTATCTTGCTAGTCCATACTCAGAGGCCATCTGGAACAGATCGCTTATAGTGATAGGACCACATAATACTGCACAACAATTGTATAATTTGTCTAGTTCGAAGCCAATTTTCGATGTGCAATAAAAAGTATCTATCTACCTATCAAGATACAGTCTGTATATATCGACAGTCAGGCGGGCAAACCCTACTACCGACTGAAAAGCTAAAGTGGCAACTGACAGGTAACTGACCAGTTACTTGCCCGTTGTCACAGCGACTTGGGCTTCTCTTTCGCTTTCCATCAGGTGTAGGGAAGCCATTATGTCGAGCCACTATAAAAAAAAAAAAAAAAAACCCTAAAGAAGTCCCATACACGCCTCTTACGACATTTACGGGAATTTGGGCGCTGAATTGTATTCTTTTCCGTCATCGCACAGAATAAAAGTACTGTGCTGTCTGACATTTTATTGAGTAATTCAATCAAGTTCTGCTGTTTGTATAAAATTATGGAGTAACATTAAAACACAACGTTTTATTGCGAATTTGCTTCGTAACAGTTGAAATAACAGTTGTTTTATATTGTGCACTTCCGCTTCGAGTTATTAAATTTTGCACTTGAAATTACTGCCCAAATCGGTTGTAAAACCATTCATTTTGCATTTTTAACTCTACCTACGAGTGTGCTTAACTAAAATCATACCATCTCCTTAGTTCCTGTACTATCTTTAGATGGTAATATGTAATTGCTTTCAAATATTATTGGTATTATTATTTTTCGTATATTTCTGTTGGGTCCTATTCTCATCATCAACGGGACTCTATATATTGACCCTACTTTAGATAGATAAATATTCTTATTAAGTTGAGAATGTTGACTAAAACGTACTTAGTATAATAAACATGTAAACAATTAATCAAGCATCAGCCTGCAAAGGGACTACAAAAACAGTCCACTGCTGGACAGAGAGCTCTCCAATTGTTTGCCACATTTCTCTGTCTTGGGCTTCTTGCATGGATCTTGCATCTGCTGGAGCACTTGCCAGCCATCTTGCGCAAATCGTCGTTCCACCTGGCCTGAGGGCGCTCTACACTACCCTTGCCGAATACTGTCTCCACTCTAGAACTCGTTTACCCCAACGGTTATCGGTTCTGCGACATATTATACTTAGTTTTTGTAAGATCTGTTGCTTCTACCAGAAATATTGTATCACAGAAACACATGTTTCACTCCTCCAATTACAAATGAGTAAATTGTTACAGACAAGTTATTTTGTTACAAAGTCATAAAGGAAGTTCCTGTTAGTTAAAAGCATTTCTAATTAAAGAATTAAATACTAGAGCTGATACACCACAGTATAGAAAACATTGTAATATAATATACATATAGCTATATACTAACAGCCATTTTGTCACCCTCATTATCATCATAAGCGTATCGCTGTCCACTGCTAGACATAGGCCTCTCCAGTTGATCGCAATTTTGGCAAACGCCTATTTGTCATCTTAGTGTTAAAAAAAAAGTTACGGCATTATGAATAGCTGTGTTCATTTGTGGCATATTAGAAGATGTCCATAGCGAAAAGATAAAGTTCAGGTACATAGCTATCGCTAAAAATGATGATGAAAATATAAATTATATATATTCCAAAGAAAGATAGAAATAATATACAGGTTGCTGGTATTAATTATTAATAATTCTAGTAGGTTTTATAGTGATCGGATAAACTTTTTTTATCACATTCATTAAAAAGTAAAATCCAACGCTGGAGTAAAGTTACCATTGGTTGCGAGACTCTTTTCCAAAGAAATTTTTCCACAACTAGTCACTTGACACACAATGTTCCGACCGAATTGGCATTCGTTCAATTTAGTTTACAAACTAGATCCATTCTAGGATTGGATCATTTGAACTTTATTTCATTTCATGATTATGCGAAGCTATGAATAAAACATTTGCGATGTTACTGTCAAATATTTCAAGGATAACCTCAATTGCTCATCGATATTTGGTGTACATGCGCGTAAAAAATAGCTTTATTACGTAACTTTTGTATTTAACCGTTTATCGTTTGGTCTTTGAACGAATTCTTTGACTTTTAACTTAATTTTCAAATTCAACTTAAAAGTCATGTATATTCCCAATTGAGCTGTCAGTGGCATGGCATGACAAAAATTATAGCAAAATCACTAATTAATTGGTCTGTGTGGTTTCCAGATTTAGAATAGCACTATCTCATCGTACAAGACGACAACGACACCCACGGGAATATCAGGAAACGGGCAGCAGCGTTCACCTGAACAAATAAAACCTGTTGCGGTCACCAACCCGCCTGCCAAGCGTGGTGACTATGGCTATACCCCCCAAATTACTGCAGTCTGCAGGGAGCCTATGTCCAGCAGTGGACGTCTGCAAGATGAGTAAATAGATGAACTATACTGTAGGCGAACACAATGCACCTGATATATAATATCTCTTGAGCTCGAGATACAATCGACTTTTCTTCCAAAATTTCAAGCTCCGAGCCGTCTCTCCTCACTGCTCTTCACTCTAATCCTAATACATGCATCGTAAACGCCTACACGGCTCGTTATAAAATTGTCCTCAACCGCCTTGACTCAACGATGATACTATTCGCCATATTTGGTGAGGAATCATACAATTATACGTAGGTATCATTTGTACAGTCTAGTGAGCGTAAACGATAAATCCTCTACGGAAGTATACGTAACACTAGATTTACTGTCGTAACCTATATTTAGAATAGAATAGAATATATTTTATACGTTATATTATGTACGAATTCTTATGAAATTAAAGCAGGTCTGTTTATAGATTTTGTAATACAATATTGTCGTACTAAATTGTCCATCATTTTGTATGCCGCTAACTGAGGACGTTTTTTCATTTGCGTTGCATTTTTAAATGTTTTCATGCTTGATTTTAACTCGTAATATACTTAGGTATAGTTTTTTCTCTTAGAAAATTAATAGGACTCCAAAGTTTTACTATTAAATATAGAAAAACAGACAATAGGGCTTACAAAAAAACATGACACATGCCAAGATGGGCCACACAGCTTCACCTAGTCCCAAACTAAACTGAAGCATAGGTAACTGATAACATACTTTTGATACTTTTTTTTGTAAATAAATACGTAATATACTTAGCAAACACATAGACCAATATAAAGACATGTCCGTACATGCACACAAACATTTGTATTGTGAGGAGATTGAACCCCCCATCACTGTGTCAGAAGCACCATTGAACCACACTGGTGTCCGGTGAAACTCTTCAAAGGTATGGACTACTAAACCCTTTATCATTACCAATAACACTTACTAAAACCCCACGTTAAAGTAAATAGAAACACGAGATCTCATATGGAACTAAAACTGTACTTGGCTACTCGATCCTTGAAGGGTTCCGTCGATTTCAACCCTTGAGACAAAGTTAAGCCACAACTTATCCTTTGCTCTGCACTTAAACGACATGAAATCTTTATCAAGTTCCCTATCCTTGTTCATAATATGTTCGAGAAAGATCTTTGAGAACTATCTTTCAGATATTTATTGCAGATGTTTAAAAACTCAACAATAGTTCTCTATGAAATAAGGACTACAAATATATTATTTTTATCGTAACACTAATTTGAAATAAATATTGGCTTAATTTGTGTCTTGACTAGTAAACCATATGGTTAGGTAATCATACGGTTATGTTAAAGCTTTGTGACTCACGGGATTTGATTAGGTGGTCCTATTCTAAATCCAGGAACCACACGCACAAGTTTGTATCAAAACACATGGTAGGTACCACAAACAGCACAGTAGCTTAGCTTTCCTTTTCCCAACGGTAAGTAAAACAGAAACCCTATTCGCTGTAGCAACGGTAAAAAAACCTGATAAGCCAGTTCCTTTAGATGCTTCTTCACTACCTGTTTAAGTATCTCACAATCAGTAGAATGAAAAAAAGGTCTGTGTCCTGCTCACTTTGCTCAATGATCGTTTGCAGGCTTACGCAGTCCACTGCTGGACATAGGCCTCCCTAATTGTTCGCCAATTAGGGCAAAAATATGGAAGACATATCCATAATCGCCACACTAAGCACGGGTTGACGATGATGCTATCAAAATGAACAATCACGTTACAGTTAGACCTCCTGCGTATGTGGTGGCATATGGTCGATTTCGGGAAAATAAGGATTTAAGGGCTGTTGAGTACAATATAACCTTTACTAAAGCTGTTATTTCTTCAACAGATGCGAAGATGGTGGAGGCGGCGCAGCGACAGGCACCGGCGGGCGGGCGGCATCGCTGCGGCTCGCCAACGGACGGGTGGCCGCCCAGTCGGCGGAGCAGCTGCCGCACTCGCCGGCCGACTGCGCCTCCGTGCGCATCTCCATCGACAACACCAACACGTGCTGCACCGACTCGCTCGTCACCGCCCTCGACGACGAGACGCTGCTGTTAGGTGAGTCAAAAATCCAAGATAAAGAGATAAACATAGGTGAAACTACGCCTCCTTGCGTGACTTCATTCATATCTTTAAGACGTGCTGCACAGACTCGCTCGTCCCGCCCTCGACGACGAGACGCTGCTGTTAGGTGAGTCAGAAACTCAAGATAAAGAGATAAACATAGGTAAAACTACGCCACCTTGCGTGACTCCATTTTTATCATTAACACGTGCTGCACCGACTCGCTCGTCACCGCCCTCGACAACGAGACGCTGCTGTTAGGTGAGTCAAAAACCCAAGATTAAGAAATAAACATAGGTGAAACTACGCCTCTTTGCGTGACTCCATTTATATCTTTAACACGTGCTGCACCGACTTGCTCGTCACCGCCCTCGATGACGAGACGCTGCTGTTAGGTGAGTCGAAAAGTCAAGATAAAGAGATAAACATAGGCGAAACTACGCCTCCTTGCGTGACTTCATTCATATCTTTAACACGTGCTGCACAGACTCGCTCGTCCCGCCCTCGACGACGAGACGCTGCTGTTAGGTGAGTCAAAAACTCAAGATAAAGAGATAAACATAGGTGAAACTACGCCTCCTTGCGTGACTCCATTTATATCTTTAACACGTGCTGCACCGACTCGCTCGTCACCGCCCTCGACGACGAGACGCTGCTGTTAGGTGAGTCAAAAATTCAAGATAAAGAGATAAACATAGGCGAAACTACGCCTCCTTGCGTGACTTCATTTATATCTTTAACACGTGCTGCACAGACTCGCTCGTCCCGCCCTCGACGACGAGACGCTGCTGTTAGGTGAGTCAAAAATTCAAGATAAAGAGATAAACATAGGTGAAACTACGCCTCCTTGCGTTACTTCATCAACAACACAAGCACGTGGCCTTATGATGAAACTCTATTGCTAGGTTAATCAAAATATTAATATAGGTGAAATTACGCCTCATTGCGTTACTTCATCGACAACATAAACAAGTGCCTCGATAACGAGACGCTGCTCCTAGGTAAATCTAAAAACCTTAGATAAACATGGGTAAAACTGCGCTACCAAGCATGCTACCAGGCTTGACAAAAAGTAGCTGGTGTTAGGTGAGACCAACAATCTGAGATAACCATAAGTGCGACTGCACTAAACATAAATCCTTGCGCTACGCCATCGACAACATAAAGATGTGCCTCGACGACGAGACGTTGCTGTTAGGTGAGTCGAACAACTGGAGATAAACATAGATAATACTGCGCCTCCTTGCGCTACTCCATTGATAACACAAGCACGTGTTATCAATGGAGTAGCGCTAAGCTAATGAGTCCAACAACTCGAGCTCGACATTAGCTGCAAATATGACAACGGCGCTACTGAATTTTTTATTCTTTTAAAAAGTCTCGCTATCAAAATATTATTATGAGGTACGAACAAAAAAATTTTGAGAAACATTAGCTGAGAAGAACACGATTATCCTTAAAATTGTTAATATTGATTACAAATCCGCACATAATCACATGATTTCAAAAGTAGCAGCTCAGTTTGCACCTGTGATCTAATTGGAAGAGCAATTTTCCTGTTTATGTGATTCATGTTTACGGTACCGGGAAAAAGCATAATTTTTTTTTTCAACTTTATTCGCATTCTGAGAATTTCAATAACTTGGACCTAATGAAATTCATCATTGTCGTAACTAACTGATTAAAATAACCATTTTATATTTGTTCTATGCGGTAGATTATAGAATTGGAACCCGTGATTGGAACCCACTTAGTATATGACTGAGATATTATTTTCAAACGATCATATTTCGTTTATTCTAGTCTAGAATTCCGGGAATTTCTTTTTAATGACAAAATTACAAGGTAAATTAACAACCTCAGTCCTTTCAAATATTCCCAAACTTCATTTAAATATAATGTTGTTAACCAAATACTAAATGTACACGTAAGTATGTTCAAAACGTAAAGGTGTACGGAAGTTACGGCCACAATTTACTAATATCGGCCGGGGCTTTAACGTTTAACCCGAATGTCCCGTATAATATAGCATTATTATCATTATTTTGCGTGTAAGCAAATCACACGATAAGCGTTACCCGTGAACCCGACCTCAAACCTTAATAATAATATCGGACAAACATAATATCGTTACGAGGTGATGCGAAAAACAAAACAGATACCTATTCTCAAACCTTACAGTTGCAAATCCCATATCTTACATGTTGGTGCCTAACTTTTGACATCCCTGTACAGTAAACTACCAGATATTAAGAATGTTCTATGGTGAAGAACTCTGTATCTACCTACTCGATGTGCCAAATTTTTATGTAATATTTATTTTATCGCTTTTATATTCTTCCAAACTGTATGTTGTTATCAATGTCGAAAACTTACAAAGCTTCAATAATTTTGCTTTTCGTTCACTAAAAAGTTTTCATCTGCGTAAATATATTTTTATTATACTCGTACAACGGTAAAAAAAGATAAAATCATCGTATTCGTAAAATATAAAAAATCAAAATAGGTACACCAAACAAACGTGATAGTTTGTTTGATGTTATTCGATTTTTTATTACTCCATGTTAACGTTCTGTCGTGAAATATTAAATCGCTGTGTCAGTAACTATTACAAACCTATGATGCATTTTCAAATTCTAACTAGAATTTCCCTTCCAAACTCATGAATATGGATTAAGTAATTTTGTGATAATCACATAGAGATTTTTATAAAAGAGGAAATTCCTATCCGTATTCAATTCAATGACAAACATTAACGATGTAGAAAATTAATTTGTGCTTCTTTACTAACGTAGCAAGTTTTCCGACACCAAGTCATAACATGCTGGAATGGCAGCGTAGTTTATTTTTAAAACTGAAAAACCCAATCCAAGTAATAAAACAAAAAAAAAATAACGCAATGCAAAAACAGAAGCAGTGGTAATGAAATGCAAAAGTTGCACAACCGCTGGCCCTAAGAATTAAAACTCTTTGTAAGTACGGCACAGCGCGGATATGATGACCATTTCCTGGCACAATTTAAGCTCCTAGGGTTACAAGCATATGGATTCTATACATATTAAAGCTTTTTTATCTCATTTAGCATGTGAATTCTAGCCACCTAAATTGTTTAGCCTATAATAGGATAAGGCGATAATCACACTGAACTACTACTACTACACTACTCCCGCGCAGGTTCATACTGCACTGTAACCATATTTTTTAAATAAATAAATATCAGACAACATTACATACTTACAATGCTCCGATTCCAAAGTTAGTTGATTAAGGACTTGTGTTATGGGCATCAGAACAACGAAAGTACCACAAATTATAATACTTAAATACAAATTAATATAAACACCCAGACACGGAAAAAACACAAATGTTCATCACACGAATATTTGTCCCGGATGGGTGTCGAACCCACGGCCCTTGGTTCAAAAGGCAAGAGTCACTACCAATTGAGCCACCGAGCCAGTCTCATGACTCTCTGTGTTCGTCTCTCTATTATACTTTTAGGTATAAAGTTTGTTATCCTCATTAAATATTATCAACATTGAACAAATACGTAGGTACAAAATTGAAACTTTGGTTTTTGTAGTGGAAATTATTGAGGAAAATTTTTTACGCAAAATTAAATTGAATCACCGACAAATGGACCAAAGAACTTTATATCTGGCCGGAAAAATGCTCGAAATATAAAAAAATAAAAGGTTATTGCTAATAAAAATACGTGGCGTAACCTACGTCAGTAAATATTAGCTCAAGAATAAAATCGGAGCGTGATCTAAGGAATTATTAACGGTGCTCTACAAAGTTTGCGCGACAATTCTCTCACTATGTAGCGACATATCACACGAGTTTGTAATAAAGCTACTGCCAGATTCCTGCTATGCACGTATTTACTGCTGGCAATAAGACCGTTGACTCCAATGAGTTAGTTAACTTTATATACCAACACAGTAATAGCGAACTGTACTTACGTATGTTACGATCATACATCGATTTACCCAAAATCTGTATACTTAGTTCTAAATTGTTAAAAGATATTACAGATTCCCATCTAAAGGTTTGTCCGAGAGTTTCCAGATTTAGAATAGGGCCTCTTTATCTTGTCCTGTGGGTTTCGTAGCAGACGACTAAGGGAATATCAGGAAATGACAAATAGGCAATTCTACGCACCCTTATTAATGACAATGTACCCTTAATCATGTCACTTTCAACCTCATTCCTTTTTACATCATTAATCTATTATCACATTAAAGGACCAAAAAGCAGCTTGAGGTTTACTGTACGGTTTACGGTAAACTGTATCACAAAATATAGAAAAATAATAAATATCCGTATACAGTTCGCGTGTTTGATCGATACTTTGATCAAACATTTGTACTGGCGCAGTAGATATCGTGAATACCAATAGTACATGGACAATCTGATCGAGTTAATTGCGTGATACTCCCCGGAGGAGGCTCCGTCAATTGAACCAGCGGCTGACTCTCAGTGGCTAAATTGGACAGGTATTTGTACTAGTTGAATGGTTTTCCTCATAGTACACGTCTTTTGTGTTGACCTTTATTTGATTAGACTTGTACTTTGATTTGTATGTACCACATTGTTATATCATCATCATGTCAAATTTTGTCACCACTGAGGGCCTCAAGCCTTTTTTTTACGTCAGGAATGCCTTAACGCATACAACAGGGCCCTACCCTAGGCACGGGATACCTGGGTTATGTGGGACCCACTCCTAAAACGAAGAATACCCACTAAACCTGACGGTGGTCGGCTACGAGCGCTCATCTGAGGAGGGTCGGGATGCTCGTCGGGATTCGAATCAGCTAGAGCGGACGAGGTGGTGCCCTCCCAGTACGACGTCACAGACCACACGTGTCGCTGTCTCCTCGGGGTTGTAGATCTGAGCGCAAGGGAGCCTGAGGGACTGAAGTATTCATAATGATTCAATAATTATTATGTTGGAACAAAAATTAATCACGTAGAGTCGTCATCTAATTACTTAATTATGATTATACCTAATTATGCCACAGGAAACATAATAATATAAGTAATAGGAAATAAATATAGGTATCACGTAATTTTAATGAGCATATAATTTCCAAGTAGAACTTTTCTTCTATTATTTAACTACAATAGATTTATTCCTACACTACATCATCGATGTCGTGAAAATCCTTACTAATGTTTGTTGGATTTCCTCTTTATTTATGGCTTCCTGAAATGGGCCCCAATAGCTATCTCTTATCCCGGTAAATGATCAACCACCCCAGAGACGTGCCCAAAACATTATCCACGATATTACACGGTAAACGAAGTTTTATCCGAATGAAGGTTATGTTATTACAATTCTATTAAGGTTTTGTTAATTTATTTCGTAGCTGCTGTTATTATCAGTATATCCTTAAGTAATAAATTGTTAATAGATAATAAAACTTTTTGTTTTTTAAGCATTAAAACCATAGTCTAATGATGGCGACAATGATGTATATGTGAAACAACACCTGATACCAAACTAACGTTATCCCTTGTACTACGAGTATTCAAGCACCAGATAAAATTAGTGCGTGCGTCGCCCAGATCACTCAGAAAGACTCATTTCCTAAATTAACCAGCCCGGGAATTGAACACAATACCTTCCGATCGTTCACATAGACTTGACGCCCACTGCGTTACCGAAATTGTAGGTCATCGTCGTGAATACATATAGTTACAAAGTAGCGTTGACCGTGAAACAGGCGAAATGCATAATATACCATTTGTTCCCCTTTAAGAGCACAAGTTGCCAACGGCGGTAGTGGCGCTCGTATTTGGGAAGTTGGCAACTGTGTTGAATCCATACGTGGGCGCAATTGTTATGCAATTTTAGGATACTCTCGTAGTCTGAAATGTTTTCGGTGGAAGTAGAGCATTATGAACGGAAATTTACAGAAAATGCTCAATTAGTTAGATAGATTACTTAGGTGAATTCACACGTCGAAGTGCTGGTAGGAAAAAAGTTGTGACGTGCATATGTATTATTAGTCAATCTATTGCAGTTTGACTGGCCCGGTAACGCAGGAGTAGTGACCTCTCCCTTCTGAAACAAGGGTTTTTGATTGCCATCACTAAGTAGTAAATTAATGAGATAATAAACCTTTATAACGTTGAACAAACTATGCATGAATTTTTTTATTACTTCGAGACAATGAATTTGTGATGCTAATACACATATAATCTCTATTTTGTTGCTAAAATGGTTTAAAACCACTAAAGCTCTGAAAAATTAATTATGGGTATCTATTTATCATAGTTAGGTCAAAGGTCGAGATATTTAATATTTATAATTGAAAATCATTTTTATTTATATTATTACCGGTAAAATATTCAGTTCATAATGAATTCAATAAAAAAACAACAACTGATTTTATAAACAATATCCCTATTTTATTTTAAATCTCTAAAAAGCAAAAATGCATCGATCCATTGTAACCCTACAAATGAAGCCGGCACAACACCCCAGCTGGCAACAGTCCGATCCATACAATTACGCAACCAGGACATATCCTTAACGGCAAGACGTTTTGGGCAGGAACACGGAGCGGTTAACATTGACCATGAATGTTCGTACAACGCGCATGCCGCGACGCCGCTCGCGACAGCGCGCCGCGAGCAGTGCTAGCCCGAGCCCCGTCGAGATGACATGTCGCCAGCCATCCGCACAATAAGCTCCAAAGCTCGCGAACTGTGACCCGCGCGTGCAGTGACAAACCTCTGTGCAATAGTTAAATCAACACCTGAAAATGACGGGAGGGACCTTTCAACACGTTTGTAGCTGATTACTTTCGGGTGTCGCTTGCAATGTTGTATTGAATGTTGTGTCCGCATTAACAATGTTGGTGTCATTATTTAAGTTTCATTAAAGGGAACAAGTAATTATATAGGTAATGATAACATTTTTTGAACAAAATAAACATTGGAATAACGTTGTCGCATGTTGATGTTAGAATTAGATTTAATTTTTGGGTTAAAGTTACCGATAATTGGGTTAAGTTGTCCCTCAAGTGCCAAGTGGGACTGTTACAGCGATGCAATTGCCAAAATAAACTTATCTTCGAATTGTGCAAGGTAAGGAGAGTAAAGAATACCCTTGAATGTGTCTCGTGAATCACAATGATCTTGGAAAGCGAATAAAGTGCATACGATGGAGAATTTTAAGGTAATTTCGTTATATTGAAATTTAAAAGCTTAATGCAGCTTATTCGTGACAAAATAACAATCAATTAAAAATGCGTTAAATGCCTACCTGAAAAGTACTTGTACCGTACGCATACGTGTTAAATAAAACACCGCACTGTTTTTATTTTACAAATAAAATAAAGCACTTAATAACATAAATAAATATGTAATTAACATAAAATATGATTGTTGTTATTAACATACCTACTATTCAAATCGTGTAAAATTTGTTACCAAACTACTGAAATGAGCAATAATGTACTTAAAAATGCAACACAAAAACATTGTCACAAAAGAAATGACGTATAGGCGTTGAATTCCTTCGGGCCAATAAACCTTTTTAACATTGTATGTCGATAAGTGATGACGGTCATAATATTTTATGCACTTTCATTTTAAATACCCTATCTATTACACCATGATTGACAAACATTCCAATTGTATTATAATTTTTCAGACCATCAAGTGACATAATTAAAACAAATGTTCTTCAAGAGTCATGTTTAAAATTTAAGAATTGTTCTGTTATTAAAATAACGTTATTACAATTTATTTGAGCATAAGACGTGCCTAAACTTTTCTTCTCTTTGCTGAAAATGTATTTATTTTAAAGTGACCCTCATTAATTAGTCACTAAATGAAATAAGTAGACATGCAATAACCCGGAAATGTTAACTAGTTTATAATAATTAACTTCATCTTACCAAATGCGCTTCTGGCTCTCGGTGCTTAATTACAAAATGTAATAATTAAACACACAAAAGCACCGAGCACAATGGACAGTAACGCGTAGTTTATGCAACCTCAACAATAAAGGCGAAATTCGTGTTGTTACATGTTTTCAAAATTCATAACTTACTTGGAGGATAAAATGCCGTGTCACGAATCATACATTTTAACAAACTTCATTCCGCCAGTTTTTACCTGGATGATATATTTCGACAGACAACGAAATTTCATCTCCCCGAAATGTAGTTTTAAAAGTTTAAAGATGTGAAGCTTTGTTCTTAGACGTCCTAAAATATGTGTAAATATATTAATGTTGAAGAAATATGTCAGCATTTCCGTAAATTAATCCGCAGCGATTTAGCAACGCATACCATTCATTCATTTTGAAGAAACTGTGTCTTGAGCTCTTGAGCAATACGAAGCTAAAAATATTAGGAACAGAAACGGAATGCGTCTATTTGGTGCGTGTGTGATTTCGGATCATAATTTCAAATGAATACTTGGATTTGAATGAAATAACAATTTATTTTCAATATTGCACTTATTGCAATGATTAAACTATAGGGAAGATGGTGCCATAGACCACTGTAACTCTATATACTAACTTGCACGTGGCCAGCGTGACTGACCAGGGCATAAGACCTAGCCTCGTTTTAGACAGGCCCGAATCTGTTAGCAGAGTTTAAAAGCTGTTGATAATGATACCTACTATTTTATCATGTAGGCAATATGGTAAAAATATTCTCATTTATTATTCTGTTCCTTTATAAACAATATCTTCGAAAAAAAAATGGTAAAATAGGACTAGAGAGGCAAACCGCAGGGCAATTTTGACTTTGGTGCACCCACTCAGACGCACCTGCCCACTCAAAGCAGAGTCCCGCCGTCCTACTACCTACACAACAAAAAATCTGGAGGCGGTCGACAGCGAAATTGAAGTCATTAAGCTAGACTTAATTAATCTTAATTAAATCTTTGTACCTAAAATTATGTAACGCCTAATTCTAAACAAACAATTAATAATGGAATCTACAAACTGTACGCATAAATGTTTTTATTGACCATAACATATTAATGCGTGAACTGCCTTTACACATTTTCGATCAGAATTTAATATTTCCGTCTACGCTCATATCGTTATTGAAATGAATTATATTTTCTTGTACAATTTAACATTGTTTGTGCAATGGCATATATTTCTCAAGTAATACTTTATTGGTCAAGGAATAAATTGATTTAACAAAAGAACCTATTCTACTCCTGATAAGAAAATTACATTCAGCGGATAACCAGCACCATTTATGGATTTATTATATTAAAAACTATTTTGAAACTATTTATTTGTCTTTAAGTACTTATATATTAAAATAGATATTTCGAACTACCTTCGGTTGATAGCAAGCAACATCAACATAGCATCTGCAACATCTGTTAAAATATGTCTGCTTTTATAACAGGGCCCTTGTATGGTAGAGCGACTCTATCTTCTGTTAGTCGGTCAGAATTCTTCACAAGAACAAATATTGTGTGATGAACACTTGTATTTAATCTGTGTTTTGATGTCAATATTACGTGAGGTGTTTACTTATTTATAAATACAATTGCTTAAGGTGCCTACTTTGCTTGAGATTGAGCCAATATGTTTGATATTATCAGACGTCATTAATTTTATTATCTTAACCGATAGACTGAAGAATTACCTACACTTAAAATTTCCTTGCTGTTGATGAGTGGCACCCTATTTTATACATAGGTATAGCGACATCGGAAATTATTATTTTCATAATGCTTATCAAATATTATTGACTTAAACTATAAATAGCTATATTTCAACGTACGTGTCTCTATTCTGGGGAACAATAATACTAATCTGCTTCAGATTTGCTACTATTGAGGCAAATCTAGATACGGAAATACACACAGATAGATATTTATTAAGTATTGCATGTACAGATCTAAAACCAGGTTACAGGTTATTAACGTAAAATTTAGGCAGTTTTATATGAGACCTCTTCCCGTCGCACAGTCTAAGAAATCTGGATTTGTAAATCGGTATCTGAATTATAAACCAGTCAATATGATTTGTCTATCAGATTGCGGAGGTCAGATAGTAATTTCGACTTAAGTCTATCATCATCATCATTATCATCAACGTCTATCAGTCCACTGCTGCAATGAACAACACTTAAGCCTATATTTTATTTTGACAGGCTCGGTGGCTCATTTGGTAGTGACCTCTGCCCTCTGAGCCAAGGGTCGTGGGTTCGATTCCCGCACAATACAAAAATTTGTGTTCATGAACATGTCTGTTTGTATTGGTCTGGGTGTTTTCTATGTATAATATGTATTTATTTACAAAAAAAAATGTATCTAAGTAAGTTTATCAGTTGTCTAGTACCCATAGTACAAGCTTCGGCTTAGTTTGCGGCTAGGTGGCGCTGTGTGGCCCAGCGTGGCATGTCTTGGGTTATTTATTTATTTATATTCAAAACCAAAAGCTTAAGACTACCACGTTAATGAAACCACACCAAGACTGAACGTACCGTGAGAAAATGAATGTGGACCGTAGAAGTTACACTTATCAGTTCAATTGATATAATCCACAAGTAGCCCTGTATTGGTTACACCCACTTGATTCTTGACATTGCAACATTATTTACCATTCGCAGTCACGTGGCGCGACCGTCGCACGATTAATTCATGTTTATTAAACAAATTAACGATACTACTGTGCCATTAGATACGCAACAACTAATTGCTGTGAGCAGTGTCGCTTGACCGATTGGGGGGGTTTATCGATTTGGAACGAGAAATTGAGATAGCTCAAGGTAGCGCATACCTATACATTATTTCGATCGGTATCGACACGTACTTAATTGATTTATTACCTCATCAATGATTTATTCGATTCTATTAGAGTCTATTCGATTTAATGATTTTTTAAGAAGAGCATTCATGATGTTCTCACTCCAAGCGATCGTGAGATCCAAATGTTAGGTCGACAGGCATAATAGAGCAAAGTCACCGTGCCTGTCGGTCTCACCCAGAAGACCCACTGAGATGCCATTTCACACCCCGCTTAAAGAACCCAGGATTGTAGGAGGTAGGAAACACATGAGCTGGAAAACAAAATAATCCTACATCTATTGCTTTACCACATATCACAAGTAAAAGTTTTCGAGATCTGAGGTGATGATGATGATCTTCGACTCTTTGACTTTGATCATGGCGATCACTTCGAATCTTAGTCAATGACTTATAGTACTTATTGGGAGACCTTCCGAGTACCTATCGTCATTCCAGTAACCACAGTAAAGCCAAACCTTAAAGATAAAGTTATCGTTTCGTATCGAAAGTATCGGTGTCAAAAGTTCATACTGAAATCTTTTCATAGCTTAACATGAAGAATATTTTGCTTTTGCTTGGTAAAGTTTAGCCAAGTTAATTAACCAAATCAAACTTGCAAAGTTTTAAGTAGGAAGGTAAAAATTATGGAATCATCAATATTTGAAACACCCTCATTGAATTCTTTATGCAGATGGAATAGAAATTGCTAGGCAAGCATTTTCTTAGCATTGCAAGCCAAGTTTTACGTAAAGAACTGGAAGCAAAGTGTGCTTTATAAATTTTGACCTTAGACTAAATTTAGACTGAACAAAAGAAAAGGTACGTTCTTTGAGTTCCAGCCTATTATTAGTTCCATGTTTGTACTGAGAGCTTTTAGCGAACCTTGGGATTGGAGGTGCCTCTATAATTATTGATTAGTTCGCTTCTAGGCTGACTAACCCTAGCATCAACACTACTAGTTTTGTTTTCAATCTATATTCTACGAGTAAATAATTCGAGTAGGATAAGCTATTTTAGATTAAGCAAATAAGTTGTGCATTTTAAAAATATTAAACTGTAATAAGTACCTACCAAATATTTTCACAATTTATCGTGATGAAGGAAAAGCATAACATTTTAACGCTTTTCATTCATCTTAGATCTACTGAACAGTCAAAATGTGCCTGGAATCTAGTTCGAACTATAAGTAACTTCTTTCAGACGAGCAATTGTAATATAAAAATGCCTACTGATTTTTTCTTGAATCGTAGCCAAAACATCCTCGATTAAGTCACCTTCCAAACAAGAGAAGCAAATTCGAAATCGGTTCATTCGTTTAGGAGTAGATTAACTATATATAACCGCTATTTTTGTATATCCTCGTCCTCATGAGGGTATACAAAAATTGAGATTTGGTTTTTGGAAGGACAATAGCCCTCGCCAATATCCTCCCAAAAATCAAATCCCAATATTTATCTATTGAGTCTGGAAGTTCGGGCCTTACTACAACGTACTACAACGTACCTATTAACGACGAAGTATATTAGTGGGAAAATATATAGTAAAATAGTCATATGTATAGATGACATCCATAAATTACGTTACACGTAAAGGGGAACGAGGGGGTCCGCAAACTATGACACTAAAGAAAGAAGGGAATCCCGCAATAATGACAAGGATGAGGGTTCAAAAACTTCTGAAACTTGTGTTACGTAATTCTTGACTGGCCCATAGGCAAAATTCATTATTATCTTGTTTCTGAGTAGCCCGAGTTAATTGACATAATAAGCGCCAGTTCAAATTAAGTTCTGGCTACAAAACGTATGACGTAACATTTAAAGTATACGTCACTATCGGTACAGTACGAATGTGCATAAGTGCATCAAGTTGTGTAACTCGAGCACTTTAAAAGTACTGAACGAGTTTTGATGAGATCTTGGGTGGTTCAACTTAGCCCGCGCTCAGTGTTAAGACCGGATTTCTAGCTACAATTATTATTATCGTAAAGGGGTCGCACTTTCTTATATCCTTATGTTCCGAAGTGATACTAATTAGACGGTAAATTTTATACTTGCTGTGATTTATTTAGAACATAAAATAGTGACATAGTGAATTAAAAAATCGATCTTAATTTAAAAATAATAACATCCTCCTTGGGATTTTAAATTTTGTCAAGAATTGCGTATTAAATTTTGCACAAAGCTGGCGTAATTGAATTTTTCTAACGCGTAAGCGATGCTAGTCTGTTCCTAGCCATTAAAATATCGTTTAGAAATACAGGAGATGGCATTATCTACACATAAGAATTGTGTTTCCATTATCTCATTTAATTTTAATGCAAATTCGAAAGCATCAGATAAATTGTAGTACTTTCAATGTTTTATTCATGAGAAATACATATTAAATAATACCTTTTATTGTGAATACTAATTTGTCATGGCGGAATAGCACACAAATTAACGTAACTATGCTCTGGGAAAAGGAATAAATTATCTTCATTATTTATTATTAGACATTTTTCGTCGGTAGCGAAGTATATTTAGCCATACAACATAGACCCTATACCTAAAAACAGACCTTTGAAAAATAAATAACTTTATTTTCGTGTACCTCATTTCAAAATTGCAAAACATAATCCATGAATTATTATTTAGTTAAATTTAGATTGTAAACTTGAAACAATTATTTAATGTAAGCCAAAACATTTGTTCAAATGTACCAGCTGGCTGTTTTATTATTTCGAATGATATTTACTACCAAATTGTTAATCTACGAAAAGTCCACATTTTGCTTAAAACGTGGACTGCTCAAATTTTGAATATTTCGGCAACAGACTATCTCAAACAATAGCCATAGACTGTACAGAATAATTTATGCACACGAATAAAGTCGTTAAACGTGTCTGGCAGACGTCAAACTGTTTTGCATTGCAATACATTGCATACAATGATTTGATGCTGTTAAAATGCAATGGGCATTTCTGTGGGAATTCGCGATCAGTAACAGTGCTTTTGTCTAGGCCTGAATATTGTGGACCATTTTAGTAGAATACTAGCTATGTGTGTGACTTCGTCTGAGTGGAATGGTGTTTTTGGGTAGAATTTTTAATCATTTAGACTAATTGTTGACATCAGTATCGATCAATAATATAATCAACCCCTGATAGTTATTTTCAAAATACGTTAATGTGCAGATTTGACTTCTCTACAGATTTATTAAGTACTAGCTGTGCCGGCGGCGTCGCACGCGTGGTTATCGGGTTTCAAAAATAACGGACTTCCACAATGGTGCCTAAATTTTATGTTAGACCTCTAGCAATACATTGGTGAAAACCGCATTCAGTTCCATGCCTAGTTCTCGCGTGATGCGCGATCAAACATGCAGATAAAATTTTCTCCCGTTTTCCCTACACTTCCCGTCACTTCTCAGCTCCTATTGATTGTAGCGTGATAAAAAGTATACTATAACCTGCCCAGGAGTATGAAGAATAATCGTACTAAGTTTCGTTAAAATCCGTCCTGTAGTTTTTTTTTCTTTAACGAACATACAGACAGACGGACAGACAGACAAAAATTTTACTGATTGCATTTTTGGCATCAGTATCGATCACTAATCACCCCCTGATAGTTATTTTGAAAAAATATTTCATGTACAGAATTGACCTCTCTACAGATTTATTATAAGTATAGATTAAACACATAAATATACCTTTAAAAATTTAATTGATATCAGTAATTTTTAGAACAAACCTTAAAGCACGATGAGAACTAATTTTGATCATAACTACTCGATTTGTAATGATAAATATGATATTATTACTGTAATAAAAATAATCGCAGCTATCACGCGCCTTCAACTCCACTGTTCAGTTGTTTTAATTTATCTAGAATTTACTTCAACATATTATACAGTTATGCAAATCATAATAAAAAATATTGTAATGACATGTAATATTTTAAAAAGTTCTTTGAAACAAAATAATATTATTTAAATGTAAGCTGCAAGCTAGCAAAGTTCGGTAATTATACGTAGTTTTTTTTTGTAATTTTTAACAATAGCTAAACTAATTTTGATGATAATCTAGAAAAATTGCATATACCAAAAAAATTAATAATGACCTAATATGCTGTGTTAGACTCCTACAATCTGATATAATTAATAGTGATTACATTAATCAACGTTATTCATGTTAGCTAATTAATAATATTATTATATTAGAGTTCGCAATATGCTTTCACGCCCACAAGTTAATTTGCACAAGATTTGAAAATTACTCTGACAAGATTTGAAAATTACTTTGAAATTGTTTTCGGGGATAATGTAAGCAAAACAGGGCATCTCTAGAATGATATACGTATATATTTCTCTCATAACTACGTTCATTTGTTACTTCTAATGTAAACATTAAGCGTGTGTAAGCCAAAACTCCATTTAATTTTTACATAAGGAACATCAAATATAATTGACAACGTAACACATATCGTGAGTCTATAGTTATTCAGAAAGAGTTATCGTCCGTCGTATTTGCAACTAATACCGGTTAATTTATGTTTTCACAACACAAAATATTAAATCGTTATGAATAATACTACTGTTCTTTGGCCCCGTGCACTCATCTAGTGACCCCTGCCCTTGGTTCAGAACCTAGGGTTGCGAGTTCAATCCCCATCCGGTGCAAACACGCGTGTGATGAATGTTTGTTCCGTGTCTGGGTGTTTGTGTTTGCCTATATATTTTTATGGCACCATAGTAATTCTGATACCCATAACTGTACACAAGCAGTGCTCAAGCTACTTACTCTGGGGCCGGAGCAATTCGTTATGTTGTTTGACAGTTATGTGTTTAATATTTAATTAGTATTATGTTGGCATTTTTGAAATTTGTATTTTAATCATTGATAACATTGATACGATAGCTTATTTTCGTTGCCTACTTACAAAATGTGCGACTCATAAAATGTATGTAAATTATACACCCAATTACATAAAACAAGGCTGGCTACAACTATACTCTGTAATGTTTATTTCAGAATACATTCAGTAAACATTGTACGCCCTCTAATTAACATAATCACGCTGAGTAAAAATACAAGCTTATTACAATAGCAATTCGTGGTATTTTGAGAGAAAAGCTGAAAATGTTGGTAAAAGCCGTGTAGAAATTTAAAATTCTGAACGTTGTGTTTCTTCTTGTGATTTACTCTTCTATGTATTATATTGTTACTGACATAGAACCGAGGATAAACATATAGTAGGTATTATCCTTGGAGAAAATAAGGTATAGGTTACTTATGGCATTACGTGTGAATCCTTCTGAAGTGTGTGCTTATAAGAGTACGAAATGTGTAGAACATTTCGTACTAAAAGTAAGATTCCGTTCTTCCAGATATCTAAGCGCGTCTCCCACGTAACTTGTGATGACTGATGACACAAATAGTTCAACAAAAAAGAACTGCCGATCGAACTATAGAACGGGAGATTTCAATCGAAATGTCATGTACCTACATGTAATTTCCCTCAACTTGTATCTTTAAGAACAATACAGCTTTCTCCTGCTTCAGAATATCTGAAATTAAAGTAAAAGGAGATATTTTTATAATACCTCAGGATGGTGGCCTCCCATCACCTATAGAAAGCGAAAGAGAGGCCCAAACTGCGGTAACTCTGCGGTAACCAAATCTAGTAACCAAATCAATTACTCGCTATATACCACCATATCCACCATACTGCCTTGCCATGCCTCTAGGATTATTCTCATGAATTCATATCATGGGTTTGCCGAGAAACGGTGGTCGATATCCCGATTATTCCCTTCTCAAATTTCGTAGTACGTAAACCATTCGGAATTTTGATTACCTTCACTAAAACCGTTGATCTTTCCCCTGTTTCCTTGAATATTTCATATTCATATCAACTAAATAATACGCGTACATGTTAAGTGTCTTAGAGATTGCGAGATCTTTTATAACCTGTCAGATCTAAAGAGACCCTCTAAGATCCCTTCATCCCTTTAAGTCAGAAACCCTAAAAGGCAAAATTTTCTAACAAGCCTTCATGTCAGAAGTATAAATGATCTGAAGATAGTTGGTGTCTATTTATATAACCGTAATTTATATAGTCTTAAGATTAGATAAACCCAAGTTGCGTTACTTGATTTAACGATTTATACAGAAAAATATTAAATTATTATTAATTGATTTTACTTCTCTAGTTATATAATATTTACTTCTGTTAACTATCTGTGTAAAAAGTATACCCATCTGTCTATTATAATTTTATTGCATTACATGCATTTTAGTTATTGACATCAGTTTAGTAATATCTAGATACAGCGTCATCTACAATCTCGCTCGAGTGACAAAAGTGTACATAGTTTTAGTTTAGTAGTCTTACATTTTCTTAAATTAAAAACCTTATCGCACTACAATTAAAGAGTTATTTTCAATGAACATTCATTAGCGTTAATGACATTACTACGAAATTTGGTCGCTGCTCCAGAAACTTATTTTATTGTCAAAATTGACTGGCCTAATGGGTCGTTTGGTTGTGACCCTTGCATTCTGAACCAAGAGACGAAGGTTTGATTCCCACCCGGGACAAACATTCGTGTGATGTTCATCACAAGTGCTCACTTGTACTTATTTGTTCTGTGTTTGGGTGCTTGTGTTTAAGTGAGTATATACGAGTATATGTGATTGATACCTTCATTGGCCTGATACTCAAAACACAAGTGCTCAAGCTACTTACTTATAGATTGGGTAGAAGAATGGGATGTTATCTTTATGACAAGTTTCTTAGACACTTTTAAAGTGTACATGGTATGTATTAGTATTTCTAAGTTGATGGTTATTGACCAAGAATTTTGCAGACTTAGTAATTAACATAATAATATGATATGTTAGCAGTTTATTAGTCATCTAGATACACATATTGTACCATTTTAATTACTTTATGTTTCCAGATATACGTTAACTGCCACTTAAAATAACAAAAACTCGTTGACTAGTTAACCTTCTGTCTGATGTCTGACATGAAAGTGTTGAATGAATGAAAACTTAATATTTTGACACATTCGTTTATAGGTTTTACTGGCCGACAATTTAACACATTATAAATAAAATAAAGTAAATTTTAGGCGGTCTTATCGTTTATAGCGTTTGTCTCTTTCAGAGAACCTTTAGGTAGAGGAAACCAGATTCAACAGATTTCATTAACTCTATTTATTTGGCAACTTTTTAAAATTGTCTTACTCTGGAAGTTTTATGAGAGGCCACTTGTCATAGGATACTCATAGTACAAATACCGAATGAGAAATACTAATGTTGGTTATATCTAACCATTTATAAATCTATTGAGAGAAAATATTGAGTTCAGAAGCTTGGTGTAATTTCTTTGTTTCATTTCATAAAATTATGACAGTTATTGTAGTTTATTTGCTTATTGTATGAAAGTTCATGGCTAAATCGCACACCACATAAATAGTATAGGTATTACCATTTAATGAAGGAAATAGTTATGGTTAAACAAATATAAGAAGTGCAGATGATTCGAATTGATATATCTGTCGCCCCTGGTTACGTACTCGTATCTTATAATACTAAATAACCCAAGACATGCCACGCTGAGCCACACAGCGTCATCTAGCCCCAAATTAAGGCGAAGCTTTTTGGGTAGTAGACAACTGATAAACTTACTTAAATACCTTTTTTTGCAAATAAATACATATTACATAGAAAACACCCAGACCAATACTTACAAACAGACATGTTCGTGCACACAAATGTTTATTAATTCAAATAGGTAAATATTAATACGACTAGGTAAGTACCTTTATACAAAAACCAGCCTAGTATTCATATTAACCTCTTATGTAGGTAATTACTTTATAAACCACAGGCTGACCTGTCCGACTGCACCCTTTCCTCGACAACCACAGACCAAAACACGTGCTGACATTAACAGCGTCTTAACATATTCCAACGGAATTCATTAATGCTTATAAAAATTAAACGTTGATTGCTGTGGCCAGTATTATTCTGACACTAGTGGCAACATGACGTATCATTGTGTAACGTGTTCGGGCAATATGTGGTGTTTATTGTTACAAGTGTTGCATCGGATTTGACGAACGATTGGTGATCGCACGAGTCTCGATATGGAGTTGAAGGAATTGGGTCGTTCTGTGGTCAGAGGGTTGCGCGGAACTATGTTGTTTGCTAAGGAGTTGGCTGGTGCGAGGGCAGAGTATTCCCCAAGTAAGTTTTTCGTGTAGGTACTTTATTCAATACAGTAGGTCCGTAAGTATGTACCTACATCATATTTCGGCTGCATATTTTTTCATCTATGTCGCAGTACACTAGTAGATGTTGTGTAGGTATATGTACTTTGTATGTAAATCGATTAAAAACAGTATGTCTTCATAATTTTTCACGTAAGTCGCGAAACATAGGTTAAACATTATAAGTATGTATTGTGCACTCGTTATATTTTGAGTGTCAAATAATAATCACATTACATGATCAGGTTAAAAGGTAAATCTAAATTTAGAACCCGTGTATCTATATTTTTTAAAATTTCAAAACAATAACATGTTTTTAAAGAAGCACTAGACATAACTATAAATGATCTCAGGCAATGATAAATTTAATAAGCCTTATCACGGTCGATAACAATTATTATGTTATGAAATGATTGTGTACTCATATACTCAATCAGTGGTGTTACAATGTCATTGACAATTATCTGGTACCTACAATTCTGAACCCGTGCTATGTTGGTGGTAAGTTCAATCAGATAGGTAGGAATTGTTACTACATAAATATACAATATTTTATTTTTAATCGCATGTCAATTATACTTCAAGCAACTGACTTTCTATAGAACACATTTTTGTTTATTTGTATATTGTCTTTTGTTTCTACTTTATATATTCTAGTGTACCTATATAATTTATTACATACAGTACTGTGGTAACTATGAAATAACAAAAACATTGAATTATGATTGTTTTTTTTATTAAAATGTATGGAGTAACTATCTCAATTTTTCATTTAGGCTTTTACAGCTGACTTTAAACAAATAAACAATAGCTGCTACATTGCTAGCAAAAAAAATTAACTGTCCTACCTTTTACCCGACTAAGGTACCACATACGTAGATATAGTTATGTAGAACATATCTACAACATAATAGTGGATTATGTATGACAGGCTCGGTGGCTCATTTGGTAGTGACCTCTGCCCTCTGAGCCAAGGGTCGTGGGTTCGATTCCCGCACAGTACTAACATTTGTGTTCATGAACATGTCTGTTTGTATTGGTCTGGGTGTTTTCTATGTATAATATGTATTTATTTACAAAAAAAAAAATGTATCTAAGTAAGTTTATCAGTTGTCTAGTACCCATAGTACAAGCTTCGGCTTAGTTTGGGGCTAGGTGGCGCTGTGTGGCCCAGCGTGGCATGTCTTGGGTTATTTATTTATTTATTTATTTATTATAAATATATAGGGATAACATTCAACTTGCTTAGTCACAGTTTGTATATTTCCATTTCATTTTATTTTTCCATTCTAAGTTGCTATAGTCTTGACATACTTAACGATTCCGAGTAAATTAACCATTAAATATGTAGGATTGTATGAAATACCTATACAAATGGTTTAATATATTAAAAGCTTTTTAGATTCTGTTATAAATCGCTTAATAGTTTTTACACTAACAGTGTTATATTAAATACTAGCTGTGCCCGCGACTTCGTCCGCGTGGAATAGAGTTTCATCCCCTACTTTATCTCCTTGGGGGTAGAATTGATCAAAATCCTTTCTTAGCGGATTTCTACGTCATAAGATCTACCTGCATGCCAAATTTCAGCCCGATCCGTCCAGTAGTTTGGGCTGTGCATTGATAGATCACTATGTCAGTCAGTCAGTCAGTCACCTTTGAATTATATATATTTAGACTAGCTGTGCCCGCGACTTCGTCCGCGTGGAATAGAGTTTCATGTCATCCTCTTGGGGGTAGATTTGATCAAAATCCTTTCTTAGCGGATGCCTACATCATAACATCTACCTTCATGCCAAATTTCAGCCCCATCCGTTCAGTGGTTTGGGCTGTGCGTTGATAGATCACTATATCAGTCAGTCAGTCACCTTTGAGTTATATTTATTTAGATTATGTACTTAGTAAATTATTTTAACGTGCTAATTCCTTTCGAGATGCAATAAATCTGGGTTATTACGAGTATTTAGACTGGAAGAATCAGAAAACACACGCATTATTTTTTAATATATAATCTATTTTTATTTTTCATACAAACTACAATATTTCCACATCACATCCATGTCAAGAAACGGGAAGCAGCGTTTACCTAGTTACAAATCAAACCTACTGCGGTCACCAACCCGCCTGCCAAGCATGGTGACTATTGCAAATCCCCCCAAATGACTTTTTTCATTGGGGGAGGCCTGAGTCCAGCAGTGAACGTCTGCAAGCTGATGATAATGATGATTGCCTAATTCGAATCAATAGGTCATTAGTTAATTTCTTTTATATTGAGTGTAAATTCATATACCTTTTAATAGCACGATAAATTCAATTTAATATTGCACACTATATCGGCCGTTTTAAACTATAAAAAAAAGTTTTTTTTTTCTCAACCAAAGTCGTGGCCTACAATTGAATCAGTTAACACTAAATAAAGCGTACTCCGATTTAAAAGGCCGGCAGCGACCCCAGGACTCGATTTGAGTTGTGGGTGTCAATGGGCGGTGTCGACTGCTTACTTGCATAAAAAAAAGCTTTCAACTCTCATAAACTTTAGAATCAGTTACAAACATGCCTAGCTTTAAAGACAATGTGACTCATCGAATCTCACTTTCCAACCGAGACGCTTAAAAAATCGTCGAGCCCACAGGAATTCTTCCCGATCTGCAGCAAAAACTATGACCAATGGGGCAAGCCGCATCTGGTCGGCCAAACATGTTTTTCTTGTAATCTGTTATTTTTGCCCGCCATACCGCCGCTCAACAGTTGATAGCGGGTAAGGGACCGTGATGAATAGGCCAAATTCTGAACACACATGACGACTTTTAGGGATGTTTTTGACACAACACAACCCTTACCTACTCGTGTATCCTTTCGTCAACGTTGTAGGTCAACTCAGCGAGAGAATATACGAGTGAAATTTGTGAGTGAACAAACAAACCGTGAGTGAAATTTTCCTGAGAAATTAATGATGTTGTAATAATTGTACACCCAACAAAAAAGCTACCTAAGATGTTCATAGATAAGGCTTAAAGTTTGAACCACCAACCACTCTTAAGACGCATAGCTTGATTTGAAAATTCCCACCTTACTAATGCAATAATTCAAGCTATGCATGCTAGCATTTAAATATGTAATATCTTACGGCAGAAAGAGGCCCTATACTAGGTAAAATAAATGATAAAAGTAAATTCGTCCGACAATTTTTCACCTACTACCTGGTTTGAAACTAAGGTTTCCCTTTACTTAGAGTTATAACCAGATTATTAACTCTCCAACATTTAAGAAAAGTTCAATTCCAAAACCGAGATTCAAACTTAAACCTTTGGATCGTCCGGGTTTTTTTGGGTTAACGTTATAACGGTTTGAGCCACTAGGTCGCTTATGAGATTGCTATGCTGTATACATCTATTACTATTATCTTAATAACCCCATCCTACAATGATTTTTCATCAGTCATATTAAAAATTAATAATAAAAAGGGCAATAGTACTAAGAGAAAACGCATTATATTTAGCAACTAACTACTTATTCCAAAATAGTCACCACTCACATGAACATTTAGTCAAGATATAATAGAAAAAAAATGTTTTATTATATAGGCGTAACAAAAGTCGACAATTCATTATGCCCCGAAACAAAAGAAGAGCGTTCGACACCGAAAATACACATTCAATAAAAGAAACATAAAAATTCAAATGAATACATACATTGTGAGTTCCTCGCTCGCTTCGTTATTTTAACATACATTGATGTAGGTGAATCAGTCATTAGCTTGGTTGGGGAAATGATTCGAGGATTTTTATCCACGAATAATAAAACGAAGTATTGCCTGTTTTATAAGCATACAATCAACATTCTTATGATGTGTATGTCTCTGAAAGGAATGCTCAGCAAATAGGCGGAATTTTTTCATTTTCAATCCGTACAACTGGGTAATATTTATTTAATTAGCTTCTACTTACGAGCAATCTACCTAATATTAATTTAATCTACCTAAGATACGGTTTGATTTAGGATCAGACCAATATACAAATTAAAGTAGGTAGCTGAGATAAGGTAAGCCAAATTCTTCTAAATCTGTACATAAAATTATATTTTAGCATTTTTTAGAAACGAACAAACAAATTAAGATATTAAAAATGGGTACGCGAATACGTAAAAACCATTTGGTATCAAACAAATTTTTGCGAAGTCATGTCGCGTATCGCGTAAGGCTATCCCGTAGGAACGAGTTTTTCAAATGAAGTCAATTTCGACTACATATGCAAAAAAGTGCAGTAGTAACATGTTCTAAATAATACGCATAATACTGAGCTATAAACAGACCGAGTACATCAAAGCAATCGACAGGTAAACAAAAGATTTTACGCACATACTTGTTTAAAGGGGTATGATAGATAAGCAAATGAAACTGCCTAACTGTTGAAAGTGAACAACCTTGGGCTGTGTTTATATCTGAAACGGACTGTGATATGATTAGATCTTGCTTAATTCAAAATTGTAACAGAAATCCAAAATAGAATGTGAATAAGATTAGAAGAAAATGAATGTGACGAATCATTTACGATGTCAGTGATTCCTACGTTGTCATAAAACACATTTTAGTACCATGCAGTGATGAAGCTGGAGAATCATGAGTCAAATTTTATAAAAACTTTCGCTTTACGAATGAAATATCTTATAAAATCTAAGTAGCTAAATTTTCAGATTGTGATCTATTTGATTATGATTGAGATCTTACTTATTTACAAATTTTTTGGGAAGGATATTATTGGAAACAAGCTCAATCGTTCATTCAAATATTTGATCGAATTGGCAATGATTTCAACCTGATTATTCTAGGAAACGAGACGAATAACCGATAATAGAGATGAATTTGTGAATAGGTCAGCTAAACTTATATGTAGTATTTTCGTGTATCTCTCCTCATACTCTCATATTTTTAGTAGGTACCCATAATAAGTAGCAAAACCATATGCTTGCAACTTGGAATCATTTAAAATTATGCAGTAATAAATAAGAATATGTCATCAGAATATCAAATGTATTCTTTATTTTTTGTCGTGTCGATGGAAAAAAACAATAGCAGGTACCTACAAACTTTCCGAGACCAAATCTCCACCACGGAGACAGCCATTATTATCGGTAGCATAGCAAGCGTTCTTCGCTATCCGAACTATTATATAGATATTACTAATGTGATGTATTACTACTAGATGATTCGCATCATTCCCCAAAATATCTAATGAAGTTGTCTCTCATTTCGTTTACAAAATATTTTCCCATTTTGTCCGAATGTTTACGGGAACGTCTCGCAAACGCCTCGGCCGTCATTTTATCGTGTCAGTATTTACGACCTCACACCGCACTTACTTTTATACATCCAACGTTTCATCCATTTTTCCGGACATATTGACACTCGTAAACACAATTTTTGCAAAATATTCACAACATATTGTATATTTGTCATATTTGTATAATAGTCACAAACGGTAACTCGTAAGAATAAAATTGTATTTTTTTATTAAATTATTTCATTTACCCTTCTGAAAGTTTTGATAGACAAATACATAATTTATTACTAGATGTAAAATTAATATAATACTAGCGACCCGCCCTCGTTTCGCTTTGGGTATTTCAGATAAACATTTCGTTGGGTTATATTATTGGCATTAAGGATCCCAAATCTTTTCTAGCAATAAATATCACCTAACATAGGCGATATCTTTGCGTAAATGTAGCTTTTTGTGGTAAAGGAATCTTTGAATTCGGCACAGTAGTTGTTGTTTTGAGTTTATTCATAACAAACATACCTACACACAAAAAAAGAACAATGTTTCCTCTTTGTAATATTAGTGTAGATTAAATTATTTCATTTTTCCTTCTGAATGTCTAGATAGAAAAATAATTAATTTAAAACCAGGTCTTAAATATTATTTTACATATTTTCATGTATAAATAATATAATTGTATTCAGCATAAATTTGGACTTTCATCGCTATGTCGAAGACCGCTAAACTGCTTATTCGACGACAATTGTCGCTAAAACTAATTTATCTATTAAATTTCGTTATCAATCATTAAAATATCAAATTTAATTTCGTCCCATTCTAAAGCCGAAACGAAAAGTGGTCCTTTCTTCTGAACACAATACCCTTTCCCATTGATAACGATTAATTTTGCTCTTACATAAAACGACTTCGAAATCAAATTTCCCACTAAATCCTTGATGACGTCAGATTTCAGATAATTTTGATGTGGCCAGGCCAGTAGACAACATATATTTCCAAATACCATTCTAGTAAAAGGGTACATGGTATAATATCAGAACACCTTATTTGCCTAGTGTATTTTACATATTTAATTGAATGAAAACCGATTAATATTCAGTCAGGGATATAAGAAAGCGATCTATCATCTTTTCACTCCAAGCCACGCTCACCTGCTCGTGGTGCATACTGCTGAAGAACAAACGAGGTTCTGGCAACCGACTGGTGCCATCACGATTGAAGGCATAGCTAAACACAACAAGCCGATGACGGGCAGCAGCGTCACCGGGTAAACTCTGCAGTTGTTTGCCCAAAGTGGCGAACAACTGGAGAGGCCTATGTCCAGCAGCGGACTGCAATAGGCTGACGATGTACACTTACCCATTATTTCGGTCTCGAAATTCTGAATTAACGTGTTTATGTACGCTATCGATCTACTCCGACGGTTGACCCAGTGCGTGACCCCTTGCATGCGTGATGTTTGTCGATCCTGCTGGTAGCATTATTTTCGCTAACGTACCTACGAGTACATGTTTGTTGCACGTACACGCACAGCGAGCCTAAAATAACACGGCTGTGAATAATTTAAATCAACAAAGTGGAATGACGCTTTTAACTGTTTATAAACTCATTCAAGAATACGAACAAAGCTGAAAGAGGAAGAGGAATGAGAACCTCATCCTTTAAGTTTATAAGTACTTCAAAATCTCTGGATTCGCCATAAAGCTAGGTGACACATATGTCAGACACATAGGTATGCTTTGAACTTGCCATAGCAAGTTGAAGACGTCTTACAGCACTAAATCCGAATAGATCTTGGGGATGTAATAACTACACACTCTGAGTATGTAATAGAGAAAATGATTTAATTGTAAAAGCTGAATGAGAATGGTAGTATTTTATGAAAAACAACACCACCCCAGACACTATCCCACTCTTTATCTACTGTATTGATTGATATTTCTTCAGAAAATATCATATTGTTACAAACAAACACAGTATAGACGGTTAAAAGTTCATGACGGAAATACAGATATTTCCGACATCGGTATGAAATATGCTCATAACACTTAATGAATTATACAAAAGAATATATAGACAGGACAAATGAACAAAGAATTTCAAGAAATAAATGTGAAATTTGGAAACTCGACGAATATTATTTCATTAGTAAACATTGAATACGAATTCCTCACAACGATCCGTCTCCGTCTAAATATGAATATAAATGAAGTTAAGCATAAAGCAAAAATAGATATCTAAGTACGAGTAAAACATCGCTTACCCACACATTAATCATTCATCAAGAAAGCTCGGTTTGCATTAGCGAACCCCTAACTTCCCGCCCTTGGTAACATGAATACCGTATTAGAATACACTTGACGATAAGAGATATTAGAAATCTTTTTTCTTTAGACGACACGTCGGTGGTGCAATGGCAAAGAGTTCTCCTAACAGCGCACTTTTCTAAACTGGCCTGGCTGTTATGGGAGCCGCCCCAGTCATGAGTATCAGACTCACAGTGTACCAGACACATAGACTGGCTTGATAGCTCATTTGGTAGTGACCCCTGCCTTCTGAGCCAAGGGTCGATTCCCGCACAGTACAAACATTTGTGTTCATGAACATGTCTTGTATTGGTCTGGGTGTTTACTAGGTAAAATATGTATTTATTTACAAAAAAAAGTATCTATGTAAGTTTATCAGTTGTCTAGTACCCATAGTACAAGCTTCGGCTTAGTTTGGGGCCAGATGGCGATGTGTGCATGTCTTGGGTTATCTTAACCCTTAACCGGATTCGCAAAAAAGGGCAACCTATTTGGTATCGGGGGTAAAATATGACCCCACTTCTAAAAATAGGTATAAATAATGTTTTTATTCATTAATTATACTACTATTTACTTGTACAAGTAAAACCACTTTTAATCTAAGGTACAAACATTTTTTATTAAACTTTTAAACAGAAAAAGAACCTATTTTTAAAGATTTTCTAACTTATAAATTTTTTAACACTATTTTTTAAGAGTCGAGTTTGGTAGTCCTAAATTCTATAAAAATCTAATAACTTCTATACGACTTTGGAACTCCTTACCCCTTTCTATCAGACAATCCCAAACACTTCCAGCGTTCAAGTCTCGTGTTAAAAGTTATTTCCTATCCCTGTAACATCTCTGTCCTTTACTATTCTATCTAGTGTCTTCTTTTTCCTTTCCGATTTCCTTCAAGCTGTTTAGTTTTACTGAGTCCATAGTATTATATGTAATATTTAGTTATTATGTTTATATTAAATACGTATTAATATATTCTATTTACTTCCATCATTTATTTATTTAAAATATTATTTATCTTAATTGTAATCAGTTCTGCACTACTTTACCCCTCTCTTCAGCATATATCCTCTACCTGAAGGTTGTCTGGAAGAGATCGCTTTCGGCGATAAGACCGCCTACATTGTACTACTATATCTGTATAACATCTTTTTCCTGTACATGTTTTATTTTGGTGCAATAAAGAGTATCTATCTATCTATCTATCTATCTAACTATGGCAAAATAACGCTTTATACTATTTTCTTATATAATAGTTATAACAAAAAAAGCCACCTTGAATGAGATCAATCAAATATAAAAAAAATGACAAGACAAACGAAATTGCTATGAAGTAAGAAAATTATACACTACAAAATACTTAACATTTGGTACATGTAATGGCTTTTGCAGTATGTTCTTTACATATGAAAAGAGAATTCCTCTTCCTCGCTATTGGAACTTGATGAGGAGGAATCCGAGTCTGTTTCTAAGTCACTCTCTTCAGAACAGCTAGCTACTTCTGGTTCCTCGCAATCACTAATGTCTTCGTTGTCACAAACAGCTGCTGTTGTGGTTTCAGGAACAGTTTCTGGACCAGATTCATGATCCTCGTCTTCCAATAATTGTGTGATTTGATCCTCATTCAAAAAAACGGCCATGACTATGGTTATTCACTGAAAAAATAAAAAAACGTTCTTAATATAGTGTCCTTGTAAATCGCTATACTTGGTGTCGGGGGTGATTTTTGACCCCAACAGTGTACGTACCTCTGTTCCCTGTAATGTTAGAGCGACCAAAGTCCGTCGCCCGCCACACCCCACGACGTAATGAGATTAGCTAGATGCGCCGGAGTGTAGGTAATAAAACTGCAAAGTTATGTTATGAAATATGTTGCAATGGGGTAAATTTTGACCCCCGATACCAGTTAAGGGTTAACTAATATTATAAAGCTGAAGAGTTTGTTTGTTTGTTTGTTTGTTTGTTTGAACGCGCTAATCTCAGGAACTACTGGTCCGAATTGAAAAATTCTTTTTGTGTTAAATAGACCATTTATCGAGGAAGGCTTTAGGCTATATAACATCACGCTGCAACTATTAGGAGCGAAGATATAATGGAAAATGTATGTTCGCGCACAAGGTGAGCGCGGAGTGTTAGTCAGCGCGGGGGGCGGGGGGAAACGATCTGCAACCGCGATGCCCCGCGCTGCCCCGCACCGCCCCCTCTCAGCCGCTTGGAGCCCTTGGCGCCGGGAAGCGGAGTCACGTTCCAACTATTAGGAGCGCAGAAATAATGGAAAATGTAAAAAAAAACGGGGAAAAAATAACTATTCCACGCGGACGAAGTCGCGAGCACAGCTAGTTATAGTATATATGAAAACCTTAGTTTGTGATCTCTGATTGGAGTACTCAGTGCGATTTGTCTGTAAGAGAGAAATATTATGGCAGAATTGTTATTCAATTCACAGCTATCACACCCTAGTTTCGTTAAGTATTGACCAAGCCATGTGAGATACAACTAATGGTCTGGCACTAATATACTAAAACCACAACCATGATGGTCTTCAAACAAACTCATTTGTTTATTGACATATCTACTCAGTTTGCAAATAAGTGTTTTCCTATGAGCAATTGACTATCCCCATACGCTCTGACATATACCATGAGTCATTAGGTACAAGTTCATTAAACAAATCCTTGATATTGGACCAGTGAGTCATCATCATCATCATCGGCCTATCGCAGTCCAGGTGTTCGCCACTTTGGTGGGTTGGCGATCGCAGGGCGTAGCTTCTCACTGCAGTGACGCTGCTGCCTGTCATCGGCCTGTAGTATTCAACTGCGCCTTCAATCGTGATTGTGTTATACCAAAACCAGTCGGTTGCCAGAGCCTCTTTCGTTATTCAGCAGGATGCCATCCTTACCTGCCTGTGAGGATAGCTTGGAGCGAAAAGATGATAGGTTTCCCTTACTTCCCCGAAAAGAAGACCAGTTAGTCACTTACGACATTTAGAGGAAAATTTAAAGGCTTATTTATTGAATTATGCAGGTATTGCAAGAGCTACTTAGTAATTATATATGTATTTATCTATCTATATCTTAATTATGGAAATCAATTAAAGTACGTATACATGTTTATGAAATATTATAGACGCACTCATTTCTATTATAGTCATAGGGTCAAAGTATTGCAGTGGCCCCAAACCAAGAACACCGGTATCTTGGGGAACTATGTTACATCACAACATACTAGCCCTGTTATTAAATGCGTATTAAACAATAAAAGAGCACAAATTATATCGTACAATTACAAACAAAGGGAAACTTAATCAAAATACATTCTCTGACACATCAGATTCCAATCTTTTATTCTTTCGGTGTATCCGCTTCACTGTATTCCTGGAAAACAGAATTTCACTTTCATGTTTACTCCTCACGAACGTTGCTAGCACGTCACACCACGTGACATTCACACCATTATTTTTCGGCGCCCGCGAATCGCGCATGACATCCAACACTTTCAGCGCAAACTGTTGTCATTATCTTGCAAATAGTCTGACAGACGTGGATAATTCTGACTGATAGCTTTAGTTACGTGTGTCAAATGACGAGAGCGTAACATTGTGAAGCCATCTGTACGGTCTTGCGTTCCAACAGACCATTGTGGACATTCGGACACATTATGGACTAGCCTTGATCTTACAGATGACACAATGTCAGTTTGCGTATTAGCTCGTTAACTAATTGGCTGCTATGATGGTGCTGATGAACTGGAAACATTTCGGTTGCAAATAGTCAAACGAAAATGAACTTTTTCCGTTTATTGTTACAAGTTGTAACTACGGCACCCAACATGCTGATTGTAGAATGGCTTAAATTACTAACGTTAGCTGTTTATTTAGCCGTAAATATAAATCTTTACGTATAAAGTCAATGTGCAAAAATCATTTATCAAAATGGATATTACTATTCTAAAATAAGTCACTTTCATCTGTGAAACGGGTAAAATTTCCTTTATCTCTATTGTTTTTCCAATCTTTACAACTTCATTTCTGTCGCCTATTTTTGCAGTAGATCAGTTTTAAGATGTAAGAAAACTACAAACCAACAAGGAATTATTATTTCTATGTGCATTCTATCGCAACTCTTTTATTCTTTCATGTCAGTCCGTAGCTCAAAACACATCTTGAAACTTTCACGAAAGACATACACGTCTGAGAGTAATATTCGTA